>OY755239.1:55143639-55878752 GCA_963576725.1 Azorinus chamasolen | reverse complement strand
GATTAAACATTTGTATGCCGAAATTTAAAAGTGGAATGGCCGATCATTGTTTAACTGTATATTCCATTCACTATTACCAGGCTTCTATTTGCTAGATAATTTTTAATTAGGTCTATGCAAATACTAGTGAAGACCCTGATCAACACACTGATGTTGTAGCTATATTGTCTGTGTTTACACTGCTTTCAAATGTCAGTACTTTTATTCCCCGCATTCGAATATTTAAAAAATACTTACTCTATAATTGTTATGAATGCATGAAAATAAATTGTCTTAGTTGAAGACTTTATTATTTACCCAGCCTAAGTATACGATCAAAGCTGGCAGATGGTCAGTACATCCCCTAGCTATTTTCTCAGCAGGGGACAATGGTCTTGACAGTGATCACGCCGCTGCTTTCTTATCAACAAAGTTGCGAACTATTACGTAACAGAAATACCAAATAATGTGTCCAATGATCTGAAAGTATGTTTTTTAGCTTCTCCAAATACAAGAAAACTATGTATTTGTTTTGTATAATTGTAGATCTATGGCTCAGCACAAAGTTAAATCCAAACGTTTAGACCAATTAAGATTAATATAAATTCTAGTTTTAAAGATAGTTTAGATTGATATGATCTAGATCTATTGTAAAATACTTCTACTATATCTTATACGGTACTGTACGTACAGTAGCAAAAAAGACATTTTACAACATATAGATGAACGCAATGAGAATGTAGATCTTTATTTTAATATAGATCTAGATCTAGCTAGATCTTATGGAAATGAAACGAGAATTAAAAGTTTAAATACTGTTAACCCTTTCGCCGCCAGTGTAGGATCTGTGATTACCTTTGCAAACAGTTTGGATCCAGATGAGACGCAAAAGGGTTTGGACCCAGATGAGACGCGGGGTAACTCGGCATCTCATCGGGATCAAAACTGTTTGTTACTGTCACTATATTTTTGAAATCTTAATTTTACATATCAGGAGTGTCTAACAGGTAAATGAGAATGTCTCCCTAATTCAAGAAAGGCCATATCAAGGATTACCCCCCCCCCCCCCCCCCCTTTCGTCCATGATTACTCCCCTTTCATCCGGGCTCTTAAACGTTTAGGAAACGCGTTAAGATACGCGTAAACAAACGGTTAGAAACCCGTTTAACGAAACGGCTAAGAAACGGGTAACGAACGGTTAGGTAACGCGTAAGAAACGCGTTAAGTGGGTAGGAATAGCGTATTTACCACTGTAATCGCTCCTTTGGGAAAAAAACTTAATAAATATTCATTAAGTAATGTATAACAAACAGTTTTGTAGTTTGTTTGTTTTTCGTTGTGTCGTACTCATCGTGTTCCACATAGGACATGCAAAAATAGTGCTAAACGTTGTACATATTATAAGCAGCTATTTGCCGTACATTCTTCTTAACACAATTACCTATTTGCCGTACACTCACGCCGCTTTTCTTTCATCACATTCATTGTATACGTTATGTGATATTGCGAGTACGTATTTGTCGTCCTCGCTACTGTTTTAGTTGTACAAGTCCGAGAAATATGAACACAAAATGATGTCATCCGTGAATTTGGAATTATCAGAACCTTCTGCACGACTTCCACTGCGTTAAGCAGTCACTTGTCTAAAAAGCGAGAGCTTTCTGTACGACTTTCATCCTGCATTAAGCTACCACCTGACTTAAAAAGCGGCAATGATAATTCTTCGAGTCTGAATTAATGCAATTGTACTGCACGTATAATTTACAACAGTAGCCTCACCCTAACAGTTCTCATAGAATAAGAACCAAATATTTTAAAACGAATAATTTCCACACCAAACTATTCTATTGGCATTTCAAGGGTATCTCTTATATGAGCACTGTCAGACGAACACCAAACGTTAAGGCTTTGCTAATAGTCTAGATACACATCAGCCAGTGTGTTAATAACAAAGCGTCTAGTCAGTGTCTACACGGTCAGTTACAAAAGTCAGGCAAACAGAATAAGCTCTGATAGATGGCAAACAGTACGAAACTTGTTCAGACGCCGTGTTTGAACACTTTCCTCCATGAATATTCATGTAAGAAATTATAAAGGCACATAGACATAGAAATAATTGGCAGTAGTAGAAACTGTAGAATCATCTACATTATCTATATTATTTCATAAACAAACATAGCATACCCTGGTCAGACGGCTCCTATAGGAACCGTCTGATCTGGATGTACTCTGTTTGTAAGGGCACAGAAAGGCGTAGAAAGGCATGTTTATATAGTAAAGTGATAACTGATATCCAACGGATTTGCAACCAGAAAAAAACTGATCCGACGGTTGAACTGAGATCTGACTGGCTGATCAAGGTCTACTCTGTTTGCAAATGGAATAATATAGATCTGATTCTACAGTTTCGGTCATGGAAAAATCCTTTGTTCATAATGACAACATAATTATAAAGAATCGACTTATCACATGTAACAAACATGACGTCAGTATTTAGTATGTGAATATTCTCGAAAGAAATGGCCAATGAAAAGTATACATTCAGAGTGTTCTTTGAGGAAGAGCCAGTTGGATCGAATTGTTTAATAAAGAGGTTTAACCCATTCCCTGTTCAGTATTCCTGTAAGAAATAATGTCATCATGAATATTTATTGGGCTAGCTGAAATTTTATAATGTTAACTTTAAAAGGATCAGATCAGATCTACCGAATATCATGTCAAAAGCAAACAAAGAAGACACTGATCTTAGAGAAGTGTACTCTTGGTCTGCTCTGTTTGCAAATGCGTTTATATGATGGAAAGGGTTAAACAATTCCCTCATTTATCATTTCAATTGTTCTTAACGCTTTATCTTGGAAATATTATGAATATTTGTTAGCTGGATTAGAATAATGGCATTTGAACGCCGACAGTCTTGCAGAAACTGTAGAATCATATTAATATAATTCCACAAGAAAATAGAGCAAACTATGATTAGACAGGAGCCTCTGATGGAGGTCTACACTGTTCGCAAAGGGATGAAAAATCATTTGTATGAGGTAAGGGGTTAAATGTATAATACAAACTCGATATTTCGCAATACTCTGAGTAATGAAGAGAACGGATGCATTTTAGATAGGCGGCATGCCGGTTGAAAGTCATGCAAAAAGCTCCTAGAGGAGCTCTCTGCACGACTCTCACCCTGCATTAAGCTGCCACCTATCTTAAAGACCGATAATGATAATTGTTTTTTGTGTTCGAACCATTGAAGTTTTACTGCATTTATTTTCATTTGGGCTATATACGATTTTGATAAAGCAACTTATTGATTAGATATAATGCCTTCTCTGAATCCTTTGCCTCGTAAATACTGACACAGAGCCGCAGATAATTGTGCATACCCAAATACTAAAATCGTCATTTCTCCACCAAACCCTGTACTGTGACCACTCTTTAGAATCGTCTCGAAGAGACTATTCTAAAGAGTGGTCACAGTATAGGGTTTGATGGAGAAATAAAGGAGTTATTCTTGAAAATATGCACATTTACGCATCTTATCTGGAGCGACATAGTGGATAGTGATTAGCTTAATTCTTACATTGTCATTAGGAACAACAGAATAGTTTACCATGGCAGATAATGTTGGTTGATATTTTTATTATTTGATAGGCAACCAGATCAGACCCTAATAAGAGTTCCTGCAAGAGCCGTCTCATTTGGGTATACTCCGTTTGCAAAAGCAAATTAAAAAGCGTTTATAAGAAAAGGATTAACCTACCTTAATTGAAGATAGTCATCATATCCCAAACAATGTCTGTCGGCTTTTCGCCGAGTATTCCGTTACGTCCGGCCACCTCCGTCATAATGAATAGCTTGTCTATCATCCAACAAATCATCGTCAACCCTTTACATGTCAATAACAAATGAGTAGATGGACACGTTCAACTACTTGACGTATGATTCAATGCAAGATATGGCGACTTGGTTGCTTTTTAACAAATTACAGAAATGTGCAAATTGTCAAATTCAAAAGAATACTTAAATTGATGTGTGAACATACTACAAAACGTACTGTTGCTACTGTAAACTTGTTGCCTGTTAGGCGCGACGTCACCGACATAAAACAAAAAGCGTGGATCCTGATGAGACGCCAAGTAACTTGGCTTCTCATCAGGATCCAAACTGTTTGTCACTCGATCAGTAGTTTCCCAATTTTAATGATTAAAAAGTAAGTCTGATTTGTAGCATATCAGAGCTTGAGCAGGTATTATTTTTTCAGCAGTATCGGGGTTCACGGGATTATGACAATATTATATCTAGGTCAAACATATTTCACGTTCACTTTGTGACGTCTTGTCACTTTTCAACGTTTTCTTGTCAGAATTAAATTTTAGAAAGCAACGAGAAAAGTCTCCTTATCAATTACAAATTAAAAACGTCAAACAGTCAAAGAAATAATGACACCATGAATATTCATTAATAGCTGATTATTTTATGGTACATTAAACCCCCTCTAAAGCGGACGTTAACTTTAGTATACATATCGGACTTTGAGACAGGTGGCAGCTTAACGCAGGATGAAAGGCATGCAGAAAGCTCCTCTAGGAGCTTTCTGCATGACTTTCACCCTGCATTAAGCAGCGACCTGTCTTAAAGTATCTGTACTAGAATTCCTGGTTAGAGGGGTTTTCTATACATGACTACATGATTGTTTGGCCATATCAGAAATTATAGAATCAGATCAATAAAATTCAATTATCAAACACAGCAGACCTGATCAGACGTCTCCAACAGGATCAGCTTAATCGGTGTATATTTTTCGAAAAGGCGCGAAAAGGCGCCCCAAGAACGAATGAGTTAATAACTGCTATGTGCAACACTTATACTATTTTACTCCATGTAAGAAAAATGACATCATGAATATTAATTAGATCAATTGTTATAAAAGCAGGTAGACAAGTGATATTTTGTCATGGCAGAAACTGTAGAATCATGTGTATATTATATCATAAGCAAACATAGCAGACCCTGATCAGACGGTTCCTGATCTGGGTCTACTCTATTTGCAAAGGGGTAGAAAGGCGTAGTTAATCTTAGGCACCAGTCATATGGATTATATTGGCAAACGGTTTTGATCCATTTCAGACGTCGAATTATTTCACATCTCACCAGGAAACAATCTGTTTGACACAATGGGCATATGTTTAAAAAGAAAATAAACATACTTTATTTTCCTTATAAACGCCCCATTCCAATAATGCACGCCCCATTTTTAATAAACAACCCCTTAATTCTGGAGGAGGGTGGGGGATGGCCTTACGATCAGTCAAACAACTAAAACCCTATCTGATAATCATTTAGTAAAGAAATATAGGGTTTTAACCCTTCTCTTGCTGAATTTTAAAATACATTTCTCCTTCTTTACCCATACCCTGTTGTATAATTACATATATCTTCAATGTGTACAAGAATTTCGCTGTGCAATCACTGCTGTGGGGTGCACTGGTTGCACAATCAAATTGTAAATAGTGCAGACCCTGATGAGACAGCTCCTGCAGGAGCTGTCTCATCTGGGTCTTCACTATTTACAGGTACGTATATTGACGTGAATAGCAAGCGAAGGGTTAAAAGTTTGAAAGTTTAGAAATTCAGTATAAATATAGGGTTTGGGGTTTTTAAATATAGGAAGTAGTTGAACCCTTAACCCTTTCCCTGTTGCATATTTATGTGCTGATTTTAATAATGGCAATTGACACATGATTGTTTGGTATTTGTATTGACTGTAGTTATATCTATTATAATTTTATAAGCAAACAGTGGACTCCTGTATGAGCCGTCTGATCTTGGCCTTCTCTGTTTACAAATGCATTAAAATGCGTTTATATGAAGGTTCAATTCAGACCGACAGATTCATTCTGAATTGAGCAACCACACAATACAAGGAGCTCAATTTAAACAATGTAACGCTCCTGGAGCGTTTATTTGAGATATACTCGTACATGTATAGTACCTTTGTATTGCAGTTGTGATATTTTGTGCAACCAAGAATGGGCCAGCAAGCCAGACTGACCCATTCCCTCATAGACTATTTTTAGACCCAACTTCTTTGAATAAATCTACCGAAATGGAGATTTTACTACCGCAAAGGAAACGTTTAGAATTGTGTAGTTACAAAACTATTGTTTATCACAATGGTTTCAAAACGTGACTTTTACAGGTGCGTCAAAAGGCGTCAAAGTGAGGGAATGGGTTAAAGGGGGCAGTGTCTCTATGGTTAACTCTTTACATAACACAATCATTTTTTTTCACTCCTTTACAAACACAGTAGAACCCACTCAAACTCTGTAGATCCTGTTGGAGCCGTCCGATCAGGGCCTGCTCTGTTTGTTTATGAAATTATATAGGTCTCTTTTTACTATCTCCTCCGTCGTGGCGCACACTTTGTGTGTTCCTATATCAGCTAATTCTTATTCATTAAGTCATTATTTCTAACATTAATATTCATCAGTTAGAGCATTCCGGTTAAACATATTAATTCTCAATTATATCATTAATCAAAGAGTGTTATACGTAAGCAGTGTCTGTCACAGATGACGCTTTCCTATTTATCACAATGGTTTAAAAGCTACACAGTTCTAAAATTCTTCGTTTCTATAGTCCATGCTCCTTTTCGATAGAACCCCGATAGTCTGAATACTAAAACAGGTAACATTATCGGTTTCTAGGAAAAAAGGCATCTAATGCCGGGCAAAAGGCATACAGAAAGCTCTTCTAGATGTGTTCTGCATACCTTTTAGCACCCATCTGCCTAAAAACTTCTCAATTTTTCTTTATGTTCATTGCTTGTAATGTTCAACGTTCATTCTTTTCGAATTCAGAAGTTGAACATTACACAATGTGGACTTGCCTTGATGTTTGTAGATCTCTAACCTTTCTTTTAGATAATATATTTGTGCGTTATGGAGATACCATATATCGTCAAGTTGTTGGTATACCCATGGGTACAAATTGTGCCCCTCTTGTTGCAGATTTGTTTTTGTATTGCTACGAGAGGGATTTTATGCTTAGCTTAAAACCTGATACACAGACCGATATTGTTAATGCTTTTAATAAAACTTCAAGGTATTTAGACGATATTTTGAATTTAGATAATCCTTATTTTGATACTATGGTTTCTTCAATCTACCCAAAAGAACTGTCTTTAAACAAAGCTAATCAATCTGACATTAATGCTTCATTTTTAGATTTGAATCTTTCAATTACAAATGATAAAGTTTCGTCCAAAGTATACGATAAAAGAGAAGATTTTAATTTTAAAATTGTTAATTATCCTTTTCTAGATGGGGATGTGCCACGTTCTACATCTTATGGTGTTTATATTTCTCAACTTATTAGGTTTGCCCGAGCCTGTTCTTTGCTTGAAGATTTTAACAGACGTAATTTAGTTATAACTGATAAACTTCTTAAGCAAGGTTACAGATATCACAAACTTCGGAAAACCTTTTCTAAATTTTATTATCGAAATTTACCTCTCATTAGTAAATATAATTGCAATCTACGGACGTTACTGCGACAAGGCATTTCTCAACCAGAATTTTATGGGGATGTTATCTACAAACTTAGGAAAATTCGGGGTCATATCCATTTTCATGATTTGTTTATAAAACGCATTAAAAAATTTAAAAAGAAAGGTTATGATCCTATTATATTGCAACACACTGCATGTTTGGTTATCGACCCTTTTACAGTCGGTAGCTACGCTTCCCTCTTTGCTTGCGCGATGACAGGCCGAGGGTAGTACTCTATGATGGTATACTCTTAAACTTGGATACAGGAGGAGCTTACCAGACTCATGTATTATTTTTTCCCTGTCGTGCCCTTAACGGATTGCCTGCAGGTGCTCTGACTTCAGCAAAGTCATTGAGTACATATTTGACGGATTGTCACAGTTATTATGCTATGTTTTACATGTTGTCCTGTGTTCACCGTCGTCTATGTTGTGGGTAAGTCCAGCGGGGATACCTTTATTTACAATATTTGTAAAGCTAGGGTGACTTTGAGAGAAGTGTGAGGTTAGGACGTCCGTAAACCGGTTTAAACCCCCAGTGGTGTTTTTGCTGCTGACCGTGCCAAGGCGGTACTCTCTTTGTCACCCTTCCTTTTGTTTGCCTTGCGTCTTTGTGCTTGTGGTTTGTTCATGTTGTGGAACGTTTGTCCCTGTTTCTTGTGTGTCTTTTGGTGTTTTCTGTGTTCATTTCGTGTGTGTGTGTGTGTGCGTGTGCGTTTGGGTGTGTGGTTGTGTGTGTGTGTGTGTGTGTCATGCTGTCTATCGGTGTTTTGGTGGTGGTTGCGTCTTGCATGTGGCTTTGCCTGCTTGACTTTACTACTTTTCCATTTACTAAACTTTCGAACTATCGACATTTTACCGTACTTGTTTAAATGATTAGATACCGAAAGAGAATGATTGGACATACATAAAAACAGTAAATATTTGTCTTCGGCAGGTATTAACCCTTCACCTGCTGATATAGTTACAGTCAGCTGGAATGATGAATAGGAGTACCGTGACATCTCATCGGGATCCACGCAGTTTCAAACGCTGTCAATAGTCTCTCAAACGTCTTAACCCTTTCACCGCCAATGTCGCTCAAATGCAACACGACAAATAGTGCAGTCCCAGACCAGACGCCACCTTTTCAAGGCGGCGGCTGATCTGGGACTTCACTTTTTGTCTCAATCTCTATTTTTATATAGGTGCTTTATACCTTTGACATTTGCATGTATTTATCTCATTTCCTTATTTTACTGAATAATTTAAACAAAATTGGAGTCTAACGACAATTAGAAATTTGGTGCCGAAAGGGTTAACCTTTTCCCTGTTCTATGTTTATTTCAAATTCCAATACCTACTGAATATTCATGGACAAAATAGTTATAAAGAAATATGGAAGGTGAAACATATCTATTAAAGTCCGTTGGCAAACAGAGTAGACCTTGATCAGAAAGCTTCTACAGGAGCTGTCGGATATGGGTCTACCCTGTTTGCAAATGCGTGAAAATGCGTTTATATGAAGAAAAGGGTCAACGCATTGAATGTAACTAAAACTGTATCAGTCACTTACAATGTTCGTCCATGGGTGGGTGAGCTTTCAGCATTACGTTCGACCTGCATAAAGCTGTCACATATCCACATGCGTTTCTGGATAGGCGAAGTGATACATTTTAGAACGTTTCGGTATTGTTAATTCTAGTGATAAGTTCAGGTAACCAACTTTTACTTCGAGTTATCCCAAACTTAAGTTATCCGAGTTTAAGATATTTAAGTTCAGCTATATGTATGTATCATTGCCCGATAGGAAAGTGATTCTGCTTGAATCTGGCAATTGCAAGAAAATACATAAACGAATGCCTACGATATTAATTGCAAAGTGTCTGGTGATTCAATATATTTCATTCAAACTTACATGTACAGTAAAACACCTCTTTACCGGAACTTTAATAAAGGACATTTAACCCTTCGCTTGCTGAATTTTAAAATACATTTCTCCTTCTTTACCCATGCCCTGTTGTATAATTACATATATCTTCACTGTGTACACGTTTTTCGCTGTGCAATCACTGCTGTGGAGTGCACTTGTTGCACAATCAACTTGTAAATAGTACAGACCCTGATGAGACAGCTCCTGCAGGAGCTGTCTCATCTGGGTCTTCACTATTTACAAGTAGGTATATTGACGTGAATAGCAAGCGAAGGGTTAATAGAGGAGATTTAAGGTCTTGTTAGGTTAGTGGCTGCTAATGCAAAGTGAATATCAAACAGAAAGCACATTTCTGAATGACTTTTATCCTATATTAAGCTGTCACCTGTCTTAAAATCAGATTTAAAGATATTTTACTGTACAAAAATAGTTGACTGACTAGTGTTGAGTGTTTTCCTCTATTCCCCTGAGTACCAGTTTTATCCTTTATAAGGTAGATAGTCTCCATTTGCAACACGTTTTTTAAATGCCTAAAATACCAAAAAAAATGTTGATATGCTGAAAGTTTATAATTACATTGTATGCTGTGTATTGCAAGAAAACCAGTCGAATAAATGCCAAAGAAGACACAACTTGAAATCACGTGTTTGATACATGTATCTAAAATCCGATGTTAATCGGCAATGGTTTAGCATTTATTTAGGTTAGGTTTCAGTTTCGTTCAACAAAGGCCAATAATATTTTGTTGTAAAACATACAATATATAAGTAAAGATAGGAACGGTTTATTTTGTATAACAGTGTCATTTTTCTATATACGTGTATGGTCAAATAGACAATATTCACAATGATGATTGAACATAACAAAGGTTTTATATGTTGCTATTGAAAACATACGTTTTATTGTACAGACTTTCTCTTTGACCTTTTGCTTGATGAAAGTGTATGTAAAAGATAATGGCATCATGAATATTAATTACTAGTATCATTATTATTTATTAAACAGCGCATGGAACAAAACAATGGTTGGTTATGTTATAACAAAAAAATACATATCCAATCAGCAAACTATACCTGCAGTAGATGTCTGTTCTGGGCCTACCCTGTTTGGAAAGGTATTAAAAGCGTATATATGTACAGGCGGGAGCGTAGCTGAATTCTAATACAATGTGCGCACCGTGGCAATAGGGATCCGGGCAGAATTATGTACGAGTTTGAAACCATTGTGATAAATAAACCATTTGCTCATAATTATAGGAGCAGCGGCTCTATTTATCGCAATGGTTTCAAAAGGTGACTTTTACAGAGGCGTCAAAAGGCGTCAATATAAGGGAATGGGATTAAACTTACATGACGTCAAGGTCGACACCCACCCCTTTTAATCTTCGATGACAATCATAATGTTTACACCTTTCATATGGATGTTAAGCACATGCGTTAATTCATGTGTATCGCTAACTACGCCCCTGAAAGGACCGTGTTTTTAGGACTATGAAGGAAAGATAAATTGTGCTGGTTGAATTTAAAACTAATTGCTGCACAGGGAAGTAAAAAATCCCCATAAATGCACGTCTTGGTAAACCCACCAAACTATAATTAGATGTTTGGTAATTCCACCTCTATAAATAGAAAAACTGACATGATGCAACACCCAATAAAGATTGCAAACTATTGAATGGATCTGACGAGGACAACTGCGTAATTTAAATACATAACTCAGCTAATATCATTATAATCATACATCGTTTTCGCGGCATGGTAACTAATGTAAACAATGTTGCTATACAAGTAGAATACTGATTCATTTAAACCAAGGCATATTCCCAAACGTAGCACAACTACTGGTATTATACAGTGGATATAATACTGTGAATTCATGAGTTACGGTTATAAAGGAAGGGGTCACGGCAAGCTTTTTTGCATTGTGATAAACGACTAAATATTAATTAAGCGGACATTGATAACAGAGAGACTGTTAAACAGACAGATCACACGTTAAAATGAACACAACAGTATACAGAGTACTTAGACCTGATGAAGAAAGTGTGTACACATTCAATGGTCTTCAGGCAAATGACCCATATGACGGAGTCACAGTCTTCCACCATGTAGCTTATGGTACCTCCAGCGGCACGCCTTCTCAGTATATATCAACAAGCGCGTCCCTCGATGCCGCCGAGCGGTTTGCCAGCTATCGAAACCAGCCGAAAACAATTGTCAGAATTGATATTGCACGTCTTCGCAAAATGTTGCCACAAGCACGCGTGATTAATCTAAGAGACTACAACGCTATTTGTCAATATTTGCTACCATACCCGGACGCCCAAAGAGCAGTCAACTTTGCTAAAAAGTTTAAGGAGGTCCTCATTGTAGGGTTTGTGCCACCTGCCTGTGTGCAATTTGTCGAGCGTTATTAAACTAGTTCGACGGGGAACCTTAGACGTGTTGATTACCCCATATTTAATTAGGACTACTGTGCAATGGTAACATACAAATCCAAATCTACCAATAATCGAACCTCTCCGAAATCCTGGTATCTACGTTTGATTCAGGTTGTTAGAAATGTGGGTGTTTGAGTGTTAGCATATTCACTTTCGCCTGACAACTATCACATCGGTATTATTCATACTTCATAAATTCATATTTATAGTTGTTCTCCAGATCATTTATCTAGTGTAATAACTGTCAACACATACCGCCTGCCTTGTGATAGCTATTACGCAAGATTTAAGACGCGATAAGCGTTGTGTACAAATTACCTGTCAAAAGTCACGTGATGTACTAAATCCCTTCGGTCCCCTTTCTGCAGGAGTTACAGTTTAGAGTTGGACAAAGAAACATGTGTTTAGGCAATGCTAGATTTCTAGTACTCGGGATATCCTGACCAAATTTATTTTACTTTTCATATAGTTACTTTTTTACATTTGGACTTGTTATTTTACTGTCTATGGACACGAAGTAAATACAGATTTTTTTATTTCGTGCTATGGATTACCACTGTTATATATTACGAACTGGAATTCCAGGATACATAATAAACATATAAAATACTATCGGAGCAGTTATCCATCTACCAACTCCACATTCTACAGATCTTCAACTATTCTACAAACGTTCTCCACTACTTAACATCTGAGCTGTACTACACAACGACTGGACATGTAATAATCCTGAACAACAGGTAAACACCACAACTTTACGAAGAGAACATAATTACCCTTTACTCAATGAATATTCATGTAAGTCATTACGACATCTTGAATATTAATTCGATTAAATTTTATAACTGCACATGGACATTGGAAGCTTTGGCCAAAGAGGAAACTGTTGAATAATATCAATATTATTGAATGACCAAACAGAACAGACCCTGGTCAGACTGCTCCTACGAGACCCATTTGATCTTGCTTTTCTCTGTTTGCAAATGCGCATAAAAGCTTTCATATGAGGAAAGGGTTAACTCTTTACCCATCTGTGACACAAATATTTCGTTTAACTATGCTGACTATTCCAAAATTCAAACAGTTCTAGCTTATGGTGAATATTTAAGGATTTTTATAAAGAAACACGAGTAACATGATAAACAGTGCAGACCCTGATGGGAGGGTTCCTCTAGGAGCCCTCTCATCTGGGTATACACTGTTTACAACGTATATTAGTGACTCGTGTCCCAAACTGTAAGGGTAAATATGGATCTTGTGCCGCGTTGGCTACTTCTAATACGATTAAGCTTTTATCAAACCACTGACCCTAGTGTCAAACAGCTTTGAATTGGTGAGTAGCCGAGTTACTCGGTTCTCATTTGGATTGACGCTGTTTCCCAATGCGAGAGGCAGTAGACGATAGTTAGAACAAGTGATGAAGATGCATGTTAACAACTTCATCGCCGATGTCGCTAAAGTAAACCACGACAAAAAGTTCAATCTCAGATCAGACGTAACTAAAATTATAGTATTTACTTATGATGTTCCTGAATTATCGAGCTTTCGGCATTACTTTCGACCAGCATAAAACTGTCACGCGTGTTTCGGGATAGGCGTAGTGATACATTTTAAAACAATTCCGTATTGTTAATTTTGGAAGGATCGACATTTTACTTCGAGTTATCCGAAAGCTCAAGTTATCCGAGTTATTTAAGTTCGACTACCGGTATGTATCATTACTCGATGGGAAAGTGTTTCTGCTTGAATCTGGTAATTACAGGAAAATACATAAACAAATGCCTATGATATCAACATGAAGACACGATGCAAATATCTGGTGAATCCGACGCGAATGTGTCATAGACAAATTAACATACAGTAGAACATGTCTTAAGCGACCATCCAAAAGGTCTAATTATGGGGGCTGTAAGGCAGGTGGTAGTTCAATACAGGTCAAAAGTAATTCAGAAAGCTCTTGAAGGAGCTTTCTGCATTACTTTTGTCCTGAATCAAGATTCCTGTGTCCAATTAAAATTAGGTGTAAGACAGATTTTACTTTATTTCGTTCTAACTTACATGTATGTAGTAAACCCCCTCAAAACCGGAATATTAGTAGAGAATATTTTTAAGTCTTGTTAGGCAAGTGGCTGCTTAATGCAGCGCTCATTTTGGAACATTCTGAATGATTTCACCCTGCATTAAGCTGCCACCTGTCTTAAATACTACTTTGAACATCAGGTTTAAAGGGACTTAACTGTACGCAAATATTAGACTCACAACTAGTGTTGAATGTTTTCCTCTGATCCATAAATGTCACGTTTTTGTATCTATGATAACGTAGCCAGCATGATTTAAACTGACAGTCTCTATGTGCAGCATGTTTTTAAAATGTTTAAAAATAAAAAAAAATCGTTTATTTTTACAACAACTATAACAAAAATGTGTCTCAATGGATAACTTTGTTCCGTCCCAAACTCTTGTTATTTCGTTTGAGAGCGGTTGTTTGGATCAAATCGACGAAGTGAAGTCGGTCGGCCATTTTTTTTTTTTGCTGTAGCAAAAAAGCGAAGCCCTCGACGGAGGAAATTCCATTGTTGCTGATGACTCCGTATATAAATCGGAATTTAGAGGGATACACGACTGTATATGCATGGCTAATTGACCAATCAAAATCATGGATTTTACTTTGCAGTATAATTATTTTCTATATGTATGTTCAAGTTGATAGTACATGTATTAATAATAATGATTGACCATAACAAATTCAAAGTTTCATGTTGCTTTTTGAAAATATGCGTTTATTGTACGGACTTTCACTTTAACCTTTTGCTTCATGAATATGTATGAAAAAGATAATGACATCATGACTATTAATTACGAATATGGTTATTATTTTTGCAACAGCATATAGAACAATGGCTAGTTATGTTATCACAGAAACTGTAGACCAGGTATATAGCCCATCAGCAAACAGCAGCTACACTAAATGTCTGTTCTGGGTCTACTCTGTTTGCAAAGGTATTAATGCGTATATATGTACAAGTGGGAACGTAGCTGAATCCAAATATAATATGCAACGTGGCAATAGGGATCCGGGAATAATTGTGTAGTTTTGAAACCATTGTGATAAATAGAGCAGTTGCTCCTAATGGAGCAAATGCTCTATTTATCACAATGGTTTCAAAAGGTGACTTTACAGAGGCGTCATAGGGCGTCAGTATGAGAGAATGGGTTAAAGCTTACATGACGTCAAAGTCGATCCCCTTAGCCCTCGATTTTTGTTCCATTTTGACAATAATATAATGTTTTCATCTTTCAGATTGATGTTACGCACGTGCGCTAGCTACGCCCCTGACAGGGCTGTGTTGTTGGGGACCATGAAGGCAGGACAAACGATGCTTGTTAATTCAAGACTTAGTCTAAATGCTGCACTAAAGTAAAATCCCCATTAGAATATACGGCTGGGTAAATCCACCAAGTTTTAAATAGAAACTGGGTAATTCCACCTCTATAAATAGAAACTGTCACACGTGGAAAACGCGACAGGTACTTATTATCCTACAAACTTGACCTGAGACTCATGCATATTCCGTGTATTATCGTCGGTAATCTTCGAATAAATTTCCGAAGGTATAAGAATGAGCATTAAGAATACAGTAAAACTCCTCTAATACGACCAGCAAAAGGGGGCATAGATCAAAGTGGCAAAGGCAGGTGGTAGCTTAATACAGGACGAATGCCCTGCATTAAGCAACCATCTGCTTATAAAGACAGTCATGTTTATTCATTAAGTGGTCGCATTAGAGGGGTTTTACTGTACAATCCTCGTGGAACATGATTATTACCAGCTTTTGGTTTGCTATGTTTTGTCACAGAGTATTACGAACAATCCCGATAAACACGCCGAAATTTAATCGAGTCTCAGGTCAAATTGGGAGGATAATATCAGTGTACCGCTCATTTCAATACAAACAAATCTTTCCTTACTATGTGTTTTAGCACTATAAGTTAGTTTCAAAACACAGAGATTCCGAATCGGAAGTTATTTTGTAACGAAATATTGGCTAAAGTATTAGCAGTATACATTTTTAAGCAACCACATGCTAAAATCCCGAAATCAAGTATACCGTGTATTGCATTTACAAAACGCAACACCCCAATAAAGCTAGATTGCTAACTGTCGACTGGATCTGACGAGGATAAAGATGAAAAATCCAACGTGTTATAACCCTTTCGCTGCCAAACTCTGTCATCTGCTAACTTTCTCGTCTGCTACAAATTTTCATTTTTTTTATTTTCTTCATTTTTATTTCAAAAACATAGTAACAATAACAAACAGTTTGGATCCTGATGAGACGCCGAGTTACTCGGCGTCTCCTCTGGATCCAAACTGTTTGCATTTGTAATCACAGATCCGGCATTGGCAGCGAAAGGGTTAATATTTATTTGCAGTAAAACCCCTCTAAACCGGAACTCAAGTAGAGAAGAATTTACATATGTTTAGGCAGGTGACTGCTTAATGCAGAGCAGACGACATGCAGAAAGTTCCTAGAGGAGTTTTTGCATGACTTTCACCCTGTATTAAGTTGCCACCTATCTCCAAGACCGATATCTATACAGAAAGTTTTACGTCCGGTTTCGAGAGGTTCTATTGTACCTCGGGGGCAAAAGTTCCACTTCGTTTTCGCGACATGCCAACTAGTATAAACAATGCTGATAACTTTAAACCAAAGTGGAATCCCAAATATTGCACAACTACTGATAAACCACCGTTATTAATAACAACTGACGCACTAGACGTTCTGCATTATACAGTTGATGTGATACTGTGAATTCATGAGGGAAAAACAGGAAGGGATCACAGTAAGCTTCTTTTGCATTGTGATTGTAGACATTTTAGAAGGCAAAGAAACATCTATCAAATTCTATTAGCAAACAGAGCAGACCCTGGTCAGACGGCTCCTCTAGGAAACACGTTTGTATGAGGGAAAGGGTTAAGCGGACATTGATAACAAGGAAACTGTTAAACAGACAGATTACACTTTAAAATGGACACAACGGTATACAGAGTACTTCGACCTGATGAAGAAAGTATGTACAAAATCAATGGTCTTCAGGCAAAGGACCCATATGCCGGAGTCACAGTCTTTGACCATGTAGCTTATGGTAGTAGAAACAGCAGCACGCCTTCTCAGTTTATATCAACATGCGCGTCCCTCGATGCCGCCAGAGAGTTTGCCAGCCATAGTCAAAATAAGCCTAAAAAAATCGTCAGAATTGATATTAAAAGTCTTCTCGAAAGGTTGCCACAGACGATCGTGATAGATCTAACTGATTACGACGTTATGCGTCTACATTTGCATGTACAACACCCGGACGCTGAAAGAGCAGACAGAGCAGTCAACTTTGCTAAAAAGTTTGAGGAGGTCCTCATTGTAGGGTCTGTGCCACGTGCATGTGTGAAATTTGTCGAGCGTTATTATTAACTAGTTCGACATGGAACCTTAGACGTGATGATTATCCCAGATTTAATTAAGACTACTGTGGTAACCTACAAGTCCAATAATCGAACCTCTTCAAAATCCTGGTAGCTACGTTTGATTCAGATTTTTAAGAAATGTGGGTGTTTGAGTGCTAGCATATGCACTGTCGCCTGACCACGACTGGACATGTAATAATCCTGAACAATAGGTAAATACCACAACATTACGAAGAGAACATATTTACCCTTTACTCAATGAATATTCATGTAAGTCATTACGACATCATAAATATTAATTCGATTACATTTTATAACTGAGCATGGACATTGGAAGCTTTGGCCATAATGGAAACTGTAGAACTAACCCTTCTCTTGCTGAATTTTAAAATACATTTCTCCTTCTTTACCCATGCCCTGTTGTATAAGTACATAAATCTTCACTGTGTACAAGTATTTCGCTGTGCAATCACTGCTGTGGAGTGCACTGGTTGCAATCAATTTGTAAATAATGCAGACCCTGATGAGACAGCTCCTGCAGGAGCTGTCTCATCTGGGTCTACACTATTTACAGGTACGTATATTGACGTGAATAGCAAGCGAAGGGTTAAATCTATAGTGTTTAATGACCAAACAGAACATACCCTGTTACTTGGTTTTCTCTGTTTGCAAATGCGCGAAAAAAATGTTTATATGAGGAAAGGGTTAACTTCTTACCCCGCTGCGACACAAAAGTTTCCTTTAACTATGCTGATATTTTTTAAATGGACTATTCCAAAATTCAAACAGTTCAAGCTTATGCCGTGAATATTTAGTGATTTTTATAAAGAAAAACATGTACCATGACAAACAGTGCAGACCCTGATGGGTGGGTTCCTCTAGGAGCCCTCTCATCTGGGTCTACACTGTTTGCAAAGGACAATAGTGACTCCAGTCCCGATATGTAAGGGTTAATCTGGATCTTGTGCCGCGTTGGCTACTTCTAAGTTCTAATACGATTAAGCTTTTATCAAACCACTGACACTAGTGTCAAACAGCTTTGAATTGGTGAGTAGCCGAGTTACTCGGTTCTCAATTAGATCCGCGCGGTTTCCGAATGCGAGAGGCAGTAGACGAGAGTTAGAACAAATGATGAAGTAGTACGTTAACTGCTTCATAGCCGATGTCGCTAAAATAAATCACGACAAAAAGTGAAATATCTGATCAGACGCCGCATTTTTATTGCGGCGTCTGACCAGGAACTTCACTGTTTGTCTCAACCTATAGTTCCATTGTTGTAGTTTATTTAAGAGGACAGTGAAGAGTGTGCGGGTATTTAGTAATTATGTACATTAAAACCTCTCTGTAACGGCCAGTAAATTGTGTTAATTAGTTAGCATCAATGACAGGTGGCTGCTTAAAGCAAGGTGAAAGTAAAACAGAACGCTCCTATAGGAGCGTTCTGTTTTACTTTCACCTTGCTTTAAGCAACCACCTGCCTTTAACTCAAAATACTTGATATAATTGAGTGGCCGTTATAGAGAGGTTTTACTGTACATGTAGCGAAGTAACAACTACAATGCAGTTTGGTATGTAAATATTATGCGCAGGGCTATTCCCGGTAACTGTCCTTAACGACACTTGTTTCGGCTTTAAATAGCAAACGATTATTTGGTCTAGAAGGTTTAATTAGTCAAAATGGAACACG
Source organism: Azorinus chamasolen (assembly GCA_963576725.1). Taxonomy (NCBI): domain Eukaryota; kingdom Metazoa; phylum Mollusca; class Bivalvia; order Cardiida; family Solecurtidae; genus Azorinus; species Azorinus chamasolen. The sequence continues at coordinate 55,859,727 of OY755239.1, read as the reverse complement.
TGGAATATTTTAAATAACAGCTGACGAGATTGTGTGATAGAAAATCAACAAAACGCATACCAACTTACAAATGCCGGACTCGAAAGTTTGACCATACATAGGAGTGATTCCCCGTGATCTTAAGTTTAAATTTCGTTTACGTATCAGTGAATTAAGTGTCAATATCTGGGCGTCGTCATTTATACTTATAAATATAATAATTTATACTTGAATATGACTAATGTCAATGTATTGTAATATGTGTACTATATTCAATCTATTTTAGTATGAAAATTGACATGTATATGACATTTCTTCGTCAAATTCGAGAACAGTGCCTCCCTATCCATACTACCATAATTATTATATTATATTTATTACACAAATTGACTGGTATCACCACATTAAAACCTCTCTATATCGGCCACTAAATTACATCAAGTATTTTGTGTTAAAGGCAGGTGGCTGCTTAAAGCAAGGTGAAAGTAAAGGAACATTCTGTTTTGCTTTCACCTTGCTTTAAGCAACCAACTGCCCTAAATACCAACTAATTAACATAATTGAGTGGCCGTTATAGAGAGGTTTTACTGTATGTGCATTTTTGTCAAAACCGAATAAAGGTTGTTGTATACAGTAGAGCCTCTCCTAAGCGACCATTCATTTATTGAACATGGGAGTCCTAAAAGCAGGTGGTTGCTTAACACGGGGCGAAGGTAGGACCTTTCTGCATTACTTTTTGACTTGCATTTAGCTTCCGCCGCCAGTACAGATCCATAATTAGATATATTTTGATGTCCACTTAAGGCAGGTTCTACTGTACCGTAATTTATCATTGTTTATAATTATATTGCAGTCAATACACCTTCCAAACCCCAGACTTCCAAATAAGTATTTATGCCAAGTTTATTACAAGCTGCAGCTTAATGCATGGTGAAACTCAGACAGGAAGCCCCTTTCTGAGCTCCCTCCTTGATTTTCATCCTTCATTAAGTAGCCAACAATTTAATAAATCCGATATTTTTCACCGAAAGTCTGGTTTAGAGAGGATCTACCATATGTATACCAATATTTAAGTAACGATAAATATCATTGTCAGAAAACAACGTAAACAACGTGACTTAACCTTTTACTCCATGAATATCCATGTAACAAAGAACGACGTCATCAATATTGATTAGGTTCATTTTTATAATGGGAAACGTGAAGTGAACTGGGTTCATGCTTATAAAACTCTTTAGTTGAGTCTGAGTTTGTTCTCAAGCTTTTGGTTGGTCAGATTTGAGTTCTCAAGCTTTTGATTGGTCAGATTTTAGCCAAAGGCTCAAATCTGACCAATAAAAAACTTGAGAACGAACTCAGACTCAACTAAAAGCTTTATAAGCATGGACCCTGATGCACACATGAATTGTTGTTGGCCTTAGCAGAAACGTTAGCATCATAATTATGTATTATTTCATTAGCAAACAGCAGACGTTGATCAGACTTCTCCTATAGGAGCCGTCTGATCTTGGTCTACGATGTTTGCACAGGCGTCGACATGTGTATTTATAGAGTAAAGGGTAATCTGAATGTAGTATTTATTTGCAGAAAAATAAATTATTTCTAAATATAACACGTATATGGTTGTTGTTTAGTTATCTCACTCAGTGGCACTACTAAAAGACTATACATTAATACAGGTGCTATACATAAGCTATAGTCTTTCTCGATCTAGTGCCAGTGATATCTCGTTCCGCCCTCTCCGCTTCGACAGACTGTCTGTACATGTTATAAAAAGGGCACTCTTTCACCGCTGATGTCACCAACATGCGCTACGACAAACAGTGTAGACCTAGATCGGACACCGCCTTTTCAAGACGGCGTCTGATCAGGAACTTCAGTATTTGCCTCGAAATCTAGTTTCATATATGTCTGCGGTTTATTGCCTTGACATTTTCTTTCTTCGGTTTTACAAAAGTGTTTTAACGAAATCTGGTTGCAGACGACAAATAGAACTTTGGCACCAAAAGGGTTAAAGAGTCTCCGTGACTTAACGGGTATCCACGTTATGAGCAATTGAAAGACGCCTTAAGAGACGACCGGTTATTCGGAATTTCTGAAATGGACTATTCCAAAATTCAAACAGGTCAATATTATAGTGAATATTTAGGGATTCTTCTAACGAAAAGTGTAACGTTCTCATCTGGGTCTACACTGTTTGAAAAGGACATTAGTGAATTAAATGCGCCCACGTCATGCTAAAATTAAGCATTATATACGTATACAGGGAAGTCGTTTAGATATAACTCATGTACTAGTGCGGGACAATTTGGATCATGTAGTCGTGTAGTACATCTACTATATGTACAGTTAAACCTCTCTATAACGACCACTAAATTACATCAAATAGTTTGTGTTAAAGGCAGGTGGCTGCTTAAAGCAATGTGAAAGTAAAACAGAACGCTCCTATGGGAGCGTTCTGTTTTACTTTCACCTTGCTTTAAGCAGCCACCTGCTCTAAATACCAACTAATTAATACAATTTAGTGGCCGTTATAGAGAGATTTAACTGTATGTAAGAAACTATACACGTTAAATTCTAAGCCTGTTAATGGTGACCTGATTAACCAATGGCATTAGCCAACAGTTTGTGTCCAAATTAAGACGCAGAGTAAGTAGACGTCTCATCAGGATCCAAGCTGTTTGACATATTTTCAGTACTTTCTCAGAAGCTTGGTCCAATAGATTTCATTTTATGCAAGTCTCATCCATGCACTTGCATCAATGGTTACAAGCGTAGAACATCAAGCAATATAACGATGTACACAGCCATTTTTAGCTCACCTGAGCAGAAGGCTCAGGATGAGCTATTGTGACCGCGATGTGTCCGTCGTCCGGCGTCCGTCCACATTTTCAAACGACATCGCCTCATAAACTGCTGACCTGATTATAACGAAATTTTGTCAGAAGCATCAGTCGCTAGGGCGAACGAAACGTTGTTCACATTATGACCCCCGGACCAAAAATGGACCCGCCCAAGGGCTTATCAGTTTTTCATAGGAAACTCTTTAAAAATCTTCTTCTCTGAAACTGTAAGGCCTAGACCTTTGATATTTACTATGTAGCATGATCTTATGGTCCTCTACAAAGATTGTTCAAATCATGACCCCCGGGACAAAATGGCCCCACCCAAGGGTTATCAGTTTGTCATAGGAAAATCTTTAAAAATCTTCTTCTCTGAAACTGTAAGGCATAGACCTTTGATATTTGGTATGTAGCATGATCTTATGGTCCTCTATAAAGTTTGTTCATATTATGACCCCCGGGCCAAAAATGGCCCCGCCCAAGGGCTTATCAGTCAAGGGCTTATCAGTTTTTCATAGGAAACTCTTTGAAAATCTACTTCTCTAAAACTGTAAGGCCTAGATCTTTGATATTTGGTATGTAGCATGATCGTATGGTCCTCTACAAAGATTGTTCAAATTATGACCCCCGGGAGAAAAATGGCCTCGCCCAAGGGCGTATCAATTTTTCATAGGAAAATCTTTAAAAATCTTCTTCTCTGAAAGTGTAAGGCCTAGACCTTTGATATTTGGTACATGTATGTAGCATGAGCTTATGGTCCTCTACAAAGAGTGTTCAAATTATGACACTTGGACCAAAAATGACCCCGCCCAAGGGCTTATCAATTTTTCTTAGGAAAATCTTTAAAACTCTTCTTCTCTGAAACTGTAAGGCCTAGACCTTTGATATTTGGTATGAAGCATGATCTTATCGTTCTCTACAAAGAGTGTTCAAATTATGACCCTTGGACTAAAAATGGCCCTGCCCAAGGGCTTATCGGTTTTTCATAGGAAAATATTTAAAAATCTTCTTCTCTGAAAATGTAAGGCCTAGACCTTTGATGTTTGGTATGTAGCATGATCTTTTGGTCCTCTACAAAGAGTGTTCAAATTATGACCCCAGAACAAAACTGGCCCGCCCAAGGGCTTATCATTTTTTCATAGGAAAATCTTTAAAGATCTTCTGAAACTGTAAGGCATATACCTTTTATGTTTGGTATGTAGCATGATCTAATGGTTCTCTACAAATATGTAGCTGTGGCTTGTGCTCCTCTACCAAGAATGTTCAACTTACGACCCTGACCACTGAGCGAAACTTGGCCCTGTCTCAGGGCTTATCAGTTTTTCATTGGAAAAATATAAAATATTATTTTCTCTGAAACCATAAGGCTTAGACCTTTAATTAATGGCATACTGCTTTGCCTTGTGGTTCTCTACCAAGGTTGTACAAATGATTTCTTGTGGTCAAAAATGGCCCCGCCCTGGGGATACATGTATCTCAGGTGAGCGCTTCAGGGCCTCATGGTCCTCTTCTTAAAGAATTATAAGAGACTAAATTAAATGTCAATATATCACAAATCATTGCACTAAATACGACATATTTACTGATGGATAGTAGTCAAAATTGCACAAGATCCGAACTTGAGCATTTATTTTTTCCGCACTAACAGCAGCAATTCAGAGTATGAGCTGGCATCATTATAAAACACTATAATTATTACAGTTTACAGTAACACCTCTCTTAAGCGGTCGCCAAAAAATGGGCATGTAAGGTAGGCGGTAGCTTAATGCAGGTCAAAAGTACGGCAGAAATTTCCTTTCTGCATTACTTTTGACCTACATTAAGCTACCATATGTCTTACATGCACATAATTACACCTCTTTTTGATGGCCACTTGAGACAGGTTCTACTTTAGTCCGATAAATATACTGTTTAAATTCTCAAATTCTGATATGTAATATAAAAAAAAGCTCTATTTTTCTATACAAACAGCTCCCTCTGTACCGTGTGTTTTAACACTAAGTTAGTTTCAAAACACAGAGATTCCGAGTCGGAAGTTATTTTGTAACGAAAATATTGGCTAAAATATGAGCTGGGTACATCTTTAACCCTTTCACCGCCGCAGTCGCATAAATGCACCACGACAAATAGTGCAGTCCCAGATCAGACGCCGCCTTTTCAAGGCGGCGTCTGATCAGGGACTACACTATTTGTCTCAATCTCTATTTCTATATATGTGGTTTATTCCTTTGAAATTTGCATTTATTTATCTCATTTCCTTATTTTATTGAAAGATTTAACAAACTTGGATTACAGACGACAATAAGAAATTTGGCGCCGAAAGGGTTAAGCAACCACATGTTTTAATCCCGAAATTAAGTATATGTTGGGCAAACGCTGAACATAAATATTCTCGGTCTTCTTCCGTGTATATCCCACTTGCATTAACAAAATGCAACACCCCCAAAAAGGCTTGATTGCAAACTGTCGAATGGATCTGACGAGGACAAGTGATAGAAATAATATAATTATAATTATACATGTACCTCAGGGTCATAAGTTTCACTTTCGTTTTCGCGGTATAGCGACTAATGTAAACAATGTTGCTAGCCAAGTAAACCAAAATGTAATCCCAAACATTGCACAACTACTGGTAATAGAACGTTATAAATAACAACTGACCTACTTGACGTACTGCATTGTACACAGTGGAGTCAGGAGTTACGGCTACTAAGGAATGGACCACGGCAAGCTTTTTGCATTGTGATAAACGACTATATATTAAGCGGACATTGAAAACAGTGAGACTGTTAAACAGACAGACCACACGTTAAAATGAATACAACAGTATACAGAGTACTTAGACCTGATGAAGAAAGAACATACAAAAACACTGGCGTGGCCCTGTACTTTTGGGCTGTTATGTCACTCGGGTCTCATTACTGTGCCTAAGGGTCATAGGTTTCACTTTCGTTTTCGCAGCATGGCAACTAGTATAAACAATGTTGATAGCTAAGTAGAATACCGATGGTTACATGTATAAACCAAAGTGCAACCCCACACATCGCACAGCTACATGTGTAAATAACATGTGCAGATAGAAACTATTCTCTGCCACGCCCTCATGTGCCAATTCATTTGGTTCTTCTCACCAATATACGCGGAATAGACTTTGTAAAACTTGTCGCTACCTCTCCTACATGGGTAAATATTTTTGAACATTCCATTAGTGATCGCCGCTCATGCGGCGATCAATAATTATACATGTACCTCAAGGTCATATGTTTCACTTTCGTTTTCGCGGAATGGTAACTAATGTAAACAATGTTGCTATACAAGTAGAATACTGATTCATTTAAACCAAGGCGTAATCCCAAACGTAGCACAACTAATGGTATTATACAGTGGATATAATACTGTGAATTCATGAGTTACGGTTAAAAAGGAAGGGGTCACGACACGCTTTTTTGCATTGTGATAAACGACTATATATTAATTAAGCGGACATTGATAACAGGGAAACTGTTAAACAGACAGATTACACTTTAAAATGTACACAACGGTAAACAGAGTACTTCGACCTAGTGAAGAAAGTATGTACACAATCAATGGTCTTCTGGCAAGGAACCCGTCTGCCAGCGTCGAAGTCGTTGACTTTGTAGCTCATGGTAGTGACCACAGCAGCACGCCTTCTCAGTATATATCAACATGCGCGTCCCTCGATGCCGCCAGATTGTTTGCCAGCAATAGTATAAAAAAGCCGAAAACAATTGTCAGTATTGATATTGAAAGTCTTCTCAAAATGTCGCCACAGACGAACGTGATAAATCTAACAGATGACAACGTTAGGCGTCTACATTTGATACCTCACCCGGACGCTGACAGAGCAGTCAACTTTGCTAAAAAGTTTGAGGAGGTCCTCATTGTAGGGTCTGTGCCACCTGCATGTGTGCAATTTGTCGAGCATTATGATTAACTAGTTCGACAGGGAACCTTAGACGTGTTGATTATCCCAGATTTAATTAAGACTACTGTGGTAACCTACAAGTCCAATAATCGAACCTCTTCAAAATCCTGGTTGCTACGTTTGATTCAGATTTTTAAGGAATGTGGGTGTTTGAGTGTTAGCATATTAACTGTCGCCTGACCACGACTGGACATGTAATAATTCTGAACAACAGGTAAACACCACAACATTACGAAGAGAACATATTTACACTTTACTCAATGAATATTTTGTAAGTCATTACGACATCATAAATATTAATTCGATTACATTTTATAACTGAGCATGGACATTGGAAGCTTTGGCCATAATGGAAACTGTAGAACTAACCCTTCGCTTGCTGAATTTTAAAATACATTTCTCCTTCTTTACCCATGCCCTGTTGTATAAGTACATAAATCTTCACTGTGTACAAGTATTTCGCTGTGCAATCACTGCTGTGGAGTGCACTGGTTGCAATCAATTTGTAAATAATGCAGACCCTGATGAGACAGCTCCTGCATCTGGGTCTACACTATTTACAGGTACGTATATTGACGTGAATAGCAAGCGAAGGGATAAATCTATAGTGTTTAATGACCAAACAGAACATACCCTGTTACTTGGTTTTCTCTGTTTGCAAATGCGCGAAAAAAATGTTTATATGAGGAAAGGGTTAACTTCTTACCCCGCTGCGACACAAATGTTTCCTTTAACTATGCTGATATTTTTTAAATGGACTATTCCAAAATTCAAACAGTTCAAGCTTATGCCGTGAATATTAATGGATTTTTATAAAGAAAAACATGTAACATGACAAACAGTGCAGACCCTGATGGGTGGGTTCCTCTAGGAGCCCTCTCATCTGGGTCTACACTGTTTGCAAAGGACATTACTGACTCCAGTTCCGATATGTAAGGGTTAATCTGGATATTGTGCCGCGTTGACGACTTCTAATACGATTAAACTATTATCAAACCACTGACCCTAGTATTAAACAGCCTGGAATTGGTGAGTAGCCGAGTTACTCGGTTCTCATTTGGATCCACGCTGTTTCCGAATGCGAGAGTTAGAACAAGTGATGAAGTAGCATGTTAACTACTTCATCGCCGATGTCGCTAAAATAAACCACGACAAAAAGTGCAATCTCAGATCAGACGCCGCATTTTTAAGGTGGCATCTGACCGGGAACTTCGCTGTTTGTCTCAACCTATAGTTCCATGTTTGCAGTTTATTCCCTTGACATTTTCATTAAATTATCTCATTTAAATTATTTCATTTTACGAAAACGTTTTAACGAAATCGGGTTACATACGAAAAGTAGACATTTGGCACCGAAAGGTTAAAAGGACAGTGAAGAGTGTGCTGGTATTTAGTTATTATATACATGTACATGTAGCGAAGTAACAACTACATTGCAGTTTGGTGTGTAAATATTATGCGCAGGGCTATTCCGGTAACTGTCCTTAATAACTTGTTTAGACTTTAAATAGCAAACGATTATTTGGTCTAGAAGGTTTTATTAGTCCAAACGGAACACGTGGAATATTTTAAATAACAGCTGACGAGATTGTGTGATAGAAAATCAACAAAACGCATACCAACTTACAAATGCCGGACTCACAAGTTTGACCATACATAGGAGTGATTCCCCGTGATCTTAACTTTAAATTTCGTTTACGTATCAGTGAATTAAGTGTCAATATCTGGGCGTCGTCATTTATACTTAATAAATATAATAATTTATACTTGAATATGACTAATGTCAATGTATTTTAATATGTGTACTATATTCAATCTATTTTAATATGAAAATTGACATGTATATGACATTTCTTCGTCAAATTCGAGAACAGTGTCTTTCTATACATATTACCATAATTATTCAATAGATTTATTACACATATTGACTGGTATCACCACAATGAAACCTCTCTATAACGGCCAATAAATTACATCAAGTATTTTGTGTTAAAGGCAGGTGGCTGATTAAAGCAAGGTGAAAGTAAAGGAACGTTCTGTTTTGCTTTCACCTTGCTTTAAGCAACCAACTGCCCTAAATACCAACTAATTAACATAATTTAGTGGCCGTTATAGAGAGGTTTTACTGTATGTGCATTTTTGTCAAAACCGAGTAAATGTTGTTGTATACAGTAGAGCCTCTCCTAAGCGACCATTCATTTATTGAACATGGGAATCTTAAAAGCAGGTGGATGCTTAATACGGGGCAAAGGTAGAACCTTTCTGCATTACCTTTTGACCTGCATTTAGCTTCTGCCTCCAGTACAGATCCATAATTAGATATATTTTGATGTCCACTTAAGGCAGGTTCTACTGTACTGTTATTTATCATTGTTTATAATTATACTGCTATGTATTGTAGTCAATACACCTTCCAAACCCCAGACTTCCAAATAAGTATTTATGCCAAGTTTAATACAAGCTGCAGTTTAATGCATGGTGAAACTCAGACAGGAAGCCCCTTTCGGAGCTCCCTCCTTGATTTTGAACCTTCATTAAGTAGCCAACTATTTAATAAATCCGATTTTTTTCACCGAAAGTCTGGTTTAGAGAGGATCTACCATATGTATACCAATATTTAAGTAACGATAATTATCATTGTCAGAAAACAACGTAAACAACGTGACTTAACCTTTTACTCCATGAATATCCATGTAACAAAGAACGACGTCATCAATATTGATTAGGTTCATTTTTATAATGGGAAACGTGAAGTGAACTGGGTCCATGATTATAAAACTCTTTAGTTGAGTCTGAGTTTGTTCTCAAGCTTTTGGTTGGTCAGATTTGAGTTCTCAAGCTTTTGATTGGTCAGATTTGAGCCAAAGGCTCAAATCTGACCAATAAAAAACTTGAGAACGAACTCAGACTCAACTAAAAGCTTTATAAGCATGGACCCTGATGCACACATGAATTGTTGTTGGCCTTAGCAGAAACGTTAGCATCATAATTATGTATTATTTCATTAGCAAACAGCAGACGTTGATCAGACGTCTCCTATAGGAGCCGTCTGATCTTGGTCTACGATGTTTGCACAGACGTCGACATGTGTATTTATGGAGTAAAGGGTAATCTGAATGTAGTATTTATTTGCAGAAAAATAAATCATTTCTAAATATAACACGTATATGGTTGTTGTTTAGTTATCTCACTCAGTGGCACTACTAAAAGACTATACATTAATACAGGTGCTATACATAAGCTATAGTCTTTCTCGATCTAGTGCCAGTGATATCTCGTCACGCCCTCTCCGCTTCGACAGACTGTCTGTACATGTTATAAAAAGGGCACTCTTTCACCGCTGATGTCACCAACATGCGCTACGACAAACAGTGTAGACCTAGATCGGACACCGCCTTTTCAAGACGGCGTCTGATCAGGAACTTCAGTATTTGCCTCGAAATCTAGTTTCATGTATGTCTGCGGTTTATTCCCTTGACATTTTCTTTCTTCGGTTTTACAAAAGTGTTTTAACGAAATCTGGTTGCAGACGACAAATAGAACTTTGGCACCAAAAGGGTTAAAGAGTCTCCTTGACTTAACGGGTATCCATGTTATGAGCAATTGAAAGACGCCTTAAGAGACGACCGGTTATTCGGAATTTCTGAAATGAACAATTCCAAATTTCAAACAGGTCAATATTATAGTGAATATTTAGGGATTCTTCTAACGAAAAGTGTAACGTTCTCATCTGGGTCTACACTGTTTGAAAATGGCATTAGTGAATTAAATGCGCCCACGTCATGCTAAAATTAAGCATTATATACGTATACAGGGAAGTCGTTTAGACATAACCCATGTACTAGTGCGAGGCAATATGGATCATGTAGTCAGAAAGTACATCTACTAAATGTATGTAAGAAAATATACACATTAAATTCTAAGCATGTTAAGGGTGACCTGATTAACCAATGGCATTAGCCAACAGACTGTGTCCAATTAAGACGCAGAGTAAGTAGACGTCTCATCAGGATCCAAGCTGTTTGACATATTATCAGTACTTTCTCAGAAGCTTGGTCCAAAAGATTTCATTTTATGTAAGTCTCATCCATGCACTTGCATAAATAGTTACAAGCGTAGAACATCAATGGAAAAGTAGTATAGTCAAGCAGGCAAAGCCACATGCAAGACGCAACCACCACCAAAACACCGATAGACAGCATGACGCACACACCCAAACGCACACACACACACGAAATGAACTCAGAAAACACCAAAAGACACACAAGAACCAGAGACAAACGTTCCACACATGAACAAACCACAAGCACAAAGACGCAAGGCAAACAAAAGGAAGGGTGACAAAGAGAGTACCGCCTTGGCACGGTCAGTAGCAAAAACACCACTGGGGGTTTAAACCGGTTTACGGAAGCAATATAACGATCTACACAGCCATTTTTAAAGAATTATAAGAGACTAAATTAAATGTCAATATATCACAAATCCTTGCACTAAAAACGACATATTTACTGATGGATAGTAGTCAAAATTGCACAAGATCCGAACTTGAGCATTTATTTTTTCCACACCAGTAACAGCAGCAACTCAGAGTATGAGCTGGCATCATTACAAAACACTATAATTATTACAGTCTACAGTAACACCTCTCTTAAGCGGTCGTCTTAAAGATGGGCCTGTAAGCTAGGCGGTAGCTTAATGCAGGTCATAAGTAAGGCAGAAATTTCCTTTCTGCATTATTTTTGACCTACATTAAGCTACCACATGTCTTACATGCATATAATTAGACCTCTTTTTGATGGCCACTTGGGACAGGTTCTACTTTAGTCCGATAAATATACTGTTTAAATTCTCGAATTCTGATATGTAATATATAATTAAAAAAAAAAAGCTCTATTTTTCTATACAAACAGCTCGTTCCGTACCGTGTGTTTTAACACTAAGTTAGTTTCAAAACACAGAGATTCCGAGTCGAGATGTTGTAACGAAAATATTGGCTGAAATATGAGCTGGGTACATCTTTAACCCTTTCACCGCCGCAGTCGCATAAATGCACCACGACAAATAGTGCAGTCCCAGATGAGACGCCACCTTTTCAAGGCGGCGTCTGATCAGGGACTACACTATTTGTCTCAATCTCTATTTCTATATATGTGGTTTATTCCTTTGAAATTTGCATTTATTTATCTCATTTCCTTATTTTATTGAAAGATTTAACAAACTTGGATTACAGACGACAATTAGAAATTTGGCGCCGAAAGGGTTAAGCATCCACATGTTTTAATCCCGAAATTAAGTATATGTTGGGCAAACGCTGAACATAAATATTCTCGGTCTTCTTCCGTGTATATCCCACGTGTATTAACAAAATGCAACACCCCAAAAAAGCTTGATTGCAAACTGTCGAATGGATCTGACGAGGACAAGTGATAGAAATTTCCAACGTGTTTTAAATAATAACTCAGCCAATATCTTATAATTATACATGTACCTCAGGGTCATAAGTTTCACTTTCGTTTTCGCGGTATAGCGACTAATGTAAACAATGTTGCTAGCCAAGTAGAATACTGATTATCTTAAACCAAAGTGTAATCCTAAACGTTGCACAACTACTGGTAATAGAACGTTATAAATAACAACTGACCTACTTGACGTACTGCATTGTACACAGTGGATTCAGGAGTTACGGCTAATAAGGAATGGACCACGGCAAGCTTTTTGCATTGTGATAAACGACTATATATTAAGCGGACATTGAAAACAGTGAGACTGTTAAACAGACAGACCACACGTTAAAATGAACACAACAGTATACAGAGTACTTAGACCTGATGAAGAAAGAACATACAAAAACACTGGCGTGGCCCTGTACTTTTGGGCTGTTATGTCACTCGGGTCTCATTACTGTGCCTAAGGGTCATAGGTTTCACTTTCGTTTTCGCGGCATGGCAACTAGTACACATATAAACAATGTTGATAGACAAGTAGAATACTGATGGTTATAAACCAAAGTGCAACCCCAAACGTCGCACAGCTACATGTAACCCACCGTTATAAATAACAACTGGCCATCTACACGTACTGCATTATACAGTGGATATGATACTGTGAATTCGTGAGTTATAGAAAGGAATTTAGTAAGCTTTTGGCACTGTGATAAATGACTGCATATTCAGCGGATATTGATAACAGAGAGACTGTGAAACAGAATGATAACTGGATATTGATAACAGAGAGACTGTTAAACAGACAGTAAAGTGGACATTGATAACAGAGAGACTGTTAAACAGACAGCAAAGTGGACATTGATAACAGAGAGACTGTGAAACCGAATGAAAAGTGGACATTGATAACAGAGAGACTGTTAAACAGACAGCAAAGTGGACATTGATAACAGAGATACTGTTAAACAGAATGAAAAGTGGACATTGATAACAGAGAGACTGTTAAACAGACAGCAAAGTAGACATTGATAACAGAGATACTGTTAAACAGAATGAAAAGTGGACATTGATAACAGAGAGACTGTTAAACAGACAGCAAAGTGGACATTGATAACAGAGACTTAAACAGACATAATACACTTTAAAATGAACACAACAGTGTACAGAGTACTTCGACCAGATGAAGTTGGAACATACCAAACTGGTATTCAGGCAAAGGACCCATCTGCCAGCGTCACAGTCTTCGACCATGTAGACACCGGTAGCTACAGCGGCATACCTTCTCAGTATATATCAACATGCGCGTCCCTCGGTGCCGCCAGAGAGTTTGCCAGCCGTAGTCAAAACAAACCGAAAACAATTGTCAGTATTGATACTGCACGTCTTCGCCAAATGTTGCCACAGACGAAAGTGATTGATCTAAGAGATGACAACGCTATTTGTCAATATTTGCTACCATACCCGGACGCCCAAAGAGCAGTCAACTTTGCTACAAAGTTTGAGGAGGTCCTCATTGAGGGGTTTGTGCCACCTGAATGTGTGCAATTTGTCCAGCATTATGGTTAACCCGTTCTACCAGTGAACCTAAGACGTGTTGATTATCCCAGCTGTAATTAAGACCACTGTGTAATGGTAACCTACAGGTCCAATAATCGAACTTCTCCGAAATCTTGGTAGCTACGTTTGATTCAGATTGTTAAGAATTGCGGGTGTTTGAGTGTTAGTATATTAATTGTTGCCTGACAACGACTGGACATAAATAATTCTAAACAACAGGTAAACACGGCAACTTTGCGACGAGAACATATTTACCTTTTACTCCATGCATATTCATGTAAGAAATAACGGCATCATAGATATTAATTCGATTAAAGCTTATAACTGCACATGGGCACTGGAAGTTTGGGCTATAGCGGAAACTATAATATTAAATACGTATTATTTAATGACGAAACAGAGCAGACTCTGGTGATTTCTACAGGAGCCGTCTGATCTTGTACATCTCAGTTTGCAAATGCGCAAAAAAGCGTTTATATATGCCAAAAGGATTAACCGTTTACCCCGCTGTGGCACAAATGTTTCTGGATCTGGTGCTGCGTTGGCTACTTCTGTTTATGGGGGAAAGGGTTAACCCTTTCCTTCATTTTGACGCCTTTCTACGCCTCTGTAAAAGTCACGTTTTGAAACCATTGTGATAAATAGAGCATTTGCTCCTAAGGAGCAAATGCTCTATTTATCACAATGGTTTCAGAACTACACAATTCTAAAATGTTCCTTTTCTCTAGTTAATACTCCTTTTCGGAAGATTTATTCAAAGAGGTTAGATCTAAAAAAAAAAAATAGCCTATGAGGGAACGGGTTAAGCTTTTATGAAACTACTGAGCCGAGTGTCAAACAACTTTGATCTTGGTGAATAGTCGAGTTACTCGGGTCTCATTTGGATCCATGCGTTTTGCCTATGGGAGAGGCAGTAATTGAGAGTTTGAATTAGCGATGACGTTCAGTAAAAACCTCTCTATAACGGCCGCTAATGTGTGCTAATTAGTTGATATTTAGCGCAGGTGACTGCTTAAAGCAAGGTGAAATTAAAACTGAACTCTCCTACAGGAGCGTTCTGTTTTACTGTCACCTTGCTTTAAGCAGCCACCTGCCTTTAACACAAATACATGTACTTCATGTAATTTAGTGACCGGTATCTTAAATGTACAGTCGGCTGAGCGGTCATTCGGACTGAAAGTAGACTATAACTAGGTACTTTACTTTTTTATAGGGAGGTTTTACTGTAGCATGTTAACTATTTCATCACCGATGTCTCTACAATTAACCCAATAAACAGTGCAATCCAAGATCAGACGCGACCGTTTCAAGGCGGTGTTTGATCAGGAACTGTTTGCCTCAACCTATAGTTTCATGGCTGCGGTTTATTCCTGTGACATTTTCATTTGTTTATCTCAGTTCTTCGGGTTACAGACAACTAGAAATTTGACACCCAAAGGTTAAAAGGGAAGCCTGTACTTGTATTTTGTAATTAGACTAATTACATATATACAGCGAAGTAACAACTACATGTACATTGTAATTTGGTGGGGGAATATTGTGTGTAAATATTATGCGTAACTGTTCTCAACGGACTACAGATAGACCAACTTATTTTGGAACAAAACATGACCTACTCTAATGTAAACAACACGAAGCGACTACAGCGCTTCTTTATTTTTAAAAGCATTAGCAAGCCGCAATTTTTTCAACATAGTAGTCTTGGTGCAATGGATATGTATCTGGACTTGCATGTGGCGGTCTTGAGTTCGATTCTTAACAGTGACTAATAATTTTTTTCTTTAAAATACTGTCCGTACAAAACAACAATAAATATTAATAATAACATATAATAATTATTAACAAAATATTAACATATAATTGAAAAAGAATAAAAATTAAAAAGAAAATTACAAATAGCAAATCAGTTTAAAAAAAAGTAAATTGCATAGCTTGAGATTCGAACCCACGACGCCCTGTTTGCAAGACTAGGTACATATCCATTAGACCAAAGCCCAGTACATAATATGTGGCGAGTTACTAAAGTGTGTTGTCTGGCCCTGTACTTTTGTGCTGTTATGTAAACAACAAAATAACAACAAGTCTCAATATAGCGTGGTTTACCTGTACTTAGTTTCAATGCAGACGATTAGTTGATCAACTCGGGTTTGTACATGCACAGTCAGGGGTGATTCCCCCATGATCATAAGTTTAACTTTCGTTTTCGTTTCAATGAATTTAACCATTCGCTTGCTATTCACGTCAATATACGTACCTGTAAATAGCGAAGACCCAGATGAGACAACTCCTGCAGGAGCTGTCTCATCAGGGTCTGCACTATTTACAAGTTGATTGTGCAACCAGTGCACTCCACAGCAGTGATTGCACAGCGAGCACGGGTACACAGTGAAGATCTGTGTAATTATACAACAGGGCATGGGTAAAGAAGGAGAAATGTATTTTAAAATTCAGCAAGAGAAGGGTTAAATGTCAATTGTATCTGGTCGTCGCACCTTATACTTGATTTTGACATTTTGAACAAAGAACTGTAAGTGTATTGTAATACAGTAAACCCCCTCTAATGCGACCACGTAATTGATAAGCATGTATGTCTTCATGCTTAATGCAGGACGAAGGTTTTAACTGTAGAAATCTCCTGTGGGAGCTTTCTGCATAACTTTCGTCCTGCATTAAGCCACCACCTGCCTTTGCCACTGTAAATTATGACACATTTTGCTGGTCACATAAGAGGGGGTTTACTGTATATGTACTATATATTATATATATTTTTATATGAAAATTTACATGTATATGACATTTCTTCGTCATATTCGAGAACAGTGCCTTTCTATACATATTATAGTACCATATTCAATGTCTTTATTACACAAATTAGCTCCTCGTATCACTATGTGCATTTTTGTCAAAACCGAGAAGAGATTGTTGAATACAGTATAACCTGTCCTAAGCGACCACTCATTTACTGAACATGGGTGGTGTCTTAAAAAGCTGGTGGTTGCTTAATTAATGCAAAAACTTTTTGCATTACTTTTTGGCTTGCTCTAAGCTACCGCCTGCCGTAAATACCCATACTTAATCGTTCTGATGGCCACTTAATGTAGATTCTACTGTACTGTAATTTATTATTATTAATATACTGCTGTGTATTGCATGCAGTAAACCCTCTCTAACCCATTCCGACGTATATTAACTCTTTCCTCCATAGGCTATTTCAGACCCAACTTCTTTGAATGAATCTACCCAAAAGGAGCATTTACTAGAGAAAAGTAACATTTTAGGATTTTGTAGTTTGAAAACCATTGTGATAAATAGAGCATTTGCTCCTACAGGAGGAAATGCTCTATTTATCACAACGGTTTCAAGCTGCGGTTATTACAGAGGCGTAGAAAAGCGTATTTATGGAGGAAAGGATTAATACAAGTGGCAGATTAATGCAGGGTGAATCTCGGATAGAGAGTTCCTTGGCGAATTTCCTGCATGACTGCCATGCCGTTCTAAGCAGCTACCTGTCTAAAACATTCTAATTCTTTTCAATGAAAGTCTGGTTTAGAGAGGTTCTACTGTATTCGTTTATGTAAATATTTAAAATGTCAGATAAAAACGTAAACAACGTCGACTTAACCCTTTACTCCATGAATATCCATTTTAGAAATAACGACGCCAGGAATATAAGTTAGATTCGTTTTCATAACAGGATAATAATATTACACACAGGAATTGTTGGTCTTGGCAGAATCATATCTAATTATTTCATAAGCAAAAAGATAAGACCCTGATCAGACGATTCATATAGGATCCGTCTGATCTGGGTCTACTATGTTTGCACAGACGTAGAAAGGTGTGTTAATCGAGTAAGGGGTTAATTATAAATGCAGTATTTATTTGCTGAAAATAAACGATTTCTAAATATAGCACGTAGATAGTTAGTTGTTGATTCTCTACTTTACCTTACTTCGTCTCGTCGCTCTGTCTGTACATGATATACAAAAGACAAGCGAGGTTTTACGCAAGTGCAAAATGGCTGCGTAAAATGTTTAACCCATTCGGCGTTAAATTTCTAATTGTCGTCTGCAAACCAATTTTGTTAAATCATTCGGTAAAATTAGGAAATGGGGAATAAAGCATCGAACGCCGCCTTGACAAATGCGGTGTTAAATCTGGGACTGCACTATTTGTCGTGGTGCATTTTTGCGACATTGGCGGTGAAAGGGTTAAGCAGGATAGAAGATTAGACAGAGGGCAATATTATTAAGTAATTTTGATTAAGAGACGCATGGACAATTTTGCAATAATTGCAGAATGAGGAAAATACTTTAACCCTTTCTCTCATACAAACACATTTCCACGCATTTGCAAACGGAGTAGACTCAGACCAGACAGCTCCTGCAGGAGCCATCTGATCAGGGTCTGCTCAGTTTTCCAATAAATCTTGATAAATATGTTTCTTTACTTTCTAAAATGGGGACAATGTTCCTCTTTCCATATTTCATTATAACCATTTTGTCCATGAATATTCTATAGGTACTGAAATTTGGAATAAATGTAAACAGGGAAAGTGCATAATAAGATACTATTTTTCTGAAAACGTAATTTGAAACACTTAAAGAAAGGACTGTGAACATTTGGAAACCCAGAAATACATAGTTCTCATGTGATGTTTCAGGCACAGATAGGACTTTTTGACAGTCAATTTGAAAGGATGTTCGTCACTCTGACATCTGTTTTTGAAAATATATGGAAGAAAAGAGTAAATTTAGAATTGCAGCAGACGAAAATATTTGCAGACATTAATTGCTCAGAGTACAGAAGGTATTTCGAGTGCTTTATGCTGGACTGCAAATGACCTGCAATATGTTAACAACACATGAAACATCAGCGTTATTGGGCGTTCGTGAACACGGTGAAATCATTGCAGCTGTAATTGTTCTGAAGTGTAAATCTAAAAACTAGTCATGAAGTAAATCATGGTCATTTTGAATTTCTGTAAAAGAGTGGCTGCGGCGTTATCAACTCTTACAGCGCCGATGTCGCCAAAAAGCACCACGACAAACAGTGCAGTCCCATGCAGACGCCGCCCTTTCAAGGGACTTCACTCAGAGCTACAGATAAAAATGCGTACACAAATACTAAAATCGTCATTTCTGGAAGAGACGATCCTAAAGAGTGACCACAGTATAGGGTTTGGTGGAGAAATAAATGAGTTATTCTTGAAAATGTTTAAATTTACGCATCTTATCTGAAGCTCTAGTCACTGTGTGTCTCAAAATCTAGTTTCATCTCTGTATGTGGTTTATTCCCTTCATATTTTCTTTTTTCGTTTTTTTCAAAAATGTTTTAACGAAATTGTGTTGCAGACGACAACTAGAAAATCGGCTCTAAAAGGGTTAAAGAGCTTCCATGATTTTATAGTGTAATGAGCAATTGACAGGCGCCTTAAGGAACACCCAGTTATTCGGAATTTTCATCTGCATCAAAATCGTCGCGATGCGCCCACGGCATGCTAAAATAAGCATGTATACAGAGAAGTCGTTGAGACATAACCCTTGTACTATTGCGACAATATTATTCATATACATGGAGTCAGAAAGCACATTTAATTAATTTCAAAAACTATACACATTTCATTCTATGCCTGTTAACCCATTCCCTCATATTGACGATTTTGACGACTCTGTAAAAGTCACTTTATGAAACCATTGTGATAAATAGAGCATTTGCTCCTACATGTATAGGAGCAAATGCTAGAGATATTTATCACAATTGTTTCAAACTAAACAAGGGTTGTCCGCAGACAGCGCACTCCACTTTCTTTAATGCTGGATAGTATAGTGGAAGTCTAAGTCAGAAAGGGGAGATAACAACAGCAAAATTAATTTTAGGGTTACCTGCCCTTGTGAAATGGGTCCCACTTGTAATAGTTAACATGCATACCAAAGTTGAACCAAATATCTCCGACAGTTTCTGAGACATGGACCTGAACATAAAACTTAACCAACAATGAAAATTGTAAGTCAAAAAAAGGGGCATAACTATAGCAAAATTAATTTTAGGGTTACCTGCCCTTGTGAAATGGGTTCCCCTAGTGATAATAAACATATATACCAAATATGAACCAAATATCTTTGATGGTTTCTGAGAAAAGGACCTTAACAAAAAGGTTAACCAACGCCGACGCCGACGCCGACGCCGACGAGAGGGTCATGACAATAGCTCCACTTTTTGAAAAAGTGGAGCTAAAAAATCTAAAACATTCCTTTTCTCTAATTAATGCTCCTTTTCGGTAGATTTATTCAAAGAGGTTGTATCTAAAATTAGCCTATGGGGTAATGGGTTAAGCGCGACCTAATGTACATGTACCAAAGGCATTAGCCAACAGTGTGTGTCCAATTAAGACGCAGAGTAGCTAGGCGTCTTGTCAGGATCCAAACTGTTTGACATACTGTTAGTACTTTCTCAGAAGCTTGGTTCAATGGAAAGTAGTCAAACTTGCACAAGATCCGAACTTGAACATTTATTATTTTTCTACAGCAACAACAGCAGCAAATCGGAGTATGAGCTGGCATCATTATAAAACACGCTAATTATTACAGTTTATAGTTGCATCTCTCCTAAGGGCTCACCAAAATAAGGTGTAATTATGGGTCAGTAGGGCAGGTAGTAGCTTAATGCAAGTAAAAAGTAATACAGTAAAACCCCTCTATTGCGATCACCAAACAAGGGGACATGATTCTGGGTGGCAGAGGCAGGTGGTAGCTTAATGCAGGACGAAAGTAATGCAGAAAGCTCCTATAGGAGCTTTCTGCATTACTTTCGGCCTGCATTAAGCAACCACCTGCTTATAAAGGTTGCTATGGTTATTCTTTAAGTGGTCGCTTTAGAGGGAGTTTACTGTATATAAATCTCCTAATGGAATTGTCTTTGTTACTTTTACTCTGCCTTAAGCTACCTGCTGCTATTTAAGACTCCTATGTTCAATAAATGAATGACCGTCTAGGGCAGGTTCTATTGTATAATACAGAACTACACGGCTTGAAATCGAGTTAATTATGTTTGTTAATAATCCTTCATTCTTGGTAATTGAAGTAATTATTCATATTTCATCTATAAATGACACTTACATCGAAAACAGTTGTCAAGTATATCAAATACGCCCTTTTGATACTTTCCAACAATATTATTCGATGAGGGTGGGCGTGTGTTTTGGGGTACCGGGGATGTTATAGATATCCCCTAAGCATTCATGCTATTATAGTAGTATTGTATAATATGGGTATTAACAGTACGTAAAACCCGTCTTAAGCGGCCAGTCATTTACTAAACACACGAGTCTTACAAAAGCGGGTAAGTGCTTAATACAGGGTAAATGTAATGCAGAATGCTTCTCCGTGAGCTTTCTGAATTACTTTCGACCCGCATTAAGCTACCACCTGCCTTATATGTACATAATCTGACCTCTTTTTGATGAGACAGGTTCTACTGTAGGTCGATAAATAGACTGCTTAATCCCTTCCCTGATCTATGTTTATTACAAAGTTCAATACCTACCGACTATTCATAGACAAAATAGTTAAAATGAAATATGGAAGGTGGAACATTGTAGACATTTTAGAAACTAAAGAAGCAAATCGTTCATATTCCGTTAGCAAATAGAGCAGACCCTATCAGGCGACTCCTATAGGAGCCGTCTGATCTGGGTCTACTCTGTATGCAAATGCGTGAAAATGCGTTTATATGATGGAAACGGTTAAATGCTTAACCCTTAGCATATACTGAGACAAAAAGATGTTTGCTCAAATTCAGATTTGAATTAATCTTTACTTCGTACTTACTATCGCACTAGTTTTTGAGCCATTCACCGAGTGTCTAACGGCTTGGGTCCCAATGCGAGACCGATTTATTCAGCGTCTGATCTGGATCCAAACTGTTTGATAATGTCGATACAGTAGAACCTCTCTTTAGCGGTCATTCATTTATTGAGCATAATAGTTGGGTTTTGTTTTGTTTTTTAGCTCACCTGAGCCAAAGGATCAGGATGAGCTATTGTGACCGCAATCCGTCGTACGGCCTCCTCTGAAACCGCTGACCCGATTTTAACCAAATTTTGTCAGAAGCATCAGTGGCATGAGGGAACGAAATATTGTTCACATTATGACCCCCGGACCAAAAATGGCCCCGCCCAAGGGCTTATCAGTTTTTCATAGGAAAATCTTAAAACATCTTCTTCTCTGAAACTATGAGGCCTAGACCGTTGCTATTTCATAATTTGGTATGTAGCGTGGTCTAGTGGCCCTCTACAAAGACTGTTCAAATTATGACCCCCGGACCAAAAATGGCCCCGCCCAAGGGCTTGTCAGTTTTTCATAGGAAAATCTTTAAAAAAAATCTTCTTCTCTGAAACTATAAGACCTAGACCTTTGATATTTGGTGTGTAGTATGGTCTTAATGGTCCTCTACAAAGATTGTTAAAATTATTACCCTGTGGTTGAAAATGGCCCCGCCCCAGAGCTTTTCAGTTTTTCAAAGGAAAATCTTTAAAAATCTTCTCTGAAATGCCGAGACCTTTGATATTTGGTATATATCATTATTTGATAGTCCTCTACCAAGAGTGTTCAATTTATTCCCTCCAGGTCAAAATGACCCCACCCCGGGGTTTATCAATTTTACATAGACTTATATTGGAAAACCTTTAATGATCTTCTTTTCTGAAACTATATGGCCAATACCTTTAATATTGACATGCAGCTTAACCATATAGTCCTCTACCATGATTGTACAAATTATGACCCTTTGGTAAAAAATGGCCCCGCCCTAAGACCCATACCTTCCATATTTGGTATGTAGCTTTGCCTTGTGGTCCTCTGTCAAGAATGTTCAACTTACGAACCCGACCTCCGGGCGAAACATGACCCTGTCCTGGGGCTTATCAGTTTTTCATGGGGAAAAATTATAAAATATTATTATTCTCTGAAACCATAAGGCTTAGTAGACCTTTAATTAATGGCATGCAGCTTTGCCTTATGGTTCTCTACCAATGTTGTACAAATGATGACTTTTGTGTGAAAAATTGCCCCATCCCGGGGGTTATCTCAGGTGAGCGCTTCAGGGCCTCATGGTCCTCTTGCTTAAAAAAGGTGGTTGTTGAATATTTAATACAGGACAAAAGTAATGCAGAAAGCTCCTATAAGATATACACCGATATCAAAAATATCAGAAAACAACATAAACAAAGTACAGTTGTATATTTATTAAAACATTTGTATATATTGGTTCTATACTTTTAAGAAATATAACACGTTCTCTCTCGTCGCTTTGCAACACGAAAGAGAAGCAATATAAATATAACAGAAATATGTTGTTTCAAAACTACGCAACTTTAAAATTTCCCTTTTTCAGTCAATGCTCCTTTTCGGCAGATTTATTCAAAGAATGTGGATCTAAATATAGCCTATGAGGGAATGGGTTAACAGACGTGGAGTTGCTCGTTGCCTCTGGCAGCGTAGGGGTTAATTGTCAAAAGTCGTTTCATTGAAGACTTTTATATTCTTAATTCAACATGTTTATGTCAGTTTAGGGCATAAAAGCAGCAAGGTTTAGTACCAGTGTCAATATCCCTGTGTTTTATGTTTTTGTTATGGGGGCGTGATATGATTACGATTCGCATTAATTCAAAATAAAATTAGCGCAAAAATAGATACGTGTAATTAACTATTTTAACACAATGCCTTAACCCATGACTTCATAGGCTATTTTTAGATACAACCTCTTTGAGTAAATCAACCGAAAAGGAGCATTAACTAGAGAAAAGGATTTTTTTTAGAATTGTGTAGTTTGAAACCATTGTAATAAATATTTATCACAATGGCATTATAAAGTGACTTTTACAGAGTCATCAAATGGATTAAACGTAAGAAGTAATGAAATTGTGAATAATAGCTATGCATCTTTGCAATAGCGAATTAGAACACAAGAATATTTGGCCAAGCCATAAACTCTAGATTCAGATCTAGGGGCTCGTATATTATTTCAAAAGCTGGAGCTCCTATAGAACACAGCCTCTGGTATTGGTCTACTCTGTTTGCAAAGGCGTAAAAGGGGTCCATACATGGTGTTAGGGTTTAAAGGGCTACACACTGTACATAGCGTCAGTTCGAGGGTTTGGTGTAAGACTGGAAACTCGTACTCTGCATAGCATCAGTTCGATAAAGAATGGAAGAGTGTGGCAACTCGCATACTCTACATAGCGCAAGTTCGAGGGATGAGTGAACGTCTGGGGAAATGCACACTCTACATAGCGCGACATCGAGGATTGAGTGCAAGACTCGTATTTAATACAATCGGCATAGCGTCCATTCGAGTGTTGAATGCAATCTTATGGTCACTCACTCTCTACATGGCGTCAGTTCGATGGTAGAGTGAAAGTTTGGGGTAACTTTAACACTCTTCATAGAGTCAGTTCGGAGGTAAGGTGCAATGCTGTTGTAACTCACACACTCTACATATCAACCGTTCGATGATTGAGTGCAATACTGTGATAACTCGCACACTCTACATAGCGTCAGTTCGGGGGTTAGGTGCAAGACTTGTTACTATATAGCCCCAGTTCGAGGGTTAAAGGTGCAAGACTTGTAACTCACACACTCTACAGATCACCCGTTCGATGATCGAGTGCAAGACTGTGATAAGTCGCACACTCTACATAGCCTGAGTTCGAGGGTTAGGTGCAAGACTGTTGTAACTCACACTACATATCACCCGTTCGACGATTGAGTACAAGACTGATAACTCACACACAACATAGCGTCAGTTCGAGGGTTAGGTTCAAGACTTGTAACTCACACACTCCGAGATTCCGTAGCATCCGTTCGATGATTGAGTGCAAGACTGGTAACTTGCACACTGTACATAGCGTCAGTTTGTGAATCGCTCACCTTCTTGGTACGTTATGGGGATGTCATATATCATCAGGTTACTGGCATTCCCGTGGGTACAAGTGCACACCATTTGTCACAGACCTGCTTTTGTATTGCTATGACGGACTTATTTCTGAAACCTGATAAGCTGGCAGCTGTCATCAATGCCTTTAATGCAACATCTCGATATCTGGATGGCATACATGATTGATAATCGAGTTTATGCCACGATTTCTTCTATATATACATGTACCCAACATAACTTCCGTTATATAAAACAAATCGGACACTTCAGCAGCCTTTCTAGACTAATAATGGGTTTTGTGATGTTATGTCTTGCCATACTCTTGTGTATGTTATGACGTCTCATCTAGCCTTTTGTTTTCGATGAGCTTTAGTTTTGGTTTGGAATCTGCAACGAAATAAGTGCCTGGCCTGCTCCATGGACAAAATCACTGGTCAAACACTTCCCAAGGAAACACCTCTAGCAGTTAGTGCCAGAACTACTGCACAATAAGCCTCATCAAGCATCCAAGTAAAGTTATGCTTAAAGTCATATTTCTTTTCATTGAATATGTCACTGATATGAACGCAAAATTGTATTGTGTTTGACGTATAAGTAATCGTTTCAAGGCTGTCATTGGTTCGCACTCAGGGACGAGGTCGTGTCCGACTAACGGATTTCTGATCCCGTGTTAAGTTTATCCATAATTTGACCGGGAAAACCGTTGCATAATCGAATAAAACTGTCTTTGGTTACGGAATAGCTTTTTATCTGATCGAAATCGGTGCATTTCATGCAGTGCGAAGTGCGGTTTAAAGTAGAGGAGTGGATAATATGGATCTTTTGAAGTCGGATCCCTTCTTTCTATATATACATATACGGACTCAAACGTGTCTTGTCCCTGTGGCTCAACAGGCATCGCAAAGACAATTCTCCACGGAAAAGTTGATAGATCGATGCGAGGAAGACAAAGAAAGAGATTGGAAGATAACATCAAGGAGTGGACAGGTTTGAGTTTTGCAACATCTCAGAGAGCAGGGGAAGACGGGACAAAGTGTAACAAGAGATTGTCTTGAAGTCAGCTAAGATGCCACTACGACCGATAAAGTTACGGGGAAAGTGAAGTGAAGTGCAGCTAATATGTTGTCAGTGTTGAGCATGCAAGGGACAGTTCTATGTGGAAAAGTAGTAAAGTCAAGCAGGCAAAGCCACATACAAGACGCAAACCACCACCAAAACACCGATAGACAGCATGACACACACACACACACACACACACACACACACGAGATAACACAGAAAACATCAACAAACACACAAGAACAAGATAAACATTCAACACATGAACAAAATCACAAGCACAAAGCTATAAGGCATGAATATGGGATATGTGTATGGTATATGTGAATTATAGCTCTTCGTTTATTTTGAATCGGTGCTTGAAGAGTTTATACAAGTATTGTATATTTTATATATTTGTTATACAATGTATAAAATATATTTTTATTCTATAATTCGATATATATAGATTCTATACTTTCATATACATGTTGAATAATTGCAATATGTTTATGGTATAACGCGCGTTTATATTTATTGTATAAATGACCAATGAAATAGGGTCACATTTGAAAACGTGAAGATCCACCGTCCAATCAGATCCTTCGTTGCAAATGTGAACACATCTCATTGGTCAATTACACAAAACATATAAAAAACTGTTGCAAGATCCATGTTTATATTCAATGTTTGGGGAGGGCTATTTTATTTTTATTTTTTTAATATATGCATTTTTCAACACATATATATACGTTTTTATTGAATATTGCAACCCCTGACATGCCATACTTAAGAAAGGGTTTTAAATATTAAGTAACCTATTAGGGCAATTTAATTTACGGGTCCTTGTTCTAAAATGTCTGTTAAGACCCTTCCTTTATTGGAGTATTAACGAAAACTATAGAACCTATTTGCCGTACATTACATTTCATAGAAACGCCATTCGCCGTACACCATAATAACCATTCGCCGTACACACTCCTAAATGTGAATTGTCAAATATATTCTCAAACAATATATGGATGTTAGGTGCCGAGCAACCCTATGCTTTCCATTCGGCAGTTATTTAGTGAACCTACAAATGCAAGTTTCCTAAAGTAAGGTCCGAATATCAATCGACGGTCACTTTTCCTTGTTACCAGTCACGTATTTCACAAGTCAAATAGTCCGATCTTGTCACTTATGCAACAGTTTAAACTATAAATGAAATAAACAAATTGTCATGGATACATGGGTGCTTTTTCTGTGATGCCTAAGTATATGAGAGTTAAAGAAAACGAAGGATTTTCATACTTGTAAGTTGTATTGTGCAGTTTAGCAATTAATATTCTTCGCTTTACCTGGTAGTTATTTCCGGTGTCATTGATAGACGATAATATTACCAATACGCTTCCTTCATGGAGCATGCATCGGCTCAACCGATATGGTGTTAATCTTATAGTCCCTTTCCTTGTTGAACAATCATGTAAAAACTAGAACTATCACTAAAGGTGATGAATACCCCCACACGGCAGCCTTGATTGCAAATTCAAGTTTTGAACATGTAACAGGACCAAATAACAAAAATACCCAAAGTTCAAATAGAGAAAATTCTGTAATTTATGCCAAGTATCAAGTGAATCAGGTTGAAATTGAAGGAGGAGTTCAAAGTACAAGATTTTGCCTGCCAATTTCAAGGCCAAAGGTCAAGGTCAAGGTCACAGAGACCTGAAATTTGTGTCTTGCACATCTACTACTTCTGAGTAACATTTATGCCAAGTATCAAGTAAATCAAGTTGAAAGTGAAGGAGGAGTTCGCCGTACAAGATTTTGTCTGCCAATTTTAAGACCAATTTCAAGGCCAAAGGTCAAGGCCACAGAGATTTTAAATTTGTGTCTTGCACATCTACTACTCCTGAGTAACATTTATGCCAAGTATCAAGTGAATCAGGTTGAAAGTGAAGGACGAGTTCAAAGTACAAGATTTTGCCTGCCAATTTCAAGACAAATTTCAAGACCAACGGTCAAGGTCAAGGTCACAGAGACCTGAAATTTGTGTCTTGCACATCTACTACTCCTGAGTAGCATTTATGCCAAGTATCAAGTGAATCAGGTTGAAAGTGAAGGAGGAGTTCAAAGTACAAGATTTTGTCTGCCAATTTCAAGGCCAATTTCAAGGCCAAAGGTCAAGGTCAAGGTCACAGAGACCTGAAATTTGTGTCTTGCACATCTACTACTCCTGAGTAACATTTATGCCAAGTATCAAGTGAATCAGGTTGAAAGTGAAGGAGGAGTTCAAAGTACAAGATTTTGCCTGCCAATTTCAAGGCCAAAGGTCAAGGTCAAGGTCACAGAGACCTGAATTTTGTGTCTTGCACATCTACTACTCTTGAGTAACATTTATGCCAAGTATCAAGTGAATCAGGTTGAAAGTGAAGGAGGAGTTCAAAGTACAAGATTTTGCCTGCCAATTTCAAGACCAATTTCAAGGCCAAAGGTCAAGGTCAAGGTCACAGAGACCTGAATTTTGTGTCTTGCACATCTACTACTCCTGAGTAACATTTATGCCAAGTATCAAGTGAATTAGGTTGAAATTGAAGGAGGAGTTCAAAGTACAAGATTTTGCCTGCCAATTTCAAGACCAATTTCAAGGCAAAAGGTCAAGGTCAAGGTCACAGAGACCTGAATTTTGTGTCTTGCACATCTACTACTCCTGGGTAACATTTATGCCAAGTATCAAGTGAATCGGGTTGAAAGTGAAGGAGGAGTTCAAAGTACAAGATTTTGCCTGCCAATTTCAAGACCAATTTAAAGGCCAAAGGTCAAGGTCAAGGTCACAGAGACCTGAATGTTGTGTCTTGCACATCTACTACTCCTGAGTAACATTTATGCCAAGTATCAAGTGAATCAGGTAGAAAGTGAAGGAGGAGTTCAAAGTACAAGATTTTGCCTGCCAATTTCAAGACCAATTTCAAGGCCAAAGGTCAAGGTCAAGGTCACAGAGACCTGAATTTTGTGTCTTGTACATCTACTACTCCTGGGTAACATTTATGCCAAGTATCAAGTGAATCGGGTTGAAAGTGAAGGAGGAGTTCAAAGTACAAGATTTTGCCTGCCAATTTCAAGACCAATTTCAAGGCCAAAGGTCAAGGTCAAGGTCACAGAGACCTGAATTTTGATTCTTGCACATCTACTACTCCTGAGTAACATTTATGCCAAGTATCAAGTGAATCAGGTTGAAAGTGAAGGAGGAGTTCAAAGTACAAGATTTTGCCTGCCAATTTCAAGACCAATTTCAAGGCCAAAGGTCAAGGTCAAGGTCACAGAGACCTGAATTTTGTGTCTTGCACATCTACTACTCCTGAGTAACATTTATGCCAAGTATCAAGTGAATCGGGTTGAAAGTGAAGGAGGAGTTCGCCGTACAAGATTTTGCAGACAGACCGACCGACGGACCGACCGACAGGCTGATTCCAGTATACCCCCCTCAAACTCTGTTTGTGGGGGTATAATAATGACATAATGAATATTTATTAGCTTAATTTTTATAAGGTAAAAATCCAAGGGAATCGTTTGTTTATCAACAACTGTAGAATCGGATTTATAGTAAAACGCCTCTAAACATGTATAGTTGGTATAAGTATGTGTCTTTGAGACAGGTGGCAGCTTAATGCAGGTAGAAAGTCATGCAGAAAGCTCCTATAGGAGCTTTCTGAATGACTTTCATCCTGCATTAATCAGCCACCTGTCTAAAAGTATCTACATTCTTCTCTACTAGAATTCCGGTTTTACAATGAAAGTGTATATCATGTCTAAAACAAACAAAGCAGACCTATATATACTGTCGTCTGCAAAATGTGTTGTGACGTCTGCTACAGTTTTCATTTGTTTCATTTGTTTAATTTTCTCCAAAATTCTTTTCAAAATCCACAGTAACAAACAATTTGGATAAAAAAAATAAGTCTTAAACAAACTTTACTTTATTGAAAAATATCACATTTGACATTCACTTTTATGAAATAAAAAAAATATATGTATACATAGATAATTTCATTAAACTGCCAAACAAACAAGCAAATGTCGTAGTTGGACGGAATGTATATATTATTATGATTGTTAGATAAATGTAAAAGCAAGTTTTAAAACAAAACCTGTATACAACATAACATTTCCATTACGATTCCTAACACAAATAGCAATGCTGAACTGACATTGTGATGTATAGACGTATGGAAAATCATACCAAATTCTGCTGAACTAAACAAATTCAAATAGAACAAACATGTCAGACTTGGGCATTTTAATGGCTCTATATGGAATTGTTCAATGCTGCAGGATCCAGTATGATTTTCCACATGTATATACAATAGGATCCCTCTAAAGTGACCATTCAATGTCCTTAAAAGCAGGTTGCTTCAGAGGCCCAGATAAGATGTGTAACGAGTTTGGATCCAGACCCTGAGTTACTTGCCATCTCATTTAAATATTTGATACTCTGATAGTGGTGTTCAATAAGATGGAAAGAAAAGTAAATTTTTACAATTTAAGGAAAGCAATTACAAAATGTACTTAAAATGCTTATGAAGGTTGACCCTTTAATCAATTCGCTCCTATACTAGTTTTAGACCAAGCAAGCTCTTTAAATAAATCTACCGAAAAGAAACTTTTAGAATTGTGTAGTTTTGAAACTATTTTGATAAACAGAGCATTTGCTCCTATGGAGCAAATGCTCTATTTATCACAATGGTTTCAAAAAGTGATTTTTACAGAGGCATCAAAAGGCGTCAATAGGAGGAAATGGGTTAATCCGTAAGTATTCTCATCAGAAATAATGACTGTATTAATATTAATTAGCTAGTTTTATAATGGCATTTTACTTGAACAAGGGAAATTTTACCATTGCATAAACCATAGAAATAGATCTACCGTTTGTGTTTTTCATAAGCAAACAGAGCAGATCCTGAGTCATCTGATCTGGATCTACCCAGTTTGCAAAGGGGGCAAAATGCACGTGTATAGGGTAATGGGTTGAATAATGTCACTAATGTCTTGCAGTCCACTCTATTTTACTTGTGACATGAGTTATTGGTCCCTCGATACAACCAATTGTAAGATGAAAACAGAGGTCAGAAGTCAAGATAAGATGCGTTAACATTTTTTTCAAGAATAACTAATTTATTTCTCTACCAAACTCTATGATGTGACCAGTCATCACAACATAGGGTTAGGTGGAGAAATGACAATTTTAGTATCTGAGTACGCACATTTATCTGTTGCTCTGAGGTCATAATGTTTCCTTATTTTATTCCAAAAAAAAACAAACTATCTGTCACAAAGCTGGAACTTTGCACATATCAGGCACTTGTAATATCCCATTTTGGAATGCATTGTCAAACACACAATCTACCAAGTCCCGATACCGATAAGCATGCCAGAGAATGTCTTGTTCAAAATGCTGGTACAAGCTGGGTCACTGAGCCTGGTGTCTGAAAATAGAAGAAAATCATATTTAACACTTTACCTCATTAATATTTATATAAAAATACACACAGAGGGCTCCCACAAGAGCAATCTGATCTGGATTTCCTCTGTTTGCAAAGGTGTAAAAAGGTATCTCTATCAGCTAAATGGTGAAAGGTTAAGAAATCCATTGTCATATGACTGAAAACAAATTAATACTGGTTAGCCTTTTCCTTCATATAAATGACTTTTCACGCATTTGCAAACAGAGTAGACCCAGATCAGATAGACCCAGATCCTATAGGAGCCGTCTGATCAGGGTCTACTCTGTTTGCTTATGAAATACATGTATATAGATCTGATTCTATTGTTTCTACAAATGCCAAAAACTCCTGTGTACATAAAAATTATGCAAATATAAAAATTCAGCTAATAAATATTCATGATGTCATTATTTCTTTAACTTACACTGAACTGAGAAGGGTGAATCAAAATCTCTCATTGCTCAGCTAAACCCTATCAGACTTGTATGGAGGGGCAATTCTAATTAGTACAAGTAGGACAGGTTTTGGCAGAGAAATATAAAAAATATTTTACTTGAATTTCTATAAGTAATCCATTTTTATCTACAGACCCTGAAAACCTAGAAGTAAAGTATATCAAAATGTGAGCAATCTGAAGTCTCCTTAACCCTTAAAGTGCAGGACACAAGTCACTAATGTCCTTTGCAAACAGTGTAGACCTAGATGAGGAGTCCTCTCATCAAAGTCTGAAATGTTGTCATGTTACACTTTTCTTTAGAAAAAAAATCATAAATATCACCATAAGCTTGACCTAGAACATGCTTAACAATGCATGGAATATTGAAAAGCAACACGACCATGCATGAGGGCCATGATGACCCAGTATTGCTTACCTGAGACAACAGGTTGCATACAATTTTGTGTAAATAATAATATTGGTCAACTCATGATGTCAAGAAATATACAATATTACCAACCCCCACCCCCTCCTCACCCCATCCCAACCCCTGAAACATTTGGGTGTGTTTTAAGAATTATTATTATTTGAGAACTTTTGGCAAAGGGTTACTGCAAAAAGACTATTCCTTTAAAATCATATTTAGAATTAAAAGTTTTAAAGAAGAAAAAAATGAATTTATCTCACAAGCCATAAGAAAACTGATCCCACTGCGAAAAAGATTGGTAGTGAATCACCAAAGCAACATATTTTTAACTTTTCACTATAGCCACACCCCTGTCAGTCTTGTATCACATGGAAATACTGGTAGATCATCAGTTAAAATTGACTTTTGCCAAATTCCTTTTGCCATTAGAATGAATATTGAATGTTTTTTCTATTGGCTGCCATGGCAATCAGAGTAATTTCTATACTAAATTCAATTCTTGGAACAACATGGAAGAGAACCTCATAAAGACTATAAATGTAAATTTCGCTCACATCTGGCCCACTGGTGTTTATGAGATATTGTTTGAAGTACAGTAAAACCCCTCTAAACCAGACGTTAAAATTAATATAAACATATGTCTTGGAGACAGGTGGCAGCTTAATGCAGAGAGAGAGCAACCTACCTAAAGTATCTAAATTCTTCTCTGCTAGAATTCCGGTTTAGACCTGGGATTTTACTGTATATTGTTTAAATGAACTAATCATGCTGCACAATAATGGACAGCAGACACAACATTTATAACAGTTTCACCGTCACATAAATAGGAAAATCACTTTTCATCATGCTTTCAGTCTACAGAAGGTGATACATGTTTTTCCTTTGAACACTCTTGTTTTTGTTTATAAATTGGAAAATACATGTATTTAAAATTTTATTTTAAGAATTCTCATAATGGCATGTGAACACAGGAATTTTTCACCATTGCAGAATTTGCAGAATCACACAACTATATGCTTTCATAAGCAAACAGAGCATACCCTGATAAGACAACTCCTGCATGAGTTGACTAATCAGGCTATGCTCTGTTTGCTTATGAAATCTGGATTTACGGTTTGCAAAAGCATTAAAAAGCATTTATATGACAGTAAGTGTTAAGTATTATAATATGAGACACATCTGAAGAAACTGTATATATTATATGCATGCTTCTCACCAGCATTGTTGGAATAAATTATGCCCATAGTTCTTGGATGCCCCAACACTGACAATTTTTATGTTGCAAAGTCAAACAGGTACAATTTCTGGATACATGTTTCTTATTAGTATACTACCAGAGCAACAGATAAAGGTGCATACTCAAATACTAAGATTGTCCTTTCTCCACCAAACCCTATGTTGTGACCACTCTTTAGAATCGTCTCGAAGAGACGATTCTAAAGAGTGGTCACAACATAGGATTTGGTGGAAAATAAAAGAAATTATTCTTGAAAATTGTTTAATTTACGCATCTTATCTGGACCTCTGGTATAGTACCATTACTCAAAGACAATGATGAGATGGACCACAAGAACAATGTCGATGTGGATGATGATAATAGTGATGATAGTTGTAACTCTTTACCCCCTACCTAAAGAAATGCCACGACTATATGAATATTAATTACATGTAGATGAAAATTTATAAAAGTATATGAGCAAGAAAATGTTTTGCAATGGCAAAAAATGAAGAATAAGATCTATATTATTCCAAAGGCACACAGAACAGACCCTGATCAGACAGCTCAAGTAGGAGCTGTCTGATCTATTGTAACTCTGTTTGCAAAGCACTACAAGGTGTATATGTATTTTTGAAGTAAAAGGTTTTTATTTGAGTTACATTTATCCCATCTCCATGACAATATTTATTTCATGCTAGCTACTTATATTCTAAAATTATTAACAACTTTAGTCATCATGGGCAACCCTTTTAATCCTTTACTCCTGGAATATTCATGTAAGAAATAGTGACATACATATCGCTTAGCTGTATCTTTATGATTATACAGGAGTGTGATTGCTGAAACTATTGAGGGGAGGAAAATACCCTAACCCCCTTACATGGCAGTCCAAAACTATCAGATCTGAGCTGATCTCACTGAATGTGACAACTTTTGAAATTTGGATCTCAAACACAAAGGGAGGAAATCCTCTGAAAAGAGGAAAAATCACACCCCGGAATTGATAACATATGAACACAGAAATATTTAACCAAGGCAGACAGTGTAGAATCAGATCTATATTACTTCATAAGCAAACAGGGCAGATCCTGATCAACAGCTCCTATAGGAGCAGTCTGATCTGAATCTACTCTATTTGTAAAGGTGTAGACAGGCATATTCATGGAGAAAAGGGTTGTTTCTTTATGAAGTTAAAACTGAACATACATTTAATTTCATGATGAATTGAAAATAGAAAACCACTAAAAAGCTCTGGACATGAGAGGGAGCAAATCTGAGTACTTTTGACAAATATAATTGCCATCACAGAACATTACATAGAGCCATCTGATCTGGGTCTACCCTGTTTGAAAATGTGTGAAAACACGTTTATATATGAAGGAATGGATTAAAATGAAATCAAAGAAAAATTACATAATTATAATAGGTTTTGCACATGAGCATTCCTATATGTTTAACCCATTACTACATTAAAGAGACACTTTTTGATACCTTTGCAAACAGATAAAGACCAAGATCAGGAGTCTCCAGCTCTGTTTGCTTTAGGAACTTCAGTAGAACCTGTCTTAACCCTTCTCTTGCTGAATTTTAAAATACATGTCTCCTTCTTTACCCATGCCCTGTTGTATAATTACATATATCTTCACTGTGTACTAGTATCTCACTGTGCAATCACTGTGGAGTGCACTGGTTGCACAATCAATTTGTAAATAGTGCAGACCCTGATGAGACAGCTCCTGCAGGAGCTGTCTCATCTGGGTCTTCACTATTTACAGGTAGGTATATTGATGCGAATAGCAAGCGAAGGGTTAATAATTTATAGAAGTTCAGCTGATAAATATTAACCCTATACTCATGGATATTTATGTAAGAAATAATTATGTCATGAATATTAATTAATTTAACTGGTATGATTGCAAATGGACACAAAAACTTTTGGCCATGGCAGAAACTGTAGAATCATATCTATATTATATCATAAGCAAACAGGGCAGACCCTATAGGAGCCAGCTGATCTGGATCTACTCTGTTTGCAAAGGCATAGAAAGACTTATTTATGGAGTAAAGGGTTAATGATGTCATTTTTTGACATGAATATTCATACGATAATGGGTTAATATAAGGAGTTCAAACAAGATTCTCACAGATGATATAGGAGATGATAAAGAATTTGCTTAATAACCCTCTCCTTCATACAAATGCTTTTTAACGCTTTTGCAACCAGAGTAGACCCTGATTGGACAGCTCCTATGGGAGCTGTCTAGCTAGCTGATCAGGGTCTGCTCTGTTTGAGTATGAAATCATAACAGATCTGACTCTAAAGTTTCTACCAGTACAAAAACTCCTGTGTACATAATTATGCCATTATAAAATATTCATGATATAGCAGTGAGTATTTCTTACATGAATATGCAACAAGGAAAGGGTAATAAGCAATTCGAGGGCTTGGTGCAAAACTATTCTAACTCCTTCACAAAGTGAAGGAGTTAGAATAGTTTTGCACCAAGCCCTCGAATTGCTGTCTGCAAAAACGTGTTGCTTGTTGTCTGCAAAAAATTCTAAAAAAAAAAATTTCAAATGTTTTTTTTCTCCAAGAAATGTAATCGAAGTCTCTAACAGTTTTGATCCTGACGAGATGCTGAGTGAATCCACATAACATCTGGATCCATACTGTCTGCATTATAGTTATATGTAACCCTTACATTGAGGAACACAAGTCACTAATGCCCTTTGCAAACAGTGTAGATCCAGATCCATAATGTTTGCATAGTTAACCCTTACAGTAAGGGACACAAGTCACTAATGTCCTTTGCAAACAGTGTAGACACTGATGAGGCTCAGGGCTCCCAGAGGAGAGGAGCCGTCTCATCAGGGTCTGCGCCATTTGTCATGTTACATTTTTCTTTAGAAAAATCCCTAAATATTAACCATAAACTTGACCTGTTTGAATTTTGGAATAGTCAATTTGTTAATTCAGCATAATTTGTAATGGTTAATCATGAACTCACCGCTAGCATATATAGCACAATATAATGGAACAAAACTGTTACATAAATAAGCATAAACATGCAGGCAAAATCCAACATTTATCACACAGTCATACACTCAACGTTTATTACACAGCCATAGCTAATTAGTATAATTACAAATTATTTATTCAAAACTCTTTTCAAGCAGCACATTTAGATTACACATGTATTTTTCTAACCTCTGATGGTCCACATCAATCAAGGCAAGGGGAGCTATGTAAATGAAGAAAATATCATTATAATACTGCGTCTATTTGGATTCAGACTGTATAAACTAAACCCTGTTTTAAATGTTATATTCTGCCCAGAGAAAGATAAGATGTACAAATTATTAAAACATTCTTGTAACCCATTCCCTCATATTGACACCTTTTGACGCCTCTGCAAAAGTCACTTGTTGAAACCATTGTGATAAATAGAGCATTTGCTCCTATAGGAGCAAATGCTCTATTTATCACAATGGTTTCAAACTATAGAATTCTAAATTTTTCCTTTTCTCTAGTTAATGCTCCTTTTCAGTAGATTTATTCAAAGAGGTTGGATCTGAAAATAGCCTATGAGGTAATGAATTAAGAATAGCTCCTTTATTTCTTCACCAACCCCATGTTTTGACCACTCTTTAGAATCACGTCTTCAAGATGATTACTTATATATATAAAAAATCAGCTGATAAGTATTAATTACTTTTGACATGAATACATGTATTGAACAGGTAAAGAGGTTATAAAACAAGTTTTACAGTATTTACCAAATCTGGGTGGTACCTTACTCTTTTTGAAGCAATAAAGACTCTTGGACAGAGTTGTTTGAATGCTAAATGCTTGAATACTCTCTACAATAAAACTACTTGTACTGAATGTATAAATAGACCAAAATGTTACTTTCATTTGTACAAACTAATATTTCAATTACAGTAACTAACATGCAATCAAACCATTTAACCCTTACAATACAGGAAACAAGTCACAAATTTCCTTTGCAAGGACACTGTTTGTAAAGACAGCCAGTCACTGATAGAGAAAGAACAACTGGCTTCAGAATATCCCGTCAAATTGAACATAATTTATGCACACATCAAAATGCATGTTTAACTCATTGGATTTGTTATTACCTGTACAAATAGTTCAGATCCAGATGAGTAGCTGATCAGTAAATCTGCGTCTCATCAATTTCAAACTGTTTGACACTTTTATGATATGCAGTACCCTAATTACTCTTAACCATTTCCCAGTTCTATGTTTATTCCAAAATTCAATACCTACTAATATATATTCAGGGACAAAATAGTTATAATGAAATATGGAAGGTGGAACATTGTAGCCATTTTAGAAAGTAAACAGACAGATTTCATTAGCAAACAGAGCAGACCCTGATCAGATGGCTCCTACAGGAGCTGTCTGATCTGGGTCTACTCTGTTTGCAAATGCGTGAATACAGATTTATATGAAGGATTTATTTATTTATTTGTTTAAAGTCTTAACGGTTTGCTACTATATATGTTAGTTGAAATTTAAAGTTATAAAAATAAAGTCAATTTAAATTATTCAACTTTACCATCTGGGAGAGAGGGGAAATTGGATGTCCGAATGTATATCTTAAGAAAAATGGAGAGAAAAAAAATATTTTGGAAATAGAAGACAACAACTTTTGCATACTACAATTACTTTGCATAGATGATACCAACAACCCTGTGCCAGATCAGCTGTCATGTGTCTGAGCAAAGCAGAAAGATTGTTCATGGTAAAGTTGGGAACATATAATTATGTTAATATATTTCTGAGTTAACAGCGTTATGACATGTGATTAATGTAAAATCATCCACATGAAAAACCATGGACAAAATACCACAAATGCTTTAGTTGGCATTTTTAATTTTTAATAAATACCAACAACATTGCAGCTACTTATGCATACAAAAATCCAATAAAACCTAACTAACCTATCTACTCTATCAGTCATCCATTACAAAATAATGTACAGTAGAATCACTTTAACCCTTTCATTTCAAGAATATTCATGTTAAAAAAAAAAAAAAGAAGATCATTGACCTTTTATAATGGCATATGAACACAATTGTTTGCCAAGTAGAACCTGTAGAATCAGATCTAAAAGCTCTACTCCTACAAACAACACAGTGTCTAGTATGGGTCTACTCCATCAATAGCTACAGTGCCTGTACTCTACTCCTACAAACAATACGGTGTCTAGTATGGGTCTTCTCCATCAATAGCTACAGTGTCTGTACTCTACTCCTAAAAACAACACAGTGTCTAGTATGGGTCTACTCCATCAATAGCTACAGTGTCTGTACTCTACTCCTACAAACAATACAGTGTCTAGTATGGGTCTTCTTCATCAATAGCTACAGTGTCTGTACTCTACTCCTACAAACAACACAGTGTCTAGTATGGGTCTACTCCATCAATAGCTACAGTGTATGTACTCTACTCCTACAAACAATGCAGTGTCTAGAATGGGTCTACTCCATCAATAGCTACAGTGTCTGTACTCTACTTCTACAAACAACACAGTGTCTAGTATGGGTCTACTCCATCAATAGCTACAGTGTCTGTACTCTACTCCTACAAACAATGCAATATCTAGAATAGGTCTACACAGTTTGTCTTTCATCAACAGCTACAGTGTCTGTACTCTACTTCTACAAACAACACAGTGTCTAGTATGGGTCTACTCCATCAATAGCTACAGTGTCTGTACTCTACTTCTACAAACAACACAGTGTCTAGTATGGGTCTACTCCATCAACAGCTACAGTGTCTGTACTCTACTCCTACAAACAATGCAGTGTCTAGTATGGGTCTACTCCATCAATAGCTACAGTGTCTGTACTCTACTCCTACAAACAACACAGTGTCTAGTATGGGTCTACTCCATCAATAGCTACAGTGTCTGTACTCTACTCCTACAAACAATGCAATATCTAGAATAGGTCTACACAGTTTGTCTTTCATCAACAGCTACAGTGTCTGTACTCTACTTCTACAAACAACACAGTGTCTAGTATGGGTCTACTCCATCAATAGCTACAGTGTCTGTACTCTACTTCTACAAACAACACAGTGTCTAGTATGGGTCTACTCCATCAATAGCTACAGTGTCTGTACTCTACTCCTACAAACAATGCAAGGTCTAGAATAGGTCTACACAGTTTGTCTTTCATCAACAGCTACAGTGTCTGTACTCTACTTCTATAAACAATACAGAGCCTTACCCCCATAAATATGCCTTTCTATGCCTTACCATACAGAGTAGACCCAGACCAGACGGCTCCTGTAGGAGTTATCTTATCAGAATCTGTTCTGTTTGTTTATAATATAGATATGATTCTACAGTTTCTACCATGGCCAAACAAAAGTTCCTGTGTCCATGTGCTATTATAATAATCTATTTATAATCTTATTAATATTCATAATGTCATACATGAATATTTATGAAGTATGGGTTTAAAAAAAAACATTGATATTTTGCATAAAACATTTATCAATGAAATACCAATGTAATTCTGACACTGAACCCTTTTATAAATAGCAACAACAACGTTTGTATCCTAATATTAATTCAATGAGTTAATCAGAAAATATATCATGTACAAATTGCTTTGTCATTTGTGACCCTAAAATTCCTTTCTTAAAAATGTCATGTCACAATTTATCCACATTTAGGCTGAAATGTGACAAGAAGAGTTGTCCCATACTTTTTAAACCAATATATGATGGATAACAAAACCATTATAGGTGATAGAGTGGCCCCAAGTGTCATGACACCTGGCAGTTTAGCCGCCTGTACATGGTTTAGCAGTTCACTCACTATAACAGTTTACGCGGGTAACGCCCCGAATATGAAAACTATAAAAATTAAAATATGACATTTTTGCTGAAGTCTTTAACCCATAGATATGCCTTTCTATGCCTTTGCAAACAGAGTAGACCCAAATCAGATGGCTCCTGTAGGAGCCGTCTGATCAGTGTCTACTCTGTTTGCTTATGAAATAATATAGATATGATTCTACAGTTTCTGCCATTGCCAAAACTTGCTGTGTCCATAAGCCATTATGAAAAGTAATCTAATTAATATTCATGATATCATTATTTCTTACATGAATATTCATGGCCGTAAAGGGTTAAGTTCACTACTGGACAACTCTGTTTTAACCTTTGCATGCAATATAGGGTCTGATGAGACCCAGCATCTGATTAGGATCAAAACAAATGGACATCTTGAACATTTTATTGAAAACAAATAAAGAGAAATGTTTTTCCTTTGGTTTTTTTTTATGTTAACCCTTAACTCAATGAATATTTATGTAAGAAA
The DNA here is from genome assembly GCA_963576725.1 of Azorinus chamasolen. NCBI lineage: Eukaryota > Metazoa > Mollusca > Bivalvia > Cardiida > Solecurtidae > Azorinus > Azorinus chamasolen. The sequence goes on along the minus strand of OY755239.1, from coordinate 55,819,062 downwards.
TAATGGCATCATAAACACAAATAAGATTGACATAATGATGGCACATCTTAATTTTTGCACTGGCACAAAATTTAGAATCAGATCTAATAATTGCATAAACTCCTACAGGAGCCATCTGATCTGGGTCTACTCTGTTTGCAAATACATTAAAAGGTGTATCTATGGAGTAAAGTGTTAAAGTTTGCAACCCTTATCTGTCCTGCAACAATACAAGTTATGCATAAACATATACCCCAATCCCCACAATGCAATCCAAATCTCTGTCTCCATTAGAGTTATATGTACACCAAGTTTGGTCATGATATGTCCTTCTTAACTAAAGTTATATTCTGGAAAGTCTGACTGACAAAAAATGAAAAATCTAAATTCATACTCATCCAATTCAACAAACTTTTCAGAAGCTACTAATCAGATACTATTTTCAGGACATATTTAAGCACCAATATTTATTTTATTGTTAAAAGGCAGAGTTAAAAAAGAGGTCCTGAACCAAGTTACACTCAGATAAGTTAAATCTTTACTCCATAAATATGGTATGCCTTTTTTTTAATGCCTTTGTAAACAGTACACCTACAATAGATGGCTCCTGCCGGAGCTGACTGTTCAGGGTCTGCTATGTTTGCTTATGTTAATAGATCTGATACTACCGTTTCTATGTCTTGCTCATAATTTCCATTATAAAAATGCTGTCAATTAATATTCATACATGCACAATTTCTTACATGGATATTCATGAAGTAAAGGGTTAAAAACATATAATTGTTCCCCAAGAAATACATTTTTCCTAGAGAAATGTGAATAAAGACCTCTAAAGCAGACACCATAAACACTGTCAAACAAAAAGAAAAATCAAAGCATAGGTACACTTTAACCCTTTACTGCACAAATACACTTTAGCAAACAGGGTAGACCCAGATCAGATGGCCCCTATAGGAGCGATCTGATCAGGATTTGCTACCGGTGTTTGCTTACGATATAATATAGATATGATTCTACAGTTTCTGCCATGGCTAAAATTTCTTTGTCCATGTGTTATTATAATAACTAATCTAATTAATATTCAAGATTTCATTATTTCTTACATGTATATTTATAGAGTAGAGGGTTCACCCTTCTCTGGCTAATGGAGACACAGTTGACATTTGTGTAAAGCTTAGATCCAAATGTAAAACAGTAAATGACAGTCATGTTCTCTCATTAGGATCCAAGCTCTCAGACCAACCTGCAAATCATTCAGTAACCCATTTACTTCCAATATCCCAATAATTCTTTTGCTGCCAAATTTTGTCGTCTGCAAACTTTGTCATCTGCTACACTTTTCCATTTTTATTTTTCTTCAGTTTGTTTCAAGAAACAGTCACATAAATTACTCGACGTCTCATCTCGATCCAAACTGTTTGCATAGATATTCACAGATGCGACATTGTCAGCAAAAGAGTTAAAGGGACATAGACAAACTGTAGGCCTAGATCAGAGAGCTCCTTCAGGGTCTACACTGTTTGCTGAACCAGTTCATGTAGTGCTCTATACCAGTAAATATTTTGTTCACTGTTTCCCCCTCAAAATGAACATAGATGGGTTCCAAAAGTCACGTTGAATGTGTTTATCGTAAATAGTATAAGAGTAAATGGGCAAATATCTATTTCCAGACATTTTTTTTATGACAGATAAAGGGTTAATACAATGACATCAGAGATCCAGATAAGATGCATAAATTTAAACATTTTCAAGAATAGCTCTTTTATTTCTCCACTAAACCCTATATTGTGACCACTCATTAGAATCGTCTCGAAGTGACGATTCTAAAGAGTGGTCACAGTATAGGGTTCGGTGAAGAAATGACGATTTTAGTATTTGGGTTCACATCTTTATCTGTAGCTCTGGACATGTAGTTATATAGCACAATCCTCCTGTTCCATTAAATCTTTGCAAAGTCAACAAATCACTTCAAACCAATTCATGCAGTTGTATTATATCCAAGTTTCCATAGAAACAAATCAGTAAAAGAAATCTGTAAAAGCAATGATTTGAGTAAGTTTATGCATGGTCTGCAACAGAAATAAGTCAGTATCACATTAATGCACTCTCCATTAGCCCCATCAATGCTGACATTTCAAATGGACTATTCCAAAATTTCAAAAAGGTTATACAGTAAAAACCTCTCTATAACGACCACTAAATTACATTATTTTGTGTTAAAGGCAGGTGGCTGCTTAAAGCAAGGTTAAAGTAAAACAGAACGCTCCTATAGGAGCGTTCTGTTTTACTTTCACCTTGCTTTAAGCAACCACCTGCCCTAAATACCCACTAATTAACACAATTTAGTGGCCGTTATACAGAGGTTATACTGTACTTTACATTGAATATTAAGGGATATTTTTCAAGAAAAACTGCAACATGACAAGCAGTGCAGACCCTGGTGAGAGGGCTCCTCTAGGACCCCTCTCATCTGGGTCTGCATTGTTTGCAAAGGACATTAATGATGTGTGTCTCGCACTGATAGGGTTAGGTTTAGCAAAAGTAGATCACACATGACTCACAAACAAACCTACCTGGTAAAATGGGTATGTGATATGTTGAAAATTCTACAGAGGAATAATAAACAGTTCAATGATATCATATTATTATATTTATCCTCAAAGCCTCAAATATTTGGACAGACAGACAGACAGACTTAGGCAAATAGGTACAGAACCAATTCAAACTGCTCTTGAAGGAGTGAATTTGATCAGAGTCTATGCTATTTGCTACTAACTTAGTTTATTTAGAACTACATGTATAAATATGGTGAAGTAGCTAACAGTTCAAAGATACACATATGTTTGCTAGAACAAGTCTTGTCATATTTTCTTAGTGCACAAATTCACACTTGATGCAAGTGAGACCACTGAAGCTGACATGTGATGCTAAATTGTGATATATGTTCATTACTATAGATAGACATCCCTGTGTGAAAATAAAACAACACATAAATTCTTACTCTAGTGCAAAACATGACAAGCTGACTGATATATTTCACATCAAACTAACATCAAAGACTATATTCAGGGCATAATTTGAACTTATTCAAACATAAATAAATCCAGTGTTAATTTTCAAGATGAACCCAGTCTTCATATTAATGATAGTTGTAACAATTATGTTTCTCTCTTTTCTTCAGTATTACAATCCTAAGAACAATCACTAATTTGAAAAGAATTGTGTTTGTGCACAGATAGAATTATCACATGATTGATAACTAAAGAACTTTATACATGAGCAAGCTCACATACCCCACGCTGCCACATTATCAGAGAAAAAAGTGGTTCCCCAGGACAGATTCCTCTGAAAATTGAACTCATCTAAGCTTTTATATATGATAATTCTTAAAGCAAATTTGAGAAAAATTGGTCAAGAAATGAAAGTGCCTAAGATGAGCCACAATGTATTATGATACACAGATGGACTGACCGACAGACTGACTGACAGACAGGTCAAAAACTATATACCCCATGAAACTTCATTGCATGAGGTATAAATATCCCTCTAACGGCGCTAAGTCACAGGATGAAGTCACTGTCCATATGTTTGTTCCGCTCTTTGCCTGTAGCAAACGTGTGTGCACAGTAAGACGTTTCACATTACAGCCTGAGAGCTTCAGAGATGAAGCATAGACAAGAAATATGTAAGTACAGTAAAACCCCTCTAAACTGGAACTCTAGTAGAGAAGAATTAGGCAGGTGGCTGCTTAATGCAGGGTGAAAGTCATGCAGAAAGCTTGTTTACTTTCATCCTGCATTAAGCTGCCACCTGTGTTAACCCTTTCCCTCATATAAACATGTTTTCACGCATTTGCAAACAGAGTAGACCAAGATCAGATGGCTCCTATAGGAGTCGTTTGCTCAGGGTCTGCTCTGTTTGCTAATGAAATTTACTAGACATTTTTTTTACTTTCCAAAATGGCTAAAATGTTCCACCTTCCATATTTCATTATAATTGTTTTGTTCATGAATATTCAGTAGGTATTAAATTTTTAAATAAACATGGAACAGGGAAAGGGTTAAAGATCAATTATGGCACGTATTTGAGTGTTCGTAGTATCGAGTTTTATTGTAGTTAAAACATTTACTCCATGGATATTCATGTAAGAAATAATGACATTATGAATATCCAAATTAAATTATTTCTATACAGTCACGTGAACACAGGAAATGTTTATCAAGGCAGAAACTAAGGAATCAGATCTATATAATTCCATAAGCAAAAAATTCCTACAGGAGCCAGACTGATCTGGGTCTCCTCTGTTTGCAAGGCATATTTATGGGAAGAGTATACTTTTAATATACTTATGAATTTCCTTATGAATTTTCATGACAGAAATAACAACCACATGAATATTATTTAGCTTCATTTTTATAATGGCATATGTTCAGACAAAATTTTAGTATTGGTACAAACTGAACAGTCAGATCTATTATAATTTCATAAGCAAACGGAGCAGACCCTGATCAGATGGCTCCTAGAGGAGCCATCTGATCTGGGTCTACTCTGTTTGCAAAGGTGTGAAAAGGTGTTTGTATGAAGGAAAGGGTTAGGAGGCAACAGTTAAGCAGACATAATTTTGTCAGCAAGACAAGGGTTAAATGACAATTTAATGAAGATGAATAGGCTTATCATAAGGTAATGATGTACTCAATTTACTGTATTTTCCATAAAATCAACTTCTAAGTCAACATGAATTTAAATTCAGATACAACTGTTTGTTAAATTAAAATTTATCATCTATTCTCTATAAGAGTATGGCTTTTATCCAACAGTGCATTTCATTTTATCAAAATACTTTGTGTGCCTATGAAAAATTACCTTTGTTCCCTAATATAAATGATTTTTCACTCCTTTGCAAACTGAGAAGACCAAGATCAGATGGTTCTTGTTTGCTTATGGAATAATATAGATATGATTCTACAGTTTCTGCCATCACCAAAGTTTCCTGTGTTATATGCCAATTCCGGTAATTAATATTCATAATGTCCTTATGTCTTATATCAATATTCATGAGGTAGACCGTTCTCTACTAAATTTTGTAATTTGTTTAATTACACTAAGAATAACACACCCAATCTCCCCTCTCCTCAACAGCTGAATAAGTTTAAACTGGCACACTTTTGTATAACTTTAAAATTCCACTGACATAGTAGCAAATAATGTAGACCCCAACCAAACACATCCTTCAGGAGCCCTCTGACCTGGATCTACTCTGTTTGTAAATGTGTGAACAGGAATTTATATGCAGGGAAGTGTTAACCCTTTACTCCATACATACCCCTTTCTATGCCTTTGCAAACAGAGAAGACCCAGATCAGACGGCTCCTATATGAGCCGTCTGATCATGGTTTACTCTGTTTGCAAATGATATAATATATATATATATGATTCTACAGATTCTGCCATGGCCAAAATCTCCCATGCACATGACAATTGTGCTATTATAACAATTAATCAAATTAATATTAATGACGTCATTATTTTTTACATCAATATTCATGGAGGAAAGGGTTCAGTCATTTGATCGCCATCAGCATCTTTAATTTTTACATGAACATTCAACAGGGAAAGGGTTAACTCATTCCCTTCTAGGCTATTTTTAGGCCCAACCTCTCTGACTAAATCTACCGAAAAGGGGCATTTACTAGAGGAATATTTAGAATTGTGTAGTGTTGAAACAATTCTGATAAATAGAGTATTTGCTCCTATGGAGCAAATGCTCTATTTATCACAAGGGTTTCAGAAAGGGACCTTTTCAGAGGTGTCAAAAGGCGTCAATATGCGGGAATGGGTTAATAATCTACAGCACATGACAAATTTTGCAGTCACTCATTACTGAGCCGACAAAGAGTAACATGGGAATCTAAGATCATCTCTTTTATTTTTTGTATGGCCTTCTACATGCCATTGATTGAATGTATGCAGAACATCATGTTTAGGTGTAAAAAATATGTCATCATCATTTGTTATACTGTTACATTAAGTGCTTTAGGATCAAACAGGGACATAAAATCAATAATACATTACCATTTATTATATCAAACCCTTACAATTGAGTCATTAATTTTCTTTGCAAACAGTGTAGACCCAGATGGGAGGGCTCCTGCAGGAGCCCTCTCATCAGGGTCTGCACTGTTTGTCATGTAACACTTTTCTTTAGAAAATCACTAAATATTCACCGTAAGCTAAACCTGCTGGAATTTTGGAATAGACCATTTGAAAAATCAGCACTGTAAGTATTAATTAAGTCAGATTTATTGATGGTTTATAGCACTTTTATGTGATAATTGATGTGATCATTAAATTTTGTCTTTTATGCAAACATATCAAGCTGATTGCTAAGGTATACCATGAATTCAAACTTTGTATTTGGTCCACACTATCAAATCTTCTTAACCTTTGAACGTATTGCATCCAGATTAAACAGCAAGTAACTTTACAAATCATTGGGGATCCCTTATGGTCAATATTTTTTAAACACTTTCCCTGTTCTACAGTTATTCCAAATTTCAATACCTACTGAATATTAATGGACAAAAAAGTTATAATGAAATATTGAAGGTGGAACATTGTTGCCATTTTAGAAACTAAAAGGAGCAGATCTATCAAATTCCATTGACAAACAGAGCAGACCCTGATCAGACGGCTCCTTTAGGAGCCATCTGATCTAGGTCTACTCTGTTTGCAGATGCGTGAAAAGGTGTTTATATGAAGGAAAGGGTTAAAGCAACTGATCAACTAGATGCTATAAGGGAGGCTGACATGCCCTAGTGCATACAAAATCTATATAACATAAAAAAATCAGAAAAGTAAAGATATAATTAAACTAGAAAATTGTGTCTGTAAGACACAGCGATACCACCTGTGGTGGTGCTTGACAACCAACTGCACATACAAGCGTGACACACATGACAGACGGATGGACAGACGGACAGGAACAAAACATAATGCCCCTGACTATCATCAATGGGGGCATAAAAACAAGTAATGCTATAGGATAATGCTTTTTGTACGCAACATCCATCTACATATAATTAGGATGTGTGCTAAATTATACTGACATCAGTCAATGCATAAAAAGATTACAGCTCTGACAAAATAAATTAAAAAAAAAAAAAGTCAAAATAAATAAAAAAGGCTAGAATTATGGCCCATGTATGCATCACACAGCCTACTCATGATTAATATGTGTGCATAATTATATTGAATTCTAGCTATTTGGAACAAAGTTATAGCCCACACACCAAATCAGACAGATGAACTCATAAATACAGTCAACCGCCACTGAGACGACTACGTCGCGATGATCGAAAGTGGGCTCGACAAAAAAGCACTTTGAGGTCTGATACAGGTGACAATTTTTGCAGACAGGAGTCACTTAGTGTTCAAAGGGTTAACGCTGGGCTCATTAAGCTCATGTCACAGACGTCTTTGTTCTAGAGAGAAATCTGTCAGTTAAAACATCAAGAATAACTATAAGTCATTGTATGCTGCAGCAAGACTAGGACATATGAGCTGAGAATATGTTGAGCTGACAACAGATCTCATGGCAAGATAATGGCTAAGACTCCAGTCGTCTCTTCCTGATGGGAAAATGTATTATGAATGGAGAGTACAGTAAAGTCTTGCTAATATGGCCACTCAAAAGAAGCACATATTCTGTATTCTGGATTTCTAAAACAGGTGGTAACTTAACGCAGGACAAATGAGTATCTGCAATACTTTTGCCCTGTATTAAGCAACGACCTGGTTTCCAGCAAACAGATGCTCTTCTAGGCCGCTATGTTTTACAGTTATCTTATATCTAGTAGTCATTACAGAGAGGATTACTGTACTTCCTTTTTTCTGTCTTAGTCATCACTTTCATTGAAAAGAAGTCATATTTCTCTTTGTGTTATGGCAAATGTTTGACAAATTGAAAACTACAAGCCTATGCCACAGCCATTCTGTCAGCAAAAAGGTTATGATGTACAAATTTATCAAAAAGACAAAACACATTTACAGAACTATAGAACAGAGGAGCATTTATGATATCTAGCTAACATATTTTCTACATTTCTCCACAAACCATATCTTGTTTGCACTCAGAATTGTCCCCTGGTTATAAAACTTTTTGCTTGAGTCTGAGATCATTCTTAAGCATCTGGTTGGTCAGATTCTGAGCTTGCTCAGAATCTGACCAATCAGATACTTGAGAATGATCTCAGACTCAGACTCAGAAGTTTTATAACCTTGAATCCTGATGTGCAAAGTAATGGACATAGACTGGAAGAGGGAAAACACAAGAATTTTGCTGTTCAAAAGGCATACAACAAATAAAGTAAGACTTTTACCACTAGTGGCCGATTTTCTGCATTGATCCTGGCCATCTCTTTCATGTTATGGATGTTATTGATTTCGTCTTTCATCCTCATCCATCTTTCCTGCATTCTCTCTTTCCTCATTGGCTGCTGTGCAATTCTGAAAGATTGTATATTCAGTGATTCAATGGATGCAAATGCCCTCATAATGAAAATGTGACATGGAAATGTGTCCAATTTTGTTAATGCCCATGTAATGTTGATTTATCTTTACATGCTGATCTAACTTTACATGATTTCCTCACCCTTTTATGCCTTCTAATCTGGATCTGCTCTGTATGCTTATGAAATAATAAAGATATGATTCTACAGTTTCTGCCATGGTCAAATCTTCCTGTGTTCATATCCCATTAAAAAGAAATTAATATTTATGATGCCATCAATTCTTACATAAATATTTATGGGGTACAGAGTTAATGTTATCTTGATCCTGGTAAGACCAGGTTACAATCTGGAAAGTGTTAAAAGGCAGTCCCACTAACCTGTCTGCCATGAGGGCATCCACTCTCTGGTCTATGGTTGTATGGACAGTAAAGGGCAGCTTGGTTCTCTGTATTTTCCAGTACTCATCAAGGCTGGGAAACAATCGAAGCTGGTAGACAAACACAGTTCCAGCCTGCTGGCTGCCAGGGTTATCCTCTGCCTCTAGACTGTCCTCCTCCAAGACTTTACTGCCTGTAATGAAGTTTAACCATTTAACACTTTCCCTCATATAAAAGCCTTTTCCCGCATTTGCAAACAGAGAAGACCCAGATCAGACAGCTCCTATAGGAGCCGTCTGATCAGGGTCTGCTCTGTTTGCTTATAAGATTATAATATATCTGACTTTTCGGTTTCTACCAATACCAAAAACTCATGTATGCATATGCCATTGTAAAAATTCATCTTATAAATATTCATGATGTAAAGTACCTAGTTATAGTCTACTTTCAGTCCGAATGACTGCTCAGCCGACTGTACATTTACTCCCCTGGTCATTGGGTCATTGGCCTACAATATTGAGCACTACTAACATATGGCGCAATCATGCAGCCGCAGTACCGGCGAGTGACCCTCACAGGTACCCATTTTAACCCCTGGGTATAGAGGAGGTGCGGGTGGGAGATACAGAAAAGCGTCTCTGAAATTTCCGGGAGGGACCGGGATTTGAACCCTGCACCTCCGGATCGATAGTCAATCGTGTTACCACTAGACCACTGCACACCTCAATTTTTTCCAATATGATGTCATTATTTCTTACATGAATACTGAACAGGGAGTAGGTTAACTGATACAAATGCCTTTTGGCAAACTGAATAGACCCAGATCAAATGGTGGTCCTGTAAGAGCCGTCTTATCAAGGTCTGAAATATACAGTAAAACCCCACTAATGCAACCACCTAAAAGAGGTATAATTCTGAGTGCTAGATGCAGGTGGTAGCTTAATGCAGGACAAAAGTAATGCAGAAAGCTCCTAGAGGATAAAGACACCCATGTTTATTCAATAAGTGGTCGCATTAGAGGGGTTCTACTGAATCCAATTCTACAGTTTCTGCCACAATAAAAAAATCACTTCCTCATATGCCATTATAGAATTTCCACTAATTGATCATTATGTTTTACATAAATATTCATTAGGGAAAGGGCTAAAACTTTAAGCACAAAGCTACTTTAATGTGTGTAAGGTATTAAATATAAAACCAACATGTTTTTACAGCATTTCTTTTCAAACTAGAAAATTGGGGTTAAAGGACACAGATGTACCTGATGATACCGTCTCTGAATACAGCACTTGTTATATAGTGATGAATACTTCAAAACCCTATAATGCTAGTTAAAATGGCTGCAGCAAAAATTCCCTTCCGGACATCTTCAAATCAACGTTGTTCATCTGTGAAAGTTTCAAGTAAATCCTCCCAATGTTGTATGAGGAGTTGGGCACGTACATACGGAAAGACAGACAAGAGTTTTGTGTGTGCAGAAAAGGGGGGAAGGGGGTGTAAATAAAAATATCAGCTATATCAATGGCTTTATTTTATAGCCTAATCATGGCACACACAAAGAATGGAGAATTGTTCTGTAGATTTTTGTTACCTCTCTCCCTCATTGATAAAAAATATATATTGCTGCATTTGCACACTATTCAAATATTCAGGCAATGTCAATAAAATGCATAATTATTTAAAATGGATCGCATCACAACCCAATAAATATACAGTAAAGTCTCTCTAATAAGACCACTCAAAAGAAGTATCATTCTGGATCTTTGAAAACAGGTGGTAGCTTAATACAAGACAAAAGTTATGCAGAAGCTACAGGAGATTTCTGTATTATGTTTTCCCTGCATAAAGCAAACACCCTTTCCTCAATAAATACGCCTCTGTAAAAGTAACTTTTTGAAACCATTGTGATACATAGAGCATTTGCTCCTAAGGAGCATATGCTCTATTTATTATAATGGTTTCAGAACTACAAAATTCTAAAATATTCCTTTCCTCTAGTTAATGCTCCTTTTCGGTAGATTTATTCAAAGAGGTTGGATCTAAAATTAGCCTATGAAGGAATGGGTTAACAATCTACTATATTAATAAACAATATGGTCGCATTGTTAAGACTGTACTGTATAATGGTGATGTATAGGATGCATTACCTGAGCATTATATGACTTAATTTTTGCAATATGAAGACTATTACAACACATATATCAAACTTCAATGCCTCATTAAGCCATATTATAAGCCATATTATTTCAGACAAACATTTTTGGACTACAAATACTTTTTTGATGAATTATTATTCCTTAGGACCATATCAAACATAATACTTTTATTGACACATGTAAAATATTTTATATGAATCTAAAGAGCTATAATCTATTTAGCAGCGTTTAACTCATGACATTATCACATAACTAATTTAAGCCTTACAGTGCAGGCCAAAAGTCACCAGTCATGTTCACTTTTCTTTAGAAAAATCTCTAAATATTCACCGTAAGCTTGACCTGTTTGAATTTTGGAATAGTCCATTTGAAAATTCAGCATTGTAAGGGTTAACATCATTTAATTTAGATTGTTTTGTAATTGTGATATTTTTACCTTTAACATACAAGAAATGACCTTCACCACCAAGGGCTAGCACTGGTTCCCATGGCGACAGGACTTCAAACTTGTCAGGCAGTTTTATTTGACAGAGTATCTTTCCCTGTAATGTGTCCCTAATCTGTATGTCCCCTTTCTGAGTCACCGTCAGCAGCTGAAAGCAAAAAACAACACAATATAAAACCTTGTATGTGAACTTCACATAGATTTGTCTTAACGCATTCCCTCATATCGACACCTTTGGATGCCTCCGAAAAAGTCACCCTTTACCTCATGAATATTCATGTTTGAAATAATGACATCATGAATTTTAATAAGCTAAACTTTTATAATGGCGTATGGACACAGGAAGTGTTGGCCATGACAGAAACTGTAGAACCAAATCTATACTATTCTATAAGCAATCAGAGCACAACAGGAGCTGTCTGATCGGGGTCCACGTTGTTTGCAAAGGCATTAAAAGACATATCTATGAAGTAAAACATTAACAGAGACCATTTCTTTTCACCTTATACATGAGCTCACGATCATAACTTTTGCAAAACGTTTAGATAGTCCTAAACCCAGTAGATAAAGATGCATATTTATGTAGTTGCAAACAGAGTAGACCCAGATCAGATAGTTCCTTTACTCCACAAATACGATGTTGTGGAAACATGTACATATACACAGGAAAAGAAGCTACTCAGACAGTTGATGCAGACAGCAAATATTAACTCATGAAGTTACATGAGTTGCTAAGCACTGATACATCGAATGACTAGAAAAATACTACAATCAGATTACCACAATGACTCTATAACCCTATCCCTCATGAATAGTCATGTAAGAAACAATGAAATCACGAAAATCAACCCATTCCCTCATATTGACGCCTTTGACGCCTCTAAAAAAGTGCCTTTCTGAAACTTTTGTGATAAATAGGGCATTTGCTCCATAGGAGCAAATACCCTATTTATCACAATGGTTTCAAAACTACACAATTCTGAAATTTACTTTTTTGTTAGTAAATGCTCCTTTTTGGTAGATTTATTCAAAGAGGTTGGATCCAAAAACAGCCTATGAGGTATCATGGATAAGGGATTACCATGGCAGAAACTAGAACCAGATCTATATTATTTCATGAACAAACAGAGCTCCCACCAAAGCCATCTGATCTAGGTCTTCTATGTTTGCATTGGTGCAAAAAGTCATCTATATGATAATGAGGGAAAAGGCCAACTCTGTAACCTGTTGCAAAAAATGGGAGGTGAGGGGGTTGTAGACTGATACACAGGTTCTGACACTGACTGATTGGCAGACAAATGTTAAACAAATTTAGATATGCAATATATTTAGTCACACTAATTGAATACAGTCACACTAATTGAATACAAATACACCTATTGAAACCAGAGCATTTGAAACAAAAATGCATTGTGATTAAAGATGTATTATGCGCATTTTTCGTATTAATCAATCAATCAACACCAGAAGCTGTACAGGCATACATACAATGAAAATAATGCTTACAACCCATTTTCCGACAGGATATATTTGTTCAGCTAAATATTATCGCTATTCGAATACTGCTAAATTCTTTAAAAGGAGCCTCCTTTTTAGAAACGGGGACTTGTACGGAAATCAGCGAACATCTTCGGCCAAGTTCTGAATGACACCGATTCTATTTCGGAAAAACACTTCAATAGCAATCCATTTTTCTATATTTTTTTTCACACAAACAACAATTTACTAACCGTGCTGTTTAGTGTTTAATAAGTGTTAAGGTACATAGATTCCGATTCTGAAGTCAGTTTGAAACGCAAAATTTGCGGAACTTTGCACAGCATACATCTTTAACTATTTAACTGATAGACATACCTATTAAAGCCTTTTTAAACGGAGTAGACCCACATTAGATGACTCCGGTAGGAGCTGTCTGATCAGGGTATGCTCTGTTTGCTCATGAAATAATAAAGATTTAATAATATAGGTCTGATACTACAGTTTCTGTCATGGCCAAAATATCATCATGTGTTATAACATCATAACAGATCAGCTAATAACTGTTCATGATGTCACTTTTTCTTACATGAATATTCATCATGTAAAGAGTCAAAGTTAGATGCTACGGGAATGGTAGGATGGGTGCAACTGGGCAGTCAGACAAAAATAATTCCAAAATAGATGTGGCTTACTTGAAACAGAGTAGACTCAGATCAGACGGCTCCTGTAGGAGCCATCTGATCAGAGTCTGTTCTGTTTGCTCATGGAATGATATAGATCAAATTCTACATATATCCGTTTCAGCCAAGGCCAAAATTTTCATGTGTTCAATTCAAATGCCATTAAATTAAAATTGATCAAATAAGTATTCATTGTGTCATTTTTTCTACATGAATATTCATTAAGCAAAGGGTTAAACAGAATGGGAATAAGGCTTAACTCTTTACTCCATTAATACACCTTTCTATGCCTTAGACTCAAATCACACAGCTCCTGTAGGAGCCATCTGATCAGGATCTGCGTTGTTTGCTTATGAAATAGTAAAGATATTTTTCTACAGTTTCAGCTAAGGCCAATATTTCATGTGTTCATGTGCCATTATAAAAAAATTAATCTAATCAATATTTATTATGTCATTACTGAATATTCAAGGAATAAAGGGTTAAATTTCAAAAGAAATGATTTGGCCAGCAAGCAAAAGATTGTTGACGTTTTAAGTCTGCGTCTTATCTTGAATGTCAAAAGATTTTTATTATTATTCTCATACATATCACCTGCAATATGTTATCTCATCAAGATGTATGAACTTTGAAAAATAAATAATAAACCATAAGCCATACACTGCGTCAACTCTTTGTATGCTAAGTAACTGTTGTCTATAAAACAATTTATTTGCTTCATTTCTAAAAGTTAACCCTTTGCTCCATAGATAAGCCTTTTAACGCCACTGCAAACAGAGTAGGCCCAGATCAGATGGCTCCTGTAGGAGCCATCTGATCAGGGTCTGCTCTGTTTGCTTATGACATACCATAGATCCGATTCTACAGTACCTGTCATAATGAAAATTCCTTTGTTTCATAGTGCCATTATAAAATCAGGTTAATTAATATTCATAATGTCAATTATTTCTTGCATAAATATCTATTTCTCCTCAAAACTAGTCTAAGTGTCAAATAGTTTGAATACTATGTTTGACAGCAAGAAGAAGGAAAATGTAGCAAAGCGATCATCTTTACTCCATGAATATTCATATAGGGAAATAATGACATATTGAATATTTATAAGACGAATTATTAGAATAGCAAATGAACATAGTAAAAGTATGGCCATGTCAGAAACTGTAGAATTAGATCCACATTATTCCATACACCAAAAGAGCCGACACTGATCAGACAGAGCCAACAGGAGCCATCTGAGCTGGGTCTACTCTGTTAACAAAGGCACTAAAAGCCATACCTTTGGAGTAAGAGGTTAAATACTTAACCCATTCCCTCTTAGGCTATTTTTAGACCTAACCTCTGATTAAATCTACCAAAAAGGAGCATTAACTAGAGAAAAGGAATTTTTCAGAATTGTGTAGTTTTTAAACCATTGTGATAAATAGAGCATTTGCTCCTGTGGAGCAATGCTCTATTTATCACAATGGTTTCATAAAGTGACTTTTACAGAAGCGTCAAAAGGCATCAATATGCGGGAATGAGTTAACATGGAATTTCATCAAGACACTTGTTTCTTACAGTAAGAACAAATGTTATTATCAAACACATTGTTCTTCACAAAACAGATTTCAAAAACCATCCAAGGTAGATCTTTATAGGAGTTAAATAATACATAAAAGTTGGACTTCATATCTTGAGGTTAGATATCTCATCACTTATGAAAGTGATCTGTCAGACACTTGCAAAGCCTCCTAATTGTAAACATCAACCTGACCAAATCCCCCCATCAACAAACCTAGTTATAAACGTATAAAACAATAACTGGCCTTTTTATTATACAATTAAATCTTGATAACTCAAACTCTCAAACAAGTATTATTATTGGCATTTAAGAGAGGTGGAAGGTGGCAGATGGAAGCTTAATGCAGAGTGAAAGTTATGCAGAAAGCTCTTCTCCACCTGCCTAAAAAGCTCTCCAGTCTTCTTTACTTTAAATTCATGTTAACGAGGTTTAACTGTATGTACGCCATCATCATAAAAAGAACTTTGGCAATGTAGACCTTGTAGAGACAAGTTTTGTTGTAACTAGTTTGTCCATGAGTATTCAGTAGGTATTGAAACTTGGAATAAATGTAGAACAGGGAAAGGGTTAAAGAACACTGAAGAACAAGTCACCTACCATGTCAGGCCAACTTGTGAATGGCTGTAATGTTGTAATGGTTTCCTCATCTTTCTCCACACTGAAAATGAAATCAATTATTTCAAAATATTAACCATTTGAATAGGGGGTAAAAAGTGTACTCGTATTTGAACAAAGTGCAGACCCACATCACAGGGATCCTAGAGGTTTGCACTATCTGCCATTTAAAATCCTCTAGCAATTTATACCCTTTGATACTGAATAGACTGATGAATAAACACTGATGGAGTCTTCCCACTTTGAATATTAAGCTTTCAAAAAGTTAAAAGTACCTAATCTTTATAAGTATAGAGTAAAGATGCTGTTTGCATTGTCCAGCGGCAAATCAGGTTTATAATCTCAACTGAGAAAGGAATTCATATAACTAATCTATTTAACCCTTTACTTGATAAATAAGCCTTTCTACACCTTTGCAAACTAAGTAGACCCAGTTCAGAGGGCTCCTATAGGAGCCATCTGATCAGGGTCTGCTCTGTTTGCTTATGAAATAATATAGATATGATTCTTCAGTTTCTACCATGGCCAAAACTCCCGTGTTCACGTGTCATTAAAAAAAATAAACTAATTAATATCATGATGTCATTATTTCTTACAGAAATAGTCACAGAGTAAAGGGTTAAGAAGCAAGCTGTTTTACATGTGATGATTTTATAATTGAGAAGAAATTCATACAACTAACACATTTTAAGAAGTAAATTGTTTTGCAACTAAACAGCATACACGTTCAGAAAGTGCAGCTACTACAAATATGCCTCCGATCAAAGTTATATTAACCCTTTCCTTCATATAAACAATTTTTTCACGTCTGTAGGAGCCGTCTGATCAGGGTCTGCTCTGTTTGCTTATGAATTAACGTAGATCTAATTATTCAGTTTTTGTTAAAGCAACAAATTCACTTGAAAATTGTAATTTATAAAACTTCAGCTAATAATAAGTATTTGTGATGTCATTATTTTCTTATATAAATATTGAACAGGTAAATGGTTAAATCATTAAATAGTGTATTTACTAACCAGGGAGACACCAAGGTGAAGGTCAGTGGGACACCAGGAGCCACAGACACTGTGTAGATAGCACTGTTAGCACACATCACCAGCAAGTAGGCCCCTGTCTTAGTCCGGTATGGAGGGTAGTAGCTAACATCTTGCGGAAACATCGAGGGATCCAGAAACTTCATCTGTACTACCGCAGAACTATCACTAACATTAATTACACCTCTTTGTGTCCCTGAAAATAAAAAGTTTGAGTAGCAAAGTTAAAAACGAATTTTCATAATTCAACTCAAGAACACTGCTCTATTCATAGACAAAATAGGTAGAAAATTGTAGCCATTTT
This sequence comes from Azorinus chamasolen, assembly GCA_963576725.1. NCBI lineage: Eukaryota > Metazoa > Mollusca > Bivalvia > Cardiida > Solecurtidae > Azorinus > Azorinus chamasolen. The sequence continues at coordinate 55,801,922 of OY755239.1, read as the reverse complement.
AGAAAGTAAAGAAACAGATCTTTCAAATTCCATTAGCAAACAGAGCAGACCTGACCTAGGTCTACTCTGTTTGCAAATGAGTGAAAACACATTTATATGAAGGAAAGGGCTAATCCTTTATCTGATAACCATTCATGTAAGAAATATGACATCATGAATACTGTATTATCTCTAATAAATGCCCCACCCCAACTGCCCCCATTCCTCGAGTATAACATTTTTGAAAAGGAGCTTCTTGCATTTTGTACACAGGTGGTTGCTTAATGCAGAATGAGAGCAATGCAAAATGCTCCAAGAGGAGCTTTCTTCATTGCTTCCCATCTGCATTAAGCTACTTGTATTTTGAAAACCTATATTTCTTCATTGTATATAAGTTTCTCCAATCCACAACACTGAAAGTGGTTCTTACTAGCAGTTTCGACCACTACTGTGGACATCCTCAGAGCTACTGTCTGTCCACAGTAAAAAACCTTTAGTGTCGTCTTTTAAAGATCCTTTGTGAACACAGTGCTGAATGTGGAGGAATTAACCTTTTCATCCATGAATATTCATGTAAGATGTAATATAATGACGTCATGAAAATTAATTAGATTAATTTGCTATAATAGCACATGGACACAGGAGTTTTTGGCCATGGCAGAAACTGTAGAATCATATCTATATTATATCATAAGCAAACAGAGCAGACCCCCCTGATCAGACGGCAGGAGCTGTCTGATCTGGGTCTACTCTGTTTTCAAAGGTGTAGAAAGACGTACAATGTATTTAACTATTTATGGAGTAAAGGTATAAACTTACCCATGTATTTATCCCATATGACTACATTTCCGTTGTCCATTCCAATAGCAATTAGGTTGGTATCGTCAGTCACCTCTGAGCAGGTGATCTTGTTGGTGAGTGGCCATACCAGATCTGGCTTGAATTCTAGATCTGAAAGTAGGCAGTCAATGATTATCAGTACTCTAGTTACCCTAAGCATTCAGAAACCCTGTCACCTGGTATTAGACGGAAAAAGACCATACAGTAAAACCCCTCTAAACTGGAATTCTAGTAGAGAAGAATTTAGATACGTTTAGGAAGGTGGCTGCTGAATGCAGGATGAAAGTCATGCAGAAAGCTCCTAGTGGAGCTTTCTGCATGACTTTCACCCTACATTAAGCTGCCACCTGTCTTCAAGACTGACATTTATACTAAATTTAATGTCCAGTTTAGAAGGGTTTTACTGTAGTTTATTTATAGCACCTAGTACATTAATACATGTATACTGTATAAAATGTATTAATGTACTGTTATTTGAAAAAAAAGCTTGGATCCAGATCCATAGTCTACATCTCATCAGGATCCAAGCTGATTGATTTCCGGACAATAGTTTTTCAAAACTTTGGACGAATGGGATGCAAAAATAAATTAAAACAGATCTGGGGTATAATGGGTATCACAAGTTAACCTTTCCCTGTTCAATATTCAGGTAAGAAATAATGACATTATGACTATTTATTTGCTGAATTTCTATTTTGCAAAATGTTCAGGGGAATTTTTTGCTTTGACAATAACTGTAGAATCAGATCTATATCATGTTTTCTTGTTTGTTTGTGTTGATTAACGTCTGTTTCTGCCAAATATGGGCTATATCATGTCACAAGCAAACAGAGCAGACCCTGATCAGATGGCTCCTGTAGGAGACATCTGATCTGGGTCTACTCTGTTTGCTAAGGTGGGAAAAAGTGTTTATAAGAGGGAATGGGATAAGTGTTAAAAAGACAGTTTAGTCATTGTCTTCCTCGATACAAGAATGTAATGCTGTCTTTGATCTTGCATTTAATTGTTCTCTAAAAATTAAAAAAAAACTGTAACAGCACAGTAGAACCTGTCTTAAGTGATTGAACATAGAACTTTTAAAAAACAGTTGATTGCTTAATACTGGGCAAAAGTAATACATTAAGATCCTAAAGGAGCTTTCTGCATTACTTTTGACCTGCATTAAGCTACCAACTGACTTACTGACCCATAATTTGATCTCTTTTTGATGGCCACTTAAGACAGGTACTACTGTATATAAAAAATTGAATGGGCAATAAATACATCATTTACTTAGATCAATTAACCCTTAGCTTGCTGAAAATAATATCACCTCCTAGAACTCTGATCTCCTGCACTTTTTACTTACTTTCAATTCGTTAAAACATTTGAGAAATTATTGACTGATGTCAAACAGGTTGGATCCTGATGAGACACTGAGTTACTCAGCGTCTCATCTGGATCCAATCTGTATGCAAAAGCGAGTCAGGTCATGCTTAGCAGGCAAAGAGTTAATGGGAAAAAATTAACAAATAAAGCATAATTTATTGACGTCCATTAATTGCAAAATTTTAATGAAATCATTTAAAAAGACCATTTTAAACTGTTTCAGATCTTTTCCATTTATAATGCTTTGCAAATAGTGTCAATCCAGTTAAGATAAAAAGAAATAAAGTCTCTCATCAGAATCCAAATTGTTTGAAATTCAGATTTTTTTATTTGTTCGAACAGAAACTGAAAAACTGCAAAAATTTCTGGAAAACTGAATTTCTGGAAAATAATTACTTTAATAAGTTTCAGCTCTTTGCAAGCAATTATTATAGATGTGACACGACAGTTTCTACCAATACCAAATACTCATGTATACATATGACATTATAACACTTCAGATAATAAATATTCATGATGTCATTATTTCTTAAATTAATATTGAAGAGGGAAAAGTTTAATATAGTCTGTTGCTATTCTGAAAGTTATTTTCTCTTCTATATTTCTTAAAACATACAGTAAGAAGGTCAAACAGTATGGATCCTCATCAGGAACCAAGTTACTCAGAATCTGATCTGGATCCAAACTAATTGTTTAGTTTCAATAAATTTGCTTTTAACATGTAGAAAGTTAACTTCTTTGCATGCTTGTGGAGGAACCTCGATTACCTATGCAAACTGTTTGGATCCAGATGAGACGCCGCATTATGCGGCATCTCATCAGGATCCAAACTGTTTGACACTTTGGCCATATTTTAGCAAAGAAACTAGAGAGAATCTATTTTAAGAATTGAAGCAGACAACAATTGTTACAGATGAAAAATTACTTTTCATGCAAAGAGTAAAAGATATAATACTCCATGATAATTGTCATAAATGACAGCAATATGTCTTGTTTATGTGATAAACAGTAAAAACTTCTGTTAAGCACCTATTCAGAACAATACTAATTTCTAAGATGAAGACCGAAGCTTAATGCAAAATGAAAGTAATGCAGGACACTTCATACTGTATTAACCCTTTACTCCATATAATTATACGCCTTCGATCCTTTGCAAATAGAGTAGACACAGATCAGACTGCTACTGTAGGAGCAGTCTGATCAGGGTCAGCTCTATTTGCTTACAATATAATACATGTACATATATAATTCTACACTTGATGCTATGGTCCAAAATTTCTGTGTCCATGTGCTATTATAACAATAATTAATATATCTAAATATTATATTGATAATGCCATTACTTCTTATATGAATATTCATGGAGTAAAGGGTTAACCCTTTCCCTTTTCTATGTTTATTTCAAATTTCAATACCTACCGAATATTCATGGACAATATAGTTATAATGAAATATGGAAATTGGAACATTTTAGCCATTTTAGAAAGTAAAGAAACAGATCTATCACACTCCATTGGCAAACAGAGTAGACCCTGATCAGATGGCTCCTACAGGACTAAGCAGCCATCTGATCTGGGTCTACTCTGTTTGCAAATGCATGAAAACATGTTTATATGAAGGATAGGGTTAAGCAACCACCTGTTTCAAAGATTCCATTGTTTACTAAGTGGATACGACAGAGAAGTTCCACTGTATGCTACTGTCCCTTTTTATAAATGAGTTATGTTACAATAAATGGTCCCTCCCTTTCAGATCATGCAAACAATGGAGAATAAAATGAAACATCGTATCAGAGATGTTACATTCAATCAGGATCAACAGATATTTATCAGCTTGAATACAAAGCAAATTCCAACTACATAAATGTCAAACAGTGTAGATCCTGATCTGACATTTCATCAGAAAAGCTGGTTGGGGTCTAGTCTGCTTTCAAAGGCATCTTTTTCCAGGGGGCTACATGTACTTTAAACTTTTGCTTAATGTCTTCAGAACATGAGTTTACATCATACATCAAGATTTTTTCCTATCCTCCATACCTTTTGAAGTTTTGATGAGCGAGTATTGCATAAAATTGGTTGACCCTGGCCACCATACTGCTATTGTTGTCGGTCGACCTGGAAAACAATAATGCCCCTTTAACTTCACTTGGCTATTACCCTCAGGTGTTTGAGCCAATTTTTTCTTGAACTAGATGAAGTATAAAATGACATGAGTGAACATAGAAGGTGACATAAATGGTATAAGAGCTGAAATCCTGGGCCATTATAGCCAGGAACTGTCTGCTTGTTGATGTGAATATCCTGTTAAAACCTGACCTATATACAGTAATGATTAGTGCAAACCTGATCAAACGTCAAATTTTCATGAGTCTACTCTGTTTGCAATTGCTAACTGCTCTTTTTCTAGGTAGGCCTGGGAATATTATAATCTACGCGTAAATAATGATACACGTTATGCACAAAACGTTACTTACACTTATTACCCTAAGCATTCAGACACCCTATTTTCCAAAGAGCTACAGATAAAGGTGTATACCCAAATACTAAAATCGTAATTTCTCCACCAAATCCTATGCTGTGACCACTTCGAGACGATTCTAAAGAGTGGGCACAGTATTAGGTTTGGAAGAACGGTCTCGAAGAAATGACTCTAAAGAGTGGTCACAGTATAGGGTTTGGTGGAGAAATAAAGGAGTTATTCTTGAAAATGTTTCTAGTTTTGAAGACATATGACCACTTAAAGCAGGTTGAAAGTAAAGCAGAATGCGCCTTAAGGCGCATTCTGCTTTACTTTCAGCCTGCTTTAAGCTACCACCTACTAGGATATAGAAAATATTTATTATGCAATATGTTCATGACTGTATGAATTTGAACTATTTTCTTCAGCGGAAGAATAAATCAAACACGCTAAAAGCCGCTTCTATCAGGTAAAGGGTTAAATTTACTCCTCTTATCTCGACCTTTGTTCCCTGTTCATGGTTGGTAAAGCTTATTAACCGATCTCCTCATATTGACGCCTCTGTAAAAAGTCATTTTTTAAACAATTGTGATAAATAGGAGCAAATTTCTGTTCATCCTAATATTTTCAAAACTACTCAAATCTAAAATGTTCCCTTTTTTTTCTAGTAGATTCACCTTTTCAGTAGATTTATTCAAAATGATTGGATCTAAAAATAGCATATGAGGTAATGAGTTAACCCTTTCACTGTTGAATATTCATTAAGAAATAATGACATTATGAATATTTATTAGCTGAATTTTATGCTTTTGGGGTATTGATAGAGTCAGATCTATTATAATTTCACAAGCAAACAGAGCAGATCCTGATCTGGGTCTACTCTGTTTGCAAAGGTGTGAAAAGTGTTTGCATTTGGGAAAGGGTTAAATCAACCTGGCACCATTTTGATAATTTTAAATTAGACTGACATACATGTAGTAGCAAATAGTATAAGATAGTCATTAGGGTAGTACCACATTTTCAAGGCACAAACAACAGCAATACTAGTTGATTCAATTATATGACATGATTCAAAGGGTCATTGTCAATATGGATTATAGGATTAACCCTTCGCTTGCTATTCACGTCAATATACCTACCTGTAAATAGTGAAGACCCAGATGAGACAGCTCCTGCAGGAGCTGTCTCATCAGGGTCTGCACTATTTACAAGTTGATTGTGCAACCAGTGCACTCCACAGCAGTGATTGCACAGCGAAATACTTGTACACAGTGAAGATATATGTAATTATACAACAAGGCATGGGTAAAGAAGGAGAAATGTATTTTAAAATTCAGCAAGTGAAGGGTTAACTGTTTCCTTCATATAAACGTATTTTAATAACCTTATAAACCCCTTACTCAATAAGTACTCTTTTCTATGCCTTTGCAAACAGAGTAGACTCAGATGAGATGGCTCTGCTTCATTATATCTGATTCTTCAATTTCTGCCATGACCAAAAATTCTTGCATTCATGTGCCATTATAAAAAGTAATCCAATTATTTTTCACATGAATATTTATGGAGTAAAGGGTTAACGTATTCACTTATTGGTTATTTTTAGACCAAACCTCTTTGAATAAATCTACTGAAAAGGAAAATTCACTAGATAAATAGCATCAAAAGGCATCAATATGAGGGAATGGGTTAATATAATGTCAAATGAGATGATGAATAAGTGGAACTGGCTTTATTGATGTTGCACTAACCTTGAAGGCTAGCCTGCTCTAGGCCCATAGGCAGCATACGCCCGGCTGTCAGAAAGTGGAAATTTGGATACCTGAAATACAAGATATCTTAACCATTTGAATGCTTAACCCTTTACTCCATTTATACGCCTTTTTACACCAAAACAGAGAAGAGCCAGATCAGATGACTCCTGTAGAAGCTGTCTGATCAGGGTCTGCTCTGTTACTTATGGAATTATGTAGATCTGATTCTAGTTTTTGCTTTGGCAAAATTTTCATAAGTTAATATGCCATTTTAAAAATTAATATTAATTAATATTCATGGTGTCATTATTTCTTACATGAGAATTCATGGAGTAAAGGCTTTAGAAGCCTCACCATTGTTTGATGCGTCCATTCAGGATGAAGAGATTAAAATAGCTAGGATTTTCAAAAGGTGCAGACCCTACTCTTGGAGCACACTGATGTGGGTGTACACTGATCTGGGTATACAGCACACTGATGTGGGTGTACACTGATCTGGGTATACAGCACACTGATGTGGGTGTACACTGATCTGGGTATACAGCACACTGATGTGGGTGTACACTGATCTGGGTATACAGCACACTGATGTGGGTGTACACTGATCTGGGTATACAGCACACTGATGTGGGTGTACACTGATCTGGGTATACAGCACACTGATGTGGGTGTACACTGATCTGGGTATACAGCACACTGATGTGGGTGTACACTGATCTGGGTATACAGCACACTGATGTGGGTGTACACTGATCTGGGTATACAGCACACTGATGTGGGTGTACACTGATCTGGGTATACAGCACACTGATGTGGGTGTACACTGATCTGGGTATACAGCACACTGATGTGGGTGTACACTGATCTGGGTATACAGCACACTGATGTGGGTGTACACTGATCTGGGTATACAGCACACTGATGTGGGTGTACACTGATCTGGGTATACAGCACACTGATGTGGGTGTACACTGATCTGGGTATACAGCACACTGATGTGGGTGTACACTGATCTGGGTATACAGCACACTGATGTGGGTATACACTAATTTATTTCCCACATTTAACCCTTTCCCGATTTATTATTCATGAAAGTAACCATGAATATTTATTAACTAAAAAGATTATCATACATCTCATCTTGATCAGATTGTCAGGCAGATGACAGATTCCTCTGAAAATCTAACTCATCCAAGCTTTTATTCATGACAATTTTTAAAGTATATTTAAGATAAAAGAAATGAAAGTGCTAGATGAGGAACAATGTATTATAATACAAGAACAAGGAACAATGTATTATAATACAAGAACAGACTGATTGATGGACTGATTGACTGACGGATGGATTGTTGGATAGATGGACGGGTCAAAACCCAAGCAACTTTATTGTGTGGGGTATAATAATGGTTATCAAAAGTTTTCCTACAAGCATGCTAAGCTATTTACTGTTGAACTTTTTGTCCCTCCTCATCTTCTTGAGGCAGGTACTTCAGGAGACTATCATGTAGGTGGTCAAAAACGGAGTGCCGAATATCAAGGTGGTTCTGAGTAAAGATGTGGCTCTGGCCTGTCCCAATCACATCCCCACTGTCTATCTTTTGGCAGGCAGATTGTAGGTTGGAATATGTAACTCCTGCAAATATTGAAACAAACCAGGTTCAATGCTTATAAAACATTTTAGTTGAGTCTGAGTTCGTTCTCAAGTTTTTGATTGGTCAGATTTGAGCCAAATCTGACCAATCAATAGCTTGAGAACAAACTCAGACTCAACTAAAAAGCTTTATAAGCATGGACCCTGAGCTTAAGTGTCCACTTAACCCTGTACCTCATGGATTGTTAGTAAGATATTATTACCGATGCTGCTGAGAACAACTGATAAATGTGCATACTCAAGTACTATTCCTTTCTCCACCAAACCCTATCTTGTGACCACTCTTTAGAATCATCTCAAAGGATTTGGTGGAGAAATAGAGAAGTTTTAATCTTTAAAATGTTTTTATTAGCACAGTATATATTAACCCATCCACCATGAATATTCATGTAAGAAATGGATATAATGAGATATGGAAGGTTGAACATTGTAGACATTTTAGAAACTAAAGAAACAGATCTTTCAAATTCCATTAGCAATCAGAACAGACTCTGATCAGACAGCTCCTATAGCAGCCATTTGGTCTGGGTCTACTCTGTTTGCAAATGCATGAAAACATGATCATATGAAGGAAAAGGTTGAGAAAATCTTAAATTAAATTTTCAATATTTTCACTATTTTTATTTATTTATTAATGCAATTTTTGATATACCTTTTAATACTTACTGTTGATAACATGATTTTTTTTTAAAATACAGTTAATGAATGACAGATTTAAGTTGATGAAATAAAAACTGGCAACCATTTGGTTAATTTCACCTCTTTAACCCTTTCTCTGGTCAATATTTATGTATAAAATAATGACATCATAAATATTTATAAGCTGAATTTTTAAAAGACCATATGTACACATGATGTTTCAGTATTCGGTATAGAACTCTGGTCTTTTTCATTTCATAAGCAAACAGGAGACTCTGATCAGATGGCTCCTATAGGAGCCATCTGATCTGGATCTACTCTGTTTGCAAATGCATGAAAAAGTGTTTATATGAGGGAAAGGGTTAAAGTTAATAAATCAAAATTAATTGTTAACATATATAATTGTTCATGTTTTATCAATAAAAAGATCCGTCATTTCTGGTTTAGTATTAAACTGTAATCATTTAACACAAGGCTACTATTAAAATGATTCATTAGTGATAAATTATCAATTCACGTGTTTTAAAAATGACACTGAGATAATTGGTCAGCAAAATTTGACAGGTTTGTAAGAATTCATAAATTGCTGTACTATTAAACCCTTTGGAAACTGAATAACAATACTGGAATAAATCAAAAGTGTTTAACTGTAAATTAAAGTCTATTTAGTATGAAATACATGATACAGGATTTTGAATGACAAACAGGCAGAACCTGGTCAGAGGGCTCCTGTAGGAGCCCTCTGACCTGGGTCTACACTGTTTGCAAATGACAGAGCATGTGTTTCTCGGGTTGAAAGGGTTAAACCCTTTGAAAATGGGAAACCATTTTAACTGACATTTGCAAACAGTGTAGACCCAGATTAATTTGCCGCAGGAGGATTCCTCTAATCAGGTTCTGTACTATTGCTCATGCCAAATCTTTTGCCACGTATTAACCTTTCACACTGAATAGATTCTACACTTATAAAATGGTATGTCATTCCACTTTGACATTCATTTGGCAGCATTCAAAGGTTTAAACTGACAGATATGAAATACTAAAACAAGGAAATAGGTTAGAAGGGCTATGAGTTATTAGACCCATTTGTCACCTATGAATGAGAGTTTATTATTACAGCAGTTACTCTTATACAAGGCTCAAACAAGGGAGCGATTTGCTATGACAAAAAACAACCTGTATCCATTTGCCATTATACAATGTATATAGGTACACGTGTATAATTATATAATCTAATTGATATTCCATATTTCATTATATTTCACATGAATATTCATGGAGTAAAGGGTTAACCCTTTCCTTCGTACGCTATTTTGAGACCCAACCTCTTTGAATGAATCTACCGAAAAGGAGAATTTACTAGAGAAAAGGAAAATTGTTATAGTTGTGTAGTATAGAAACCATTGTGATAAATAGAGCATTTGCTCCTATGGAGCAATTGCTTTATTTATCACAATGGTTTCAAGAAGTGACTATTACAGAGGCGTAGAAAGGCGTATTTATGGAGTAAAGGGTTAAGCAACCACCTACTTCTAAGGACTTCTATATGTTAATAAATCATGTGGTAGCGTTACTGTCATAGGGTCCATTGTACTGCAATTATTCTGAATATTTGGTAACAAAAATTCCCATTCTATTCACTGATCTCAGTACAGCTGAATAGTCAGTTGATCACTCAGAACTTTTAAGGTATTTGTAGCAAATAGTCCTTCCAGGAATATTGCTCTGGGTCTACACTATTTGCCTACATGTTTGTTTGTCTAGTACATGCTCCTTTTCGGTAAGTTTATTCAAAGAGGTTGGATCTAAAAATAGCCTATGAGGGAATGGGTTAAGAGTATGAATAATAAAAAAAAAATCTGTAAAATATTCGTTAGTAACAGATTTGACACTGAGGCTATATTTACACATTTTCAAAGTCCTAAAAAGTAATAAGATGACAGTTCGACGATGACCTGAAATTAACTGACTGAACATAGTTTGGGCAAAAAAATAAGAAAAACATCTCAACCACAAGTTGTCATTGTCAGTGACAAATGACCTTGAAAAGGGTTTTGACAGCTATGTGTGACCCTGACCTTTGAGTATGGGACCTCCCTACTGCAAATGACTCACCACCATGATGAGTGCTCAGCACTCCTGTGAAGTCTGACTGAAATCCTACCAATGGTAAATATATATAGAAGCCACAAAATGTGACTTGGAACTGAAAAAGGGACAATGCAATCATGTGTATATAATATGTTCCTCTACATAAAAAGTAGTGATATCAAAATATTATCACTTTGACAAGACCTGGCTCTAAGGTTATAAAAATATAAAAAACATTTTGCTTGAGTCAGAGTTCATTAATTCTTAAGAATCTGATTGGTCAGATTTTGAACACACTCAAAATCTGACCAATCAGATACTTCAGAATGAACTAAGACTCAAGAGTTTTATAACCTCAGAGCGAGAACAACAGTCAGGTTATTAATTACCTGTAATAGGTGCTGGAGGCTTCACTTTCATGATGAGCTGTGGAGCACCAAATTTGAAGTCTCCTGATAGAGGGTCCTAGTTTTAAATATAAATGATAATAATCCATCATACAAAAAAGAATTTGTAGTAGACAAAAAATTATCAGTACACACAGTGGTAGTACAAGTAATTAAAATTGTTACATAAATTAATTTTTAAAAACAGAAATTCATCATATTAAATTTGAAGTGTGTTATATTCAAATCCAACATTTCAAATGGAAACATAAGCATGCACATAAAAGAAAAAATCTGTTTACGGATACAATCAAAACAATTAAAACCATTCAGAACATTTGTTACTGTAAAGTTATCTTTTTAACATAAAATGTCTTACATATTTGACATAAATATAAAAGGATTATAATACACAGCTTTCTTATTCATTATATAGAAGAACCTCTCTTAACCCTATATTCCATCAATGTGCCTATCAATATGCCATTACAAACAGAGTAGATCCACATCAGATGACTCTTGTAGGAGCCATCTGATCAGGATCTGGGTCCATGCTTATAAAGCTTTTAGTTGAGTCTGAGTTTCGTTCTCAGGCTTTTGATTGGTCAGATTTGAGTTCTCAAGCTTTTGATTGGTCAGATTTGAGCCAAAGGCTCAAATCTGACCAATCAAAAGCTTGAGAACAATCTCAGACTCAACTAAAAGCTTTATAAGCATGGATACAGTTCTGTTTGATTATGGTATAATATAGATATGATTCTACAGTTTCTGCCATGGCCAAAAATTCCTGTGTCACTTCATGAATATTCATTAACATAATTTTTCAAATGTAATTTTTTCAAGGGAATGTTTTGCTTTGACAAAAACTGTAGAATCAGATCTATATCATGTCAGAGCAAACAGAGCAGTCCCTGATCAGACAGCTCCTGGAGGAGCCATCTGATCTGGGTCTACTCTGTTTTCAAAGGCATGAAAAACTGTTAGAGAGAAATATTTAACTAGTTTCAAGGCAGTCTAAGGGTTAAATGCAGCTGTTTCAAGCAATCAATATAGACATGCTGAGGTCGAGATCTAAGATGCGTAAATTAAAACATTTTCAAGAATAACTCCTTTATTTCTCCACCAAACCCTATGTTGTGACCAACTCTTTTCAATCATCTCTTTGAGACGATTCTAAAGAGTGGTCACAACCTAGGGTTTGGTGGATAAATGACAATTTTAGCATTTGAGTATGCACCTTTTACCTGTTGCTCTGGACATGGATATAAATACGCCATATTAACTCTTACCCTAGCCTACTGTAAAAAAATAAATGTCTGCTCAAATTTGGATCTGTTAAAATTTAGACTACAGTAAAACCTCTCTAAAATGGCCACTAAATTACATCAAGTATTTTGTGTTAAATGCAGGTGGCTGCTTAACGCAAGGTGAAAGTAAAACAGAGGGCTCCTATAGGAGCGTTCTATTTTACTTTCACCTTACTTTAAACTGCCACCTGCCCTAAATACTAGCTAATTTAGTGGCCATTATGGAGAGGTTTTACTGTACTTCCTATTCGAACAAGCTTTTGAAAAACTATAGACTGGGCGTCATCATCTTGGATCCTGTTGATGCATCGAGTTACTCAGCGTCTCATCTAGATCAAAGGTGTTTGTAATATGTGTGTCAGGTTGCAATAAGTGGGATAAGGGTTATTGCTGAAAATAATGACTATAATGTCTAGTATATATGAATGGTAAAAATGTACAAAGCAAAATATTATATTAATTCTTTGCACGCTTAGCTGCGAATTCATGATAACTTGCCATCTGCCTATATTATGCTTCATTAGTCTGGCTGCATGTTTATAAAACAAGAACACCGAATGCAGGCGCCAGCCAACACTTGTCTGTCACGGCATCTTAAGTTTTTATTTCCTATGTCCAAAACAGGGCATAATTTTGCAAAGAAGTTTAACCCTTTCCCTCATATAAACGTGTTTTCACGCATCTGCAAACAAAGTAGACCCAGATCAGACGGCTCCTAGAGGAGCCGTCCGATCAGGGTCTACTCTGTTTGCTAATAGAATTTCAAAGATATGTGTCTATACTTTCTAAAATGGCTACAATGCTCCACCTTCCATATTTCATAATAACCTTTTTGTTCATGAATATTTAGTAGGTACTGAAATCTGTAATAAACATAGAACAGGGAAAGGGTTAAACAGTTATGGTCCTTGGTCAGCTTGTAGCCCTTGTGATGGTGAAGGAGTGTGTGATATTTCATAACATTTGCATAAATATTAGAGAAGTAATAGCTAACGTTAACGTTTCCAGACAACAAACAATGCGGACGCAGGAGTTATGACAATAGCTTGTATTTTTTTCTTTGAAAAACAGGTGAGCTTAAAATATGAAAACAAATAGTAATTCTGAGAATTGTTGCAGACATGTTTTGCAGATGACAACTACTTAATCCTTTACCTCATAAAGATGCCCTTTGACACCTTTGCAAACAGAGCAGACCAGATCAGATAGCTCCTATAGGAGCAGAGCTATCAGATCAAGGTCTTCTTTGTTTGCACATGGGATAATAAATAGCCGATTCTTCAGTTTTCTGCCATGGTAAATTCACTTGCTCATATGCCATTTACAGAAGTTGAGCTACTAATAAATATGTAAAAAAATTCATTATTTCATGAATATTCATTAGGTAAAGGGTTAAAATGCAAGAGTTAAAGCTGAAATCAATGATTAAAATGTCTATTACATGTGTATGGTACAAATATTCCAAGCAAATATATATATCAACGGTGGAAAGCTTGGCATAATCATGATGATTTCAACCTTAACACTTCGAATGCGGGACATGCATGCACTGTCCTTTGTAAACAGTGTAGACCCAGATCAGACAGCTCCTTCAGAAGCCATCTGATCTGGGTCTGCACTCTTTGTCATTCAAATCATCTGGCAAGTTTAAGTCTTTCATATTGAGTGGACTTTAATGTTAACCCTTTACTCCATAAATACGCCCTTCTACGCATTTGCAAAAAGAGTAGACCCAGATCAGACAGCTCCTATTGGAGCCGTCTGATCAGGGTCTGCTCTGTTTGCTTATGATATTATATAGATTCTGCCACGGCTAAAACTCCCAGTCAAGGAGGAAAGGGTTAAACACTGATGGTCCATTCCACTCTGAAAATTGACAGCATTGAAAGGGTTAAGGTTTATTACATGTATTGATGATTATTCAAAAAGCGCCTGATAAATTTCATTTTTACCATGCCCGAATTTCTCTAAAAAAAACACCATTAATTATGCTTAATTTAACAAGATGTGTTTGTGAAACATTATGCCCCCGGCCAATTTGACCTTTGACCCTGAAAGATGACCTTGACCTTAACATGTCACCTCTCAAAATGTGCAGCTTCATGAGATACAGATACATGCCAAATATCAAGTCTCTATCTCTAATGGTTCAAAAGTTATGGCCAATGTTAAAGTCGGTGATTTGACCTACATATTTGACCTCTAACCTTGAAGGATGACCTTGACATGTCACCCCTCAAAATGTGCGGCTTTATGAGATACATATGCATGCCAAATATCAAGTCTCTATCTATACTGGCTCAAAAGTTATGACCAATGTTAAAGTTGGTGACAAACAAACAAACAGACAGAGCAAAAACAATATGCCCCCCAGATCTGATCTGTGAGCATAAATATCATCAAATCCTCTATTTTGATAAATGAATAATCAGTGACTGTGGAATGGATAAAACATGTACACATGTAAATTAAAACATTTCTAAGAATAACTCCTTTATTTCTCTACTAAAATCCTTGTTGTGACCACTGTTTCGATGATTCTACAGAGTGGTCACAACATAGTATTTACTGAAGAAATTACGATTTTAGTATTTGAATATATATGCACCTTTTATCTACAGTTCTAGTATAATGATAAAAAATGCTTCTATCAATTGCAATATACATAACAGTGTTTGTTTCCCAGGCACAGTTTGTAAATGTCTAAAAGCCAGATGCTGCTAAAATTTCACACTAACATGTAGTATAAAATTCTCATGCATGTGGTCTATTTTAGTGAAGTACAGATGAACTTCAATATCTCGATCTCAGATAACTCGAACTTCAGGAAAACTCAAACTAAGTTCAGTCCTTCCAAAACTGACAATACAGAATTGCTCTAAAATGTATCACTACAGATATCTAGAACCTTATGTGATAGCTTAATACAGGTCTAAAGTTATTTTAGACCTGTATTAACCCTTTCCCTCATATAAACGTGTTTCCACGCATTTGCAAACAGAGTAGACCCAGATCAGACGGCTCCTAGAGGAGCCGTCTGATCAGGGTCTGCTCTGTTTGCTAATATAATTTGATAGATCTGTTTCCATTCTTTCTAAAAATGTCTACAATGTTCCACCTTCCATATTTCTTTATAACCATTTTGCTAATTAATATTCAGTAGGTATTGAAATTTGGCCTAAATACAGAACAGGGAAAGGGTTAAGCTGTGAACTTAAGACACTGTTCTGATTAGAAAGCGGATAATTCGAACTTCTGATATCTTGAACAAATTTCTATAGTCCCTTGAAGTTCACGATATCAAAGTTCAACTGTACAGTAGAACCCTTCTAATGTGACCACTTAATGAATAAACATGTGTGTCTTAGTTAAAGCAGGTGGTTGGTTAATGCAGGGCAAAAGTATTGCAGAAAGCTCCTAGAGCATTACTAGAGAAAGCTCCTAGAGCATTACTTTTGTCCTGCATTAAGCTACCACCTGCATCTAGCACCCAGAATTATACCTCTTTTAGGTGGTCACATTAGCGGGGTTTTACTGTACTAAATTTAACCCTTTCACTCATATAAAACGTGTTTTCACGCATTTGCAAACAGAGAAGACCCAGATCAGACGGCTCCTAGAGGAGCCGTCTGATCAGGGTCTACTCTGTTTGCTAAAAGAATTTGATAGATCTGTTTCTTTGCTTTCTAAAATGTCTACAATGGTCCACCTTGCATATTTCTTTATAACTATTTTACCCATGAATATTCATTAGGTATTGAAATTTGAAATAAACATAGAACATGGAAAGGGTTAACACCCTCCTCATTAACTCTTCCAATCCTGAATTATCGGAGTGGAATAATCCACCAGCGTTTAACTATGGAGTCCACACAGTATGGAAGGCTTAACCCATTACCTCATAGGCTATTTTTAGATACAACTTCTGAATAAATCTACCGAAAAGGATCATAAACTAGAGAAAAGGAAAATTTTAGAATTTTGTAGTTTGAAACCATTGTGATAAATAGAGCATTTGCTCCTATAGGAGCAAATGCTCTATTTATCACATTGGTTTCACAAAGTGACTTCTACAGAGTCGTCAAAATAATCAATATGCAGGAAAGGGTTAAACTTGCTAGAGGATTTTGAATGACAAATGGTGCTCAGACCCTGATCAGAGGGCTCCTCTAGGAGCCCACAGATCTGGGTCTACACTGTTTGCAAATGACAGACCATGACTGTCCCAGGTTGAAAGGGGTTATTTTCCATTACATAATTATGTTATAAGAAATAATTGGTCTGTACTAAACATGAAAACATTTCTATTAATCTTATGCACCAACTAACATATTTGGAGAGAAAAATTAATCCTGACTATATTTGTATATTTAGGAATATTCTTCTTCTCTAAGAAGAAAGCTAAAAATATAAAAACTTCCCATAGTAATCCGTACTGTCTATACTACACACACACAATATCTCTTTACCCATTAAATCTTAGCAGGCCAAGTAATTTTCTGTCCACAACAATTGTCGTCTGCTTCAATTCTTACAATAAAATTTCTCTCTTTTCTTTGCAAAAATATGGTCAAAGTTTCAAACACTTTGAATCCTGATGAAAGGTTGCATGATCCGGCATCTCATCTGGATCCAAACTGTTTGCATTGGTAATCACGATTTTGCCGCTAGTGTGCAAAGAGTTAAGCAGAAAACTAATTAATATCACTATGCAAATAGTTTGGATCCAGATGAGATATCAAATAACTAAGCATACCATCAGGATCTAAACTGTTATATCGAAATTGAAGAAAAAATAACTTTGAGAACTGTAGCCAGCAGCAATTTTTGCAGACAACAATTAAACTACATGTAAATGTACAAAGAGATATACCAGCATTAAATCATAGAAAGAAAATCCAGCATGGTAAAAGGAAAGCTCGTTTAGTCCATAAAGCTCATGGTTCAAAAAGTTTTTAAAAAAATCAGTTACATAAAAGCATGTCTGGAAAGAATGAAAAGACATACAAAAATGCCTTCAAAGAGTCTCTTTGAATGATGAAGGTTTTAACCCTCTACTCCATAATACGCCTTTCTACACCTTTGCAAACAGAGAAGACCCAGATCAGACAGCTCCTATAGGATCAGGGTCTGCTCTGTTTACTTATGATATAATATAGATACGATTCTACTCTTTCTACCATGGCCAAAACTTCATGTGTCCATGTACTTATATAACAGTTAATCCAGAGCTCCAGATAAGATGCGTAAATCAAAACATTTTCAAGAATAACTCCCTTGTTTCTCCACCAAACCATATATTGTGACCACTCTTTAGAATCGTCTCGAAGAGACGATTCTAAAGAGTGGTCACAGTATAAGGTTTGTTGGAGAAATGACGATTTTAGTATTTGGGTACACACCCTTATCTGTAGCTCTGAGTTAATCTAATTAATATTCACATGTCATTATTTCTTTCATATATATTCACGGAGTAAAGGGTTAATCATTTCCCTCATGAATATTTATACAAGAATTCACGACTTCATGAATATTCATTACTGATTTTTTTTTAATACTCACTGAACAAACAAAGTTTTCATCATGCCAGAAACTGTAGAATCGGATCTATATTATGTCATAAACAAACGGAGTAGACCCTGATCAGATGGCACCTACAAGAGTAGTACAGCCAAACGGTTAAAACTGTTGAACCCTTTCCCTAAAGAACATTTATGCATGACTTGATCACTTCATCAATATTCATGAATCTAATCTTTAAAAGGTAATATTTTTGACTTAGTCAAACACTGTACAATTAGATCATACAGGAGCCATCTGATCTGGGTCTACTCTGTTTGCAAAGGCATAGAACGTTTTTATATGAGGGAAAGGATTAATTGATTAAATAATTTGATGTTTTTTTTCAGAACAAAATGACTAGATAGTAAGTGAGATGCCGCTGGTATTTTCATTTGTCAAAATTGATACTTCAGCTTTCAAAGAGTTTAAACCCATTACTCCATAAATACAACTTTCTACGCATTTGCAAACAGAGTAGACCCAGATCAGACGGCTCCTATAGGAGCCATCTGATCAGGGTCTGCTCTGTTTGCCTATGATATAATATAGATATGATTCTACAGTTTCTGCCATGGCCAACAATTAGTGTGTCCATGTGCTATTATAACAATTAATCTTATCATTATTCATGAAGTCATTATTTCTGAAATGAATATTCATGGAGTAAAAGGTTAAATGAAGATTTCTGTATGAGATGCAATTGCTAGAACCTCTGTTGCAGTCTTTTTCTTCCCTGCACTTGAACTAGCCTAAGAAAAAAACAAAACACAATAATTCATATTGCCACTTCAATCATCTGTAGTGATCTGCAAAGAAAACCTGTTTAAAAACAGCACAATTTACAACAAACAAAATTATATTTGCAAGAAAATAGAAACTCAAAAGTAAACATGTTAAACCCGTTTTACACATTCATTTGCCAAGTGTCACCCTGAGGAAAAAACATCACTGAGAGACATGCAGACCAAGATTTGACGATGTATGACACAAGGGTATGTAGTGTTTGCATTGACGAGTGATGAATAAAGTAGATCAGAGACTACATTCAACCTTTATAACATATATATGTGCATTTTCATGCCTTTGCAAGTAGAGTAGACCCAGATCTGACAGCTCCTGTAGGAGCTGTCTGATCATATTCACGGTCTGCTCTGTTTGCTAACTATTATAACCCTTTCCTTCATATAAACGCCTTTTCACATATTTGCAAATAGCGTAGACCCAGATCAGACAGCTCTAATAGGAACCGTCTGATCAGGATCTGCTTGTTAATGGAATTTGATAGATCTGTTTCTTTACTTTCTAAAATGGCTACATTATGTTTAATTGTCTATATTTCATTATAACTGTGTGTATTTTTTTCATGAATATTCAGTAGGTATTGAAATTTGGACTAAATATAGAACAGGGAAAGGGTAAGTTTTTGTCCAGATGTAACTCGCCAGGATCCAAATTGTTCCATATTCTGAACAAGATTTCGTTAACTCTTTCGTTGCCAATGTCGCATCTGTGATTACCTATGCAAACAGTTTGGACCCAGATGAGACGCCGAGTAACTCGGTGTCTCATCAGAATCCAAACTGTTTGTTACTGTGCCTATTTTTTAGAAAATAAATGAAGAAAAATAAACACTGAAAACTGCAGCAGACAACAAAGTTTGCAGACGACAAAGTTTGGCAGTGAGAGAGTTAAATGAAAAATTTAAAGAAATTATGACATCGTGAATATTGATTAGATTATTTCTTATAATTGCATATTATCAAACGAATATTTTGACTGAGGCAGAAATTGAAGAATCAGATCTATATCAAACCATAAGCAAACAGAGCAAACCCTGATCAGACAGACTCCTGCATTGACTCCTGCATTCCTTCATATAAATGTCTTTTCACACATTTGCAAACAGAGTAGACTCAGGTATACATTACTTATGGACAACTGAAGGCTCATGACCTATTGGAGTCATCTGATCAGGATCTGCTCTGTTTAGTTATGACATTATAATAGATCTGACTCTTTGGTTTCTTCCAATACCAAAACATCCTGTATACATATGCTATAATGAAAATTCAGCTAATAAATATTCATGATGTCATTATTTCTTGCATGAATATTGAACAGGATGCAAATCTCTATTGTATCTTATTTCCTTTGATGCAACATTATACATATAGCTATGGGGAAAATTAATGAAAACACATGCAATATTTATTCTCAATCATTTAAGCATTTAAACTGCCATGTTGTGGCATATGCATGATGTACTTCTCATAATGAAATATCTTTAAAGCATCTTAATTTTAAAAAAAATCTCTTTTTTTTTTCAAATTATGCAAATGCTGCATATTATGTAAACGCAATAAAGAATGTAATGTTATTGCTAATGGCAACAAAAAACATTCTTTAGCTCTGCATATTATCAGCAAATTCATCATTACCTTTGCAACACAGTCTGGATCTATTAGTGACACCGACTAAATCAGTGTTTCATCAGGATACAAACTGTTTTAATCCTTTCCCTGTTCAATACTCACGTAAGAAATAATGACATCATGAATGATCATTTGAATGTAGGAATTTTTATAATGGCATATGTACACAGGAATTACTGGCCATATCAGATACTGTAGAATAAGACCTGACCTATATTATTTCATAAGCAAACAGAGCAGACCCTGATCAAAAAGCTCCTACTGTACAGGAGACATCTGATCTTGGTCTACCCTGTTTGCAAAGGCGTAGAAAGGTGCATTTATGGAGTAACATGTCAAACCCTTTACTCCATAGATACGCCTTTGACACTACAGCTTTTGCTATGGTGATCTATTCCTGTGTTCATTATAAAAATTAATCTAATTAATTGATGATGTCATCATTTCTTTCATGAATAATTCATGGTCGAAAGGGTTAAAGAGGGAGCATTGTAATCCTATTGTATCACTTATAATCTATGCAGGAGTTGGGATGGAATGAGAGGAAACTGTGACTGGTGACCAAGACCAAACACGTACTGAAACAAATCTGCAAATTAACTGAAACAAATCTGCATAAATAAGAGATGGGTTTTAGTGAAATCTTATCATGCCTATGAAAGCAAAGTGCATGATATAGCTGAATAATGTTATTAATGGATAGTAAGTTTTTAATTTTACATGTTAAAGTTACCTGTTACACTTTGTTTCAAGACAGGGTGTTAGTCCTGGAAGATGTGACAAGGTGTGAACATATACACAAACAGGATAGTAAGTTATTCTGGTAAACTATTTCCTCAAGTGTTATCTACCACATGTACAACTTCACCACCGACCCGTTACTTCATAGAAATGTCTTTCATTACAAAATAAGTGACCGGTTAATGTTGATTTACTCAGAGTATTTGAAAAATACTGCAACGCCATTGGACAAAATATAATTTCAATCACTAACTGTGGTGTGCGGTGGTCTAGTGGTAAAGCGCTTGACTATCAGTCCGGAGGTCTGGGGTTCAAATCCCAGTCCCTCTCAGAAATTTCAGAGACGTTTTTCCGTGTCTCCCACCCGCACCTCCTCTCCACCCAGGGGTTAAAATGGGTACCTGTGACGGTCACTCGCCGGTGCTGCGGCTGCATGATTGCACCATATGTTAGTAGTGCTCAATATTGTAGGCCAATGACTCAATGACCAAGGGAGTAAATGTACAGTCGGCTGAGCGGTCATTCGGACTGAAAGTAGACTATAACTAGGTACTTAACTTTTACTTACTTCAAGGAAATGCCTGTCATGCTTTGGCACACAGAGTAGACCAAGATCAGATGGCTCCTGTAGGGAGTTGTCTAATTAGGGTCTGTTTGCTCGTGGCATTTTGTATGAATATTCATGAAGTAAAGGATTTATCTTTGTTATTAAATTGCCAAGATCATTGTGTACAAATACCATTTCTGACACCAAATTAAACAATTAAAACAATATCTAAGGATATGAAACATTATTTGAACTGTAATTTTTTTAACCCTTTACCTTAACCCTTTCCTCCATAAATACGCCTTTCTACGCCTCTGTAATAACCACTTCTTGAAACCATTGTGATAAATAGAGCATTTGCTCCTACAGAAACAAAAAAAAATAATGCTCTATTTATCACAAGGGTTTCAAACTACAAAATTCTAAAAAAAAAATGCTTTTCTCTAGTAAATGTTCCTTTTGGGTAGATTGATTCAATGAGATTGGGTCTAAAAATAGCCTATGGAGGAAAAGGGTTAATGAATATTCATGTAAGAAAAAATGACTGTACAAATTTTAATTAGCCAAATTTTTAACAGCTGCAGTATTTACAAAAGGATATTTAACCATGACAGAAACTCTAAAATCAGACCTATAACATTAGTAAACAGATATGGCTCCTATAAATAGTTATAATGCAATATGCAAGGCTGGATATTGTAGCCATTCTAGAAACTAAAGAACCAGATCCATCAAACTCTATTAGCAAACAGAGCAGACCCTGTACAGACGGCTCCAATAGGAGCCATCTATCTACTTTGATGAGAGGGAATGGGTTAACAAAATAAATGTCAAAAGCCTCTGCAAAAGCCACCTGTTGAAACTATTGTGATGAATAGAGCATTTGCTGTAGGAGCAAATGCTCTATTTATCACGATGGTTTCAAACTACAAAATTCTAAAAAAATTCCTTTTCTCTAGTTAATGCTCCTTTTCAGTAGATTTATTCAAAGAGGTTGTATCTAAAACTAGCCTATGAGGTAAAGGGTTAATACGGCACATGTGCAAAGGAAATTTTGGCAATGGCAGAAGCTGCAGAATCATATCTATTAGTAATTATTTCATGGGCAAACAGAACAGACCCTGATCAGACAGCCCCTACAGGAGCCATCTGATCTGGGTCAATTCTGTTTGCAAAGGCGAAGAAAGGTTTATTTATGGAAGAAAGGGTTAAAGAAACGGAGATAGAAAATAATAATAGAATGAATGAAAAGATCATTTTCTGGTACAGTTTGACGCTTTTACTGATGGAGGTATGCAAACAGAGTTAAAATTAACCAAGAGCAGATGGCTCTTGCAGGAGTGTCGTCACCTGATCAGGGTCTGCTCTGTTTGCTTATGAAATTATATAAATCTTATTCTAGAGTTTCAGCCATGGCTAAACAAATCATGTGGCCCAAACAAATGGGATAATATTCATGATGTCATTATTTCTTGTAAACTTGAATATTCATCAGGTAATGGGGTTATTTAACCCTTTACTCCATAAATACACCTTTCTACACCTTTGCAAACAGAGTAGACCCAGATCAGATGGCTCCTGCAGGAGCCATCTGATCAGGGTCTGCTCTGTTTGCTTATGAAATAGTATAGACATGACTATGCAGTTTCTGCCATGGTCAACACGTCCTGTGTTCATATGACATTACAAAAATGAATCTGATTAATATTCATGACATAATTATTTCTTCATTAATATTCATCAGGTAAAGAGTTAACCCTTTCCCTGTTCTGTGTTCATTCTGAATATTCATGGACAAAATAGTTGTAATGAAATATGGAATGTTGGGGGCATTGTAGCCATTTTAGAAACTAAAGACACAGATCTTTCAAATTCTATTAGTCAGACGGCTCCTCTAGCATAGGGGTCTGTACCGCTTCATGGGGGGTCTATTATGTACTATAAAATAATTTATTGTATAGTATATATAGACTGTCATGAAGCAGAATAGTCCCCTGTGTCCTCTAGGAATCGTCTGATCTGGGTCTACTCTAAATGCAAATGCTTGAAAACACGTTTTATATGAGGAAAAGGGTTAAAAAAGACAACCTTTAATTCAAAGGCCTTTGTAATGAATCATGCTTCAATTAGAGACTGATGAATGAATTTCAGCAATACTTATACTGGCAGTTTTAATTAATTACATATTCAACCCCTCTGATTGAGCACATTCAATCAGACTAACAAAGTGAAGATGATCCATCCATCAAGTAACCAAATGATGACAAAGCTGCCACTGTTCTTATCATACTGCAGCCTTGTAAAGATTTATCAAACAATACTCTGGAATTATTGTACATGTATTTAGAAACTGTTGTTTGGAAAGACGGTGATTATCTGCTCAATTTCTAAATAGAAATTTTTCGTCTATGTCTTATGAAAGGCACAGAGAGAGTCATGTTAAACAATTTCAATTCTAATGATATGCAGAGGTTTTGATTTGTCTAGATCCACAATGTTTGCAAATATTATCATAAATTTGCAAGCAAAGCATTAAATTTAACCATCTAAATGTAAAAACCAAGTTTACTAGCACTACAAACTGTGTATATCCTGATCACACGGCTCCAAAGAGCCCTCTGATCAGGTTCTGCACAGTTTGTTATTCAAACATCCCCTAGCAAATTTAAGCTTTTCATATTGAATGGGTTGTAAAGTTAAATACATCGATGGATCATTCCACTTTGAATATTCGGCATTCAAAGGGTGAATTCTTTATAAATCAAGTTTTATCCATTTACATGCTAGAGGCAAATTCATAGTCACTCATGCAAATAATCTGAATAATAACAAGTGTCTCATACGGATCCAAACTGGTTACCATAGTTACGTTTTTGAAACAAAAATGGATGAAAGTTGTTTCAAAAACATAACTACTGGATATACCAATGAAAATTGAATTACAGTAAAACCTCTCTATAACTAAATATCACTGAATTATATCAAGTACTTTGCGTTAAAGGCAGGTGGCTGCTTAAAGCAAGGTGAATGTAAAACAGAACGCTCCTATAGGAGCGTTCTGTTTTACTTTCACCTTACTTTAAGCAGCCCCCTGTCCTAAATACCAACTAATTAACACAATTTAGTGACCGTTATACAGAGGTTTTACTGTATGCAACAAATATTGCAGACAACAATACAAAGTTAACACAGTCCTTTGTTTCGACAACTTTTTCTTTGAACTTTTTACATGCTAAATAACTATTGTCTACAAAATTTATCACCCGCTCCAATTACGAAAGTTAATTCTCCTTTCAGTTATCTTAAAACATGTACCCAGAGTATGACACTATTTGGATTTTGATGAGATGCCAAATTTCTCAGACTCCAATTGGGATCCAAATTAATGCGTAAGTATTCTCAAATTCACATCTAGGATGTACAGGGTTAAATTTCTACATAACACTTCATCATCCAAAGTGATTTAACTGCATTTTACATTGAATTGCTTTACATGGGTGCATGTGACTTTTCTTTGTTGTTAATACTTTCCCTCATACAAACACATTTTAATGCACTTGCAATCAGAGTAGGCCCAGATCAGATGGATCCTATAGATGGCTCGTTTTGACATGATAAATCTCTGATTCTGCAGTTTTTGTCAAAGCAAAACATTCCCTTGAAAAATATACATGGTAAAAATTCAGCTGATAAATACTTATGATGTCAATTTTTCATACATGAATATTGAACAGATAACGGGTTACTCCTTTGAATGCAGGAATGCAGGAGCCCTCTGATCTGGGTCTGCAATGTTTGTCACTCAAAATATGCTCGCAAATTTTACCCTGTTATACTGTATTGACTCTACCTATAAACAATCATGGGCCATTCCATCATTCAAAGTATTTAACCCTTCCCTTCATATAAATGCTTTTTCAGGTATTTGCAAACAGAGTAGACACAGATTAGACAGCTCCTATAGGAGCCGTCTGATCAGGATCTGCTCTGTATGCTAATAAATTTGACTGTTAGGTTTCTTTACTTTTCTAAAATGGCTACAATGTACTACCCTTCATATTTCAATATAACTATTTTGTTTATGAATATTTAGTAGGTATTGAAAATTGTAGGTTTTGAAATTTGAAATAAAAACAGAACATGGAAAGGGTTTTACAATGTCTGCCTTTGTTTTGCTAACATTAACTGGTGTCCTTATCCCTTTCAACAGTGATTTTTCAAATGGACTATTCCAAAATTCAAAAAGATTAAATTTCCTTTAATATTCAGGGATATCTTTTAAACATTTTCTCCATGAATAAACCTTTCTATGTCTTTGCAAACAGAGCACACCCAAATCAGACTGTTCTTGTAGGAGCTGTCTGGTCAGGGTCTGCTCTGTTTGCTTATGGCACAATATCAATAAGATTCTAGTTTCTGCAAAGAATAAAAAAAATCTCATGTCCATGTGCTACCATGACAATCCATCTAATTAATATTCATGATGTCAATACTTTTAAATGAATATTCATGGAGTAAAGAGTTTCGAAAATTAACATGACAAATGGTATAGACACTCATGAGACGGTCCCTTTAGGAACTCTGTCATCTGGGTCTACAATGTTTGCAAAGGAAATTAATAGCATGTGTCCCGCAGTTTATGGATAATTACCAACCCATAGATCCAAAAATATGTAGCAAAGTCAACTTACTCTATTTGAAAAAGTTCATAGTATTAGCAGAGTAACTTCCCTTTAAATGGCAATTTTATTTCTTCAAGAGGAATCAACACACTATATTGAAGCATACTCTATTTTAAAAAGTTCATAGTATTAGCAGAGTAACATCCCTTTAAATGGCAATTTTATTAAAGACACTATATTGAAGCACATAGATACACCTTTCAACACCTTTGTAAACAGAGTAGACTTAGATGTAGTCTGTTTACAAAGCTGCAAAATGTGTCTCTACATGAAGTAACGGGTTAACCATTTCCCTGTTCCATTCCATACCTACTGAATATTCGTAAACAAAATAGTCATACTGAAATATGGAAAGCAGAACATTGTAGTCATTTTAGAAAGTAAAGAAACAGATCTATCAAATTCTATTAGCAAACAAAGCAGACCCTGATCAGATGGCTCTTATAGGAGCCATCTGATCTGGGTCTACTCTGTTTGCAAATGCATGAAAAGTTGTCTCTATGGAGATAATGGTCTACACTGTTTACTTCACAGATCATTTTCCAGTGTTCAGAACCGTTCAACCGCTTAAGAATTCTTACTGAAATATACCTCTGAATATATAAATGAAATTCTTTTATCCCTTTCTCAATTGAATATTCAAGTAAGAAATAATGGTATCATGAATATTCATTAGAAACAGTAGTCATATCTATTATAATTTTAAAAACAGACCCTGATGAGACAGCTCCTACAGTAGCCATCTGATCTGGGTCTACTCTGTTTGTAAAGGCATGAACAGGCATTTAAATGAGGGAAAGGTAATTTTTTACCTGATGGAGACAATTTTGATGTCAGACCTAGACCAGATGACTCCTTCAGGTGTAGTCTGATCAGCATCTGCTCAGTTTGCTTTTTGAAAAAACTGATAGGTCGAGATGTCACTTAATGAATTTGCAAACAGAGTAGACCAAGATCAGACAGACCATGTAGGGGTCTGATCAGGGCCTACTCAGTTTGCTTAAATGAAATAATA
The DNA here is from genome assembly GCA_963576725.1 of Azorinus chamasolen. Classification (NCBI taxonomy): domain Eukaryota; kingdom Metazoa; phylum Mollusca; class Bivalvia; order Cardiida; family Solecurtidae; genus Azorinus; species Azorinus chamasolen. The sequence continues at coordinate 55,774,474 of OY755239.1, read as the reverse complement.
CAGATCTGATTCAACAGTTTCTGCCATGGCCAAACTTGCCTGTGCTCAAAAGCCATTGTAAAATTTAATCTAATCAATATTCATGATGTGATTATTTGTCACATGTCATAAATATTCATGAGATAAAGGGTTTAAAATCCACACCGGTCACACCAAAGAAATACAGGCCTACCCTTTTACCTTTAATAAACACCCCAGGGGGGTGTTACATTTTTTAAAATGAGCTTCTTGCATTTTGTACACAGGTGGTTGGCTTGCTTAATGCAGAACAAAAGTAATCCCCTAAATTTCAGTCTGCATTAAGCTACCACATTTTTTAAAAAAACAAACACACCTACATTTGTTTTCTTAATGGTTATCAGAGTTTTAGCTGTTTTATTCATCATTAGTTTCCCCCCTCCCCAGGAGTAAGGGGGGGGGGGTATAATTGATTAGAGTAGGGGCATTATTTATTAGCAAGAATACAGTACATGTAAATGAGTTGTGCATTAATGGAGTTATCAACATAAAATAACACTGAGGAAATATGCACCAGATATGTGAGATTAGGATGTATTTGTGAGAACACAGAACTTACTTTCCGCTGTTCTATGTTAAGCACTGTGGGATCCACCCCTTGAGCGGAGCCACCACTGGCAGGACGAGACTGAACAGCACAAATAGTCATAAGAACACTCAAACTCACAACGACCCCCGCATTGAGAAAAGCAGGGCTCCAGATAAGATGTGTAAAATAAAACATTTTCAAGAATAATTTATTTCTCCATCAAACGCTATGCTGTGACCACTCTTTGAGACAATTCTAAAGAGTGGTCAAAACATAGGGTTTGGTGGAGAAAAGACAATTTCAATATTTGAATACACACGTTTATCTGTTGCTCTGGAAAAGATATCATCAGTGCTAATAAAACAATGTAGAACTAGACCATCAAAATCAGAACATGAGCATTTGATCTGAGTCTCAGTTGATTGTATATCCATGTCCCTCATTCTGATCATTTTTAGCAACCTTACAAACAAACTAGACCAAGATCAGACAGCTCCTGTAGGATCTGATCTGTATGTTTATAGAATGATACAATTCTGAGTCTTAAGTTTCTGTCATAGCCAAAATGTTCCTTGTTAATGTGTAATTAAAAAAAAGACCATGAATATTCATCCAGTAATTATATTTGAATAAATATTCGTAGAGGAAAAGTGGACCCTAATTCATGCCACTTAACACATATCCTGACCAGACAAAGTGTTATGAGATGCTAATCACACATTTTTTTTTCAAGAATAACTCTTCTATTTCTCCACAAAACTTGTTGTGATGTTGTAACCACTCTTTAGAATCTACTCAAAAAGATTATTCTAAGGAGAGGTCACAACATACAGTTTGGTGGAGAAATAATGATTTTAGTATTTGAAGTACACAGTTCTACATTGTTTTATACACTATTGGCACTGTTGACATCTTTTCTTGCAGTGCAGTTCAAATATACAGTAAAACCTGTCCTAAGCTGCCATTCATTTATTGAAATATAAAAAAAATATGAGTCTTAAAAGCAGGTGGTTGCTTAATGCAGGGCAAAAGTAATGCAGAAAGCTCTTATAGGGGGCTTCCTGCATTACTTTTGACCTGCATTAAGCTACCACCTGCCTTACTGACCAATAATTAGACCTCTTTTTGATGGCCGTTTAAGACAGGTTCTACTTTAAATGAACAAATGATAATAACATTTGACTAGCATGCACAAGAATACAGTTTGGCTGATTCATATTCCCAACAAATGCTTTTCCTATAGAATCAAACATTAAATGCAACTTGTCTTTCATTTAGAAAACTGGTAAAAAGTGCCAGCACTTTGCGAAAAAACATGTTCAACTTTCAAACCAAATGACTGCTCCATGCAGAATGAAACGCCCTTGTGAGCTTTCTCACAGCTTACAGCAAGACTTTCTCCCTACATCAAGCTACCAAGATGGTCTTGTCATGAGACTGAAAATTAATGTCTTTTGAGTCACTTTTTTCTCCACTAATTGATAATAATTAAGTACACAAAATAGCCACTGCAAAGACAAAATAACCTCAAGTGTTAGAATGCAACAAATCACATATAATTAATATGATTTAATATGACATGAATTTAACCATTTACCCAATGAATTATTTTTAAGAAATAATGACATCATGAGTATTAATCAGCTGTTGTTTTTTTTATAATGGCATAATTATGAACACAAGAAATGTTGACAATGGCACAGACTGTAGAATAAGATCTATATTATTCAATAAGCAAACAGAGTAGACCCTGATCAGAGGGCTCCAACAGGAGCCATCTGATCTGGTTCTACTCTATTTGCAAAGCAGCTAAAAGATGGCTCTATCAGGTAAAGGAGTAATAGCATCTTTAACCCTTTACTCCATAAATACAACTTTTTATGCATTTGAAATCAGAGTAGACCCAGATCAGATGGCTCCTTAAGGAGCCGTCGGATCAGGGTCTGCTCTGTTTGCTTGTGATATAATATAGGTTTGATTCTACAGTTTCTGCCATGGTCAAAAATTCCTGTGTCAATGTGCTGTTATAACAAATTAATCTAATTGAAATTCATGATACCATTATTTCTTATATGAATATTCATGGAGTAAAGGGTTAAAACTTGATATGTACATTCAAATGATATCTACTTCTCAAGATGACATAAAATTAGACACTGACAATAAAACAGCAATGTTTCTGGAGCTGAAATCATAAAATTCACAAAATACACACCTACAATCTTGCAAACCAATCCAGTGTCACTCCTTTGAAAACAAGTTCTTTAGCATGTGCAAGAACAGAAATTCACTTTGTGCATTTGAAAATCCCTAAAACCATGATTGCTGTTTTCTTACTCTTCTAGAAGCCTTCAGTGATGATCGCGCATACGTATTAAATCGCATTGAGGTTCTTGAACTAGTCCCATTACTAATTCCTGACTGAAAAAGGAGTAAACTTTCAAACATATTTGGTGAACTTTGAGAGTATCCTATTTACTCTTTCAAGTGTTAAAAGTATTCCAATTACATGTATATATATTTCATGTTAATATACTTTTATGATTTAATATAAACTTTATATCTGAATTTTTGCATTTAACCCTTTCCTTCATTTAAACGCTTTTTCACACATAAATTTGCAAACAGAGTAGACCCAGATCAGATGGCTCCTATAGGAGCCGTCTGATCAGGGTCTGTTCTATTTGCTTTGACCTATCTTAGATCTGGATCCATGCTTATAAAGCTTTTCAGTTGAGTCTGAGTTTGTTCTCAAGCTTTTGATTGGTCAGATTTGAGCCTTCTCAACTTTTGATTGGTCAGATTTGAGCCTTTGGCTCAAATCTGACCAATCAAAAACTTGAGAATGAACTCAGACTCAACTGAAAACCTTTATAAGCATAGACCCAAATTCTACAGTTTCTGTACATGTAAAGCATTCCCGTGTTCATGTTCCATTATGAAAATTCAGCTAATAAATATTCACGATATCATTATTTCTTACATGAATATTGAACAAGGAAAGGGTTAAATAAATCATACACATTTCTGCTGAGTGGCGTCCTATTTTCCAAATTGTCACTTGATAGCCTATAGATGTAACACATCAAAAGCAATTATTCAATTCAGCTCTAGCTTTATAAATTTAGTACTAACTTGAAATCCTATCTTTTCAAAAAAAAATTGTAATCTGCCCATATTATCCTATTAGCCCATTACTCGTAAGCTATTTTTAGAACCAACCTCTTTGGATAAATCTATCAAAAAGGAGCATTTACTAGCAAAAAGGGAAATTTTAGAAGTATGTAGTTTCGAAACCATTGTGATAAATACAGCATTTGCTCCTATGGAGCAAATGCTCTATTTATCACAATGGTTTCATAAAGTGACTTTTTACAGAGGCATCAAAAGGCCATATGAGGGAATGGGTTAAAGTATTGAGACAGATAAGTTTAGACAAATACTGCAGACCCCGACCAAATGCTCCTTCAGGAGCCCTTTGATCAGGGTCTACACTATTTGCTACTATGTCAGTCTAATTTAAAGTTATTAGAAATAGTGTTAGATTATGTGTACAAATATTTAAGGTAATTAGGGTATGTTTACTTTAATGTGATGATAAAAATCATACACGCCTAAATACAGAGCAACAGATAAAGGTGCATACTCAAATACTAAAATCGACATTTCTCAACCAAACCCTATGTTGTGACCACTCTAAGAGACGATTCGAAAGAGTGGTTACAACATAGGGTTTGGTGGAGATATAAAGAAGATATTCTTGAAAATGTTTTAATTTACGCATCTTATCTGGACCTCTGCTAAATATATAAATAATAAACTAGATTATATACTGTAAAGGTTTTACTCTGAAGTTTGAACTGATTACACTTATGTATATTAATGTTTAGCCAAATGCATTTAGCCTAGTCATACTAAGTGCTTTTAAGATATTTCTATTAAGTATTCTAGCCATGAATTTAATTACCAACACACGAGGACTCTGCTTTGTATAGAAGGAAACTTTTGCAGGGCGAGGCTTTGGCTGTATGTGCAAAACATCAAACTGATAAACATCTCACTGTAACAGGTTTAAAATTCACAAACACATTCACAACTCAAATTTTAAAATCATTTCAAACAAGTTTATTGACTCCTGTTTTCTACAGTCTACTACTATACATGTATTAGAAAATTATAATAGAAAACAAAGCAATGCAGCTTGGAGATGTAAAGTATTATTCACCAAAGTGGGAGTAGGAGTTTTACTGTACATGTATTTGCAAATAGCTTGAAATCTAGATAAGACTCACAAGTAACACAATGTCTCATCTGGATCTAAGCTGATTGTCATTCATGCATTAGGTTTTCATAGCTTGAACAAATCAGAATTAAAAAAATTACAACCAATCAGGTTGGTTTTGTTTTGTTGTATTTTTGTTTTGGTTTTTTTGTTGTTTTTTTCGGCAGGGTGAACATTAACTCTTAATCAGTATTAATCCATTCCCTCATATTAACATTTTTTTATTTCCACTGTAAAAGTCACTTTCTGAAACTTGTGATAAATAGAGAATTTGCTCCAAAGGAGCAAGTATTCCATTTATCGCAATGGTTTCAAAATTACACAATTCTAAAATTCTACTTTTTTAGTAAATGCTCCTTTTCATCAGATTTTTTCAAAAAGGTTGGGTCTAAGAATAGCCTGAGGGAATGATTTAATGTACAGGAAAGAATTATTGCAAACAGTATCAGAAGAAACTATATTTGTATCCCATATAAGGAAACTGAGGGGATTTAAAGACAGATTTTGTGCAACAAGAAAAGAGAACAGCTCAGTTGACTAAACCCTTTGCCTGATATAAATGCTTTTTCACACGATTGCAAACAGAGTAGACCCAGATCCTACTGAAGCTGTCTGATTAGGGTGTCTGTGTCTACTCTGTTTGCTTTTGGAATTACAGTTGAACTTTGATAACTCGAACTTCTAGGGACCGTAAACATTAGTTCGAGATAGCAGGAGTTCGACTCATCCGATTTCTAATCTGAAATATTTCTCAAGGCCACAGCTTAATACAGTTCTAAAGTAATGCTGAAAGCTCCTACAGACCTGTATTAAGCTGTCACATGTGATTTCTAGATATCTGTAGCGATACATTTTAGAGCAATTCTGTATTGTAAGTTTTGGAAGGACTGAAGTTTTTGTTCGAGTTATCCCAAAGGTTGAGTTATCCGAGTTCGAGATATCGAAGTTCAACTGTATATAGAGCTTACTCTACAGTTTCTGCCATATTCACATACCATTAGGAAGTATTCAACAAATAAGTATATACGATGCTATTGTTTCTTACACAAATATTCATCAGGTAAAGGGACAAATGAAGCCAAACTTCCCTACAGAACGTATCTCTGATTATATAACCTATTCAACACCTGGGAGGACTGGACAGGGGAGATAACTACATGCTACTGTTTACTGCAGAGTTATATTTACCTGGGAAGGTTCCTGGGTGTCTGACGGGGGTTGGGCTAAGGACAGAGAAGCCACACTGGGATCAGCTGTGTCTGCTTGACTTCCAGTCACCTCAGAGGCCACCACTGATTCTGTATCCATCTGCGAGAAAAAAAAGAATAGTAGTACACAGGTACTAACAATTTACATAAACAAGAGGGCCAAGATGGCCATTAATCGCTCACCTGATTACCATGGATTTAAGATTTTTGCTAGGTAGCCCATGGGTAGGGCCAATATTGACATTAGGGACAATATTTGAACAATGTTGATAGTGGACTATGAGCAGTGGTTCTACAGAACAAGATTTTCAAAGATTTAGAATATTGACTTTATCAAGACAATGATTCTGACCAATGAAGATTGGGCTAAAAATTTGCCCTCTAGAGTATTTTTTCTGAGATTTGACCTAGTGACCTACTTTTTATTCCCACCCCACCCATGATCACACTCAACCTTGATATGACCAAGACAAACAGTCTGAGCGAGTCTGAGGAAAATTGGGCTAAAATGTGGCCTCTTGAGTGTAAACAAGATTTTTCTAAGATACGACCCAGTGACCTACTTTTTGGCCACATGTAACCCACTTTCAAACTTGTCCAAGATTTTATTAGGACAATCATTCTGACCAATTTTCATGAAGATTTGGCTATAAATGTGACATCTAGAGTGTTCACAAGGTTTTCCTACTATTTGACCTAGTGACCTAGTTTTTAACCCCACATAACCCACTTTCAAACTCTTTCTAGCTTTTATCATGCCAATCATTCTGACCAAGTTTCATGAAGATTGGACAAAAAATGTGACCACTTGAGTGTTCACAAAGTTTTTCTACTGTTTGACCTAGTTTATAACCCCACTTGACCCACTTTCGAACTCGTCCGAGATTTTATCAAGACATTTGTTCTGACTAAGTTTCATGAAGATTGGACTAAAATTGTGACCACTAGAGTGTTCACAAGGTTTTGCTACTGTTTGACCTAGTGACCTAGTTTTTCACCCCACGTAACCCACTTTTCAAACTCCTCTGAGATTTTATCAAGACAGTCATTCTGACCAAGTTTCATGAAAATTGGGCTAAAAATATTACCTCTAGAGGGTTCACAAGGTTTTCCTACTATTTGACCTAGAGACCTAGTTTTTAACCCAACTTGACCCACTTTCGAACTCGTCCGAGATTTTATCAAGACATTCATTCTGACCAAGTTTCATGAAGATTGGACTAAAATTGTGACCACTAGAGTGTTCACAAGCAAATTGTTGACGCACGACGCACACCGCACTGCGGATGCCTGACATTCAAGTCTCCCAAAAGCTCACCCTGAGCTTTGCTCAGGTGAGCTAAAAAATAGGAAATGAGGTCAGTTGAAACACTATGTAGTAAACCCCCCTGTAATGACCACTTAGAAAATATTTAATTCAGTGGTTTTCAGGTAGATGGAAATTAATGAATATGAATTTCATGAAGTGATACAATTCAGGCATAAATGTTCATGACGGAAAGGGTTAACCCTTTCCCCCATAAATACGCCTTTCTATGCCTCTGTAATAACCACTTCTTGAAACCATTGTGATAAATAGAGCATTTGCTCCCATAGGAGCAAATGCTCTATTTATCACAATGGTTTTTTAAACTACAAAATTGGGTCTAAAATAGCCTATGGAGGAAAGGATTAATCTGCTGAATAATTAAAACTGGTTCCTCCTTTTCTGAATATTAATTAAACAAAGTCACACAAAATCTATCACTAAAGAAAATGATTATTATGACAAACAGTGCAGACCCTCATCAAAGGGCTCTCTCTGGAGCCCTTTGATCTGGGTCTACACTGTTTGCAAAGGTTTTATATACTTGGTTCCCTTGGTTAATGCATTGAGCTGCAACCTGCCATGCTTTAACCCTTTCCCTGTTCTATATTTAGTCCGATTTTTAATACCTACTGAATATTCATGGGCAAAACAATTATAGAGAAATATGGAGGGTTTAACCCTTTCCTCCATAAATACGCCTTTCTACGCCATCGAGGCTGTAAAGGTCACTTTATGAAACCATTGTGATAAATAGAGCATTTGCTCCTATAGGAGCAAATGCTCTATGGATTACAATGGTTTCAAACTACAAAATTCTAAAATGTTCCTTTTCTCTAGTCAATGCTCCTTTTCGGTAGATTTATTCAAAGTGGTTGGGTCTGAAATATAGCCTATGAGGGAATGGGTTAACATTATAGCCATTTTAGAAACTAAAGAAGCAGATATATCAAATTCCATTAGCAAACAGAGCAGACCCTGATCAGACTGCTCCTATAGGAGCTGTTGATCTGGGTCTACTGTGTTTGAAAACATGTGAAAATATTAGGGAAAGGGTTAAAAGACACTCTTTTCATTCATTAAGAGTGAAAACTGATGACATTTCAAATTTACATTATACATGGATGTTATTTTTGGATGGTTTGAAATAAAAAGAAATATTTCGTAAAATTTAGTGTCCCTATCAATTAATCTGTTACTCATTACCTAATAACGACACCTTTTGATGCCTTTGCAAAAATAGTAGACCCAGATCATTTTGAAGTAACCCTCTCCTTCCTGTAGGAGCCGTCTGATCACAGTCTGCTCTGTTTGCTAATGGAATTGAATAGATCTGTTTCATTAGTTTCTAAAATGGCTACAATGGTCCACCTTCCATTATAACTGTTTTGTCCACAAAAATTCAGTAGGTTTTAGAACTTGGAATAAACATAGAACAGGGAAAGGTTTAACCCTTACCCTGTTCAGTATTCATGTAAGAAATAATGACACCATGTATATTTATTAGCTAATTTTTTATGTTGTAAACTGTTCAAGGGAATGTTTTCCTTTGACTAAAACTGTAGAATCAAAACTATATCATGTCAAAAAGCAAACAGAGCAGACCCTGATCAGACGGCTCCTATAGGAGCCATCTGATCTGGGTCTACTCTGTTTGCACATGCATGAAAATGCATTTATATGAAGGAAAGGGTTAAGCAAGCACCTGCTTTAAAAACCCTATATATACAAATGATTCTTATAGTTATAGAGATAACAATGTACCTCTGACTGTTGTTCTTCCCTCTTTTCCTCCTCTTTCTTCTTCATGGCTGTTATGATGGTATCAAGATCACTGACCCAGGTGTCTTTGGGTAGTTTGTGAACCTCAAGCCACAGTTCCTGATTGGAAGGATCTGCAGAAATATGTTCAAAGAGTCATAATACACTTTTGTCTGCCTGTTGTCTCTTTCTATGCTAGCTGTAAAATTGTGATTACCTATGCAAACAGTTTTGATCCTGATGAGACACAAGTAACTTGGTGTTTCATCAAGAATCATTTTTGTGTGTGTACTAATAGAGACAAATAAAGACTTTGTGAAAAGTAATAGATGACAATTTGTTCGACTATAAAATTACTTAACCCTTTCCTTCATAAATACGCCTTTCTACGCCTCTGTAAAAATCACCTGTTGAAACCATTGTGATTCCTATAGGAGCAAATGCTCTATTTATCACAATAGTTTCAAACTACAAAATTCTAAACTTTTCCTTTTCTCTACTTAATGCTCCTTTTCAGTAGACTTATTCAAAGAAGTTGGATCTAAAAATAGCCTGTGAGGGAATGGGTTTACATGCAACGCGTTATTAACCCTTTACACATTAGAGACCTTTTTTGCTCTATTTGCATATAGATTGTCTAAGACACAGAATATATATTCATTATGTCATTATTTGTTACAGGGAAAGCATTAATCAAAGCTGTGAATAAGACTACTGATCTATCTAACCATTTCCTTCATGTAAACACCTTTTCACTCTTTTGCAAACAGAGCAGACCCAGATCAGATGATCAGAGCCATCTGACCAAGGTATGTGCCGTTTTCTTATTAAATTATAATAGATCAGACTCAACAGACAATTACAATGAGTACATAGCAAAACAAGGTTCGAAGGAGAAATACATGTATAGTAAATGATTCATCCAAATATAACCTTAACTTACTTTCCATTACTGCTCCTAGATAATCCCCTTCTGCTGAGGCCTCCAATTTACTCACCAGAGTCTTTACATCTGAGTCCTGTTGTAGAAATCATAGACGAAATAGTTACACAAATCACAACACATAGAAAAATTTCTACAAGTAGAAATACAATCTGCTGAGCTTCAAATAGTCTAGAGTCAGTCATACTTATTCCTTTCCTTCATATAAATACCTTTTTTCACACCATTGCAAACAGAGCACACCCAAATAAGATGACTCCGGCAGGAACCATCTGATCAGGGTCTACCCTGTTTGCTTATGAAATTATGATAGATCTGACTCTATAGTTTCTACAAATACCATAAAACATCCTGACATCATTATTTCTTATATGAATATTCAACAGGGAAAGGGTTAAGATCATTTGACCAAATTACCGTAAGTCCTAAGTTATGACATTCACTACCACTCAGATTATTATTACAATTTCTAGTATGAAGCAATTACAGCTAACTTTGATAATATTTAACCCTTTCCCTGATGAATATTCATGTAGGAAATAATGACGTCATGAATATTAATAAGATTAATCCTTATAATGGCATATGAACACATGACATTTTGGCTCAGACAGAAGCTGTAGAATTAGATCTATATTACACCATAAGCAAACACAGCAGACCCTGATCAGATGGCTCCTATAGGAGCCATCTGATCTGGGTCTACTCTGTTTGCAGATGTGCCAAAATGTGCTTACATAAGGAAAAGGGTTATTAATGTATGACAGAAATGATTGTATGTCCTAACATATGACAATCACAACATTCAGCTGTGATCATCACATGTTAGAACTTATGATCAATTTAGTTGTACAATCTTTAACCCTTTACTCCATAAATACGCCTTTCTTCACTTTTACAAACAGAGTAGAACCAGATCAGTTAGCTCCTATACATGTAGGAGCCATCTGATAAGGTCTGCTCTGCTGGCTTATGATATACACTAAAACTCTGATAAACTGAATTTTAACCGTAATTCATTATATTGATAAGATGAATTTTAGTTGGCATTTTTACCCAGCAATTTGGATTCTAACTTGAAGTACTTATGCCTGATTCTTAACTACAGGTAGATTTATACATATATGTAAAGGGCTACAAACAAAACCTTTCACTGTATCAATTAGTATGTGCCTGTACATTGTGCATTTTATTTTTCATATAACAATTTAAAATGCATATATATATGAAAAGCTCAATATCTGACCAATCAGGCCCCAAGGTTATAAACTTTTTTCCTGAGTCTGAGATCATTCTCAAGCATCTGATTGGCCAGATTGCTCAGAATCTGGCCAATCAGATACTTGAGATTGATCTCAGACTCAGACTCGGAAGTTTTATAACCTCGGACCCAGATACTTGAGAATGATCTCAGACTCATACAAAACGTTTTATAACCTCAGGTCCTAGAGTATTTAGGACATCTGGGCAAAACAATTTCTATATTTGTTAATTAAATCCTATTTTGTCTGTACTCAGAACTGCCTCTCAAAGTTAATTCCAATGAGTACCACAATACAGAGATTGCCTGAGATACAATGATTTATATACACCATTAGAAAATCCTATATTGATATATCTCCAATATATGTACTCCAAAATATTGATAATATATTGATATCTTGAACAATAGACTATTAACCCTTCCCTCATACAAACATGTTTTCACGCATTTGCAAACAGAGAAGACCCAGATCAGACGGCTCCTAGAGGAGCCGTCTGATCAGAGTCTGCTCTGTTTGCTAATAGAATTTGATAGATATGTATCTTAGCTTTCTAAAGTGTCTACAATGTTCCACCTTTCATATTTCTATATTACTATTTTGTTAATTAATATTCAGTAGGTATTGAAATTTGCAATAAACATAGAACAGGGAAAGGGTTAAGTGTACAACCCTTCACTGAAGTTCACTCCATATATACCGGTATGCATTTTAATGCCTTTACAAACAGAGTAGACATAGATCATTTGACTTTGTAGGATCCATCTGATTAGGGTTGTCTCTGTTTGCTTATGGAATAATATGGATCTGATTCTGCATTTACCAAATGACTAAACTATTATGACACAAAGGATGCTGTGTTATATTTATTTCATTCAACAAGTCTGTTCAAAATCAATAGTACATGAACCAAATGTAACATTCTTCTTGTGGCATGACTAAAAAAACCCAATAAAAACAGTGCCTTTTTCCTATATATATTCCAATGACAGCTGTCAACCAGATTGATTTGTAATATTTAATGTGTGCAAAATAAATTATATTAACTTGCATACAAGCAGTGTCATGTGATAAAACCATCTGTTCAAGCCTTTGAAAACGATGTAAACTCAGTAAACCTAGATCAGATGGTTCCTGAACGGTCAGTTTGCATGCTTATAGAATTACATGTACATTGTACATAGATCAGGGTCCATGCTTATAAAGCTTTTAGTTGAGTCTGAGTTTCGTTCTCAGGCTTTTGATTGGTCAGATTTGAGTTCTCAAGCTTTTGATTGGTCAGATTTGAGCCAGAGGCTCAAATCTGACCAATCAAATGCTTGAGAACGATCTCAGGCTCAACTAAAAGCTTTATAAGCATGGACCCTGATTCTATAGTTTGTGCCAAGGTAAACAAAATGCAATGTTCATGTACCACTTTAAACAATTCAGCTAATAAATACAATGTACCAATAAAGTCATTCTTTCTCAAATTAAAAGGTTAAACACTTTCCCTGTTCTATATCTATTCCAAATTTTAATACCTATTGAATATTAATAGAGAAAATACCATAGTTTTAATGAAATACGGAAGTTGGAACACTGCAGTCATTTTAGAAAGTAAAGAAACAGGACTTCAAATTCCATTAGCAAACAGAGCAGGCCCTATAGAGTCATCTGATCTGGGTCTACTCTGTTTGCAGATGTGTGAAAACATGTTTATATGAAGGAAAGGGTTAAGTACTGGTTTGGTATAATTATGCATTTAGATAAAAATTAATCCTTTTCAACACTGAATTTTCAAATGGAAAATTCAAAAATTCAAACAGGTGAAATTCAGGGATTTTTTAAAGAAAAAAGCAACATAATAAACAGCGCAGACCCTGATGATAGAGTTCCTCTCAGGCTCACACCATTTTCAAAGGACATTAGTGACTCATTTCCCATTTTGAAAGGGTTAACCCTTCCCCTCATATAAACTCCTGTAGGTGCCTTCTGATCAGGGTCTGCTTTGTTTCCTTATGAAATGTTAATACATCTGACTCTACAGTTTCTACCACTACCAAAAATTCCAAGGTACCCGAAGATATATGCCATTATAAAACAGCAGCTAATTAATATTCATGATGTAATTATTTCTCACCTTATATTATACTCACCTTTTAAGTTTTTAACCCATTCCTCATAGGCTATTTATAGACCAAACTAAATATATTGAAAAGGAGCATTTACTAGAGTAAAGGGAGATGTTAGAATTGTGTAGTTTTCAAATCATTGTGATAAATAGAGCATTTGCTCCTATGGAGCAAATGCTCTATTTATCACAATGGTTTCAAAAAGTGACTTTTAGAGAGGCATAGAAAGGCGTATTTATGGAGAAAAGGGTTAACTATTTACCTCATGAATAATCATGTAAGAAATAGTGACACTATGAATTTCAATTAGTTGAACACATGAAGTTTGGCTAATAATGGCAGACAGGTAGACACTGTAGAGCCAGATGCACATTATTTTGTAGGCAAATAGAGCAGACTCTGCAAGAGCAATCTGATCTGGGTCTACTATATTTACAAAGGCATGAAAAAGCATTTGTAAGAGGTAAATGGTTACAAGGGGACATATGATTCCCGAACAAATACAGCTGTGGATTCTGTACCATGGGTTTCATACGATACAAAAAAATTATTACCTGTGAAGCCGAGTTCAAGACCTTGAGCAGGAAATATTTGTTGTTGCCAAACGCAAATAATCTGCTGATACCTACAGGTAATGAAGAAAACAGAGAATGCAATAATTGACAATTTGACAATATAAATCTACAGAATTTATGGGAGATCATGAGAGATTTACAAGTCAGACATATAGAAATGATACATCATGTAGATGCAGATCAACCTCAAAATTCTAATGTGGCATCTGATAAGAGTTTGCACTATTTGAATGGGTACTGTGCAAAATGATGAACCTACCAGTGTATATGTTTCAGAACATGTAAACAAGGTGCAAGTTTAGGAAATCTTGGTCAACAAGTTAATATTGTATTGCTATGCAATACATGAGTCCCCCACAGAATTAAAGAAAGAAACTCCTTGGACCCACACATCCATGGTGTAGTTGACCATGGTATATACATAACCAACCTGAATGGTATTTGTAAAAATCACAAGAAAAACAATATGAATAGGGGAATATTGATGCTAGAGTAAGGCCCTTGTGCATGACACTAGCCCTCATCATGCTTGTTCAATGTGTGAAGTTACAATTAATTTAGCCTAACTTTGTAGGAGATATGGCCCAAACACGAAGGTGACGGACTGACATACGGAATCGAGCAAACCTATAGTCCTCCAATCAGTAACCGGTGGGGGACTAACAAGTTTTTATATTTCTCTGGTAAAATAGAGGGAATTGACATACTTAGCTTCATCAATTAGTCAAGAAGTAACATTGGGGAACCTAATAATTAGCCCTTTCCTCCATGAATATTCATAATTATTATTCATGTAAGAAGTAATGACGCCATGAATATCAATTAGATTAAATTGTAATGGTAGAACATGCACACAAGAATTTTTGGCCATGGCAGAAACTGTAGAATAATATATAGACTGATTCATAGCTATATTATACAATAAGCAATCAGAGCAGACCCTGATCAGACGGCTCCTATAGGAGCCGTCTGATCTGGGTCTACTCTGTTTGCAAAGGCGTATTTACGGAGTAAAGGCTTAAGAGTTATTACAGTACAGTAAGAATATTTGAAAGTGAAAATGTTATACTGTAGTAGTATCATTATTCATATACACATAATTTTTTTTTTTTTATTATATATATATGTGTGTACAGAACCTACCCATATCATCTATTGTTACTACGAGGTAAACCTGAGGTGCCAGAGTGTATGCCTTGATGTACACCATCTCAGCTGCTGGGTCTTCCCACGAGCCAGTGAACTGTTGTGAGTGTGCATCTAAAGATACTAGCCCAGTCGGAAGTCCAACAAAAATGTACTGTCCATCTGGGGAATCACACATACAAGTGGCATATGAAAGATTCTGGAAATAAAAGATCAACAATTATCACTGTATTAAGTAGTTTATTACCTGCCTAAGTAAGGCTTTATTCAACATTTCAAAGGTGTTTTTTCCAGTTCTTTTCAAAACCATAATCTGACAATCAAAAAGTCTCAGTGGATACTGTTGGGACAATCTGAATACTAGTGCTGAAATGATTAGCCGGTTAACCGATGCCGATTACGAAATAGCGATTAACCGGTTACAAAATCCGTAACCGGTTAACCAGATTGGTTATAATACTTCCCTAAGTTTGTCAGTACAGTGCTAAATGTTACAACGGTCATAAAAGACTTTTAAATTTGTTTTCATGTTCAATAAAACTGCTGAAGCATATGTATTTTTTTTAAAACTATTTATATGTTGGTTGTTCTATTTAGCACATCAAACCGATTGATATTCATTGTTCTGAAAGAATTCGAAAGAATTGAGATGGAAATATTAGCTTAACTTGATTATGATAAGATGAAATAATGAAAAAATATGTCATCAAAATTCAATTTCTTTTCTCAAGTTTGAAGTCATGTTCGGTTTACGCATAACACAAGCTTGAGTGCTTTCCGCAATATAGCATTTTGAGAAGGTCTCTGAACTGTACTATATTCTCAGCTGATAGCTGTATACATAAACAATGGCAGAAATACATGTGTTTGCAGTTTGGACATCTGTGACCTAAAATTTCTTGTACGCAGAAACATATCAATATAAGCATAATATCAACATATCAAATAATGCATTTTTTTTTTTTTTATACAGTAGAATTTCGATATCTCGAACTCGGATAACTCGAACTTCGGGATAACTCGAACTAAAAGTGCGGTCCTTCCAAAATCTTACAATACATAATTGCTCTAAAATGTATCACTACGCATATCTAGAAACGCATTCACAGCATAATGCAATTCTACAGTAATGCTGAAAGCTCCTACAGGAGCTTTCAGCATTACTGTAGACCTGCATTAAGCTACGAACTTGAGAAATTGTCCGGATTACAAATCGGATAACTCGAACTTCTGTTATCTCGAACTAATTTATATAGTCCCTTGAAGTTCGAGATATCGAAGTTCAACTGTATTGATAATAACAATGGACCTACTCATCATTGCTCTTTCATCATTTGTTGATATATGCAGTCGCATTTTAGTACAAAGATTTACGGCGTACCCAGGTTTGAATGATTGTGTGAGCTCCGACTAACCGGTTAATCGTGGTTAATACTCCCGATTAACCAGTTACACATTTCCAGTAACCGTTTCAGCATTACTGAATACTCTGCATCTACTCTGGATTAAAACTAATTAAACCAAATGCAAATGCAAAGTTTTTAACACTTTACCTGTTCTGTTCTGCCAAATTTCAATACCTACTGAATATATATTAACAAAATTGTTGTAAAGAAATATGGAAGGTGGAACATTGTAGACATTTTAGATTGCAAAGAAACATATCTATCAAATTCTATTAGCAAACAGAGCAGACCCTGATCAGATGGCTCCTCTAGGAGCCATCTGATCTGGGTCTACTCTGTTTGCAAATGCATGAAAACACGTTTATGTGAGGGAAAGGGTTAACAAACTATCTTAGAACTATAGACTAGAACTATATATAAATCACTAAAGGTGATGAATACCCCCACACGGCTGCCTTGATTGCAAATCCAAGTTTGTGACACCAACTACCCATGTTACAGGACCAAATGACAAAAATACTCAAGTTCAAGTAGAGAAAATTCTGTAATGCCTGCCACTAAACACAGGAAAATTGCGTCTTGCACATGTACTATTCGTGTTTAGTATGTATGGCAAGTACCAATTCAATAAGTTTCAAAATGAAGGACGAGTTTGTGACACCAACTCCCCAAGTTTCATGCAGATAATTCTGCAATGGCCAGCCGTAAACACATGGAAATTAAGTCTTGCATATCTACCATTCCTGGTTATTATGTATACCAAATATAAATTCAATAACATTAAAAATGAAGGAGTTCACTACACCAACTCAACCATTAGTGGTAATTATGTTTACCATATATGAATTAAATAACTTTAAAACTGAAGGAGACACCAACCCCCCATGTTTCATGAAAAAATTGGCAAAAATACTCAAAGTTCAGGGGGAGATAATCCTGAAATGCCCAGCGCTAAACACGTGAAAATTGTGTTCTGCACATCTACCATTCAATGTTATTATGTATACCAAAAATAAACTGAATAACTTTCAGATTGAAGGAGGAGTTCGCGACACCAACTACTCATGTTTCATGCAAAAATGACAAAAAAAATCAAAGTTGAGGGGGAGATCATTCTGCAATGGCCAGAGTAAATACATGAAAATTGCGTCTTGCACATCTACCAATCGTGGTTATTATGTATACCAAATCTAAATTCAGTAACTTTAAAACTGAAAGGAGTTTGTGACACCAACTACGGTACATGTACATGTTCAAAATGCGGATAGCCCAATCGACCGCCGGACAGGGTGATTCCAGTATACCCCCTCAAACAAGTTTGCAGGGGTATAATTACGTTATGCCCAAACTTCCTGTAAAGTATTTATGGATGCCAGTGAAAAAAAAATTGAACAAAATTTGTTATTAACCCTTTACTCCGTTAATATTCATGTAAAAGATAATGACATCATTAATAAATGTTAATTAGAATTTAGATTAAGTGTTATAATAGCACACCAATACAGGAATGTTTGGCCGTGGCAGAAACTGTAGAATTAGATTATTATTTTATTTCATAAGCAAACAGAGCTGACCCTGATCCTGTATGAGCTGTCTGATCTGGGTCTGCTCTATTTGCAAAAGTGCTGAAAAGGCGTATTTATGGAGTAAAAGGTTAAATGTACTTTAAAACAGCAATTATAAATCAGAAACATGAAAAAAGTATTTTTATCAGGGAGCTCAAAGTGGCGTGATAAGGTGTTTGTATAAGGGAAGGTACAAAGTTGTGATAAGGAAAATCATACAGATGTAAAAAAGCATTTGTACATGTATCTTGTAAAAGATACAAAGAGTTAAAAACGCAAATTTTAAAGGAAGTACCGGTATCTTTAATGCAGCAGTTTCAAGAGATGTCTGGTTTACTATCGATAAACAAGCACTAAACGTTTAAAGGAATATGTCTTTTTTCAGTATTTACTTGTTTTATATTTTGCTTGTAGTTTTTAACAACTTGGTCAACAGAGTAGACCCAGATCAGATGGCTCCTGTAGGATATCTGATTCTAAAGTGTCTGCCATGATAGTAAAAAATTCCCTGGTTCATAATGCCATTTCTAAAAAATCAGTGAATCATCATCATCATCAGTTCCTTTTTATTAACGTGCAGGGTCAGGGGCACTGTCCACACTAGTGGAACCCCCCCCCCCCCCCCCCTCCAGACAGCTGGCTAGCTGCATGCATAGCAGACTTCACCCCAGATCTCCATTTTTGTCAATCCTGAGGATCAGCAGTAGAGAGCTTCCATTCTCTGCAATCTCTCTCTGTCAACTCTTTCCAAGACATCTTTGGCGGGCCTGCACTATGCTTACCATAAACTTGTAGGTTAAGTGTGCTTTTGATTGCACTGCTGGATTTGCCTACATGGCCGAACCAGCGGAGTCTTCTCTCCCTCAGAATAGGGTCGAGGTCTACAAGACCAAGTAACCCCAGCAACTTGTTTGTCCGCACAGTGGAAGTATCTTCTGGCTTGATGTTGCATATCTGTCTTATCATGGCCCTGTCATTGCGCTGAAGGCGATGGAGGTTTGGCTTGGTCAGTGCCCAGGTCTCACTGGCAGGAACATAGCACTCCACACACAAGTGCTATACACTCGACCACAGGTCCTGTACGACAGGTGACGCGATGTGAGAACTGGTAGCAGCTCCTTGAACTTCTTCCAAGCAGTCTTCACACGTGTTGTGGTTGCAAGGTCACATCCGCCACCTGCTGAAAGCATGTCTCCAAGGTAGCAAAAGGAACCTACCACCTCCAACTTGTCCTGATCAACTTGGACATCACTCTGTGGTCTGCCGTCAAGTGGGCGAGCTGTTTCCTGGCATCTAAAGCACCTATAGTCAGGGTCCTCGATCAAGCACTTGAGCCCACTGCACTTCTTGTGTACCCAGTGCTTGCAGTAATTGCAGAAGATACTGTTGCTACCTACACCTGTGCGACAGATAGCACATGGGAAGTTCCCTGAATCCTGAAGTTGGTCTAGGCCGGTACCGCAGATCATGATCTTGGTTGTATTCACTCTCAGCCCTTTCCCTTCCACAGCTTCTTTCTAGATCAGGAGCCTCTTGACACACTCATCCAGCGAGTCAGCGATGATAACCAGGTCATCTGCATAGAGATCTTCCCAGGGGACACCGGCGCGAAACTCACAGGTCTGACAGAGCTTCAAGCATGATAATGAAGAGCAGGGAACTGAGTACTGAGCCCTGATGGACTCCAACCTTCACAGCAAACTCATCACTGTGGCTGTTACCAACACGGACACGGCCACAAGCATCGGCATACATCCCCTGCACCAGGCACACAATCCATTCTTCCACACCAAGTTTCCGTAATGCCCACCAGATAACCTTCCAAGGAACACGATCAAACACCTTCTCAAGGTCCACAAATGCCATATAGAGACATTTGTTTACTGCCAGGAATTTCTCTTGTAACTGAACAAATATCAATTCTCCGGCGCGCGAGTGTTTCCACCACCTCGCAAACTCTTCCTCTCAGTGTGTTCACATTGAGGGAACCCACTCTGAATTTCCTCAGGCACTTGCTGGATTTGCCAGTGGCCCGACCCTGCCCCCCACACCTGAGAGGAGGCCAAGCCGGAAGTGTTACCAACAGATCCTGGTCTACCAGCACCGCCCATCGTTATTTCTGTAGATGTTGCTGCCATAGTAAGTTAGGACATGTGATTTCACGGGACCGCCTGTCCTTAAACGTGCCATCCCAACTCAGATCATTAGGGCATCTAGAGTTTCCGCCATTCCCATACTTAGGCCAAAGTGCCTTGCCGTTGTTCTCTTAGAGTGGGATCCTCCGCCAAGCCACAATAGCTACAGACACCAGAACATCAGTCCGTCGATGACTGCTGCAGAGCTCTGCCACCCAGATTGTGACAGCTCATAACCCAGAGAGGGTTGATTGCTATTTACCCATAGCTGGGGATTGGATTGGTGAGTGCCAGAGCGTGTCCACACATAGGTGGGTCATGCACACTGCACCTTTAGGGCTCCAAATCTGCTCCGAGATCCCTAGCTAGTTCGCCTGGGGCCGCAAGGTGGCCAGTTTCTAGTGTGCACCTCGGGAAGATACGCTAGGGTCTTGCCAGTGGAGAGGCTATATACCAGCAGGAGAGACTTACACACTCGGCTCTCTTTTCGTACCAAAATACATGTACTAGCTTACGACTGGTGCTGCAAGCAGGAGAAATATGAAGCAAACTACTACTACTACATATTGGCCAACTATATTAGCAACAGTACTAGGCACATCACACTGGCCTATGTACATACACAACACAACACACTTTAATTTTCATATATATTCATTTTTCTTAATGACTATTCATGTGGTAAAGGGTTTAACTGGTACTGGGGAATGTCGTTACAGACCCAATCCCTCTCAGACTTGGTCATTTTGGCCACCACTGGGACCGAAACGACCAAGGAATACGACTGGAAGCAATAATTGATGAGGTTGATAAAATCTTTTTATGCAAAGAAACAAAAAATGGAATTATACTTACAGACTGTTAATGAATATTTTAATGAAATTCAGACCTTGGCAAACAGAGTAAATCCAGAATCAACACTTCTGTAGGATCAGTCTGATCAGGGTCTACTCTGTTTGCTTGTGAAATAAAAATTATGATATCAAATATACTTTTTATTATGTCGCTAGATATAGCTCAGTTGTTAATTTGTTCATTTAATCCTTACCTATTTGCTGCATGAAGATGTATGTTTCTTATTTGATAAGTATGTTTACTCATTCATATGTTTTTGGTATAGTGATTGCTTGATAAGTGTGTTTTCTCATTTGTTTCTTAATATCGTAATAACATTCCAATTTCAAAATGAACCAAGATTATTTTTTTTTAATTTCATGCATTGACTTTACAATTTCCAGAACTTTATAAATAATAATTAAAATCAAACAGGGTACATACATGTGATAATTTTTTCGAGGCAAAGAGGGAGATTAGCTTTTCAAAAGAGGGAGATTGGGTGTCAAAGAGGGAGATTTACGCGGATGGAAAATTTTGGAGTTATTTGTTGGTATAATAGGTCAGAGACCTATATTTATATGTCTCTGAATGGGCAAATATGAAAAGAACACTCCCTCCCCCCTTTACCCCTGGTTGAAAGGGAGGTACGATAAAGGCACTTTTATGCGCGACAAACCATCTTATTTACTAGAGCATTGGAACTTTTTTGCCTATCTAGCACATTACAACTGTGTAATTTAGTTGGTATTAATTCTATTTATATCCTATTCCTTATTATAGTCTGTACTATTCTCTGTTCTACATCCATCCACATCTACTATATTTCCCATTCCTTTCTAATCCATTCCATCCCATCCTCTTATCTATTCTAGTTCCTTTGTGTTTCATTCCATTCTATTATCTATTCTGTGCCCATATAAATAATAATCTATTCTAATTACTATTCCTTTCTATTCTATCTTTTGTATGCTATTATATATTACCATATACTCTCTTCTAATTACTATTTCTTTCTATTCCATTCCATTCTAGCCAATGGATAGACTTGTGTTTATTATTAAATAATTATTTTTTTACTGGCCAATGGATAGACTTGTGTTTATTATTATTATTATTTTTACTATCATTATTTATATTATTCTCATTCTTATATTATTATAATTTATTGACATTATTGTTTTTATTATTTTCATTTATTTTTGTAATGCAATTTATCCAGAAATTTATAGTCTGAAATAAACACAATACATTTGTCACTTTCTGTCCGAAATATGGTACTATCCAAACACTAGTACACTGACTTTGCATTTTGTAGTTTCATTTTCTGTTAGAAAAATGCTTCCCATCTTCTCATTTTTTGTGTATTTGACATCCTTATATGCTATACTCAATACATACACAATTTTATTTGAATATATTACCAAATGTCTGTGGAAAACAATGTTTGTGTTTGCCTCTATGAAATGACACATTTCACCGTTCGAAAAATCCGTGGTTTGAGGCAACCAATTTCGAGTTCCATTTTTTCTGATAAAAGCACATTTTTATTACAGCTATGCTATGTGGACATTTATAAATAAACTTATAACCTAAATTAATTTAATAAAGTAACTATTTAGATGTTTAGTCTCAGAATTTGAGAAAATAAGATTTTCTTCAACAGAAATTTGGTAGAATCTGACCGTGAAGAAAAAAGCATACATGTAATGACGACAGTGTAATACACCAGAGACATATTCATACACGAATGTTTCTGTTACGGAATACACACATGCCAAGGTAAATAACACACCATGCTGACCATTTAATCCCTTTTACTGGGGGTCACAATTACTCAGCATGGTATTTAGGGCATGCTGCGGTGGTCTTTGATAAGGGGCAACATGGCGAGGTACTACAAAAGGGACACGGCGCTGTGCCTGCCATGATAAACAGGGCAGTAAATAAGTCAACAACACTGGTTCTTTGAGGCGTCTGGCAAGCGCTTATGTCAAAAAATGATAGAAAATGGGGTGGGAAAAAATAAAAATTATTTTTATTCAGAAATCGGGAGATTTCGTCTCCCGGCCGGGACTTGCGGGAGTTGGGCTCAAATCCGGTAGTCTCCCGCACAATCCGGTAGTTATCACATGTATGAGGGTACTTACTGACATCATTCCCCATATTTGACTTTCATAAGATGGCATATATTGGTGTTGAAAGCTTATTTATCATCTATGCCTTTTTCTCATTGATTTGTGGTTTCTCATCGATTCGTGGGTTGTGTAATCACGTAGTTTTCTCAAAACAGAGTTAATTTCCGTGACCCAGTTTTTGTCAATAACCTCTATGAAAAGGGCTCGTTAATATGTGGACCTTTCTGCAGTCCCTTACATGGACCTTTTTGGGGCCATCTATCAAAACATTAAATTGGATTTTATTTATCCGCCATTTTGGAAAACGCCATTACGTTATCAAGGGTTATGTTTATTTTTCTTCAATTGCATTATATATAACCAATTATTTTAAAACAAATCATTGTAACGATTTTTTGTCAGACCGAATCGTCCCGCAAAAAATCCCGCAGCATGAATTTTCTTGCCCGGAAATGATATTTTAAAACTGACCAATTAGAGCACACGAATCAACAGGAAAATATGTCAAGATATCGTAGCAGCCGACTCGATCTATTTAACAAGTAAAGTTAACACTTTAGATGATTTTTGTCTGAAAAAGTATTATTTCAAGATAAATAAATGTTTTAAAATATTACTATGCAACAAAAAAAAAAACACTTGGAAGGCACACCTGTCATACTCATAAGATAAGTTTCCATTTAAGACCCACACATCCACAGGAAAACAGCATACTCAACTTATATACATGTATCTATTGGATTCAATTTTGTGTACTTTCCTTTCAATCTTAACACAATTGCCATTTTTATACCTTTGAATGTAAATTGTACTATTAAATTTTGCGTAAAAAGGGCTTTATTTTATAATGGGACAGATTGGGTCCGAAATGACTAGTGGCCGAAACCGAATGGGTCCGAAACGACCTCACACTCTGGGGAGAAAGGTTTCTACTGACTGCATATATGGTATATCAACTTTAAGATGATTTTTAGACCTTTAATTTAAATATCTTAAAATAACATTTCAAAGTTACAGTTGGCTATCCCTATATTTATCAATATGCTGATTAATTACTTGTTTTTCTGTATTCTGTGCACCAGGAACTGGTCCTTCCAACGTCTGCTGACTTTCATATAGAGGTGGACGGATCTTTCGTGCCTCTGCAAGTCTCTCTTCCTCCCGTTTGGCGATTACCCCCCATGTTTCATCAATTAAATTACGTACAGTCTTGTCAATCATACGATAAGGCTGTGGAAGTGTATCCTTCAGCTGTTCAGGATCGTTGATAAAGTCATCTTCTTGTTCCACTGGGATTTTATCCAATGATGGGGGAGTGTAACTGACATCTTTCCTAATGTAAACTGGCATTTTGTTTAAATATGGGATAGTTTTCAAAGTATTTTTGAAATCTATCGAGAAACTTTCAAATGTATGTATCCAGATCCACGACAGACAGCAGTCATTAGCTTTTTTAAACTCGTTGATTCGTTTCTAAGTCAGCCATGACACCGGAAATGAAAACAAACTTAAATGCGGAGAGAGAAAAGGCGAGCACCTGCTACTAAAAGAGCAGAAATTGCGGGAAATTTCGGACATTTATCAGATCTTTGTAATAAATTTGCGTGTGTTTGAAATAATATACGTGATACTAATATTTAGAGAGGGGTTTGCTATTCTACCACATTCTTTCATATAAACGCACGATCAAGCTTTTGCAAATAGAGCAGATCCAGACCAGCCGGTTCCGTCTGAATCTGAATATGGTACGTTGTAGTACTTAACAAATGCTACTGTCCATTTCATTTTGTCACTGAAAGATACAAGAAATTTTATTTTACGTCGGATACCATATAACAATAAATATTTGCTGTAACAGCTATTTTCCGACAAACACAAGTATAATTCAAACAAGAGTAAAAAGGCTGTAAAAGAAGGGGTTGGCATATAAATAGTATATTATATATAATTTCATTATATTTTGAAAACAGTATTTCAGTATTTCTATATTATCTTAATTCCCTCTTTGGAATATTATCTTCGCCTCGGGGTAAATATACCAATTCTCGGGCTGACAATATCCTCTATCATCCCGACAGCTTTGTGTTAATTATTTTATTATACCGAAAAACTTTAGAAGTACTATATTAGTTAATTCTAAAATTAAAAGAAATAATCAATGAAGATAATATTCCAAAGAGGGAATTAAGATAATATAGAAATACTGAAATAGCTCTTATCTAATATTTCGACCACTACGAGAGCCTTTATCAAAGATAATCGTGCCAAAATACACGTCACAATTTTAGTAAATGTAGAATCTATGCATTCAGCCATAAAATCAAAGAGAATAATGTTGATCCAGCATCATGTAGCATTGAGTTATTTCAAAAGTAATGACGTCATCAGATGACGTCATCATCGCAACGACGTCGTGCATGCATTAGCGTCCATGCATTCTCTCGAATGTAGTAGATTCTATATGCAATAAAATGCAATAAATGCGATAGAATTATGTATGTTGGTGAGACTGAGAAATTCGGGAGAGAATGAAAGAATATTTCAGTGATGTAAGACATGAGAGAAAGAATCCAATAAACAGACATTTTGGAGTCGTTGGTCATAGCAGTGATGATGTTAGATTTGTGATTTTGAAACGGATATATTCACCTGGAAGCTCATTCCGAGGGTGATATATCATAAGATCACATTTTAGGTCTCTGGGAGTTTTGCATTGAAGGATATATTGAGGTATAATAAATTAAGATACACAGCATTTGAAGCTATAGTAATAAAAGGGAACCAGCTAAGTCCGAGACTTAGTGTTTAAAGTTATACTTATTTTGTTAATAAAAATAAGACCTAAAACTAAAAGCACAGATGTTGATCACAGTACACGCTATACATATTTAACTTGCTAATATTTTGTTTTCCAGAACAATGACTCTACACTGTTTGTCTAGTGTATCAGAAAATTCAGGAAAACAAAACATTTACAACACAAAAATACATCACACTGAATATAGGAGCTGTCCGGTCATGGGTTTCTCTGTTTGCTTATGGTATTGCTTTATGTTGTTGAGTCGACGACATAAATTGTTACTGTTGATAAGCCATCAATTAAATAAAATCTCAAATGAGGAATAAGTATATAAGAACACAAGCGTGTTGTATTGATGACGTTTTTTATAATATTCACGACTTTCCTAGTGTAGGACCAGCCACTCCAGAACACATAATCATTTGCATGTTATAGTCTATTTCAACAATTAAAAAATCTCTCTTCTTTTAAAAAGAAAATCAATATATGAATTTATATCTGACAGACCTTCTTGTAAAGCCAGCACAAACACGCAGTCGGAGATTGGCAGACAAAGCTCCAGAGATGTATGCTGTGCCTTTCAACAAGAAAAAGACATTTAGTGATAGAAGTTTTGGGACAGTTGGTCACAGACTTTGGAATAGGCTTCCTAGCGAGATTAAAAGAGCAGAAAATTTTGAATTCTTTAAAAGAAAGTTGAAAACGCATTATTTCAGACACTTTGACTCACTTTTTAATATTTCGTATAACTGTCCGCGTGTTTTAGTTGTATAAAGTACTTTATATAATGTCTGGGTTTTAGTATATTATAACAGTTTTTGAACCATCGTTTTATGGATATTAGTTTTTATGCTTTCTTAAATGTATATTCGTGTATTGTATATCTTCTCTCGATTTTTATTTGTCTCTCATTTTAATTATGTCAATGTACAACGCCACTGAATGCATTATTTGCAAAAATAGGCGTTTAACCAAGTGATTAAGTTTCAAGTTTCAAAATATCTTAATACATATCAATTATTATTAAAAAAAAAATAGAACTGTAAGCCACAGGCTAACGAATACCCCCCCCCCCCCCTCCACCTGGCTGCTTGTCAGAACACCTATCATCAATCTGAACATATGTTCATACGGAAACATGAAGAGATTTAAAAACAATACATGCCCCGACCAAACTTATGTAATAAAAATGACAAATATTCTGAAAATGAGTGATCCCTCGAAAACAAAAGTAGAAATGCAAAAAGAGAAAATTGCAGACTCGGTTTTATTGAGTCTGTTCATGAGTAGTAATTAAAAGTGCAACACTACTCACGCCCCCCTAGCACCGGCTTAAGCAGTATTCAAATTTCAAAATTAATAACATCAAAACTAATGATCCCGAAGGATAAGAAAATATAAAAATGTTCAGCAATAAAGAAAAATGAAGTATAATTCAGAGTTCAGAGAAATAAGACCCTTTCAAGAGCTTTTATCCACACAACATGTTTTTCTCATATTGTAAGTACATGTGTAACAATCTATGGGAGGATAATTTGAAAGCAATGCCATATGGTCCCTACCCGGTTGAACTCTGTCACAATTTAACGAAAAGCACTTATGTGCTGCACATTCATACAAGAACCAGTATATCATACGTATTGATTCAAATATATCACTTCTAACATATAATATTGAATCCAAGATCAATCACAAACATAAATAAAGCAACTTTTATCAAATATTGTCAAGTCCAAAAAGGGAGATAAGTCTGTTAAAATTCACAGAAGTGTTATGGCTGCTGCCAGACAATGTCATCCAATAAGTTCAAGCAGCTTTGTTTATTTTTGTGAAGTGTCAACTCCAAAGTTCTGAACCTAGGTACCTTTTCAGAAAAACATTAAGTTCAAGGACGATAACTCTAACAAAAATTATTCAACCAGACCGATATTCGAACTTAAGCTGTAACTCATCTAGATTTAGCTTTATGTCAATTATAAAGTTAATATCTCCAACCACTACCAAAGAAAAACCGGAAAATTGAAAATTTGACAAACAATTAAAGTTCAAGGGCCATAACTATGGCAAAAATTATTCAACCAGACTGAGATTGGGAATTAAGCTGTAAATCATCTAGATTTAGCTTTATGCCAAAAATACAGTTAATATCTCCAACCACTTCCAAAAAAAGTCTGGAAAATTCAAAATTTGAAGAAAAAATTAAAGTTCAAGGGCAATAACTCTAGAAATAATTATTCAACCGGACTGAGATTGGAACATAAGCTGTAACTTATCTAGATTTAACTTTGTACTAAATATAGAGTTGATATCTCCAGTCACTTCCATAAAAAGTCCAGAAAACCGGAAAACATTGATAGTGGACTAAAAGGGGGAGATAACTCCTGAAGTAGTGGTCCGATCATAATGGAAATATGCGGTGCACAGGTTTATATGGTTATATGGCTATACATGAACTTTCAACAAAATTGAAGCAAAACTGTAGAAGAAGAAGGCCGGACAAAATTGTGTCCACGGACGGACAGGCGGACGTTCTCACGGATTGAGTGATGTGACTATTCTTTTGTTAAAAATAGTCACATAAAATGGAAATTTAGTCACATAAAAAGAAAAAGACAAAATATATTTTGTTGTCAGTGTCACTTAACCATCAATTCGTGTGAGCGGACAGACGGACGGACGGAGACAGATGGACAACCTGATTCCAGTATCCCCCCAAACTTCGTTGAGGGGAGTATAATAAGCGATATCTATAGTGTGAAATTTTATCTGAAACTAATTTCTATTGTAAATATTCATTAACATTTAACTAATTGAAATGTCAGAAACAATTAACATCATTGTACTGGCTGCGTGCTGATCGTATTACACAGTCCATTCACGGCTGTCATAGCACTTATGTTTCACCATTCTCCCAGACCGTGTTACATCAGGGGCATTGAATGAAATTGTTGCCGGGCGGTCAGGTAGAAGGGGCTGCTGAGGGGAACTTGGTTGTTTTACACCCCTAGCTAATATGTCTGGGCAGAAGGGTGTTAATTATGTCTGTTACATTTTCATCGGTTTTGTGCAGAGCTGCCATATTTCTGCGATAAATTCTACCATCCTTTGTCTGAATTGAAAATGACATTTTTCCATGCGTCCACATAACCTTTGCCGCTTTGCGGTTAACCAAATTTTGCCAAATTGAACTTTTACTGGGTCATTGATCGAAATTTGTTTCAAAGGTCTTGAATTTCTGTCATAGTTTGCTTTGACTTTAGCTGTTGCATTTTGACATAGACGGTTTGATGTTTGACAGTTTGGGGTGTGAGTGCCTTGGTAATATTGACACAACGGGCTTTGTCCCGCGACCTAAAAGAAGTTGTGCAGGCGTAAATCCGCATTCAAACGGTGTATTTCTATACTCCAGAAAAGCTAAATATAGGCTTTGACCAGATGCTTTAGCTTTCTTCATGAGTTTCTTGGCAATGCCTACTCCTTTCTCAGAAAGAGCGTTTCCTTTCGGATGCAAAGGAGAGGATGTGTGATGTTCAAACATACAAATATTCTGAAAATGGGTGATCCCTCGAAAGCAAAAGTAGAAATGCAAAAAGAAAAAATTGCAGACTCGGTTTTATTGAGTCTGTTCATGAGTAGTAATTAAAAGTGCAACACTACTCACGCCCCCTAGCACCGGCTTAAGCAGTATTCAATTTTCAAAACTAATAACATGAAAACTAATGATCCCGAAGGACCAGAAAATATAACAACACTGAGAATGAAGTACGAGGCGACTTTTTACGGCCGCCACACAAGCACTTAACACCTGCTGTTGTGAAGTACATATAATCTGAAAATGGGTGATCCTTCGAAAGCAAAAGTAGAAATGCAAAAAGAGAAAATTGCAGACTCGGTTTTATTGAGTCTGTTCATGAGTCCCACAGTTGTTGCACGTCTTTCGATCTTGTTGCTGATGATGCTGCTGCTAAGGTTGCTGGCGTTGCTGGTGTTGAGGTCAACGCCTCCGCACGAGGTCTACTCCGCTCGCAAGCGCCTGGGGACACCACCACACGATGACATCGTTTTAAAGGGGAAGTCCCTACATTCGACGCGTTTTAAAAATACCTAAAATATACAAAACACATTTGTTTATATGCTGAAAAGTAGTATATCTCATGAAAACCTATACAATAAACGTTGAAAATGACAAAACAGCCATGTGTTTGATATCGACGATCCCGATTTTATTCCCCGATGTTTCAGTTTTATTCGGGTTGGGTTTTAGTTTCGTATCTGTTCGCGCTATTCACGTCTCTCCGACCACTTCCGAGAATAGCTGTTACATAAACAATGGGATGATCGGGTGATCATCGGCAAAACGCGGAAATTTTGAACGGAAAAGGCCGATAATACTTTGTTGTAGAACAAAAATTACAAGTATTGATGAAATCGGTTTATTTTATATCACAGGGGAATTTTTCGACATAAGTTCAAATTGACAATCTTCATAATAACGATTGAGCATAACAAATACCAATATTCTGAAAATGGGTGATCCTTCGAAAGCAAAAGTAGACATGCAAAAATAGAACATTGCAGACTCGGTTTTATTGAGTCTGTTCATGAGTAGTAATTAAAAGTGCAACACCACTCACGCCCCCTTGCACCGGCCCAATCAGCACTCAATTTTCAAAACCAATAACACCAAAACTAATGATCCCGAAGGACCAGAAAATATAACAACACCGAGAATGAAGTACGGGGCGACTTTTTACGGCCGCCACACGAACACTTCACACCTGCTGTTGTGAAGTACATATATTCTGAAAATGGGTGATCCTTCGAAAGCAAAAGCAGAAAAATCCACGAAGATTCAGTTTAACTTGACCTGTTTGAATATTGAAATAGTCCATCTGGCAATTCAGCGTTGAAAGAGCATACGTGGTTCTAGTCACACGCCAGCCTCCGTCCGTCGAAGTGGACAATGGGTAGCGCCAGGATGAACTGGAGCGGGATCAGTGTATGTGGTGACTGTAGAGGCCAATCCTGGAGTGGCAGTCCCTGCTGCAGTCACCACAGACGAAAACCGAGCTGTCTAGTGAACCTGATGATGCACCGCTTTTGAGTCACTACTATATTCGCCTCTCGCGTCTCTCGTCTTCCTCTCTCTTAATACTTGCACTGACACCATGCTTCCAGGTCGTACGATTTACTTGTGCTTTTGCCTCCCACGATTCAATGGCTGTATACGTTGACTTGAGGTCTCTTTTACAGACCCGAAGTAGGACCGATCGACGGGGCGAGTGCCCTCCTCAAGTTCATAGCGGTCTGTGTCGCTTCATGGGAGTCTACATATACTATACAATAAACAAGGGTTCTAACTCAGACAGAACGAACACCTGTACCCCAAGTACAAACAAGACTGTAACGCTTACAGTTTTATTTTAGATGATAATTTCGTTGGTTTTTTTCCGGCTATTGAAAGCTAAGATATTTCACTACCAAGTAAGTATAGTCTTCTGACGGTATCAAATACATTATTATACATTTGTAAATATAACAATGATTTTCTCATTTTTTACGTCTTTTCTGGGTCATTGACCTGGTAACCTGACGCTAATATGCAGTTCAAAATATGACGTGATTCAATTACACGACTCGATTCTATCGTCAAGCTCCATCTTTTTAGTCTCCAGCATCAAAACAATGATGTAAAACTAGCGAGTTTTATCAGTTACTTCAAATCGTCGATGAAGGAACCAATTGTACGTGATGTCACGGATTTCCCAAGTTTTCCATCGCTCATCCAATGAAATAGCGCCATTCATATTTGTTGCAAAATGGCACCATCCGAAATTGAAACAACGGCAGACGGAAAGGCCGCTGTTGCCAGCTGCCCACTTATTTAGAGGACAAAACAAATGGAGATTGGTGATAGAATTGAGTAGTTTTATTGAGCCACGCTATCTTTTGAACTGCAAATCGCTAGGTTATTGCTGTGAACTGATATGGTGGACCGGGGTGAAAGAACGTTTGTCAATGAGACCAAGAAAACACATGAAAATTTGAGAAAATCATTGTTAGATTGATAATAGTGCATAAGATACCGTCAGAACATTATATTTATTTGTGTGCATTTGCTGTTTCCTCGTGTTTCTGTTCGGGCGGCTGTTTGTTCTGTATGTGGTGTTTCCTGCATGGCTCATTTTGTACATATATTGGCTTTCAATAGTAAAGTACCTAGTTAATGTACCTAGTTATAGTCTACTCTCAGTCCGAATGACCGCTCAGCGACATCTAGGATCGATTACCATCCGTCTCCTATTTATTGTGTGATCTTACTCTTGCAAAGCAGAAATATTCAATAGCATCAAAGGGTATTGGGCGTTTATTACTGATGCTTATAAATGCTGATGGTACAATATTGGCACATAACGATGCTGCTGTTACATATCAAAGGACACTGCTAATCAATATGTCCTACCAATGGTAGTTATATCAAATATCCTTATTTGAATTTAATTTATTTCGCTGCCAAATATTGTCGTCTGCAAACTTTGTCATTTGCTACAAATTTCATTTGATTTAAATTTTCTTCATTTTTGTTTTAAAAACAGTCATAGTAACAATGAGCTTGGATTCTGATGAAACACCGAGTTACTCGACGTTTCATCTGGATCCAAACTGTTTGCATAGGTTATCACAGATGCGACATTGGCAGCGAAAGCGTTAAAATGGAATGTCTTATCGTTATGAAATTGTCAGTAATACGATACGCATACAAGATCATGCAACTAATTACTCCATGAATATTCATGTAAGAAATAATAACAACATGACTATTAATTAGATGGATTTTATAATGACACACGGGCACAAACATATTTGACCATAGTAGAGACTACAGAATCATATACTGTGCTCCCTCCCTACAACGGCCCTCTCAATAACGATTCCCTCCTTACAACAACGCATGTCACTGTTTTCGAAACAACAAGGCTCCAGAAACAACTTTTTTCCATCTTATTTTCTTTATGCCTCCATCAAACCCTATGTTGTGACCACTCTTTAGAATCGTCACAAAGTGACGATTCTAAAGAGTGGTCACAACATAGGGTTTGATAGAGGCATAACGGTTTTAGTTCTCGAAATACACCTTATCTGGGGATCTGCAAACAAGCTAATTATGTATGATTTTCCCTCCCTATAACAACTCCCTCTGAACAACGCATACAATCTTCGTATCCCAAAGGGTGTCGTTGTAGAGAGGGAGCACTGTACAATTTCATTAGCAAACAGGACAGATCCTGATCAGACGGCTCCTACAGGGGTCGTCTGATCTGGGTCTGCTCTGTTTGTAAAGTCATAGGCAGACGTATATATGGAATAAAGGGTTAAATATATCTATTTATTCTAATCAGTTTGCTCAGTGTAATGTCAGCACGCATACAATATACCTTACGCGTGAAACAGCTTGAACTAATTTGCGATATGATTGCCATTGCATTAAAACTGTTTTATCAACATTCGGCTGCAGACATGTGTTATTGAACTGCAGTTGAAAAGACAGTTTGATGTCAGTTTGACCAGTCGCTTTCATGGTGGAAATCTTTGATCGATTGCGTTTCTGTGGAGTATGAATATGATTAATTTTGTATGCCGACACATCACTATCGACACGTGAGACATGTTTGAAAAGAAGTGTTCAAAATGTGTAATTCGAACTTTGGTGCATTTAGGAAAGCAATAATACTGTGAATTACTTTAGCCTACCACACATCTTATTTAATACTCAAAGTGCTAATAGTGCTTCAAGAACAGAATATCTAACTGAGAAAAAATATATAGGGGGCATATTTTGGCATGGAGAGAAAATAAAATTCAAAGAAGATCATAATCACTATAGTCAAATATTGAAAACTATCCCTGCAACTCCAGTTATATTTTTTTCAAGGATTAAAACTGTTTCAACAAGCTTGGTAGGGTCACCATCAAAACATGTCAACTAACTTCTATTGAAATTGGTCAATGTATATGGTGAAATAAACTAAAACGTTTGTCAGTTTGGTCGCCGTTCTGCAAAACTTTCTTAGCTCAAGGTTTCAACTCAGATATAAACTGTGATTTATTAAGTCAGTATAAGCACAAGTGGTGTTTTGTCAGTAAGAAAGAAGAGCTTGTTACCAGAAGAGTTTAAGTATATGGTATCTGCATTGAAGTGTATAAATAAAATGAATCCGGCTTGAAGAAATGAAAAGGTGCATTTGTAGTTTCTGTATTGTGTTTACAAACCTCTCTATAACGGCAACTAAATTATATTAAGTATTTTGTGTTAAAGGAAGGCGGCTGCTTTAAGCAATGTGACAGTAAAACAGAACGCTCCTATAGGAGCGTTCTGTTTTACTGTCACATTGCTTTAAGCCGTCACCTGCCCTAAATACCAAAAACATAACACACTTAAGTGGCCGTTATAGAGAGGTTTTACTGTAGATATAATTCCGAATGGATAAGATCATAAAACACAGTTGCAAAGTTCATCTGTACAATTCAAGTATCCAAGATGAAGTAAATGTCAAGTATGGAAATCTACACTAAGAATAGTTTGAAGGAATGTTATTATTATATGAGTGTGTGTGTCGGAAGGAATTCCGAATACAGAAGGAAAAGGTGGCATATTCCTCTCAGTAAAATAAAACTACATTTTTACGGCTGATATGTTAATGCCGTCCGTGTAAACCCGAAATTTCAAACTTGTCTAACCAAAGGCTAAGCTAGAACCCTCTTAACCCTTTCTCTCATATTGACGACTTTTGACGACTCTATAAAGGTCACTTTGTGAAACCACTGTGATAAATAGAGCATTTGCTCCTATAGGAGCAAATGCTCTATTTATCACAATCGTTTCAAACTACAAAATTCTAAAAGTTTCCTTTTCTCTAGTTAATGCTCCTTTCCGGTAGACTTATTCAAAGAGATTGTATCTAAAAATAGCCTATGAGGTAATAGGTTAAAATGAAAGAGTACTCGTGTTAATAAACCACGTGACCTCTCTGGTAGGTTAAAGCGCGAACAAAGGTATCTGGCAGCTTATAGGCTTACTTCGATTCTAATCGAGTCCTTACATAATATCGATCACCGCGCCAGCAAGAATACCATCTGGCAGATTTCACATTATCGCGCTAGAAAAATGATCTGTAGAACAACATCTATGGTAATAAAGAAATTTATTTGGATGTATTTACTGATGTAACAACCTGCTGTCGAGAGGATGCAGACATACATACTTACAGACATACAGATCAAGAGAGAGGGGAGAGAGGGAGAATTCGGATAGAAAAAGAAGGGAAAGAGAGAGAGAAGGGGGAGAATGAGTAAACGCGTGTTAGAGGACCTATATTATAATGTGTTTATGTTAAAGATTTGAAAGATATGGTGTTTCATGCTGTCCATAGGAGCAAATGCTCTAATTATCAAAATGGTTTCAAAACGTGACATTTACAGAGGCGTCAAAAGGCGTCAATATGATGGAATGGGTTAATAATCCCTATTAATAATATAACTCAGTAGTGAAAACTTAACGTTATGAATGGTATTCACGTAATTGTCTATATCATACGTATGATGACCATACGCAATCTAAGTAAGGATGAAAAACAACCCAGTTCGCAAGCAGCATTTCCAAAGTTAGATGTTGCAGATAACTAACAAGGCAGTGCTTATGTAACAGCGAGGCTATTAGGTATATACGCACAGTAAACTCTCATTACCGGGGAGCTAGGATTTTAGCGACATTGAAATGTTGGGAAGTTAAGCTAGGCATCCGTTCCGGTTCCGGTTTGAGCAAGCCGCTAAAATAAATAGCCGGGAAGATTTTTATTAATTTATCGAAGTACATGTACTTACTTTTGAATCAGATGATGTATAGTTTAGTGTTTGTTAGTCGGCATTTACCAAAAAAATCGGTCTAGCGGAGCGCAGTCACGCGAACGATTTATTTTGTAAATGCTGACTAACACACACTGACCAATTTAGTGATTGAACCTATGTTTTGTTCACAAAATGTCGCGCGCCCTATGTAATTTTAGTGATTGAAATTATATTTTGTCCAATGGCGTTGCAGTATTTTTCAAATTCTCTGACGATTTATTTTAGTATATCAGCCGTTACTGGCCATTTATTTAGTAAGTGTCTATTTACCGAAGTAAGTGACAATTTATCCAGTAAGTCGGTCTATTTTATATTGCACCTGCGTTCAGAATCAGTTCAGGGACAGGATACAATAGCGGCTAGCGGCTGAAGCCTGTTGGAGCAAATGAAATTGAGATGACACCTCGATATTCCGGACAGTTTTTTTAGCAACTGATGTGGATTCAAGCTTTTGAAATGATTTCTAAAAAGGGGGATACAAGACACAAGTATCACAATAAATATTAAACTCATCTTTATAACTCTTGAGGTCATCATGCTGACGTTAGCATTGAACATAAATGAAAAATAAACTAAAATTAAAAACAGTAATCATTGTTGCTGTCTCTTAACGAAAACAATGTTTTATGACACTCTCAGGGATTTGATTTACTAAACAATGTGTGAGTTGGTTGTTAAAGGGAATTTGTGAGTCTTTAGCTATACTTTGGAGCCAGGCCGGTTTGAAGCAGTGTTTAACTCTTTCTCTAAGGAACATTTAAAGATCTACACGAATTGACCAATTCAGGAATATTAATAACCCATTTGTTTAAAAATGTAAACTTTTCAAGGGAACTTTTGGTTCAAACAAACACTGTAGGATCAGATCTATATAGTTTTATACGGAAATACAGCGAACCCTGATTAGACGTCTGGTCTTTGTCTACTCTGTTTGCGATAAAGCGTTGATATGAGGGAAAGGGTTAAGACCGGTGTTTCCTCGATCGAATATAGACAGAGTTGATAAACTTCTGTTGCTGCCAATTTCGCTGATGAGGACACCCAAGTTCTGCCTATAGAAATCGTCTGTTCTTGGTCTACTCCGCTTGCATTTATACAAATAAACTTGGAAACTTTGGTCTACTCCGTTTGCAAATATGTGAAACGCGTTTATATGAAGTAAAGGGTTAAACGATTTGTAGACATGTGCATTGACGAAAATGAATAATCATTCTTGATAATCAAATCGAAATCACGGGGAAATCACTGCAAAGTAAAATGTAATCACCTACCGGTTTTATTAGTGAAATTCTGAAGCGGTTATTGAGAACTTGAGTTGCCGTGACCTCATGTTTGGACAGTATGGGTTCATACATATTTCAATAAATCAAAATCCTCCATTTATAATTCGCTTGAATATCCACTGCTATTCTTGGAAAACTGTGGTGTTGCTGTCGGAAATGTATCGCGTCTCAGGTACTCTTATGAAAGATGTGATGGGTGGTGACAGGTATGTATATTACATTGGGCGCGCGACATTTTGTGAACAAAACATAATTTCAATCACTTTATTGGTAAGTATTTGTTAGCCAGCATTTACAAAATTAATCGGTCGCGGGGCTGCGCTCCGCTAGACCGATTTATTTTTGTAAATGCTGACTTACAAACACTAACTTATACTACATATCTGTCACCACCCGTCACATCTTTCATAAGAGTATCATGCGGCAACCGCTTGTATGTACCTCAGACACGATACATTTCCGACAGCAACACCACTGTTTTCCGAGAATTGCAGTGGATATTCAAGCGAATTATAAATGGAGGATTTTATTTATTGAAATATGTATGAACCAATACTGTCCAAATATGAGGTCACGGCGACCCAAGTTCTCAATAACCGCTTCAGAATTTCACTAACAAAACCGGTAGGTGATTACATTATACTTTGCATATATTTCCCGTGATTTCGATTGGATTATCCAGAATAATTATTTATTCATTTTCGTCAATGCACATGTCTACAAATCGTTTGAGCCTTTACTTCATATAAACTCGTTTTCACAAATTTGCAAATGGAGAAGACCCAGAATAGACGACTTCTATAGGCAGAGCTTGGTATCCCCATCAACGAAATTGGCAGCAACAGTTGTTTATCAACTCTGTCTAGATTCAAACGAGGAAACACCGGTCTTAACCCTTTCCCTCATATTGATCAACGCTTATTCGCAAACAGAGTAGACAAAGATCATACGTCTAATCAGGGCTCGCTCTATGTTGGTATGAAATTATATACAATGTAGGTCTGATCCAACAGTTTGTGTTTGAACCAAACATTCCCTTAAAAAATATTACATTATTAAACAAATGGTTATTAAACAAATGGGTTATTAATATTCCTGAATTGATCAATTCGTGTAGATCTATAAATGTTCCTTAGAGAAAGAGTTCAATACTGCTTCAAACCGGCCTGGCTCCAAAATTATAGCTAAAGACTCACAAATTCCCTTCAACCACCAACTCACACATTGTTAAGGAATTCAAATCCCTGAAAGTGTCAAAACACATTGTTTTCATTAAAAGAGACAGCAAAAAAAGATTATTGATTTTTATTTTTATTTATTTTTCCTTTATGTTCAATGTTAACGTCCAGCATGATGACTTCAAGAGTTATATTGTGCTTACGATAAAAATCAGTTTAATATTTATTGTGATAACTGTGTCATTAATTTTGTTTCCCCTTTTTTGAAATCATTTCAAAAGCTTGAATCCACATCAGTTGCTGAAAAAACTGTCCGGAATATCGAGGCGTCATCTCAATTTAATTTGCTTCAACAGGCTCAAGCCGCTAGCCGCTATTGCATCCTGTCCCTGAACTGATTCTGAACGCAGGTGCAATATAAAATAGACCGACTTACTGGGTAAATTGTAACTTACTTCGGTAAATCGACACTTACTAAATAAGTGGTCGGTTAACGGCTGATTTACTAAAATAAATCGTCAGAGAATTTGAAAAATACTGCAACGCCATTGGACAAAATATAATTTCAATCACTTAATGTCAAGAATACCAGCCAGGATAACAACATGTCTCTGAGTGTGTGAACTTTCTCTAAGAAATGGACACGCTGTGATACGAAAACGGACTTTTCATCCACTACGGGGCAACTTCGACGGGTAGCTTTAACTAGGTCTGACGTGTCAAAGGTCAGCCGAGTCCATTTTTAGGGAGAGCAGCATTCCGCATGTTCTCGGACCATTTTTTAAACAGACGAGTTTAGTATATAAGATAAAAATGAAGGCGGAATTGTTGTCAACAGTTTAGCGCAGTAGGTAAAGTCTCGGTACGCAGAAGGCATTGCGAGAGTAGTTTTTTATTAAGCGTGGGTTCGAATCCCGTGTCGACCTTAAACTTTTTTAATCTTGAATGAATAGTAAAGTATTATTTTATGTCATATTTTATAATTGTAATGATCATTTATGCACATGTTTGTCAATGTTAGGGAAGGGTGTCTTTGTTTGAGTTCGAGCCCTATATTAGCCATATTTTCAAAAATAAATCGATGTTAAAATATCAATATCAATATAAGTTTTAGCAAATGTCTTGTACAAGTGGCTTCTTAATGCACAACAAAACATATGCTTTTTTTCTTTAATTATGCCGCCACCTGCCTTAATGACTGTCGACATTTAAAATGTTGAATAAAAAGCACCTAGCTACCTATGTAATCTTGTTGTACATGTATATAAAAAAAACTGACTGTAAAAAATGTTAAGTACTCAAACTGTGTTGTGATTCTGCAGACAAGGACAGAAAGGCACGGCAGAAACTTGTTTACGTTCGCAGCAGCTAGGGCGTGGATATTGATGCCCGATACATTCAGACAGTGCTTATCATATAGCCAGTTTGAATCCCTTATCAAGAGCTGGAATGACCCAGAATGTCGCTGCTCTGCATGCGTAGGTAGGGTGGACACAGCAACTTTTTAGGTACTGAATTATAATTTAAACTTCCAATTCATTAATTTTAAACTTATTAATGCATATATTTATTGTTTCTATCACAATCAGTACAGAACCTGGTCAGATGGCTCATTAAGGAGCCATCTGATCTGGGTATACACTGATTGCAATACCATCTGAGCTCCTAACACATAAAGAGCTAATGCTAATCGAAATTCTGCTTGATAATCTTGTTCCCGAATCTACATAATAATAATTCTATTTACATTTATTTAGTTGATGCATGACCCTTTTTTAGCTCGCCTACTATACCCTCAGCGTGAGCGTGCGCGTGAGCGTGGCTAAGATTAATCTTTTTTACAACCCGTCCTAAAAGATTAATCTTAGCCACGCTTAATAAAAGCTTTTAAAAGCTTAATATTTGTACTAGGGTGCTTCAAACTTTTGTATGGAACTTCATTTGAGGCCTAAAACAATGTTTTGCTGTCATGAAGTTAATAAAACCGAGTCTGCAATTTTCTGGTTTTTCGTTGCTACTTTTGCTTTCGAAGGATCTCCCGCATTCAGGATATATTTACTTCACAACAACAGCTGTTAAGTTAACCATTAAAACTATTTTTCAATTTTATTCAATTTTGGACATGTTTTTGACTTAGTATTTGGGAACAGAAATGACCAGGTTAAAGTTTTGACAGGTTGGTATAAAGCTCGATATTTGTGCTACGACAAAGGTGCCCGACGCATGCTTGGACTCATTCATGGACCCCCCCCCCCCCCCCCCCCCCCCCCAAAAAAAAAAAAAAAAAAAAAAATGTGATCGAAGCATGTTCAACTGGCCTAAAACTATCTATTTGAACCTAAAACCACTCCGAAAAACGAAAAAAACATGACCCGGAAAAAAATTCCTATCGGGTCTATATATGTATTGAAAGGTATCTAACTACGACAGATCAGCGGCGGAAAATACAACAGTCATGTTTTTCAAAGTCTTACAGCAAAGCCAATTCAACGCCGATTTTAATCAGTTTGGTCTTGATCCGTTCCAAATTCCATATGCTAAGCGGCACAATTAGTGCTTTCCTTAAATATTGCTCCGTCTTGTCGCTGCAAGACCGCGAATTTGAAAAAACGCTAGAGCGAAACGATGTGACTCCCGCCAGGATGCATAGACGTATATAGGGGGATCTGTATTCGTTAATCTTTTCAACAAAAACGCGAATTATGGTTAAACACTATCTAAAAACATTCAACTTACCGCAATTAAAACGGTGCTTACCATTTCCAGTCAGCTACGAGGCGCCAGCTTTCTTTCTCCAACTTTCCTTTTGAACGGATGCGACCATTTTGCTGTGACCCGGCTCATAAACTATTCGATATGCAAGTATCCGGGCCACAGCGATTTGGCCACCTCCGTTCAAAACGAAAGTAGGAGAAAGAAAACTGGCGTCTCATAGCAGACTACAAATAGCCAGCACCGTTTTAACTGCGGTAAGTTGAATGTTTTTCGAATGTGTTTCAGCATAATTCGCGTTTTTTCTGAAAAGTTTAACGAATACAGATCCCCCTATATACTTCTATGCATCCTGGCGGGAGTCACATCGTTTCGCTCTAGCGTATTTTCAAATTCGCGGTCTTGCAGCGACAAGACGGGGCAATATTAAAGGAAAACACTAACAGTGTCGCTTAGTATATGGAATTTGGAACGGATCAAGACCAAACTGATTAAAATCGGTGTTGAATTGGCTTTGCTGTAGGACTTTGAAAAACATGACTGTTGTATTTTCCGCCGTTGATCTGTCGTAGTTAGATACCTTTCAATACATATATAGACCCGATAGGAAAAAAATTTCCGGGTCGTGCTTTTCTCGTTTTTCGGAGTGGTTTAAGGTTCAAATAGATAGTTTTATGCTAGTTTAACATACTTCCATCACAATTTTTTTTTTTTTTTTTTTTTTTTTTTTTGGGGGGGGGGGGGGGTTCCATGGGTGAGTCCAAGCATGCGTCGAGCACCTTTGTGCTACGATGCTAAAATTTGGTGAAAAGGTTAATATTGTCGAGACCTTTCCGACCATGCCAATATGTTTGCCCTTCAGACCTTTGACCTACTTTTGCAAAAATCTTTAAATGCATAATTTTTTAACCAATAGGCATATGGCTTCCATACTTGGTATTACCATGCCAACATTTTTGCCCTTCTGAACTTGATCTTGACTTTTGACCTACTTTTGCAAAAATATTTAAAATGCCTATAACATTTGAACCAATGGGCAATGGGCTTCCATACTTGGTATGCAACTTTCTTGTCTTAAGACTTTTCTAACCATACCATTGTTTTTACCATTTGACATTGACCTTTGACCTACTTTTGCAAAAATATCCTTAAATGCCTATACGATTGCAACCAATAGTCATAGGGCTCCCATACTTGTTATGACCATGCCAACATATATGCCTTTCTGACATTAACCTTTGACCTTTGACCTACTTTGGTAAAAGTCTTTAAATGCATATACTTCCATACTTGGTATGTATCTTTCCTGTCTTAAGCCTTTTGCAAACATACCAATGTTTTTACCATGTGATCTTGACCTTTGACCTACGTTTGCAAAAAAAACCTTTACGTGCCTATAACAGTGGGGCCAATAGACCTAAGGCTTCCACACATGGTATGACCATGCAACATATTTGCCCTTCTGACCTTGACCTTTGACCTACTTTTGCAATAGTCTTTAAATGCATATAACATCGGAACCAATAGGCCTAGGGCTTCCATACTTGGTATGTATCTTTCCTGTCTTAAGACTTTTACAACCATATGAATGTTTTTTACCATGTGACCTTGACCTTTGACCTACTTTTGCAAACATCTTTAAATGTCTATAACATTGGAAGCAATAGGCATAGGGATTCCATACTTGGTATGACCATGCCAACATGTTTGCTGTTCTGACCTTCACCTTTGACTTACGTTTGCAAAAATGTTTAACTGCCTACTACATTGGAACCAATATACGTAAGGTTTCCAAACCTTGTATGTATCTTTCCTGTTTAATAATATTTTTAAGTTGCTGAAAATTTGTGGTATTTGGTTCTGATATTGATGCAGTTAAGTATAAATTGAAAATTGGTAGATTTTTGTTTTGTTCAACATGACATGATTTAGACTTAACTTTTAAACATGTGAGC
This sequence comes from Azorinus chamasolen, assembly GCA_963576725.1. Classification (NCBI taxonomy): domain Eukaryota; kingdom Metazoa; phylum Mollusca; class Bivalvia; order Cardiida; family Solecurtidae; genus Azorinus; species Azorinus chamasolen. The sequence continues at coordinate 55,731,418 of OY755239.1, read as the reverse complement.
ATCAGGTGGTTTTGACACCATTTCTGGTTATGTTACTCCCAGCAACAAGAAGTTGGAGATGAACATATTTCTGTTTGATCTTGTGTTACTATATTTGCATAAGCTTATTATTTATTTGCTAATTGCCAGTGCGTGAATCCTCTTTTGTTTTGATTGTGATAATCCTATTCTGTATCCATATCTATATGTACAAAAAGATACTACTCTAGTGTAAATAAAACGAAGTGACTACGGTGCTTCTTTATCTTTAAATGACTTGGCAAGCCAGATCTCTTCAGCATAGTTGTCTTGGTGCAATGGATATATAACTTGGCTTGCACGCAGCGGGTCTCGAGGTCGATTCTGACCAGTGGCAATGTTTTTATTATTAAAATACTTCCATACATAAGAACAATTTATATAACATATGATAAATAACAAAATGTTAACATATAATTGAAAAAAAATGAAAATAAATGATTGCAAATAGCATATCCGTAGACCAAAGCCCAGTACATAATATGTGGCGGCTTACTAAATTATGTTGCCTGGTCCTGTATTTGTGTGCTGTTATGTAAACAACAAAATAACAACAAGTCTCAATATAGCTTGGTTTACCTTTATGAACCACTACCTTGTCTTTTTCTGGCCTGTTTACTAATACAATGTGTTGTTTAGTAATTTTGGTAAAATGTTTGTACTGCAGGCTGATTTCAAGTTTCGATTAAGATGCCTGACTGAATATATATTTATAGATATATTTATATAGATTTTTATAAATATATCTACACATGTGATATAAAAATAGTTGTAATGTTAACTTTAGCTTGAAAACTACCTGGGTCTTTCTTATGACAATTTGATTTTATTTAAAATGGGATTTTTCATGTCAAGTTCATAACCTAACTTATATTATTTTGTTTTAAGGTATATACCTCTTAAGATGTATGCTGCGCAAATTTCCGCAAATTTTGCTTTTTAAACAGACTTCAGAATCGGAATCTATGTACCTTAACACTTATTTAACATTAAACAGCACGGTTAGTAAATAGTTGTTTGTATCGAAAAAATTAGAAAAATGGATTGTTACGGCAACCAACGGAACAGAGTTTGCCATTGGCCGGAATCTTCGTAAGATTCAAATTTACATACCGGATATAATCATTCGAAGTTTACGTAGGCCAACCAGTGTCAGCCATTATACGTGTTATAACAACCTAATTAATATTCAAAGCGTTGCTCCGAAATAGAATCAGAGTCATTCAGAACTTGGCCGAAGATGTCCGCTGATTTCCGTACAAAATCCCCGTTTTAAAAAGGAGGCTCCTTTTAAAGTATTCAGGTAGCGATAATATTAGCTGAACAAATATATCCTGTCGGAAAATGGATTGTAAGCACTAGTTTTAGTTTATGTATACGTGTACAGCTTCTGGTGTTGATTGATTAATACGGAAAGTGCGCATAATACATCTTTAAGTATCAGCTGAGATAAGCTTATAAATTCTTAACTTTAGTAGCTGTGATATGCTTATAATATTCTTAACTTTAGTAGCTGTGATATGTTTATAAATTCTTAACTTTCTTTTACTATGTCAATCCTCCTCTTGCTGAATCTTTAATCTAGCCTCATCCCCCATGAACAATAATGCATACTATCTTCAAAGCTGTAACGATTTCCTGACGTGCTCAACCATGTGACCTGGGCAAACTGTACTGACCATAACCAGACAGCTTCTCTAAAACAATCTAGTCTTGGGTCTACATTGTTTGCATTAAATAGCAACATATGGGACCAACATTAATTCTAGATACCGTATTTATGTAATTTAGTCTCATGTACTTTTGTGTTTTATGTAAAATTATGAATTTCATTCTCCATGCATATATACTTAGCAAAATTTCTAATTGGTCACATGACATTTTGACCAAAATATGAAAACCAAACGTTTGTATGCAAATGTAATATGCATAAAAGGAAGAATAGTTCTTTTCAAAAAGTAATCATAGGAAGGTTATGTGTATGTCAACTTGTATACAGAGTTTAAGAAAACATATATTAATTAATTTTAAATATATGTAAGATTAACGGATGACCAATTAGAAAAAATGTTGAGTATATATGTAAGTCGGCTTTAAAAACTCGTCAGAGCTTGTGTTTCATTATGCATTTAATGCTAATTGTTTGTTAACCCGACTTTATAAATAACTATTACTTGACTTGACAGACTGTGCGGTTATTGGCTGGAACGGTGACTGCCGGGGATTGCAGATGGTGCACATTACACTAATGAACGTTATTGCAAGTAGTCCGGCGCTTTAACAGCAGAAAACTATATTCTTCAGCGGAATACTTACTGCGGTAGGCGTCCGACATCCAGACGGGTACGTCTTTCAGAGAATGTTGTTTAAACGAAACAGACTTGCAAGCAAACCTGTTTAAAAAGCGACGTGTAATCGGGGTTCCTACTTTTCAGCGACAAGCGTTGTGTAAATATAATAGAAGGAAATATAAGATACACGTATGTATTTCGTTACTTATTCAGAGGCAGATAACGGTGCGTACTCAAATACTAAAATCGTCATTTCTTTGGTGGAGAAATAAAGAAGTTATACTAGGAAATATTTTAATTTACGCATCCTACCTGGATCTCTTCTTGTTTATTTAATATCTTTATTTATTAATTTATTGGTTTATTTATCTATTTATTTATTGGTTTATTTATTTATTTATCGATTTATTTACTTGTTAATTTATGTTTATTTATTCAGTGAGTTATTATTTATAATGGTTCATTTTTTAAGGTATTAAATTGTCGGAAAATATGATGAACTAAATAGTGACTTAAAGAAGAAAACTATGTATAAAATGTGTCAACTATAAGGTCTGAGTAATAATCATATATTCTAAATGACCTCTCTAAATAGTGTAGATCCAGACGTATTGACCTTAATTTGTGTATTATCGGCATCTATCATATATCGAAATATTAATCATTTCAGTGTGGGAAACGAGTAACTATCGTCCTTTGCGATCAATGTAGACTTAGATGAAAGGGTCCCTAGAGGAGACCTTTCACCAGGGTCTGCACTGTTTTTCATGTTACAATTTTCTTTAAGAATCCTTGAATATGCACGATAATCTTGACCTGTTTTAATTTTGGAAAAGTTCATTTGAAAGTTCAATCTTGAATATAATACACCTTTAAGATTTAATCTCAAGCGAAGTACGGAATAATTAGTAAATATATCTTGGCCGGCAGTTTGGTCGTATACTAGTAATTCGGTGCCTCATCATGATCCAAAGAGGAAATATTATTTGATATTTTAGACAGGTGACATTTTCAGGCAAACATGTTTAAGACAACAATTTGAGTACCAATATGTAATTAATTTTCACGTCTGGATATTTGTTATGTCTATTGTTGCTGTCATATATTTTATAATATGAGTACTGACCCGTAATGAGATCCTCATTCATATCCACGTCCCGATACATAGTTCGCATATTGCTGCAGTCACAGCTGTTAGCTGTTGATAATATGAATAATATACCAACACAATATAGACATTGTGTAAAATACATGTACCAGAGAAGAAACGACAAGAAGGAATATGTGAGAAATATATTCCAGTGAGGAATATGGAACATGTATTTATCTGACATCCTAACTATATCTTTTATCATGGGTTCTCATTGCTTTAACACGATGTGAATGAACACCCATTCTAACCCTTTCTGTACATTTGCTGTTGACTAAACAGTCAACATAAATGGTGTATTAGAGGTCCAGATAAGATGCGTACATTTAACCATTTTCAGGTATAACTCCTTTATTTCTCCACCAAACCCTATACTGTGACCACTCTTAAGAATTGTCTCGAAGTGACGATTTTAGTATTTGGGTACGCACCTTTATCTGTAGCCCAGTACAGTAACAGTATTCAATATTTCACCTAAATGCCGGGATGCATCTGATATGGATGCAAACTGTTCGCAATATTGCTGTAAATTCGTCTACCACATGCTTAATGTGAACTATTTTATATTTCAAGTTCCTAACAAGACAACTGTGTGCTGACGATGCGGAGGTATTTTCATATATTTTTGGTTGTCCTCGGAATATCGGCAGCCTTCCTCGTTGTTCAGCAATACAAAGTCTGGCCAAAGTTACATTGGAAAAAATGTGAGTTGTTTACCGTCTTCTATGTTGTGGGGAAGTCCGGCCGGGATACCTTTATTTACACTGTTTGTTAAACTAGGGTGACTTTGAGATAAGTGTGCGGTTAGGATGTCCGTAAACCGGTTTAAACCCCCAGTGGTAGTGGTTGTTTTGCCAAGGCTGTACTCTCTTTGTCACCCTTACTGTTATGTTTGTCTAGTCTCTTTGTCTTTGTGCGTTTGTTGATGTTTTATTTTTTTATCTTGTGTATGTTGTTGTTGTGTGTGTGTGTCGCTTGTTTTCTATCGATGTGTTGGTGGTGATTGCGTCTTGTGAGTGGGTTTTCCTGCTTGGCGTTATTACTTTTCCATTTAAGTATGTGTTTGGCATTTGTACGGAATACTGACTCGACATGCTAAATACCGACATGACAGGCAAATTTCTTGATAAATATCAACTACTGAATGACAAGAGACATCATAACACATATTTTGAAGGTAAACACTGCTGAAACTAACATTACAGTCTATGAGGTCTGAAAAATATGCCTACTGTTCTTTTCGAAGGGCATTATGCATAATCTCATTTGACTTAAGCATTCAGCAAATAACAGTTTTCACGGATTATTTGATGTTATATTCACAAATCGCATCCGCATTCTGTAAAAATGTTTAACAATGGTTGGAACCTTTCCATTTTCAGTCTTGGCACAACACCATTTTGAAAACATTCCTTTATGTTTGTTTGGTTTGTTCCCAGCTTTAGTTATTGTGAAGCAACAGAGAACCAAACAATTATGTTTGAGATCATTATAGTTAGCCTTAAGATGAAGTTTTAAATAAAAGTCCTCAAACTTAAACTAGTTTAAAAAATTAATGTCAAGTACCATATTTGCCTAGCCCTGTCCCTGTTGAATATTCGTGTAAGGAATAATATCATATACAAATGTATATTTATTAACTCGATATTTATAATGGCATATATACACATGAATGTTGGTGTTAGAGTGTACAGTAGAACCCCTCTAATGCGACCACTTAATGAATAAACATGGGTGTCTTTATAAGCAGGTGGTTGCTTAAAGCATGACAAAAGTAATGCAGAAAGCTCCTCTTTTGTCCTGCATTAAGTTACCACCTGCATATAGCACCCAGAATTTTAGGTGGTCGCATCAGCGGGGTATTACTGTATTTGTATTGTAGAAACCGTAGAATCAGATCTATAATTCCATATGTTAACAGAACACGACCCTCTATAGACGGCTCCTACATGGTCTCTGTTTGCAATGGTGTGAAAGGCGTTAGAGTTAAAGAAAATCCTCAGTTTAAACTGAGTGCATTAGTGAGAGATATGGCAACGTAAATCGCGTATATACACTGTTTTAATAGATTTGCATTGCTATTTGTTGAAGGAAATACACTATACATCATTATTTCTTACATGCATAGTCCTGGAATAAAGTGTTAATGGCATATACTTATCTGGGTAACCTTTGTCTAATAAAATACGGTTAGACATAAATTATACTGAGTTATGATTGAAACGCACCATTCTCCATGTAATAGTCATATCATTATATGTTTTGTCAAAATTCTATAATGTCATAAAAATGAAAAACGAAAGTTCTTCTGCGTTCTATTAACTGAAAATGTATCTGGAACGCAAATGATCTTTTATTGACTTTCTGTAAAACCATGAGTATTGCCACGAAATAGCCATCAGGAGGGGATTTGCCGCACATGGTTCTGGTGACAAATATAAAACTTCTTCTCTGCAGCTGATTGCCAATTGTCAATAGATCTGGTATATAAGATCAGAGATACTTGGTAAAACACAAAGGTGTTGCGCTAAATTTCTTTACATGGCTTCAATTATATTTTCCCCGAAACATAATTTTACAGGAATTTTGCTTGGATGACCAAAGTTGTTGAATCCAGTGCTGTTGTTCTTCGAAAATGATGACCACCGAGACGAAGTTAATTTTCAGTATACGACTACTATATTGCAAAATTTCAAGCTCTTCACATCTGAAACCGCATGCCAGATTTCATCATACATTTGCAGAAATTATCATGACTAGTCCTTTAAAAGAGAATTAAGACTATTATTGTTATTATTATTGTTGCTGTTGTTATTTAACGACGGATATAATAGTAGAAGTAGTTGTAGTAGTAATGCTAATATTGGCCGGGCATACTCGTGAATACTTGTATACCGGCATCATGTTACTCGTGCGTTCGATAGATGTTTGACGTGTGCGTGTTGTTAATGGTATTATTGATATCTTACTAACAGCAGTCGTTTATATTTACATCATCCAGCGTAGGTCTCATCAAAGCAATGGTGACTGATGAAAATTAAGAAAAGTGATTGTTCTGTTTGACATTTTCAGAGTTGTAAGTTATCAACAATTCGAATATGATATAAGTGACATAATAATTTTATCGAGATTTTTAAGACCTGCAACTTTTAAATTTTCATTCAATTGCTGCACCCGATAAGCGTTTCGTTGCTTTATGTGTGATGACAGTGATCCATTTTTCAAGCATACATACAGTAAAATAAAACATGTCATAAACGGCCATTAAAAAGATATCTACCTTTGGGTCTGTAAGGCAGGTGGTAGCTTAATACAGGTCAAAGGTGATAGGAGCTTTCTGCATTACTTTGCCCTTCATTAAGCAACCACCTGCGTTTAAGATTCATGTGCTCAATAAATGAATGGCCGTTTAAGACGGGTTATACTGTACACAGAAAGGAATTTGTAACCGACCACCTTATGTTCTTCCACAGTTTAGAAATAAAACAAATACAGACCTAAATAAACTTATAAAAACAATTCTCTGTTTAGTTAATTGGCACAAGAAATACGCCGTTTCAAAGCCTATGTATTTCAATGTAAATATTTCATACCAAAATAAATTATGTATATACATCGGTATCGTCAAATATCTGAAATTTTCAGGTGGTTGTTTAGAAGTTCCTTTCAGCTCAGTGTATTTCACTGAACATCGTTCGTACGTATAATATATAAACAACTCTAGAAGGTTGTTTGGCTGGTATTTTACGTGTGTACAGTGTTTGTATCAGGGTTGGGCGTCGCGTTGACAACACAATGAAACCTCTCTAAACCGGACGTTTAATTTGGTATAAGTATCGGTCTTGAAGACATGTTGCAGCTTAACGCAGGGTGAAAGTCTTGCAGAAAGCTCCTCTGGGAGCTTTCTGCATGACTTTCACACTGCATTAAACAACCAGCTGCCTAAAAGTATCTAAGTCCTGCTCTACTAGAGTTCCGATTTAGAGAGGTTTTTATGGTACTTCATTCAGTCGTCCAGCTAATTACAAGTGAAGGAAGACCCCTCAGGTTCCTCCGTGCATGGAACAAATTGCATGAATTGTTTTTCCTATTCTTTTAAGTTGGATGTGCCATTACTCTAAAGGTTTATTAATATTCATTAGCTGTTAGGAAGTAACCAATCAGTTTGAAGGTGTAAGTCATGTTATCATCAATGAACTCTACTAAGTCATTTGGGGAAGAACACACATTCAGTTGAACCACCTCCTCTCATCCTCCTCCTCATTCATTTCTTTTATTTTTCAGGGTGAAAGTCATGCAGAAAGCTCCTAGAGGAGCTTTCTGCTAGGAGGAGCTTTCTGCATAACTTTCACCCTGTATTAAGCATCCATCTTCCTAAAAGTATTTATATGCGTCTCTCCTAGAATTTCGGTTTAGAGACGTTTTACTGTATATGACCAACGAAGGAACCTCTATTAGGGATTTTGAAGAAGATTATTTAATAAAGCGTTGACCGGCTGTTTACAACTATACATACAATTATAGCACTATAGCACTATGGAACAATATCAATTCAGATATCAGAAATTTAAACAAGTTCAGCTCATCAAAAAAAGTCTATACGAAACCGTTTTAGTAATTATGCCCTTCCACCTATTATTATTTTTCACGCCAGTATTAGGAACACATGTAGTGACCTGAATGGTGATCTGTTTATCAACCATCTAAATGAAAATCTATCATGTGAATGGTCACACGAAATAGAGAATGCTGAACTTCAACTTTGTTCAATGCAATTCTTTTCAACATCAGAGAAACACATATACCAGTAACCTACTTCGTGCAACACAAACTTACTTCGGAAATGCTTCTATTTGGTGTTCAAAATCTAAGCGATGACGAAAAAAATCCTATTTTCTGCTGTGAATTGTTTTATAAAGCCACCACGGGGGTTTTAGTTTCTTGTATCGCAAAACTATCAATATATCATCCAATTATAAATATAAGATTATACCTTTCCAACACAATTTATGTTAAGATGTCTGACTTACAGTGGTGTTTACTTACGTTAAGATGTGTTATTTAAGTGTCCTCTGATTGTTCTACAATAGATATGTAATCTCTCTCTCTCTCTCTCTCTCTCTCTCTCTCTCTCTCTCTCTCTCTCTCTCTCTCTCTCTCTCTCTTTCTCTCTCTCTCTCTCTCTCTCTCTCTCTCTTTCTTTCTCTCTCCCCCTCTCTCTCTCTCTCGCTCTCTCTCTCTCTCTCTCTCTCTCTCTCCCTCCCCCTCTCTCTCTCTCATAGACTAATTGTAGCTGTATAACTTTCCCCTTGTTGTGTGAAATGTACGTATATATTTTTAATTATAAATCATATGTATAAAAACCATCACTCTTTTCTTTCGCTTGTTTGTCTGCTGTTGTGCAAAATGTAAATGTTTATAAGCGTTGAACTAATTCCCATCTATTGGCCCCTTTTGACGTTTATGTACAGGTCAGTTTCTGAAACCATAGTGATAAATAGAGCATTTGCTCCATAAGAGCAAATGCTCTATTTATCACATTGGTTTAAAAACTACTCCTTTTCGGTGGATTTATCCAAAGAGGTTGGGTCTAAAATAGTCTAGAAGGGAATTGGTTAATTTTTCTTGTATGACTTTTTTTTACAGTCTTGGCGTTTTGGAAACTAATGATCCAGTCACGTTTTCATTTACCTGAACTTGTTTCATTGGCCTTGCAAATAAAATAAAAATATGTTATCTGTTAGTAAATGTGGAATAACAATATATTCCATATCAGGATCACAAAGTATCAAAATAGCAAACGTCAACACACTATTGAAACTGACGCATGGTATGAAACTATTAGCCAGTGTCACTAACCACGCTGTCAGCCCAAATCTGAATTTCCCGGTCACGAATTTCATTCTGACGTATATATACTCTTGCCCATTCGTTGTGGTTCATTTCCTGCTGAGCAGAATACAAGGAAGAAAGAACCTTGAGCTATTATATTCAGAGCTCCAGATACGATGTGTAAATTAAAACATTTTCTGAAATAACTTTTTTATTTGTCCACCACACCCTATGTTGTGACCACGCTTTAGAAACGTCTCAAAATGACAATTCTAAAGACTAGTCACAACATAGGAGGGGTTGTGGAGAAATGACGATTTCGATATTCGAGTACGCGTACTTATCTGTAGCTCTGTATATACAGTAAAACCTCTCTATAACGACCACTAAATTACATCAAGTATTTTGTGTTAAATGCAGGTGGATGCTTAAAGCAAGGTGAAAGTAAAACAGAACGCTCCTATAGGAGCGTACTGTATTACTTTCACCTTGCTTTAAGCAGCCACCTGTCCTAAATACCAACTAATTAACCATTTCCCTGTTCTATGTTTGTTACAAATTTCAATACCTACTGAATATTCATGGACACAATAGTCATAATGAAATATGGCAGGTGGAACATTGTTGCCATTTTAGAAACTAAAGAAACAGATCTATCTAATTCTATTAGCAAACAGAGCAGATCCTGATCAGACGACTCCTCTAGGAGCCGTCTGATCTTGGTCTACTCTGTTTGCAAATGCGTGAAAACACGTTTATATGAGGGAAAGGGTTAACACATTTTAGTGGCCGTTATAGAGATATTTTAGTGGCCGTTATAGAGAGGTTTACCCGATTAAGCAGGAAATAATGCACCACATAAACAAGTACTGGTATGTGTCCTATGATTCCAACATGTGCCTCAGAATATAGTAAATAATGTGTAAGATCCTTATGGTTGTATGTTGTGCCAATTTCCGCAAATTTTGCGTTTCAAACTGACCTGATCTATGTACCTTAACACTTACTTAACACTAACCAGTACGGTAAGTAAATGATTGTTCGTGTCGAAAAAATAGAAAAAATGGATTGCTACGGAAACCAACGGAACTGTGTTCGCCATTGGCCGGAATCTGTCGTAAGATTCAAATTTGCATACTGGAAATAATCATTCGATGTATAATTATGTCAACAACCAGTGTCAGCCAATGTGCATGTGAAACCAACCTAGTTAATACTCAAAGCGTTGTGTTCCGAAATAGAATCGGAGTCATTCAGATCTTGGCCGAAGATGTCCGCTGATTTCCGTACAAATCCCCGTTTCTAAACAGCTGGCTCCTTTTTAATAATTTAGCAGTATTCGGATAGCGATAATGATTAGCTGAACAAATATATTCTGTCGGAAAATGGGTAGTAAGCATTATTTTCATTGTAGGTATACGTGTACAGCTTCTGGTGTGAATTGATTAATGCGAAAAATGCGCATAATACATCTTTAACCCTTTCGCTGCCAAACTCTGTCGTCTGCTAACTTTGTCGTCTGCTACAAATTTTCATTCTTTTGATTTTCTTCATTTTTGTTTAAAAAACATAGTAACAGTAACAAACAGTTTGGATCCTGATGAGACGCCGAGTTACTCGGCGTCTCATCTGGATCCAAACTGTTTGCATAGGCAATCACAGATCCGGCATTGGCAGCGAAAGGGTTAAAAGCTATTTTTAGACTCAACCTCTTTGAATTATTCTACCGAAACATTCTAAAAGTAGGAGATTTTTAAAGGCTATTTTTAGACCCAACCTCTTTGAATTAATCTACCGAAAAAGGAGCATTTACTAGGGAAAAGGACATTTTTAAAAGTGTATAGTATTGAAACCATTGTGATGAATAGAGAATTTGCTACTAAGGAGTAAATGCTCTATTTATCACAATGGTTTCAAAAAGTGACTTTTACAAAGGCGTAGAAAGGCGTATTTATGAAGGAAAGGGTTAAGCAAAAGCAGCGATGTGAAAACAGAAAATTGCAGACTCGGTTTTATTGAGTCTGTTCATGCACGCCACTGCCAGCACCGGCTTAAGCGGTATTCAATTTTCACAACTATAAGCACTGAAACTTATCCCGATTATTATTGGGTCGGTTTGGTTTCATCGGGTTTTACATCGCTTTAACAGTATTTCAGTCATATCGCGACGTCACGCTAATCAAGATAAGATAGATAAGATAAGATCTTATTTTCACCTTTAGACTAACAAGTCCATAAGGTTAATACAATTTCAATAAACTTGAAGACATTAAGATGACTGACAAAACAATTTTACGACATTCTAGCTACATATGTCCTTTAGATAGAGCCATATGATATCGTACCACTTGAAAATCATGCATTTGGAAACAGATCAAACCTTGATCAGATAGCCCCTTAAAGGCTTCCGATTGTTGTCTTCTATGTTTGCCAGAAAGCAGTTCTAAATTAACCCTTCGCTTGCTATTCGCGTCAATATACCTACCTGTAAATAGTTGCAGGAGCTGTCTCATCAGGGTCTGTACTATTTACAAGTGGATTGTGCATCCAGTGCACTCCACAGTAGTGATTGCACAGCGAAATACTTGTACACAGTGCAGATATATGTAATTATACAACAGGGCATGTGTAAAGAAGGGGAAATGTATTTTAAATTTCAGCAAGCGAAGGGTTAAACTGTAAAATATTACAGGTAGAGGAATACCCAAGAGGTTCGTCTATGCATGGAACACATTACACTGTTTCGTGCAAAGAAAAACATCTGAGTAGAACCACCGACCTACCACAAGCCGGCTGGAAGGCTTCCTCACATGAAACATCCAAATGCCCAGACCGGGATTCGATCCACAGCGGTGAGGGGCTAAGCGATTGTCAGTCGAATACCATAACCGCTCTGCCACGGAGGTCCCTTATCCCGAATGACCAGAAAATATAACAATACTGAGAATGAAATACGGGGTGACATTTTACAGCCGCCACACAAGCGCTTATCACGTGCTAGCCTACTGTGAAGTTCACAAAGTTATAAATTTATCCAAAGGAGTGAATAATAATAAAAAGGAACCAGGCATTTTGAACCGTGTAAAAGTATTTAAAATAGTTCGTTAGAGATCATACAAATCGTTAATGCAACATTTCTAATCTATTATCGTTTGGGTTTTCAGTTATGCTGCTGCCACAACCAAATAACCAAATTATCGATAAACCTTCTGGAAAAGAAAACACAACAACAGAGCAAATCCTACCCGCTGCAGTCACGACAAACACAACAACAAGAGAGAAAAACCAATCCACTGCAGCCACGTTTGATAGGGAAGAAATTTGTAGTGAATTTATCCGTTTTTCTGATGTGATCAACGCATCAGTAGATACATCTCTTGCTAACTGGAGTTTCAATACTTCTGTCAAGTGTCCACAGTTTCCAATCGACAATTACACAGTTCCACGGCTTAAGGTAGTGCTGGAATGCGATGGTAATAACGGACGATTAGTAAAGTCGTCGACAAACTCTTCACAAGATATCTCTGTAACGGAATTCGGAAATAAGTGTCTCTTAAATGTTATACAAAAATGCTGCACCGGCAAGCAACCGGTGCCAAATGTGATCCATTATGTTTGGTTTTATACTTCAGATATGAATTATTTCCATTTCTTGAGTATGATGAGCACCATTCGATTCATCAAGCCGTGTTTAATTCTTATCCATGGGCCCTCTCTACCGACAGGGAAGTACTGGGACTACATTGTCAGTATAATGCCGAATATCATACATGTAAAGCGACAACGACCTACTACAATATTTGGTCACGTGTTGGCACACGCAACTCATTCGTCAGATCTAATGAGGATAGAAGCTCTTATGCGTGAGTATTTGTAATGTGTCCGCGGTGGTACTGTTTACAATTACGATAGATATAAAACGTCTCAGGGCCATGAATAAAATAGCCTTTTGTCAGTTTTTCGCCAATCTGTAAGTCTCTTCGAGACGATTCTAAGGAGTGGTAACAACATCTGGTTTAGTAGAACAAAAGTTGCTTTTCTTATAAAATGTTGATATGCGTAGTCATAATCTACAGGAATTTTACTATGTATCTCGTTTGCAATTATTTACTCTTAGCTTGCTAAGCGCCACTTAAATGACATTTGCAAACAGCTTGGATCCTGATGAGACGCCGAGTAACTCGGCGTCTCATCAGGATCCAAGCTGTTTGACACTCTGCCAGTTGTATCTCAAAAGCTCGAACGAATCAGAAGTACATGTAAGTGACATCGGCAACAGATCGAAGCTTAAACAGACCTCATTTTCATAGCAGGCTAAGGGTTAACATTAATAATAATAATAATAATAATAATAATAATAATAATAATAATAATAACAATAATACTAATAATAATAATAATAATAATATAATAAGGTGATAAAAATAAAATAAATAGGACAAATTTGTAAAATATTTGAGTATTATTGCGTTCTCTGATACCCCCCCCCCCCCCCCCCCCCCGATAAATTACCCGTCGCCGGATAATATAGCCGCAACCGAGAGTTTTACTCCCATCCTATCGTTTGCCAACGTGGCAAGGTTATTGATTTGTGCACAGTCATATCCGCCCTGCAACGCATTGAAGACGGAGCGTGTTAATTTAGGAAATAAACACTTATAATTATAATATGTAAGTACATATTTTATATATTCTCTTTGAAACATCGTTTCACCGTCGTGTAATTGCTTTAATAGGATTATACGACGTATAGATAACAGTTTAAAGCAAGTATACATGCGATGTAGCGTGTGCATTCATCAACCTGAATCGGGGTCAATGTCATTTATGCATTTCATTTGTGCAAACAGTTAAGATGCTAGTGGTGATAACAGATTGGATACAGATAAGACGCCAAGTTACTCTACGTTTAATAAGGATCCAAATGCGTGTCCTTCTACAAATTGAAGCAGACAACGATTTTTAATTATACAGACCCAATATTATAGCGAGCATATGAGTTTGTTTCTGCACATATCTATACATTGATGAATATAGATCAAAAAGTGAGCATTTCACTATTAACTTAATATGTGTTATTATTATACCACATTTATGTGCATTCACATAGCAAGATAAACTAGACAATATCTATGTTTACACCGTTATTTTTCATAACGGTGCGTTGGTACAAATCTACCCTTATATTTTTACCCTTACAAAATCTACCCTAATATTTTTTACCCTTACACCGTTATTTTTCATAACGGTGCGTTGGTACAAATCTTACCCTTATATTTTTACCATTACAAATCTACCCTAATATTTTTTACCCTTACACCGTTATTTTTCATAACGGTGCGTTGGTACAAATCTTACCCTTATATTTTTACCATTACAAATCTACCCTAATATTTTTTACCCTTACACCGTTATGAAAAATAACGGTGCGTTGGTACAAATCTACCCTTATATTTTTACCCTTACAAATCTACCATAATATTTTTTACCCTTACACCGTTATTTTTCATAACGGTGAAACCATAAATATGTATTTTCTGTATTTTCTACTTTCAGGGACAGTCAACAAGCAACAAATCTTCGAATAGACTTACAAAAACTCACCAGCTATCTACTCGACACATCCAGAAGACGAAGTAATAAAGAGATGGAACGAAACCTTTTCGCAAGAATACGACGGACTTTTAACCATGGCAGCCAAATCAACCAAGAAACAACAAAAGAAACAAAACAAACAAACAAACAAAGAACGGATTAAACAACGCCTCCAGAACTCCTATTCAGAAGACAGACAGTACCAGGGACAAGTGAACATCGATATCACGAGCGAAGAAACGATTATCCATAGTCTACAAGATTTAAATAAATTAGAAAGCAGCAACAACAGAAATTTAGTTTTCATAGCATCTCAACAAGGAGAACTTTTGAAAGAAATTAAAAAAACAATTGCAAATAAAGAACTACAATCGTATTTACAAAATCATAATATTTTTTTTTCTCAACAAAAATGTAGATCACTGATCATATTGTATGAATTAGTGTCAGAATTTAATATTTTACTACGATGTGATGTTCCAGTTAGTTTTATTACACAAAACATAAAATTAATAAAAGAAATTTGTAATGAATGGTGAAAATAAAACTTTAAAATGTACATTTCTGTTTTTTATTTGTTATTTAATTAATTTCTATATTCATTAATCTTTTAACTTCTTCATTATATGGTTTGATTACCTCGTGATATCTACAGTTCACTCTTATTTTATTAGACCCGCATTTATTGCAGATTTGCAATTTGGAATAAGTCCTTTTCCCGCAATATATACACGGTTTCACATTATCATTTTTCATCAGAAATTTATGTATAGCGCAATATATAGACCATTTTACGGGTCTTTTAAAACATAGTTTATCGCTTCCGACCTTCGAGAATTCGCATTCCATTTATTTAAAATAAAAAACAATTATTTGTTATACTTAATTAAAAAACTAACCTTAATAAATGGAATATATTAAATTAGTAGATAAACCAAAATGTAATTATTTTAAAACGTACGAAATTGACGCTAGTAATTATAAAGATCCCTATATATTATTTTCTGATGAAAAATCTATTATAATAGATCAAATAAAAAAAGACATAAAAGAATATAATGGTATTAAGTTTTCGGTAGGTCTTTCTCTTCAATTTTTTCATGATGAACAAAACGGTAATAAGAAATTTGTTGATGCTTCAAATCATGGACTACAAGCTGCCGTATTAAATGATGAAAATATCGAAGAATATTATAATGAACAAACTTCTAATTTACAAGTATGGATTGAGAAATTCACAAACACAGCTTCAGGTTTAGAAATTGATCACTGTAAAATATTGTATTCGAATATAGCAAAATATGAACCGTTAAAAGGTTCTTCGTATATAGACCTACCAATCTTTTTAAAAAAGAAGCAAGCAATAATCAATGTAAAAAATAAAGATGATGCGTGTTTATTCAGATCAATAGTTTCCGCACTTTATCCCGCATCTAAAAATTCTGATAGACCCTCATCTTATCCCGATTATAAAAATATTCTTAATACAAAAGATATCGATACTCCTACACCATTAACGCAG
Source organism: Azorinus chamasolen (assembly GCA_963576725.1). Classification (NCBI taxonomy): domain Eukaryota; kingdom Metazoa; phylum Mollusca; class Bivalvia; order Cardiida; family Solecurtidae; genus Azorinus; species Azorinus chamasolen. The sequence continues at coordinate 55,715,010 of OY755239.1, read as the reverse complement.
GTATCAAAATTAGAAAAACAAAATAATCTCGCAATAAATGTATACGGATATACAAAGTTAGTATTTCCGTATTATATTTCTGAACAACCAAAAGAGATTAAAAGAATAAACGTAATGTTAATTTCAGAAGATACAAAATATCATTACTGTTGGATTAAAAATTTTAGCAGATTAATTTGCAATCAAAACAATAAGCACGACGGAAAAACACACTTCTGTGACAGATGTCTATATTGCTTCTCAAAAGAAAATTTACTTACTAAACATAAAGAAGATTGTGAAGGAATAAATAAAACGCCTTTAAGAATAGAAATGCCTAAAAAAGGTGATACAATTATATTTAAAAATAATCAAAACCAAATGCCAGTTCCATACGTAATCTATGCAGATTTTGAAAGTATAATAAAACCTATATCAGAAGAAAAAGGAGATAGAACGGAAATAACTAGTGAGCACGAAGCATGCGGGTTTGGATATCAAGTTGTTAGATATGATGGTGAAATAAAAGAAGAAGCTATTATATATAGAGGTGAAAATACCGCAGAAATCTTTCTAAATCATTTAGAAAAAGAAGTAGAAAATATTAACGATATATTTAAACATCCTAAACCAATGATTATGACAAAACAAAATACAGAAGATTTTAAAAACGCAACTGATTGTTGGATATGCGAAGAAGAAATATTAGAATATAAAGTTAGAGACCACTGTCATTTCACGGGTGAATACAGAGGTGCAGCGCATAAAACGTGTAACTTAAAACTAAAGATAAAACCATATTCAACTAAAATACCTGTTGTCTTTCATAATCTAAAAGGTTATGATTCTCATCTTATAATGCAAAAGATACATACGACTTCTAGTGAGAAGATTTCTTGTATAGCGAATAATACAGAAAAATATATTTCATTTAGTATTGGACAATTAAAATTCTTAGACAGTTTTCAATTTATGCCATCATCATTAGAGAAATTAGTAGACGCAACAGATAAAAAAAAATTCAAAATAATTAAAGGACAATTTCATGATAAGACTGATTTACTTTTGCGTAAAGGTGTTTATCCGTACGAATATATAGATTCTTTTGATAGATTTAATGAAACTAAATTACCTCCTGTAGAAAAGTTTTTTAGTTCTCTATCGGATAAAAATATCAAACAAGAAGATTATGACCATGCTCATAATGTATGGAAAGAATACGACTGTAAAAATATAGGTGATTATCATGATCTATATTTAAAAACGGATGTTCTCTTACTAGCCGATATATTTCAAACATTTAGAAAAACTTGTATGAAAACTTATAAATTAGATCCTCTACATTATTACACGGCACCAGGATTATCCTGGGATGCTCTTCTTAAACAAACTAAAATAAAATTAGAATTACTCACGGATATAGATATGCATCTCTTTATAGAAAAAGGAATGAGAGGTGGAATAAGTATGGTTTCAAAACGATACGCGAAAGCTAATAATCCTTTAATAGAAGGTTACGATAAAGATAAAGAAAATAATTATATAATGTATCTAGATGCAAATAATTTATACGGTCATGCAATGTCAAGACCACTTCCGTACTCCGGTTTCAAATGGGTTAATCCGAGTAAAGTTAAGAAGCGTCCTAAAAATAAAGGATGGATCTTAGAAGTTGATTTAGAATATCCTAAAGAATTACACAAAGAACATAACGATTATCCGTTAGCTCCAGAAAAACTTTCCGTGAAAGAAGAATGGCTTTCAGAATATCAAAAAGAAATACTAGATAATAAAAGTATTTTAAAGGTAGAAAAGCTTATACCTAATCTAATGAATAAGAAAAAGTATGTAGTACACTATAGGAATCTACATTTATATCATGAACTAGGCCTAAAAGTAACAAAATATCATAGAATCCTCGAGTTCAATGAGAAACCATGGATGGAACCTTATATAAGAATTAATACAGAACTAAGAAAAAAAGCTAAATCAGCATTTAAAAAAGATTTTTATAAATTAATGAACAATTCAGTATTCGGTAAAACTATGGAAAATATACGAAAAAGAGTAGATATAAAACTTATAAAAACGGATGGAAGTCAAAATGAAAAACTTAGAAAAACAATTGCAAAACCAAATTTTAACAGACGTGTTAAATTCTCTGATAAACTGTCAGCAGTACATGTAAATAAAACAAAATTAAAATTAGACAAACCGATTTATGTAGGATTCTCTATTCTAGATTTATCAAAAGAGTTAATGTACGATTGGTATTACAACACATTGAAAAAAAGATATAATGAAAATTGTACCTTACTTTACACCGACACGGATAGTTTATTAGTAGAGATAAAAACCGAAGACGTTTATAAAGATATGTTTGAAATGAAAGATGAATATGATCTATCCGATTATCCTAAAGATCACTTCTTACACGATGAAAAAAATAAAAAAGTAATAGGGAAATTTAAAGACGAATGCGCGGGTGTTCCGATAGCCGAATACGTAGGTCTAAGACCTAAACTATATTCGGTATTAAGAGCGGATGAACAAGTTATTAAAAAATCGAAAGGAACAAAAAAATATGTGATTGAAAAAGAAATAACCCATGAAAACTATAAAGACGCATTATTTAATAGAAAAAGATACTCTCACAAAATGAACATGCTAAGATCCCATAACCACAATATATACGGAGTGACGGTAAATAAAATAACGCTTTCTCCACACGATACCAAAAGAGATATATCGTCAGATGGAATTACGACGTACGGGTATGGGTATCAGCTGGAACGATAAGTAATTCTTCTTTAACGAAACCTCTCTGTGGTGCGGGAGATTTCAAATAATAAACTCTTATCCCCTGCGTAATAATATGATAATCTATATTATGAATATCGACCGACCATATTGGGTCGGTAGCTCTTCTCTTACCACCTCCTTCTAATTCTCCGGGTTGATATAAATATCTAACGTTCGCGAGTGGACATATTTCAGTATCAACTTTTCTCGTTATAATTGGAGAAGGTTGTCTCATTATTCAAAGCCTTAACGACGTTCGGTAATCTCTTAACCCATTCTCTATTTCTTTCCCGCGTTTCGATCTCCTTAGCGTACTGATAACCGAACAATCTTTCGGCCAAAGTTCTATTAAATCTCTCTACGATTCCTTGATCTCTATGTATCTCTCTTCTACCTCTTCTTATTTTAACATTACGTTTAGCCATTAGTTGAGAAACAACGCCCATAAATTCACTACCTGGGTCAACTTGTAATAGTTTAGGATAGTTCAAATGTCTTTTATAAATCTTCTCAAAAGCGGCGGCAACTTCTTTACTGTCTTTCGATGTCAATGGTTCGGCTTCTTTATATCTCGTTCCCGCATCTACTAATGTCAATGCGTACTTATACGTTTTATTTTTAACTCTATCAAAAGGTAAGAACAGCAAATCGGCTTGATGTACTTCGTTCTTCGCAGACACGTCAAATTTAGGTCGTATTATCTTTTTAGGTGCGGGTAAATATATCTGCCACACAGCTTGTTTATTTAGGAATTCTAACGCTCGTTTATTACTAACTTTGGCTTCTTTAGCTAACTTACTAACGGCCGTCTTACCTTTCCAAAATCCTTTAGGGCTATAGTATATTTTTTCCATTTTCACGGGAAAATTAAATCATAAGCGTGATATTTATTCTTCTTGTTATTCTTACACGGTTTCAATCCGAGCGGTCTAACGTAAAAAGGTGGATCTTTATCCTCTATCTTAGTAGCGAGGTGCCAAGGACACCACACTTTTACATTGCCTTTTAGAGTTAATATCGTACTTTCACCATTTCTCGTTTCAACTGTTATATAGTCAACGATTGTATAGATTTTATTTTTTTCCAAATCGGACCATTTCTTTGTATTATATTCGCTTTGTTCTTTTAACATTTCTTCAAATTCTTCTTCCGTGATTTCTTTTTGCATTTGTGCTTTACTTTGCTCTTGTGCGCTCATTTATTTAATATAGAAAATCAATTATATAATTTCCAAGCGACAAACCCGGTTAATGCCATGCCACCGATAACGAAAACGAGTTCTCTATTCTTTTGGTCTTCCGATGGAGTATAAAAATCGCTTAATTTAGGTTCCGGTGGTAACGCTTGAAGTTCTTTTCCGGTAGAGTAATAATACTGCTTCATAGCCGTATCGACATCGTCAAATGTTTTCTCGGAGTGATGTTCTTTTTTCATCACCTCATTAATATAATCTAATCTTTGAGTTCTTTTTTTATTCCAATCCGCTTGTTCCTGTTCTAATTGTTCCATCGCTTTATCGTGCCTTTCTCTTTCTTCATTCGAATCACCATCTATTTTTTTAAATAAATAATTACTACCGCTAAAAGCTAACGCACTCGTAATAGCTCCTCCAACCATCATCGCTACCGCGCTCGCCATTTTTTTAAAAATAAAAATAAACTACTTCATAATATCAGCCGGTATAATACCCTGTTTAACTAACATATCTTTAGTTACCATTGCGAGTAATATATCGATAGATAACATTCCGATATCACTCATATTAAAATCTACTTTAGGTGGTTGTCTTTTAAATAGTTTTCTACCTATTTCAGAATATCCGACCGTTAATACCGTTTCTACTCCGGCGTGATATAACGTATTCACTATTTCTTTTTTATCTGCCGACATTTTTTTAAAGGAAAAAATTAATTAAATTCAAACGGGTCATATTCTTCTTTCTCTTCCTTTTCGATGGGGGCGACCGCTTTGGTTCCGCTTTGGTTCCGATTAGGTTCCGATTTGGTTACGAAAAAATATAATCCTAATCCGACAACTCCTATTGATATATATAATGGTACGTAATTTGGTTTCTCCTCGTGTTTCGATTTTTTTAAAGAATCATCATCAGAACCTTTCGTTATCTTCGAAAGTTCTATTTCTTTTCTTTTTAATTCGGCTTTTAATTTTTTCGCTTCTACACCTTTCTTACCCGCGGCTACTCGTTTCGGGTCTTTCGTTTTTTCTTCGTTATTCATTTTTTATATCTAAATCTTGATCGCTCTTGTCGAATCGAATATGTTTTACCGTCGTTAACATCGCGGTAAAAGGCGCTAAATACATTCCGTATTTATAATATAGTTCGCAACATGAAGTAGTCAAAGCGTGATTAATAAAAGGATCTTCCTCTAAGTCTTGTATTAGTTTAGGAGGATTATCAACGTTAAAATACTTTGAAACGCTCATGACATATAAATTAATAAAAGCATTACGTAACGTTTTAGTCATACTAGCTCCTAATCTAGCTTCGTATCTACAGTATAGTTTGTTTATTTGTTCTAATGTCATTTCGTCGATATCCGAGAGTTGTAACTCTCTTCCGAGATATTGTTTACTACTGCCACCGGCTACAATAGCCGATAATCTTTCACGTTTTTTTTCTTCTTCAACATCTTCAACATCTTTTCCCGTTACTTCGGTTAATAATTCTTCGGCGTTCATTTTATATAATATATTTTTCAATTTGAAATAATTAAATATCACATATCCGACTAATGATAAGACTGTAGTATTTGTTATAATTGTTAGTATTTCCAATAGCATTTTTTAGCAAATGCTTTTAAGCAAATGCTTTAATGCTTTTAGCAAATGCTTTAATGCTTTTAGCAAATGCTTAATGCTTTTAGCAAATGCTTTTAGCAAATGCTTAATCGACTAACCAATAATTCGTAGGTTGATCCGTTATCAATATTAATTTACGATGCTTCTTTTTTTTAGTTCTTCTTTAATTCTTTGTCGTTCTTCCGAGGTAGGAATAACGTCATTTTCCCTTAGACAATTTTCGAAACTGTCTCTATCTTTCATGTAGAACATACAAACCCATTTAGTTTGTTCTCTCAGATCTTTTAATACGGAATTGTATCTCTGAGATATAACCCATACCGATTGTTCCGCGTGCCTACCGGAAAAAGCTAATTCCGAAAGCATGTCCTTTTTTTTAGTTAATTCTTTCGTAGCGCTACAATCGTCAATAACGTATAACGTCGAATAACCGGCGTATTTATTAAAGAACATTCTTAATAATTCTTGTAGTTTCTCTTCTTCATTAACGATAGGATTAACGATTATTATATTTTTGTTTTTAGGTTTCCTGACATCTCCGATCCACTCACGATTTTTATAAGCTTTATTCCATCGAATAGTAGGACACAATATAACTATGTATTCGAATATTTTATAATATTCATTTTCTAGAAGATCGAGTACGAACTCCGTCTTCCCGCATCCCGTTTGACCGCATATAATCGCCGAATGAGGAAATTTCGGTAGCTCCATTTTTTAATAATTAATAATTAACTTCTTTAAATCTTCCATCTTCAAAATTAATTTGCGCGTCTTGTATAACGAATAGATAAAGGTTTATTAATTCGTCTTCTCCTCCTTCTTTCGTTATTTGTATCGTAATTCCTTCGGAGGCATTCTCAATTCGCCTTCCCGAACCGTGTAGCGAGTTATCATCCGTTGCGCGTAAATCGAGCCATAACGCGTAATTACTGGTAAGATATTTTTCTAATGTCGTATTAGTGAAGACCGTATCTTTTAAAACGGAATTCGTTATTTTATTTCGTTTAGAATTCATAGCAAAAAATTTATTTATTTCGTCCCATTGTTGATAAGCTTTCATTCCTTGACTGTATAGTTGATTCGGAACTCCTTCTATCGTAATCTCTACTTTCGTTATTTTAGGATTGAAATAAGTTTCGGTGTTCGTTCTTTCGGGGTCCTCGAATAACATCAGAACCCCTTTCATACTTCTAGCCGGAACATTTAAATTAATGTTCCATAAAGTATCTGACTTATTTTTCGTTATCTTCCTATGCCTTAGTATTCTATCGTACAAAATAACCATTTTACCGGAAACTTGTTGTCTTATTTGTCTAGATAATTCGGTGTCGGAAACCATATCGAATTCTAAACAAATATTACTTATTTTATAACTCGCATCTTTATCCGTCGAGTTAATAACTTTATTATAATCGTTGAAAGTAAGTTCGTATTCGAGTCTATCGCCGAGACCGGACTGATAAAATGGCATATGCGTTTCTAATAGTTCGAAGTCTAACGGAATACAAAATCTATTTTTATACGCGTCCGCTATAGCTTCGTCTTCTTTGTCCGCACCAGCATTTCCCGCTCCAACTCTGTGTTTTAACATGTTTACTTTACCTAGACCTTGATAAGCCATGTTCGCGCGTTCGGTAGGCGTTTTCCATAAATCGACGTAACAATGATAAATATCGCTATCATCGATTGACATAACTTCATTTCCGCTTATACGAATGGTCATTTTTTTAATTATTGATCTTCCTACGTTTTGATATATAGTAGAATTTACGTCCGTAGATTTAATTTCTATTTCGAAAGCTAATCTAACCGTTCCGGGTACTATAACGTCGTTACTACTTAGATTAGGGAATCTAACTAATAACTGTTGATTCTGATCGATAGTAGAAGGATTATTAGTTATTACGACGCTCTGTCTAATCCCTTTTACGCCTCTCGGTTCCCTCATTTTTCTGTAAGGATTTAATTTTTCTCCGTAGGAAGACATTTTTAAGGTTTTTTTTTTAGTACGATAATTCAATTATCATTGACGCAACCGTATTAACGCACGTAGAATTATCTGTTTTAGAAACGAAATTGATTACGTCGAGAGGTTCAATCTGTAACGGTATAGCGAAACGTGACGCGGCGCTCGGAAAAATACCCAAAAACACGCCATATTTCGGTTGTTCAATTCCATTAATAGATACCGCAATGGCTACATTAGCATTGTCCGTTCTTTTACTCGATAACCCTAACCCCAATATCCAACCGGTCCTTCCAGTCACGTAACCGACCCCTTCTTCTCTACCGGCGTTACCGAAACTAAATACTTTTCCGTCCTTTAATGCACCCTTACTTTCGGCGCATATGCTTATCGTCTTCTTCGTACTAATACTATCCCTCAATTTATTAATTTCTTCTTTCCTTTCTAAATTATCGGCGTGTTGTCTATTAGATAACTGCGGAACTACGCCCCTAAATTTATTAATTTCTTCTTTCAGCACTAAATTATCGGCATGTTGTTTATTAGATAACTGCGGAACTAAAACGTTCCTCACATGATTAATTTCTTTTTTAAGTTCTGAATTATTAGAACTAACACCTTTATATATTATTTTTTTAGTTCCAAATATACTCATTTTATAATATATTTTTTTTAGTATTCGTAGTTTTCATCATCTAATAATTGAATTAAAACTGATACAACGGTATTAATACACGAAGGATTACTCGATTTACTAATAAAATTAATTACATTAAGAGGAGAAATCTTAAAATATGGTTTTATTTCAATAGAATTTGTTGGTAAAAAACTTGTTTCAATACTACATTCTTGTTTTTCAACTCCATCAATAGTTAAAACTATATTTAAAATAAATTCGTGTGTTCTGTGAACAGGAAGAACGCTTAACATATTTTCATTAGTTCTTTGAGTAGATATAGACATTCTAATTATTCTACCCCAAGTTCCTAATACGCAACCAACATTTCTATCTTTACCGTTATTACCGAAACTAAATACTTTTCCTTTATATAAAAAACCGGAACTTTCTGCATATAATAATATATTTTTTTCATTTCTAATTTTTTTTTTTTAAAAATTAAAATCTAAAACGTGATTAGAAACAACTTCTCGTATTGTCTTGCCCACTAAAAATTCTTCTTTGTATTTTATATCTCTATTAATTTTTTCAATTTCTTCTTTTAGTTCAGAATTATCTTTAATTTTTAGTTCAAAATTTTTATAATCGTCACTTTGTTTATAAACCAACTGAGGAATTACAACGTCCTTCAAATGACTAATTTGAGTAATTACAACGTCCCTCAATTTATTAATTTCTAAATTATTTTCAGTGGTTTTTTTAGTTCCAAATATACTCATTTTTAAAGATAATCTTTTAACTCTAAAACGCAATTAACTGGTAGACGATTAACTATTTTATTATTATTTTCGTCCCTTATTTCTAAATTTAATTCGGTTATAGCGTCATTAATTAAACTTTTATATTCGGGATGTTCGAATTTAATCGTAGTTATATCTCCGAATTCTTTATTTTCTACGGGAATAACCGCTAACAAGGTACTAGGATTACCGTCTAGAAAATTATAAGAAGTACTAACTTGTTCCAAATGAACGTACAACGATTTATAGATAGCGAAATCTATACTCTTATCACCGATGTGTACGTTATTAGGGCTAAATCTAGGTTTATCAAATCCTAACATATAGTTCAAATTTTTACTCAATCTCAAATCTTTAGTAGTAATTAACGACGCTATTCCATTAATTTCGTTAACAGTTAAGGTAATATTATAAGTTTTTAAAAAATCCGATAATTGTTGAAAACTATAATAACCATCTGGAATTTGAATAGGTCTCTCGCCCACCTTTTGTACATATTCGTTAACGATATTATACCAACCTACACCGTACGTAAAACATTTCAATCCGATACATTTATTTCCATTTCTATTATCGATATATTGTTGTAAGTTAATAGTTTTATCAATATTAGAAATTGTATGATGCATTTTTTATGTTTAAAAAATGTCAATCCAAAATACCTTCAAGTACAATGATAAAGCTCAATATACCCATGGAGGTGTGTTCAATAAAAAGATCGTCAACATTATAAAACAATCCATCGTTATTACTTCAGATGGAAAAAGTTTCAATGCAGATTTCCTAGATTTATTTAAAAAATATAAATTACCGCACGTAGCATCAGATGATATAGTTCAACGATGGAACGAAGACTGGTTTTTATTCTATCAAAACCAACTTAACTTCGCTATATGGTGCGCTACAGCCGGATGCGGAGTTGATTTCGATAATCACATATCTAATATAAACCCTATGGTCGGTTCTCTATTCTCGTTCCATTTTTATTATCAAACTAGAAGAATACTATTCGAATTATGTATAGCTTTACCGCAAGATAAAAGTTGGAACGCCTTTAACAATAGTTATAACCGCGAAGCGTATGAACGTATATGTAAAGAATTTAATGTAGATCCTAACGCGGACTGGCGACAAAAATTATATCCGAATAGCGATGGTCTCGGAGATGTTTATACTAGCGGTCATATATCCTGGACACGAACGGATTTTAGACACGATAATTCGGGTAAACACATTAAAAATCTTAAATTTTATGTTATAGATCTTAGTAAGATGACATTCGGAAAAGAAGTACCCGGAGATAGACATTGCGGCGTTACTAAGTGTTATTACGGTCCACCTAAGAAATACCATATAGATTATATTCAACAAGATGATGGAGTTAAAGACGCTTGGACTACATTCGTTTTAGATACATCGAAGGGATTTACTCAAGCCGGAGTTCAGCGTATAAACGAATCCATAAGAACGTATTGCTGGGCTATCTTAGGTTCTCAGTCTCAAACTAGAACTAATATACTCGGAACGGGAACCGCTTTTGACGCTCAAAAACAATTTCTAGCGAACGTGGAGGACGCTATAAATAGTCCCCTAGATTTACCGAGTCAAATTTCTAGATATCAAAACACGTTGAAATACGCTAGAAGTAAAGTTGATTTTGTGTACGGAATAGACTTGTATATGTCTCCGAGTAATATGGAATTACGAATAGGAACAATTCAAGATTATAATAATGAAATCGTTGTCGCGACGGAAAAACAAGACCTCGGTTTAAATAATGAAGTTAATATTAAACCTATTCCGCCGAGACAAAATGTAGAATTGAAAGGAACAACTACTAAACAAACCAACAGAGTAGAACCAAAGATCGAGGTTAAAAGCGAAACGCCAAAGCTCGAGGTTAAAAGCGAAACGCCAAAGATAGAGGTAGAAGCGGAACCAAAGCATCATGTTTCTGAACACGAAGATAATAAAACGGCAATAATAGTAGGAAGTATAGCGGTAGGTCTTACGTTTTTATTTATTTATCGTTGAGATACTCTTTCGCCGCCGTAAATAATAATCCGATAACTAAAACTAATAAAACCCATAGATTATTAGCTAGCCAATTAACGACTTTACCCGTTGCGGATAACAGCCACGATACGATAGCCCCTATTATTCCCGGTAATGCCGCTGCCGCTTTACCGGCTAATTTAGCTAATAATTTACCGATATTAGATAATTGTTTTTTTATCCAATCTTTCACACCATCACCTTTTGGTGGAGGTTTTGGTGTTATAGATCCTCCTCCTCCACCGGGTATAACGGTTTCAACAATAAGACCAATAATCATTCCAAAAGCGGTTAAAACGCTAGCGATCGTAATTCCTTGTTCCCTGAATAAAGTTTTTATTCTTTCGGCTAATGTCGTGTCTTCTCAATATTTTATTGATGGTTTCTTTTATTCTATTTACTTGGCTACGTATTTTTTCTTTATTAACATTAATCGCTTCTAATCTAGAACTTCTCTCAATTTCTAAATCTATTATTCGTTTTTTTATCTCTTTTATTTGATCTTCATCATCGGTTTGTTCTAATTTTTCTTTTTCGTATGCTATTTTTTTATTTGTTTCAGTAAGTTTTGCTAATTCATTTGCTATCTCTTCTTTAACCGTTGTCATAGCTTTCATAATACCGTCCATTTCTCTTTTTGTCATATCTGTTTGTACTTCTTTAGGTGTATTTTCTATTTCTTCGGCTACTTCTTTCAAAGCAGTTTCTGATCTATTTGTTGTTGTTAATAAATTTTGGGCATCTTGTTCCGAAGTTATATTTTCTAGGGGTATTTCTTGTCCTGCATTATTAATTTCATCTCTCATATTTTGTAAAGCTGCAGCAGCTTTGACAGATAGTCGTTTTTTACTGTTATAATCCGGTAAATTTAATAAATCTCTAATTGCAGATGTACCACCAGGACCAATTCTACTTGCTAAAGTATTCAAAGCAATAAAACCTCCTCTTTTGGATGTGATTTCAATGTCTATATCTCCAACCTTTAAAAATAACGTTTTATTATCAGGACCAAGTTCAAAGTTTGAAATATCTATACGAATCGGGTCTAATCCATATTTTTCTTTTATCATCTCGTAATATCTTTTAACTATTGATTGTTTCTGTTCCACTATTAATTGCGTTCTTGTATCTACATCATTAATATCTTCGATATGAGCGGATTGGTTTTGTATGGTTCTGTTAAATTCATCATCTGCAATCATATCATTATCATCATTATAAACATCATCTTCAAAGTCTTCGTGATAATCTGGTTCATTATAATCAAATCCGCCTTCAGCCATTTTTATTCGGAATAAATTGGTGGGGGATTTTCATATCTATAATTATTATTAGTGATATAATTATTATTAATTGTATAAATTATTCCTTTTTTAAACTGTTTTGTATAGTATTCATCGCTTCTTCCCTTCCACGATTTTTTTTTTTTTTTTTTCTTCATCAGTTATTAATTCATTTTTATCTACTTTTTTTATTGATCTTATTTCTTCTTTAAGTTTAGAATATTTTTCCATTTCAATTAAAACTAATTTAAACTCTTCGGGAGATATAGTTCCATCTTGTAAATATTTAGATATAATATCCTTAATACTATTAAGTTTACTTTCAGCCGCTATTAAAACGTTACAATGTTTTTCAGTTTTTGCCATTAATTTGCGTCTTATCATTTTAACGAACATACCAGCTCCTCCGCATATTACGGCCGCTATTTGTACCGGTAACAAAACTGGAATAGCTATTCCTATTCCGGCTAAAATAACTCCGGATGATATTAGACCGGTATCTACTCCGTCGGTAATGTTAATACCTCTTTTATATTTTTTTCTTAGAGATTTTCTAGTATCTCTTTCGTTAATTAAAAAATTTTCTATTTCAGATATCTTATTTAATCTATAATTTTGACCGTCTTCTACTGGAAGATCGGGATATATAGAAGGAGCCGTAGGTTGCTTCATTTTTTAAGGTATTTTTTTTAATTAATCGGGGGGACATAGGAGGCGTTCTGTACCTCCTTTTACCTTTTTTATTTTCGTACCCTTCCCCACCCACGATAGTTTCTCACTGTCCCTCCTTTAGGTTTTTTTAAATTTTTACTCATCTCACTGTCCCTCCTTTTACCACCCCCATGTACCTTTTATTTTTTTTACCTCTCTCCCTACCCTCGATAGTTTCTCACTGTCCCTCCTTTAGGTTTTTTAAAATTTTTACTCATCTCACTGTCCCTCCTTTTTGGAGGATGTATCTTTTTTTATTTTTTAGGAAATTTTTATATATATATAGGGGTAGTGACAAGCGAAGCGGGAACGGGATCACGAGCGGAGCGAGTGAGACCGTTCTGTCACTACCCCTATATATACACGCACCATCCTGATATACCGGTATGTACTTTCATACAAACACTGCATATCCTGTTCTCAACATCGCATTTCCGTTGCAACAACTTGTCTAGGTATATTATGTCAGGGAAGGTAAAGAAGTAGTTGCTAACCTGATAAAAAGTACTGTTTAACCCTTTCCTTCATATCTACGCCTTGCAAACAGTGTAGACACTGATCAGATGGCTCCTATTGCAGTCATCTGATCAGGCTGTGCCCTGTTTGCTCATGGAATTTGATAGATTTGTTTCTTTACTTTCTACAGTGTTCCGCCTTCCATATTTCATTATAACTATTTTGTCCATGACTATTCAGTAGGTACAGTATTAAAATTTGGAGTAAACATAGAACAGGGAAATGAATTGGGATGGCATTTGTATAAAGGATGGTTGAGTAGTTTTACCTCAAGAATCAAATCAGTGTTTCAGTTCATACATCATCTTGCTCTGCGTGCTGGATATAATCATGAATATAAAACATACTATGCAATCGCTTGAAATGTTTTAGGCTATGGGGGAATTTACTTGGATTTCGACGAAGTAATTTTGCGACCATTGGAACCGTTAAGGAAATACCGGTACACACAGGGGCGAGAAGAGCCTGAAGCATTGGGAAGCCAGCTTGTAATGGCCGAGAAAGGCGCACTGTTCCTGCATCTCTGGTACCACGGGTATAGAAAATATCAGAGTCAGTGGGGATATAATGCACTCGTATACCCAGACAAACTGGCAAGACAAAACCCTAATTTAATACATGTGGAAGGTTTTAATTTTACAAGACCGGCCTGGGACCAAGCCGTAGAGTTGATTCACAAAGGGAGCTATGATTGGTCTACAAACTACGCAATGCATATGCTCCATCGGGCCAACCGAGACGAAATAAATCTCACAACCATTCGTCGCTTGAAAACGACAGTTGGCTCTGTTAGCCGACATGTACTTTTCGGAAATAAAGAGCTCTGTGAAGAATAAGAAACAATTTCGTGACTCTCAATCTGCTCAACAGCGCTTTGCTTTCAACTCGTTCATCCGCTTCATTTCGACATTACAACGTGAGAAGTCGATTCAAACAATAAAGAATATCTATCTATCTATCTATCTATCTGATCAGGGTCTTCTGTATTTGCGTATGGTATAGTATAGGTCTGGTTCTACAGTTTTTGTCTAAGCCAAAATGACATGTGTTCATATGAGATGATACAAATTGTTTAATGATATTAATGGTGTAATTATTTCTTACATGAACCTTCAAGGGTAAAAGTTTGAAATAGTTCAGATTATGATGAAACTCCGAGATGCATGGCCTCTCATCTGAATGAAAAACATTTGCCATGATATTGTCAATTCGCCTTTAGAGTGATGAAGGTTGATTCATGCAGGCCTTTGTTACAGTTAACCCTTCGCTTGCTATTCGCTTCAATATGCCTACCTGTAAATAGTGAAGACCCAGATGAGACAGCTCCTGCAGGAGCTGTCTCATCAGGGTCTGCACTATTTACAAATTGATTGTGCAACCAGCGCACTCCACAGCTGTCATTGCACAGCGAAATACGTGTACACAGTGAAGATATATGTAATTATACAACAGGGTATGGGTTAAGAAGGAGAAATGTATTTTAAAATTCAGTAAGCGAAGGATTAACCCTTTCCTCCATGAACATTTATATAAGAAAAAATGACGTCATGAATATTGATTAGATTCTTTTGTTAAATAGCACATGGATACAGTAAGTTTTGGCCATGACAGAAACCGTAGAATCATATCTATGTTATATTATAAGCAAACAGAGCAGAGCCTGGTCAGACGGCTCATATAGGAGATGCCTTATCTGGGCGTAATATGTTTACAAAAGCATAGGGATTTGCGTAATTATGGAGTAAAGGTCGAGTGAAAATAGCGAGGTATGATCAGAACTATATGTAGTCTCATTTCGAGGCCATCAAAGTGAAGATTTGGCCATGGCAGACACTGTAGATTCATATCTATATGATACTACATTTGTATGACCAAACAGAGCAGACCCTGATCAGAGGGCTCCTATAGGAACTGTCTGGTCTGTATCTGCTCTGTTTGCAGAGTCATAGGAAGGCGTAGTTATGGAGTAAAGTGTTAAAGTGTCGATATATTAGAGCAATGTAGAAGTGCCTCGAGTAAAAACAGCGAGATATGATAGGAACTAGTCTAAATTTGAGGTCCTCGGTGTTGAACAACCTGCCAAAAGGGATGCACATACAGTTGAACTTCGATATCTCGAACCCGGATAACTCGAACTTCGGGATAACTCGAACTAAAGGTTTGGTCCTGCGAAAATTTGCAATACATAATTGTTCTAAAATGTATCACAACGCATATCTAGAAAAACATGCGACAGCTTAATGTAGGTCGAAAGTAATGCTGAAAACTCCTACAGGAGTTTTCAGCATTACTTTCGACCTGCATTAAGCTGTAAATTTGAGATATTTGTCAGATTAAAAATCGGATGACTCGCATTTCTGTTATCTCGAACTAAATTGTATGGTCCCTTGAAGTTCGATATATCGCAGCTCAACTGTACTAGGAATGGATGGCTAAAGCATTCTGTCGTGTTAATCCGCACATGGAAATGTAGATTATGATGTGCCAGTAATTGTTTCGCTTTCTCTGCCTTTGTTGCTTATAGTTTTGCTATTTAATGTCGTTTAACCCATTATTCCATTAATGCTCATTTCTTTGACTTTGCCAATAGAGTAGACTCAGATTAGACGACTTCTAATTATGATTCCACAGTTTCTATTATTGTCAAAAAACCATGTTTCCATGTTCTGTTAAAACAATTAATTTAATTAAATTGACGACGTCGTTATTTTTACATGGATATGCATGGAATGAGTTTCAGTAAACGGTTAACCGTGTTTATCGAATACAGAAGTAAAACAATTAGGGACCTGTGTTGCAGATAAAGGTAACAAACGGCAAGTCTGTGACCAACCGATGTTGTACTGGAAAAATACTTGAAAACCTCTTTGAATAAATCTACCGAAAAGGAACATTTATTGGAGTAAAGGATAATTTTATAATTATGTATTTTTGAAACCACTGTGATTAATAGAGCATTTGTTCCGTATAGGAGCGAATGCTCTATTTATCACAATGGTTTCAAGACGCGTATTTTACAGAGGCGTTAAAAGGTGTCTGTATAGATAGCTGGATAGATAGATAGATAGATAGAAATATAAGTATAACAGAAATATCCCTATTAACACCGTTAAATACAAAATATGTCAGTTATAGAATATCGATGAGCATGCTTACTGATTAACACAGCAGAGTATCAGAACAATTAGTAAGAGACATATTAAGGAATAAAGTGAAACAAACCTATCAAATTAACAAAGATAAAACAGTAAATTAATAAAAAGAAGCCATGGCATTCAAGAAAAAGCAATAAATACACAAGTGCCATCACTTTAAAGAAAATTGTTGTATAACTTATCTTTTATCTATCAATTCTGAAGGGTGGTGATCCCCCGAAAGCAAAAATTGCAACACAAAAAGAGAAAATTGCAGACTCGGTTTTATTGAGTCTGTTCATGAGCTGTAATTGAAAGTGCAACACTGCTCACGCCCCCTAGCACCGGCTTAAGCGGTATTCAATTTTCAGAACAAGAAGTACTGAAATTCATGATCTCGAAGGATCAGAAGGTATAACAACACTGAGAATGAAGAAATTTTTAACATCAATTTTAATTGACTGGAAGATTTGCGTTGTCTTAAAGTCTGAGGAAGGCCATTCCACAAGTGAACACATCTGAAAAGAAATGAGTTCTTACCAAAGCTGTTAACTCTAGGAATGGCGTAGCGTCTGTTATCTGTAAAAGTGAAAGAAAACGAATCTTCTTGATCACGAACAGCTGACATGTGTGATCTTGTACAGCGGTTATGAACAGAGCTTAAAGGAACAAAACAATCACTAAGATATACAGGGGCAGTGCCCTTAGAAATAACAATAACAATCACTAAGATATACAGGAGCAGTGCCCTCAGAAATATTAAAAACAATCACTAAGATATACAGGAGCAGCACCCTTAGAAATAATAAAAAACAATTAAAAACAATCACTAAGATATACAGGAGCAGTGCCCTTAGAAATATTAAAAACAATCACTAAGATATACAGGAGCAATGCCCTTAGAAATATTAAAAACAATCACTAAGATATACAGGAGCAGCACCCTTAGAAATATTAAAAACAATCACTAAGATATGCAGGAGCAGCACCCTTAGAAATATTAAAAGAACAAAACAATCACTAAGATATACAGGAGCAGTGCCCTTAGAAATATTAAAAACATGAGAAAGAGTGATTTGATCAACTCCTTTGGATACTGACAACCAGTTGAGGTATTTAAAATGATCTGTGCCAATGTGTTCTCTTGCGTCTGAATTTTAAACAAAACGGATTAATTTATTTTGAGTTGATTGAAGTCTATCTTTCAAACCTTGAGTTTGAACAGCGTACCAAAAACAACAAGCGTAATCAAAGTGGCATTGAATAAGTGCCAAAACCAAAAGTTTCCTTGTATGAAAATTTAAAGATTGGCCTTTTCTGTACAAAAAACTTCAGTCTGATGTTTGCTTGTGTAATAACTGATCTTGCAATTGCCTCACAAGATAAGAATTGGTCTTAACTAGCACCTAGATATTTAACAGAGGTAGAAGACTTAATAGGTTGACCATTACAAAGTTTTTGTGTTGATTTACGTCCGTTTCTGCTCACTATGGGCTAATTGGACGCCCTGGAGAGAGGGGAGAGGATACAGAGAAACCCGGGCGTGATGCCCTACTCTTATTATCGACAGAGTTTCTCTGGTTCTTTTAGATGCCCAGTGTAAAGCACTGATACATCAGACCTCGGTTTATAGTCTCGTCCGAAGGACTTGGTCCGGCGGGGCATTACAAAGTATATCTAAATGTGACTGAGTTCTTAATTTAGGTTTAGAACCGAACAGGATTGACTCAATCTTACCTAGATGAAGAGAAAGTTTATTATCAATTAACCATTTGCTAACTTCATCCAGATCTTTGGACAGACAACTTTCCATTTGGGAAATATTTTTGCTAGATACTAAAATACCTGAGTCATCTGCATACAATAAAAGCTTGTTTGATACAGCACCCGTCATGTCGTTTACATAAATTAAAAACAAAAGTGGTGCAAAACTGTATTGGTGCAAACCTAAAGCTTTAAGTTTCATAAGTAAGATACTATGATCAATCGTATCAAAAGCTTTTTGTAAATCAAGGAGTACCATGCCAACCATATTACCTTTATCCATTTGGAATCTGAAAAAAGTAAAATCTGTAAAGTCAGAAAGATTAATCAGACAAGTATCAGTAGAAAAACCTCATCTAAAGCCGGACTGAAAATTGTACACAAGCTTATTATCATTCAATATGTTTCAAGTTGATCAAAAATAACTTTAGAAAGGAACAAATCGGGCTTGTTTCAAATCATCTGATAAATTAATAATATGCGTGAGAGGGCAAACTATCAAGTGAGCACCATCACGTACAAATCTAGATGGAATGTCATCCAATCCCGTAGCTTTATTAAGACCTACGTTCCTTAAATATTTCAAAACACTATCTTCACTTACGATTGAGAATGTAAAACTATTAGGAACGACACGTTTAGAAGAATAGTAATCAAACACAAATTTCTGGCCATATTTGCCTATACATTTTGGAAGCTTCTCAACCAGACTAGAAGCTATATTGACATAACATGAGTTAAAATGTTTGGCAACATTAAATTTATGAGGGAAATAATTAAAGCGTCGAGCTTTACTTAAATGAAGTACAGTTGAACTTCGATATCTCGAACTCTGATAACTCGGACTTCTGGATAACTCGAACAAAATGTTCAGTCCTTACAATACAGAATTGCTCTAATAATGTATCTCTACAGATATCTAGAAACACATGTGACAGCTTAATACATGTCTAAAGTAATGCTGAAAGCTCCTACAGGAGCTTTCAGCATTACTCTAGACCTGTATTAAGCCAGTGCCTTGAGAAATTGTTCAGATTAGAAATCGGATGACTCCAACTTGTACACAAGCTTATTATCATTCAATATGTTTCAAGTTGATCAAAAATAACTTTAGAAAGGAACAAATCGGGCTTGTTTCAAAACATCTGATAAATTAATAATATGCGTGAGAGGGCAAACTATCAAGTGAGCACCATCACGTACAAATCTAGATGGAATGTCATCCAATCCCGTAGCTTTATTAAGACCTACGTTCCTTAAATATTTCAAAACACTATCTTCACTTACGATTGAGAATGTAAAACTATTAGGAACGACACGTTTAGAAGAATAGTAATCAAACACAAATTTCTGGCCATATTTGCCTATACATTTTGGAAGCTTCTCAACCAGACTAGAAGCTATATTGACATAAAATGAGTTAAAATGTTTGGCAACATTAAATTTATGAGGGAAATGATTAAAGCGTCGAGCTTTACTTAAATGAAGTACAGTTGAACTTCGATATCTCGAACTCTGATAACTCGGACTTCTGGATAACTCGAACAAAATGTTCAGTCCTTACAATACAGAATTGCTCTAATAATGTATCTCTACAGATATCTAGAAACACATGTGACAGCTTAATACATGTCTAAAGTAATGCTGAAAGCTCCTACAGGAGCTTTCAGCATTACTCTAGACCTGTATTAAGCCAGTGCCTTGAGAAATTGTTCAGATTAGAAATCGGATGACTCCAACTTCTGTTATCTCGAACTAATTTGCATGGTCCGTTGGAGTTTGAGTTATCGAAGTTCAACTATATATTCGCATTTTGCATCACAATGCTCCGTCACATAAGGCATCGATTGTGAGAGAAAAACAACATGTAACTGAGCTAGAAAATCCAGTCTACTCACTAGACCTAGCCGCATGTGATGTTTTCTTACTTAAAATGAAACGTTTCTTGGGTGGGCGCAGCCCACTTTCATAAGTGCGCTGGGACCAGCATTTATTTAGTACAATGTACATGAGCCGTAGGTCTGTTTAACCCTTTCGCTGCCAATGCCGGATCTGTGATTACCTATGCAAATAGTTTGGATCCAGATGAGACGCAGAGTAAGTCGACGTCTCATCAGGATCCAAACTGTTTGTTACTGTTACTATGTTTTTTAAACAAAACTGAAGAAAATCAAAAGAATGAAAATTTGTAGCAGACGACAAAGTTAGTAGACGATAAAGTTTGGCAGCGAAAGGGTTAAGGCTACCAAAAACTGTTCTAAATCCTGGATTCAAAGATTGCAAAGATGTGTACAATCTAAAAGAGAGTACTTCGAAATGTTTATCGTGATTTTTGAAATAAATAAAACAACACTATGCCAAAGAAACGGTACATACAACATTGTGAAAGCTATTGAATTACTTTTTGAACATCCCTCGTATTGTAGAATGTTAACTACAGGGACTGCAGTCGACGCTTTAGTGACTACTAAACCGTATCCGTTCCGACTGAACTGAATGCATACTTCGCTATCAGTACAGGTAGAGTATATATTGGTGATTTGTCATATTTTATGTCTTAAGCAGATTTTCCGAAAATGATATTTATCGCCACAGATCGTTTGCCTTCGAAGCATGAATTTGCGAGAGGTTGCGTGAAATCGGTCCGATACTTCTTGTATCATATTAAATATTGTATCCCTTCCCTTCATAAATACATGAGTGTATGAGCTTACCACGCTGTGAAATAATTTCTACTCAGATTTGGACTAGCTGCAATGTTGACTACGTTCGTTCAGATCATACGTTTGACGCATTATTATCCGAGTCAGAAAGATTGATAAATGTGCGTACTTAGATACTGAAATCGTTATTTCTCCACTAGACCGTATGGTGTGACCACTCTTTAGAATCATCTCGAAGAGACGATTTTAAAGAGTGGTCACAACATATTGTTTGGTGGAAAAATAAAGGAGTCAATTCTAGAAAATGTTTTAATTTACAAAGGTAACAGACACTATAAGCAAATAGAACAGACGTTTTTAAACATTGAGAACAGACGCACAAAACAAAGAGAACAGTCACTATAAGCAAAGAGGCTAGACGCTATAAACAAAGAAAGTAGACGCTAAAAGCAAATAGAAATGACACTATAAGCGCAGAGAGCAGACGCTATAAGCAACAAGAACATATGTTATAAGCAAAGAGAACAGATGATATAAGCAAAAATAACAGACGCTTTAAGCAAAGAGTCCAAACGCTATTTACAGAGAAAACAGACGTATTAAGCAAGGACAACATATGCTATACGCAAAGAGAACACACTTTAAGCCAAGAGGAAAGACGCTATAAACAAAGAGAACAGACGCTATAAGCAAAGAGAACAGACGCTATAAACAAAGAGAACAGACGTTTTAAGTATACATGTAGTTCTTACAGGAGTTGTTTGATTTAGGTCTTCTCTGTTTGCAATGTCGTTAAAATACGAGGTTTATCAAATGGTATTTGGGGGGATGTTCTGTTATACACACAGATGGTTTGTATCACATGATACGTTTTCAATAAGTGTAGTGGAAACCATCTTAGGAGAAAGTAAACCATTTCAATACTTTGAATTTATTACAATTGAACTTGGATATCTCGAACTTCGAGATAACTCGAAACCAAGGTTTGGTCCTTCTGTTCTAAAATGAACAACTATTCGTATCTAGAAATATATGTGACAGCTTATTGCAGATCGAAAGTAATGTTGGAAGCTAATACGGGAGCTTTCAGCATTACTTTTAGACATGCCTTAAGATGTGAACTTATTAAATTAGATTAGATTAGAAATCTAACTTCTGTTAGAAGTAACTTGCATGATAGTTTGAAGTTCGAGATATTGAAGTCCTGGATCCATGCTTATAAAACCTTTTAGTTGAGTCTGAGTTCGTTCTCAAGTTTTTGATTGGTCAGATTTGAGCCCAAGGCTCAAATCTGACCAATCAAAAGATTGAGAACAAACTCAGACTCAACTTAAAAGCTTTATAAGCATGGATCCAGCTGTATAGATGACCTTAGAACATTATTTGGATCTATATGATACGCCGAGTAATTCAGCGTCTCGTCAGGATCCAAACTATTCGTCACAACATTTACATTTGAAGATAGGAGATTTAAGGAAATTAGTTCCACTCTGAATTTTCCGGCAAACGACGTTTATTTGAAGTCATATTTAAAGCCTTTCCTTCATATAAACACATTTTCACACATTTGCAAACAGGGTAGACCCAAATCAGAGGGCCCCTATAGGAGCCGTTTGATCAATGTTTGCTATGTTTGCTAGATGGGATTTCATAATTCTGTTTCTTTAGTTTCTAAAATGGCTATAATGTTCCAACTTCCATATTTCATTATAACTATTTTGTCTATGAATAGTCAGTATGCATTGAATACTGGAATAAACATAGAACAGGGAAATTGTAAAACGAGAACCGATATGAGATGGCACCGTGTGGGCCATACAATACATGTATTGGCCTGCAGACCAGTATTGCGGTCCCATTTAACCCATTCCCTCATAGGCTATTTTTAGATACAACCTCTTTGAATAAATCTACCGAAATGGAGCATTAACTAGAGAAAGGGAAACTTTTAGAATTGTGTAGTTATGAAATCATTGTGATAAATACAGCATTTGCTCCTAGGAGCAAATGCTCTATTTATCACAATTGTTTCAAGCAGTGACTTTTACAGAGTCGTCAATATGAGGGAATGGGTTAAGCTGTTACGCTATGCATCAAGAGGGAAATAAAATGAGTCGCTCTCTTTGTAAAAAAAATCTAATTGCAATGAAAACAGTGTAGACTGAACTAGGCACCCAAGACAGTATTGTGGTATTTTAAAATTGTTACACTATTTGTTAAGTGGGGGGGAGATGTCTTATTGTATTGAAAACAGTGCAGACTGAGTCACACCTTTAAGACTGTATTGTGGCCTCTTAACAATTGCTACACTATGTGTCTAATGGGGAAACCATCCGCTCTCTGAGGAAAAGGCCTTATTGTATTGAAAAGGGTGTATGCCCAAACCAGCCTCCGCGCCGGTAAAGCAGTCTCGTACCAACTGTTGTACTTATTATTGTCTAATGGGGAAATTAAAATGAGCCCCTTGTGTGGGGAAAGAGGTCTTATTGCATTGAAAACAGTGTGCATGTATACTCAATCCAGTCTTCCTGACAATATTGCGGCTTTGTCACGTGAAAAAAAAAATAACTGCTTCTAGGGGAAAGGATCTTAATGAATTAAAAACAGTGTAGACCCTGTCAAACCTCTACGTCGGTATTGCGACATTTTATCAGCTGTATCAGCTAATAAAACGTTGCAATACTGACGTGGAGGCTTGTCAAGTTTGTCAAGTTGAAAAAATGAATGAGTCTCTTTATTGGGGAACATGTCTGATAAAGCTTGCATATTAAATGTTATCAGACTCAGATGCCTGATCTGGATCTACACTGTTTGTTATGTAATAAGAACTCTTTCCTCAGAGATTGGCTCAAACACTGCAGATACATACACTTTTAAAGACCCCTTGTGCCCCCCCCCCCCCCCCCCCCCCCCGGTAACTTACGGTAAAGGCTACACAGCATTGCCATCAGTAAATCAACCTACTCAGTAAAGCCCTCTAAACTGGGCGTCCAATTTAGTATAAATATCGGTCATGGAGACAGGTGGCAGCTTACTGCAGGGTGAATGACATGCAGAAAGCTCCTCTAGGAGATTTCTGTATGACATTCACCCTGCAGTAAATTGCCACCTGTCTAAAGATATCTACATTCTTCTCTACTAGACTTCCAGTTTAGAAAGGGTTTACTGTATTCCCAAATCTGGCCCACATTCCTGATGCAAACGGCATATAAAAACCCGGATGTTCATGGTGACAAATTATAATACAGTAAACGAGCAGACACTGTATGGAAAGTTGATGCTAACCAATGAAAATGAAAAGGAAGTAGTAATTATATCAAACCCTTTTTTGTGAACCCATACCAAATCACTTGTATCCAGATCAGATGTCATTGGTCCAGCGTCTGGTCCGTGTCCTAGCTGTTTGACAATCGGCCAATAGCATCTCACAGGCTTGAAAGAATCGGAAGCAAGTGACATTTGCAGCAGCTCAAGATCTAACAAGCATCGATTTAAACAGAAGAATAAGTGTTAACCATAAACCTGATGGAAACGTCCTTTCACACATTTGCAAACAGAGTAGACACGGGTCAGACGGCTCCTGAAGCAGCCGTCTGACCAGGGTCTGCTCTGTTGGCTTATGAGATAATATTGATCTGATTCTAGACTCACTGCGATGATAAAAAAATATTCCCTTATTTATGCCATTATAAAAACTCAGCTGAATAATATTAACCCTTCGCTTGCTATTCACGTCAATATACCTGTAAATAGTGAAGACCCAGATGAGACAGCTCCTGCTGGAGCTGTCTCATCAGGGTCTGGACTATTTACAAGTTGATTGTGCAGCCAGTGCACTCCACAGCAAGGATTGCACAGCGAAATACGTGTACACAGTGAAGTTATATGTAATTATACAATTATACATGGGTAAAGAAGGAGAAATGTATTTTAAAATTCAGCAAGAGAAGGGTTAAACTGGGTTATTCAATTCCGTGAATGTTTACAAGATATGATGGTATAGATGTCTTATTATCGCTAAACACAAGGTATGTGTTTAGCTTGATGCAGCAGTTGCTTTTGGTCACAAAATAAAACCCTTTGTATTGCAGATTTATATTAACTTTTTTCTTCATATAAACGCTTTTTTCACGCATTTGCAAACAGAGTAGACTCAGATCAGACGGCTCCTATAGGAGGTGTCTGTTTGCTAATGGAATTTTATAGATCTGTCTCTTTACTTTCTAAAATGTGTGCACAATGTTCCACTAATCTTCCCTGTTTGCTAATGGAATTTGATAGACCTGTTTCTTATTTTCTAAAATGTCTAAAATTCCCCACCTTCCAGATTTCATTATAACTATTCTGTCCATGAAATATTCGGTAGGTACAGTAAAACCTCTCTATAACGGCCACTAAATTACATCAAGTATTTTGTATTTAAAGGCAGGTGGATGCTTAAAGCAAGGTGAAAGTAAAACAGAACGCTCCTATTTGAGCGTTCTGTTTTACTTTCGCCTTGCTTTAAGCAACCACCTGCCCACAATACCAACTAATTAACACACTTTAGTGGTCGTTATAGAGAGGGTTTACTGTATTAAAAGTTGTAATAAACATATAACAGGGAAAGGGTTAGGACGTGTACTGTTGCAATACATGATCTCTGCTCAGATATTGATCTGGATTACAGTTGAACTTCGATATCTCGAACTCGGATAACCCGAACTTCGAGATAACTCGAAGAAAAACTGCGGTCCTTCCAAAAATTGCAGTACAGAATTGTTCTAAAATGTATCAGTGTATATATCTAGAAACACATGTGACAGCTTAATACATGTGCAAAGTAATGCTGAAAGCTCCTAAAGGAGCTTTCAGCATTACTTTGGACCTGCATTAATCTGTGAACTTGAGAGATTGATCAAATTAGAAATCGGATAACTGAGCAAATTTGTATGGTCTCATGAAGTTCGAGATATCGAAGTTCAACTGTATTTTTACTAATTTCCTATTCGTTAAAAAATTCAAACTTTAATTAGCTATCAAACACTCTTCCTCTAATCAGAGTCATAGCCGTTTACCATTGATCGTGCTTAATGCATTTGCAAACAGAGAAAATCCAGATCAGGCGGTTCCTGTAGGAGTCGTCTTATCAGGGTCTGCTCTGTTTGCTTATGAAATATATACCAGGAGTATCAAAAAGGCAGGTACATGTATACGTATTCTACGATAGTTGTAGCAGACGACACATTCTACAGACGACAAAGTTTAGCAGCGAAAGAGTTAAGCTAATACATATGCATGTTGTCTTTATTTCTAACATAAATATTCAAAAGGGAAAGGGATAACAGGATATGAGGGGAGGGAAATGTCATCCTCTGCGCTAAATTCAAAACTTTGATTTCTTCAAAGATAAATGTAAATAATGTGTTTTAAAAGACTCATATCTCACGAATATGTGAGCACGTAGGTATATGTTTATATCATTTATAATTATCGCCAAAGTAGGCAGCAATATCTTTGTATGTTGCAGGTATTTAAACACTCTGTAATATGAACAATGAGGCTAGAATGGTTGCCTAGGAAACAGATATATCACCATCAGTGCTATATAATTTGTCCCAATTTTATTTATCTAACAATCTTGGTAATATTCAGTGATCATAGTAAACTTTAGCTAACAATTTTGCATTTTTGTTTGCTTTATAAGAGAAAGACTGGTGTCTGTCGAAAATTTCAACATCTATTACTGTTCTCATAAATATTCATACATATGCAAATTAGTTTATATCAGAAAAGTAATATTTACTATTAAAGCAATGCCTCATATCTATGTCTGTAATAAATGATTTCATGATTCATCAAAAATAACAGATCTAGCGGAGTATTACAGGTGGATGTCAACTTTCCAAAACTTGTGAAAGGATCGGTTATCATGGAAACCGTTACAATGTTACGTACAGTTCATTGTTTGGGTATCAATTTAGATGCTTAGCTTTCTGAGTATTTTGTCATCAATTTAAATTACGTTTGAAGTTGTTTTCTGATATTGGTAGGATAAAAATTGAGAGGTTTACGTTATTCTGTATTTTTTTTGCTATTTTTTAATTATTCTCATTAATATTCATGTGTATGCAAATACGGTAATTCCTAAGTATAGCCTCTAAACCAAAGCACAATGTCTTAGCTTTAATTCGGTACCAGTTTTATACAGTTAGCACAAAACATTCCTGTGGTAGGGAAGATTTTTGCAGGTAGGTCTCGACTAACAAAAATGTGTGAACAGAGTGAAATGAATGGTTACTATGGAAAGAGTTAAAAAGTTACTTAGAGTTAAATTTTTGGTCCTCAAATTTGATATTTTGTTTTCTGAGGATTTTGTCATCATGTTAAACTGCATTTGAAAGTGTTTTCTGATATTTGTAGGATAAAAAGTGAATAGTTTACATTATTTACGTTATTTCTATATTGTTTTTACTATTTTTAATGTTCTCATTAATATTCATGAGTATGCAAATAAGGTAATTTAAAAAAAACTGGAAATAAAAGCACAATGTCCTATCTCCAATTTGGTACCAGTTTTATAGGTTTTGGACAAAAACTGGCTGTGATATGGACGATTTTGCAGGTCAATTTTTTACGGACCATCATTACGAAAACTAGGGTGTTACCATGGAAACGGTGAAAATGGTGCTTAAAATTAATGCTATGGTCCTCAAATTGAATCTTTTGTTTCCTGGGGGTTTCGTCATCATGTTAAACTGCATTTGAAGTTATTTTCTGATATTTGTAGGATAAAAAATGAAAGGTTTACGTTATTTCTATATATTTTTTACTATTTTTAATGTTCTCATTAATATTCATGAGTATGCAAATAAGCTAATTAAAAAAACAAGCTTGACATAAAAGTACAATGTCTTATCTTCCATTTGGTACCAGTTTTATAGTTTTATGACAAAAACTGGCTGTGATATGGGCGAATTTGTAGGCATGGGTCATCATTACGAAAACTGGGGGGTTGCCATGGAAACGGTTAAAATACACATAGTCTAAAATAATTTTAAGTTTGAGTACATTCGCGATTCTGATTCAGGACACTTTTCTGAACATTTTGGTACCCATGAAAAAAAGTCATGGGGGTGCACGGTAGGCACTATTGGCTCCCCGAGTAAAACTGTTTGTATAGGTAACCGCAGATGCGACACTGGCAGCAAAAGAGCTAACACCAAGGATGTTCTGTATCTAAATTAAACTATGCTTAATATTTTACTTGATGAATGACAATGTAAGAGAAAGTGTCATCATGAATATTTATTAAGTTACATGCATTTTAAATGGCATGTGAGCACAGAACATTTTGATATTTTGATCATGGCAGAACTGGTATAATCATATCTACATCATTCTATAAGCAAACAGAGAAGATCATGGGTGGATGGTTTCTATAGGATTCTCCCGATCTGGCCTACTTCGTTTACAACGGAGTCTCTGCCAAATAAAGGATAATTCCCTCCTAGACTATTGTTTGACCTAACCTCTGAATAAATCTACAGAAAAGGAGCATTTACTAAAGGAAATGTGTAGAATTGTGTAGTTTTGAAATCATTGTGATAAATAGAGCATTTGCTTCTGTGGAGCAAAATGCTCTATTTATCACAATGGTTTCAAAATGACTTTTACAACCAAAAGGCATCAATAAAGGGGTATGGGTTAAGAAAAACTCACAAGCTTCTGAGAGAGTGAAAGTATATTTGGTATTTAGGTTTTTCTCTGAAATCAGTCTTGTCTGAATATTGTGGCAGTAGTTGGCATTTAAATAGTTTACAAGCAAGTGTAATATTTCAGTCAATTATACGGCACGACTGGGCCCGTTTATGCTGGGTGTACTACACACACGCTGAAGGGGAAATTCAATACGGGTAGGTCGTAGCTTAGTCAGTGATGTTTGTATTTCCCAACCATTAACAATTGGATTGTTAAGCACACAGTAAGTCGTTCTTCTGTATTATTTTTGCAAGCTAAAATTTATTTTTAAGATCAATAACAAACTTAGAAGGCGTGATTTGGCACAGCTCTTCTCACGCTAAGCGTATCTAAGTTGGTATTTGCAAATAGCTTGGATACAGATGAGACGCCGAGTAACTCGGCGGCTTATCTGGTTCCAAGCTGTTTGACACTCAGTCAAATAGTTTCTTAACCCTTTCCTTCATATAAATAAACGTGTTTTACATATTTGCAAACATAATATGCCTAGATCAGACGGCTCCTATAAGAGCCGTCTAATCAGGATCTGGTCTGTTTGCTAATGAAATTTGAAAGATTTGTTTCCTTACTTTCGAAAATGACTACAATGTTCCGCTTTCCATATTTCATTATAACTATTTTGTACACGAATATTCGGTAGGTATACCGTATTGAAATTTGGAATAAACATAGAACATAGAACAGGGTAAGAGTTAACGGAGTGAACGAATGAGTATAAAAAGTTTTATAAGCATGGACCCAGAGATTGGGCAGGCATTATTGGTCCACAATGAGGACTAGCGGATAGTTCGCCCATGCGTGTACATGTATCAAACATAGACCTAGGATATATTAACATTTTGATCCATGGAATATTCATGTAAGAAATAATCATGAATATTTGTTAAATTAATTTTGTATAATGGCATATGAACACATTAATATTTGGCCATGGTATATTTATCTTATTCCATAAGCAAACAGAGCATGTCCTGATCTGGGTCTACTGTTTGCAAATGCGTAGAAAGGCGTATTTATGGAGAAAGGGACTTAACATGCTTTTCTTTATCGACCTTATATTGATTGGACATATGGATCTTAAAACTCAGTGGTTGCTTTTGGTGGTCGCTTTAGACGAGTTTTGTTGGATAGCTATTGATTTGAATCAAAACTTCAGACTTAGACCAAGTTCAGTGTTAAACCCTTTATTCCATGAATATTTATGTAAGAAGTAATGTCGTCAAGAATATTTATTAGATAATGTTTTATAATGGCACAAAGTTGGTCATGACAGAAACTGTAGATCCAGATCAAAATAATTTCGTAAGCAAACAGAGCAGACATTGATCAGGCGGCTCCAATAGGAACCGTTTAACCATTCCCCTTAAGCATATTCATGGTAGAATGCATGGTATTATGAATACTAATTAATTAATGTTTTATGATATGATACGATTATATGATAGAATGTATGGT
This sequence comes from Azorinus chamasolen, assembly GCA_963576725.1. Classification (NCBI taxonomy): domain Eukaryota; kingdom Metazoa; phylum Mollusca; class Bivalvia; order Cardiida; family Solecurtidae; genus Azorinus; species Azorinus chamasolen. The sequence goes on along the minus strand of OY755239.1, from coordinate 55,684,700 downwards.
CATGGCAGAAACTGCATAATCAATCTATCTACAGTAGAACCTCTCTATAACGGCCACTACATTGTGTTAATTATTTGGTATTTACGGCAGGTGGCTGCTTAAAGCAATGTGAAAGTAAAACAGAACACTCCTATAGGAGCGTTCTGTTTTACTTTCACCTTGCTTTAAGCAGTCACCTGCCTTTAACACAAAATATTTAATGTAATTTAGTGGCCGTTATAGAGAGGTTTTACTATAATTCCATATGCAGAGTAGACCCGGATCAGACCCGCTACATGAGCTATTTGACATGGCTCTAATCGTTTTACAAATGCCTACATATATGCGTTTGTATACAGTTATGGGTTCAAATATTTATCATAAATTCTAATTTGATAAATAGATAGATTTCTTATCCAATCTAAGCGATACAATGGAACCTCTCTAAAAAGATCACTGAACCTTTTCAACGCTAAATTTTCAAATGGACTATTCCAAAACTTAAACAGGTCAAGCTTATCGTGAATATATTGGAGTTTTTAAAGAAAATGAAAAACATTATAGACCCTGATGAACAAGCTTCCTCTAGAAACCTTCTCATCTGGGTCTACGCTGTTATTAAATGGCATTAGTTACTCGTTAGTTACACTGAAAGGGTTAAAAGCAGGTGATGGTTTGATGCAGGACGAAAGTAATGCAGAGAGCTTCTGTTGCAATAAGCTACCACGTGACCCTAAGACTCAGTAGTAAGTCTCATTATATGCCAAAAGGGAGTCTATTACTGTTGAGCTGCAGATAAAGGTGTGTACCCAAATGCTAAAACCGTCATTTCTCCACCAAACCTTATACTGTGAGTTGATTCTTAAGAATGGTCACAGTATAGGATTTGGTGAAGAAATAACGGACTTGTCCTTGAAAATATTTAAATTTACGCATCTTATCTACTAGACATCTGTATTAGCATTATATTATGTATGACTGTCCTTGTACAGTGAAACCCGCTAATGCGACCACTTAATAAACAGCCACTGATGTCGTCTAAAGCAGGTGGTTGCTTAATGCAGGACGAAAGTTATGCAGAAAGCTCCTTTTGGAGCTTTCTGCATAACTTTCGTTCTGCATTAAGCTACCACCTGCCTCTGCCACCCAGAATTACGCCCCTGTTTGGTGGTCGCATTAGCGGGGTTGTCCTTGTATAGTGAAACATCGTTAGCCTGTGTAATGTAATACGACCCTGTACCACGACAATGGCTAATCGAAGGTACACAACTGGTATAACTACATGCATACATGTACTTTAACCTGTGTCAAATGGACTATTCCAAAATAGAAACATGCCAAGCTTACCGTAAATATTTAGGGAAGTTTTAAAGAGAACTTAAAATCATTGACAAACAATGCAGACCCTGATGAAAGGGCTTCTCTAGTAGCCCTCTAATCTGGGTCTACACGGTTTGCAAGCGACATTAATGACTCGTTTACCGCACTGAAAGTGTTAATCATTATCATGTGGTAAAGATAATTATGTCTGCATTGTTTACTTCATATACAGCTATTAACCCTTTCCTTGTCCTTGAGCCGTCTGATCTGGGTCTACTCTGTTTACAAATGCGTGAACACGTTTTTATAAAAGGTTAAGGGAATTAATGATCTAGTGCCATACAGCTTGGACATTGATAAGCCGCCAGGCTAATATGCGTTTCATCTCGAGCAAAGCTGTTGACAAATGCAATCCATATCACTCATAACCCTTTCCCTGTTCTGTGCTTATTCCAAATTTCAAAACCTACTGAATATTCATGGACAAAATAGTTATAATGAATATGGATGGTGGAACATTGTAGCCATTTTAGAAATTAAAGAAATAGATCAAGAGAAACAGATCAAATTCAATGAGCTAACAGAGCAGATTCTGATCAGACGGCTCCTATAGGAGCCGTCTTTTCCGGTTCTACTCTGTTTGCAAATGCGTGAACGCACATTTATATGAAAGAAATATTTAACACAAGGGCTAATGTTTATAGATAAAAAGTCTGGATCCAGATGAGACACCGATTTTCTCTGCGTCTGATCTGGATCCAAACATGCAAATGTTGCTATAGCTGTGTACAACAGCAGTAAAATATCACCAGTCAAAAGAAGATTTGCGTTGTGTCCTCGTATTGGCTTTAGGAATACGCCACGTCTTATTCGCAATATCGAAAATTAATGCAAACAACTTAACACATGCTGGAGTGGAGAATCAAACATGCAGCAATCATGTTTGTTAACATTTTGCAACCCTTTTCTCCTGGACCATTCATGTGAGAAATAATGCCTGTACGAATATTAATTATCTGATTTTTTATAATGTATCATGAACAGGGAGAATAGCCCTGGTCTTGTCTTAGAAATAGATGTATGTTATAGGCAAACATTGCATACCCTGATCAGATGGCTCAAACAAGAACCGTCTGATCGGGGTTTATTTTGTTCGCAAAGGTACCAACGGGCGTCCCTTAGGATAAAGGGTTCATGGAGAAATGAAAATAACCTTTCTCCCAAGCGGTCGCATACATTTTTGATGGAAATTCAAAATGACCATTATTTACTGCGAGACCACACTCCAGATTTACACTCCAGAAAATGCAGCTGAATTATTGTTCACTGTGCTCACAGCCTCACTAATTCCCAAGAACTGTTTGATGTGATGTTAACATCATGCAGGTCATCTGCAGGTCATTTGCTGTCCAGCATTATGTACTCCAAATACATTATGCACTCTGAGAAATTAACCCTTTCAGGGCCACAAGTGTCGTGTGCTAGACATATTTTCGTCTGCTTCAAGTTTTAGAATGGACATTAATTTTCTTCAATGTCTTTATAAGAAGATAAACAGGGTACCAGACAGTTTCTATCCTGATGGATGCAAACTGTTTAGCATATGATATTACAGACCCGTCATCATTGCACTGAAGGGGTTAATGGTTGCGAATACAATGTATTGTCGCCTTTTGCTTTTTTCCCTTCCTTATCTATTCAAAAATAAATGTCAAAGTGAAAAACAGTTTGGACCCTGATGAGGTGCCAAGTTACTCTGTATCTCATCTGGATCCAGACTGTTTGCAATGGTTGTTATAAATGCTAAAAACCAAAGCAAAAACAGCTGGAACAAATCTCATACCTGTTTAGAGGAACAGTTGCTTATATTTCAGAAGTCAGTTGATCGTCTTTGGTCAGAATTTTGTATGTCCTTGCCTAATTAAAATTACTAAATAATAATGTTGCTCTCTGGTTTATCTCCTACCCTGCCTAAACATGTTTTACGCAGCCAATTTACGCTGGCGTAAAACCTCGCTTGCACCTACTGTGACAAGACATTCTGCTTCAAACCTTAGGTCTAACTCCTTGAGTGCTGATTATTTAAAGTTGACTGGTCCATCAGTGTTTAACTTTTGTCCAGTCGGTGTGAAAAGAATGAATTTGCTAGAGGATTTCGAATACGAACATTTCTACACAATGTGTAAATACCAGTACACTTGTGTCTCGCATTCAAATAGTCAAATCACTTATTCCCACATTATTTAAGGAAAACCCGTCCAGATCTTATTTTGGAACCAGTCTATTTCCATGTTGAAGGGGCACAACAAAACAAATATTTGCTGGTATAAGCCATTGACACTGATAAGTTCAGCAAACGGTGTAAGACGGTGTACAGGGAAATGTATAGCGTGGTAGGAATAGAGTATTGTGGGATAGAGAAGGGCACTGTCTGGTGTAGTAGGACAACAGAGGTTAATGTGGGATAAAGTTCTAAGTGACATGAATGGTGTAGTAGGAAAATATAGGTTAACTTGGGATAGAGCAGGGCAATGTATGGTGTAGAGGATAATACAGGTTAATGTGGGATAGAGCAGGGCATTGTATGGTGTAGTAGGACAATATAAGTTAATGTCGGATAGAGCAGGGTACTGTATGGTGTAATAGGACAATAGATATTAATGGTGGATATAGCAGGGCAATGTATTGTGTAATAGGACAACATATGTGTAGTAGGGCAATAGAGTTTAATGTTGGATAGAGAAGGGCAATATATGGTAAAGTAGGACAACAGAGGTTAATGACGGATAGAGCAGGGTAATGTATGGTGTAGTAGGACAATAGAGGTTAATGGATAGAGAAGGGTAATGTATGGTGTAGTAGGACAATAGAGGTTAATGGATAGAGAAGGGTAATGTATGGTGTAGTAGGACAATAGAGGTTAATGGATAGAGAAGGGTAATGTATGGTGTAGTAGGACAATAGAGGTTAATGGATAGAGAAGGGTAATGTATGGTGTAGTAGGACAATAGAGGTTAATGGATAGAGAAGGGTAATGTATGGTGTAGTAGGACAATAGAGGTTAATGGATAGAGAAGGGTAATGTATGGTGTAGTAGGACAATAGAGGTTAATGGATAGAGAAGGGTAATGTATGGTGTAGTAGGACAATAGAGGTTAATGGATAGAGAAGGGTAATGTATGGTGTAGTAGGACAATAGAGGTTAATGGATAGAGAAGGGTAATGTATGGTGTAGTAGGACAATAGAAGTTAATGTGGGATAGAGAAGTACACGGAATCCTATTGGGCCAGCATTCTAACAAAACAACTCTGTTTTACAATTTTGGTAAAACGCCGAAAAAATGCGAAAGTGCAACATTAAATTATCGCATTTTTTCGTTACATTTTGTCATCGAATCCTATAGTATTCTATTATAAATCATGTCGGAAAAAGGTGCGAGAATGTAACCGTGCACTATCATGGTGTAGTAGGACAATATAGGTTAATGTAGGATAGAACAGGGCAATGTATGGTGTAGTAGGGCAATAGAGGTTAATATGGGATAGAGCAGGGCATTGTATGGTGTATAAGGACAATTGAGGTTAATATTAGTTACACGGTTATTTGGCAGGGTGTACGGGCTGGTATGACCGGGTTAGATCCCGTATTTCCTGAAGCGTTAGCCGAAGGGAATACGTGGTCTAACCCGGTCATACCAGCCCGTACACCCTGCCAAATTACCGTGTAACGAATTTATTACCAGTCAGAGATCCGATTAACCTAATTAAGAAACGAACAGCTCTTATTTTGCTGACATTAGATCTCTAATTGTATGACGACATGACAAAGAAAACATTCTCAGTGTTGTTATTTGTTCTGGTCCTTCGGGATCATTAGTTTTGATGTTATTAGTTTTGAAAATACTGCTTAAGCCGGTGCTATGGGGCGTGAGTAGTGTTGCACTTTTAATTATTACTCATGAACAGACTCAATAAAACCGAGTCTGCAATTTTCTCTTTTTGCATTTCTACTTTTGCTGTCGAATATATTTTGCCTTTTTCAGAATATATGACGTCATCACAGAGTAAATATGACGTCATCTCAGAGCAATTTCGAAAGAGGAATTGAAACTTCACTTGTAAACATTAACGGTAACACGTTGTACTGATAAGTTGATAGTGTTAAATTGAGGAACGTATGAGGTACAGTTTTTTACGTTTATTATCGATTATTTGATCGTAATCCATCCAGAATTATTGGAGTAAGGACGATATGAAATTTCGAATCGACGCTAAAAATAAAAACAAAACGAATGACATCACGCGTCAAATTTGAATAATTCTGTATTCTCCGTGGATGTACTGTACACCCCGGCAGTTTTTGGCAAACTGACCAATCAAATTCCAAGGATTTACTCTGACTGGTAATAATGTGGGATAGAGCAGGACAATGTATGGTGTAGTAGGACAATAGATGTTAATATGGGACATAGAAGGGCAATGTATAGTGTAGTAGGACAATTGAGGTTAATGTGGGATAGAGCAGGGCAATGTATTGTGTAGTAGGACAATTGAGGTTAATGTGGGATAGAGCAGGGCAATGTATGGTGTAGTAGGACAATTGAGGTTAATGTGGGATAGAGCAGGGCAATGTATTGTGTAGTAGGACAATTGAGGTTAATGTGGGATAGAGCAGGGCAATGTATGGTGTAGTAGGACAATTGAGGTTAATGTGGGATAGAGCAGGGCAATGTATAGTGTAGTAGGACAATATGTTTTAACGTGGGATAGAGAAGGGAACTGTATGATGTAGTAGGACAAAATAGGTTAATGTGGGGTGAAGAATGGACGTGTATGATGTAGTAGGACAATAGATGTTAATGTGAGATAGAGCTGGACAGTGTATGGTGTAGTAGGGCAATTGAAGTTTAGTAATAAAGAGCATGACAATGTATAGTGTATTAGAACAATAAGGCATATTGCCGGATAGAACAGTATTATGTAGTAGGACAAAAGGTGATTATGATATAGAGCAGGACAGAGAATAGTGTATTAGAGCAATAAGAGATATTTCTGAATAGAGCTAGACAATGAATGATGTAGAAGCCAATATGTTTTAACCTTTAGCCTGCTGTGGGCGAATGCAAATTGATTGGATCCGGATAAGATAGCGAGTAACGTTTCATCAGGGTCCAACCTGTTTGATGTTGGAAAGAAATGCAGGCTAATCAGATGTGACAGCTGAAATTATTGTCATTTTCTATCGACAAAAGTTTGGTCAGCTGGCTAAAGATTTACATGACATTTAGGACATGACAGGGCAAAACTATCCATGTCATTAAAGTAGAACCTGAATATTTAGCACAATGCATAAGAGGTGAGATATAACTTAGGCGGGTGGACACTGTAAACTGTGACAGTACATTAGAAAAAGGCAATAGTAATACAGGCTGGTGTTTGGGAAGAATTTAATCATGTCATGCAGACAATGGTCGCCAGGGCATGGCAAGTTAACACATTTTTCCATAAATACGCCTTTTTACGCCTCTGTAAAAGTCACTTTATGAAACTATTGCGATAAATAGAGCATTTGTTCCTATAGGAGCAAATGTTCTATTTATCACAATAGTTTCAAACTACAAAATTCTAAAATTTTCATTTAGATTGATTCAAAGAGTTTGTTCCTAAAAATAGTATCGGAGGGAATGAGTTAAACAGGACATAAAGAATGATAATACTATACAGATGAGAGAGGCTATAATAGAGCACAATATATCAAAGACAAGAAGATTTGGCACATAATGTGGCAACTGGCAAGGGACATGAGAAATTAAACCTTGAATGCTATAGCTATAGTTAACCCTTTACTAGATGAATATTCATATAAGAAATAATGGCATCATGAATATTAATTACATTAATCATAAATATGGATTGGATTAATTGCTGTAATAGCACATGGACACGGGAATGGCAAAAACTGTAGAATCATATCTATATAATAGTATAAGCAAACAGAGCAGACCCTGAACAGATGGCTCCTATAGGGACCGCCTGATCTGGGTCTACTCTGTTTGCAAAAGTGTATTTATGGGGCAAATTATTAAGACATATTTTACAGTAGATAAAGTAACAATAGAAAGAAAATGTCAGTTTCAGACTTCAATTTTTGTTTCAGTCCAAAAGATCAATCGATCATGTCGGGTCGTCGGAACTATGGCTACTCTGCCGACTACGATCACCAGCAGGTAAGACCACTTGAACCGTAACCTATTGTGTGATCTGACATTAAACCCTTTACTGCATGAATATTCATGTAAGAAATAATGGCATCATGAATATTAATTAGATTAACCCTTCGCTTGCTGAATTTTAAGATACATTTCTCCTTCTTTACCCATGCCCTGTTGTATAATTACATATATCTTCACTGTGTACAAGTATTCCGCTGTGCAATCACTGCTGTGGAGTGCACTGGTTGCACAATCAACTTGTAAATAGTGCAGACCCTGATGAGACAGCTCCTGCAGGAGCTGTCTCATCTGGGTCTTCACTATTTACAGGTAGGTATATTGACGTGAATAGCAAGCGAAGGGTTAATTGTTGTAATAGCAAATTGACATAATTAGCCATGGCAGAAACTACAGAATCATATATATATTATATCATAGGCAAACATAGTAGACCCTGATCAGACGGCTCTTACAGGAGCTGTCTGATCTGGGTCAACTCTGTTTACAGGGCTGGTATTTCCACGAGTATTCAAGATGGGATGAATAACAAACAGTGATGATTTTAAACCCTTAACTTCGTGAATATTCATATAAGAAAAATGACGTCATGAATATGAATTTGACTATTTTTTACAATTGCATACGAACACGGGAAGCTTTTAGCCATGGCCGAAACTATATAATCCGATCTATATTATTTCATCAACAATCAGATCAGATCCTGGTCAAACGGTTGCAATAGGAGCCGTCTGATCTGTGTCTTCTATTTTCGCAAAGACGTTAAAATCTATAGACTTATGGCGTAAAGGATTTGATATATTTTATTTTATAAATAAAATTTCACTGTCGTTTTGCAACTTATCCTTTGTTCAATTGTATAGAGCTATTATGATACAGTATATCATCTACAGTCAATTCTTGCACTGGATCCTGTCATACCCAGCCCATTTACCCATGCGTCAGCTCTGTTAACCTCAGTAAATCATACAGATGTTGTACAATAAGATCCCTCTAAACCTGGGTCCCTGCTTATAAAACTTTTAGTTGAGTCTGAGAACGTTCTCAAGCATTTGATTGGTCAGATTTGAGCCTTTGGCTCAAATCTGACCAATCAAAAGCTTGAGAACTCAAATCTGACCAATCAAAAGCCTGAGAACGAAACTCAGACTCAACTAAAAGCTTTATAAGCATGGACCCTGAATTATAGTTGAGAAGAATTTAGATACGTTTGGGCAGGTGGCTGCTTAATACAGGGTGAAAGGCAGGGTGACTTTCACTCTGCATTAAGCTGTCATCTGTCTCCATGACCGATATTGATACTAAATTTATCGTCCGGTTTAGCGGGGCTGACTGTATATTGATTGAACCCTCTACATAGTAGATGCACCTTTCCACGCCTTTACAAACAGAGAAGACCTAGATTAGATCCAGATCCTGCAGGAGTATTCTGACCACGGTCTGCACTGTTTGCTTGTGTAATTATATAGATATGATTATACAGTTTATTCTATGGTTAAATCATCATATGTTTATATATGCCATTATAAACATTCAGATAAACTCAGCTCCCACATGAGGAAGCATACGTGTACCAGCTAACTGTTAGCATGCTCATCCGTCGAAGCGACGGGAGACTCCATCATAATCATCATAAACATTCACCTAATAATTAGTATTCATGATATACTTATTTATTAACCCTTCGCTTGCTGAATTTTAAAATACATTTCTCCTTCTTTACCTATGCCCTGTTGTATAATTACATATATCTTCACTGTGTACAAGTACTTCGCTATGCAATCACTGATGTGGAGTGCACTGGTTGCACAATCAATTTGTGAATAGTGCAGACCCTGATGAGACAGCTCCTATAGGAGCTGTCTCATCTGGGTCTTCACTATTTACAGGTATGTATATTGACGTGAATAGCAAGCGAAGGGTTAAATGAATATTCACGAGCTAAAGGTTGATGAAACTTACCCTAAGTTAACACGTGATTTGTGGCAATGAATATAACAAGTATGCGTGTCCAACTGTTTTTATTCTGTTTATAACTAACGCTTTCCCTGTTCAATATTCATTTAAGAAATAATGATATCATGAATATTTTATTATCTGAATTTTCATAAACTAAAATTTCAAGGAAATGTTTTGCTTTGACAAACACTGCAGAATCAGATCTATATCATGTCAAAAGCAAACAGAGCAGACCCTGATCAGATGGCTCCTATAGGAGCCGTCTGATCTGGGTCTACTCTGTTTGCAAATGCGTAAAAATGCGTTAATACCACTCCATGGTTACGACTTTTAACTCATTAGCAAACAGAGTAGACCCAGATCAGACGGCTCCTGTAGGAACCGTCTGATCAGGGTCTACTCTGTTTGCTTATGGAATTATATAGATCTGATTCTACTGTTTCTGTCATGGCCAAAACTTCCAGTGATTATGATGCTATTGTAAAATAAGAAAGCTGATTAATATTCGTACATAATTATATCAGAGACATATACATATACGTATATATGTATATGTATATGTCTCTGCATATATGAATTATTTCGTACCTGGATATGCATGACGTAAACTGTTAAACTAACCAATAAACCATTTCGCTGCCAATGTCGCATCTGTGATTACCTATGCAAACAGTTTGGATCCAGATGAGACGCCGAGTAACTCGGCGTCTCATCAGGATCCAAACTGTTTGTTACTGTTACTATGTTTTTGAAACAAAAATGAAAAATTGTAACAGACGACAAAGTTAGCAGACGACAGAGTCTGGCAGCGAAAGGGTTAAACTGGTGATCAGTCAAACATTAAATAATGACTGCACCGCTGAAAGCTTTATGCATGCGCACCCTTTTCTACTGAAACGAAAATGATTCACTTAAATATATGGAATGTACTAATGTTGGACACCATAATTTGTTTAAGGTTTCAATGAAAAGTGGGGTAGTTAGTTTCCGTAAATACTCACATTGAATAGGATTATCGAAAATTGAAATATATAGCACCTATGGGAAAACTGAATATACCTCTTCACAAACTGGCTTGAAATATTACGTCGGATCAGATTCCACTCTGTATATGACTCGTCAGCAGATACAACGCTATGAATGTTCTTTTAACTCTTTCGACGCCAAATTTCTAATTGTCGTCTGCAATCCAAGTTTGTTAAATCATTCAGTAGACTAAGGAAATGAGATAAATAAATGCAAATTTCAAAGGAATAAAGCACATATATAGAAATAGAGATTGAGACAAATAGTGAAGTCCTTGATCAGACGCCGCCTTGAAAAGGCGGCGTCTGATCTGGGATTGCACTATTTGTCGCGGTGCATTTATGCGACTGCGGCGGTGGAAGGGTTAAAAACATAAACAGAGTGTCAAACAGTTTAGATCCTGATGAGACACCGAGTAACTCTGCGTCTCATCTGGATCTAAACTATTTGCATATTATATCATGGGTTAACCCATAGCCTGCCAGTCACAACTATAATTACATTTGCAAACAGTGTAGACCAAGATCAGAGAGCTCCTATAGGAGCTCTCTCATCTGGGTCTGCACTGCTTGCCATGCCTGCATACTCTATGATTTTGCCTTGGAAAATCATTTCACACATTGATTAGGATCCACACCGTTTTGCAGATGCACGGGACCCTTGATTGGTTATGCAGCTCGCGTAACCCCGGCTGTATGTAATAAGTAGAGCATGCAAATTCAAGGAATTTGATATCCTCACCCGTTTATCAAAAATATTTAACCCTCTACCTCATTAAATATTCCTGTAAGAGATAATATTCATCAAAGTAGTTTGACACGCCTTGAAGCTTAAAAAATAATACCTATATAATTCCATGAACAAACAAAGCAGAACCTATTCAGACGTCTCCTTCATGAGTCGTGCGATCTGGGTCTTCTCTGTTTACAAAGGTGTGAAATTGGCCCCCCTCTCTCTCTCTCTCTCTCTCTCTCTCTCTCTCTCTCTCTCTCTCTCTCTCTCTCTCTTTCTAAAAAAAATGTTAATGAAAACAAACATTGACACGGTTCCAGTGTACACGTTATTTATTAACCCAATCTTAAATCGTTTCATCAGCAGCTACAATGCTATGAACGCTCCATTATACAGTAAACCCCCGCTAATACGACCACCTAAAAGATGTATAATCCTGGGTGCTAGATGCAGGTAGTAGCTTAATGCAGGACAAAAGTAATGCAGAAAGCTCCTAGAGGAGCTTTCTGTGTCACTTTTGCCCTGCATTAAGCAACCATCTGCTTATAAAGACACCCATGTTTATTCATTAAGTGGTCGCATTAGAGGTATTCCACTACATATATAAAACAGTGACGTGCCTTTTCTTGCTGTGCAGCTCGCGTAACCCCGGTTTGTACCACAAGTAGAGCATATCAAGCCAATGTTTGATTTCAAGGAATTCGATATCCACACCAGTTTTTCAAAAATGGTTTTAATCCGTTACCTTTTGAGAAATATTAATCAGCTCAATTTTGATAAAGGTGTATGAACACAATATGTTTTTAAACCTGTACAATCTGATCTGCATAGTTCAACAAGAACACAAAGCAGACCGTTATCAGACGACAAAAGCCGTTTAATCTGGGTCTACTCTGCTGTACAGGTTGATAAGGTCTGTGAAATCATGTGTGGTATCATTTGAAGTACAATAGAACCTGTCTTAAGCTGCAATCAAAAAGAAGTCTATTTATTGGTCTGAAATTCAGGTGGTAGCTTAATGCAGGTCAAAAGTAATACAGAATGCTACTATATGAGTTTCTGATCAGGGTCGATACCGTTTCACCCTGACTACCGTTTGGTTTCTATGTCTATGTATTAGCAGATAATGTCGGTCTGAACCTTTCGCTTGCTATTCACGTCAATATACCTACCTGTAAATAGTGAAGACCCAGATGAGACAGCTCCTGCATGAGCTGTCTCATCAGGGTCTGCATTATTTACAATTTGATTGTGTAACCAGTGCACTCCACAGCAGTGATTGCACAGCGCAATACGTGTACACAGTGACGATATATATAATTATACAATAGGACATGGGTAAAGAAGGAGAAATGTATTTTAAAATTCAGCAAGCGAAGGGTTAACACATCCCCGTCTAGTGACGCAGGTTGGCACCTCTGTAAAAGTCACTTTTGAAACCATTGTGATGAATAGAGCATTTGCTCCTAAAGAGCAAATGCTCTATTTATCATAATGGTTTCAAAACTACACAATTTTAAATTTCTCCTTTTCTATTGTTAATGCTCCTTTTCGGTAAATGTACTTAAAGAAGTTGGGTCTACAAATAGTCTAGGAAGGAATGAGTTAAATGACACTCGTCTTTTATTTGGCTGAGTCTGTATACTTTATACTGTATACTTCTGTGGATACTTTATTAGCTGAATTTTGATAATGTAAAATTTCTAAGAAATTGTTTTGCTTTGACATACTGGTATGTTAGTATGTTACTAGTACAGCAGTGTGTTGCTCGATTATTCGGTTGTTACTCGTATACTTGTATGTTATACGTATGTTACTAGTACATTTGTATGGTACTCGTATATCCAAATGTTACACGTACATTAGTACATTACACGTATATAAAGTAATATATTCGTGTGTAGTATTCGTATTCTATTATATTCCTCGTAAGTTGTATATGTTGCCCGTATGCTACGTATATTACTCGTATGTAACATATGTTAATCGTATACTTGTAACTTGCCCTTTTCCTTGTGTGTTAATCGTATACACTCATGTTACTCATATACTCGTATGTTACTCGTATACGTGTATGTAGCTCGTATATTGTTCATATACTCGTATGTTACTCGTATGTTACTCGTGTGTTACTAGTATATTCGCATGTTATGTATCTTACTCGCATGCTCGTAGGTACACTCGTATGTTACTCATATGTTACCCGTATACTCGTATGTAATTTGTGTACCGGTGTGTTGCTCTATATTCGGAAGCTACTTATGTTACTCGTATATGACGCATATTTCTCGTACATACACTATGTTACTCGTGTGTTTTCACTCTTTTCAGAGAAATGATGATCGTAGTGGCAGAAGCGGTGGTGGAAATTGGAGCAATACGGTACATGCCGATCAGGAAATGGCGTAGCGTTTTCTGTTTTCATCTGTTGCATCTTTGATTTTTCACAAAGCACTATTCTGAGTTTTTCCATTATTGAATACCGTATTATATGAAAATGCTCTCTCAGTCTTCGAGATGATCCTCACCCGTTTATCAAAATTATTTAGCCCTTTGCCTCATTAAATATTCATGTCTAGGAAGGAATGAGTTAAATGGCACTCTTCTTTTATTTGCCGAGTCTGTATCAGGCTGAATACGAATAGGCCATGTGTAAATATTTCAACCGTTTAAAACTTTTGACCTTATTTTCTAAGTGCGCGTGTCCATATGTATAACAAACTGCACTGATGTTTTATTTGAATGGATGTTTCTGCAATGCAAGACTTTTGACCTGTAAAAAATAGTTTGTGTAACAGACAGAGCAGACTCGGAGTAGAGTGTACCTTCAGGTGCCCTCTGATCTTGGTCTACATTAGCTAACTACAATAGAACCTGTCTTAAGCGGTCATCAAAAAGAGGTCTAATTATGGGTCTGTACGGCAGGTGTTAGTTTAAGCAGGTCAAAAAATAATGCAGAAAACTCCTATTTGGAGCATTCTGCAATATGTTTGTCCTGTATTAAGCAACCACCTGCTTTTTAAGATGCATATGTTTAATAAATAAATGGCCGCTTAGGACAGGTTCTATTTTATATCTTTACGAACACACTAGGCATAAATATGATAATAGGGAAATGTCGCGTGTAAATATTTAAATTATACTTGTGTGGCAGTATTGGATTTGTTTACTGCGTTGGCCTTTAATACGGCGAACTGCTACCGTAGTACCTTTTGCAAACAGCTTGGATCCAGATGAGACGCCGAGTTACTCGGCGTCTCATCATGCAGGGTCCGAGTTGTTTTGACACTTGGTAAATAGTTTCTCAAAAGCTTGTGTCATCACACTTTGTCAATATTTTCTCAAAAGCTTGATCGATTTGGCAGCAATCTTTTTACAGAGGAGTAATGGTAGTTTCACATAGCACACTGTGTAGTCATTATATATTGTAGACATATTGAGTGACCTCGAGCCCATTCACACACCAACGACTTTTATGTTCAATTGATCCCTCTCTGTAACTTCGAAATAAAAACACTGCCATCTGTTTTTTACGAATGGAACGTAAGTAAAATTTGAAGTAGACCATAGTTTAAGCAGTCATCATTTTTTTCAGCAGATTAATTGTTAACCATTTCCTTCATATTTATAAACAAGTTTTCACGAATTTGCAAACAGTGTAGACCCAGATCAGACGGCTCCTACAGGAGCCGTCTGGTCAGGGTCTGCTCTGTTTGCTAATGGAATTTGAAAGGTCTGTTTCTTTACTTTCTAAAATGGCTACAATGTTCCACCTTACATATTTCAGTATAGCTATTTTGTCCATGAATATTCAGTAGGTATCGGATTTTGGAATAAACATAAAACAGAGAAAGTATTAAGACATATCTGGGTAGCCCGAGGGCAGGAAAAAAAACAGTCTTGATTCAGATCAATTAATTTTGACGTCGAGTTACTGACCGGAATATATTTTTTCAAGTGATAATGATGATTAGCACTTTACTATATAAATAGTAATATAAGAGATAATCACTTCAATGAATATCCATGAATAGTAATATAAGAGATAATCACTTCAATGAATATTCATGAATAGTAATGTAAGAGATAACCACTTCAATGAATATTCATGAATAGTAATATAAGAGATAATCACCTCAATGAATATTCATGAATAGTAATATAAGAGATAACCACTTCAATGAATATTCATGAATAGTAATATAAGAGATAATCACTTCAATGAATATTCATGAATAGTCGTGTTGGAAACAATGGATAAAATGAATATTCATTAATAGTTATGAAAGTAATATTGACTTCGATGAATATTCATGAGTAGTCGTGTAAGAAATAATTACTTCAATGAATATTCATGAGTAGTCATGTAAAAAATAATTACTACAATGAATATTCATGAATAACCGTGTAAGAAATAATTACTACAATGAATATTCATGAATAACCGTGTAAGAAATAATTACTACAATGAATATTAGTCACATTAATTTTGTAATAGTTTATGAACGCAGAACATTTTGTCCATGACAGAAATTGTAGAATCAGATTTATATACGGGAACCGTCTGGTCTGGGTCTACTCTGTTTGCAAAAGCATGAGAAGGTATGTCTTTGAGGGAAAAGGTTAAAGAGGAAGCAATAGAAGTATTAACCCTTGTTCATGGAGTAAATATAAGACTAATTATCGACATTATAGATGAACTAAATGAAAATGATCTCCCTGGTATAATGTTTTTTTTCAGATTTTGAAAAAGCATTTGACAGTCTTGACCACGACTTCATGTTTAACTGCTTAAGACATTTCAATTTTGGAGAAAAACTTATTAGCTGGGTAAAATTATTCTATACCGACTCAAAAAACGCAATACTGAATAATGGTCACATGACAGACTTTTTTAAAGTAGAAAGAGGTGTCAGGCAAGGCTGTCCCCTCTTACCATACCTATTCATCATCTGTATTGAACTCTTGTCTTTTAACATTTCCCATAACAAAGATATAAAAGGCCAAATCATAGCTGGGCATGAGGTAAAAAGAACTATGTTTGCAGACGACGCAACATTTATAACTGATGGGTCAAAACAATCTTTTGAAAATCTGATATACACATTAGACAATTTTAGTTGTGTATCAGGCTTGAAAATGAATGCTTCAAAATGCTCCGCTCTGAGAATAGGCGCAAGTAGACACACAGACATTAAATACCTAGAACACAAACGATACACATGGACATCCGAAAAAGCAAAAGCACTTGGTATAACATTCCATACAAACAAAATAGCATTTATACAAGAAAACATCTCAAAAAAGATAGAAGAATTCAAAGTAACTCTAAAAAGATGACAACACAGAAAATTAAGTCTGTTAGGCAAACTCACAGTTATAAAGACATTTGCACTCCCAAAACTTATATACATATTAAGTATTCTACAGAAACCACCAAAAGAAATAATTAAATACATAACAGAATTGATGTATGACTTTTTATGGGATTCAAAACCAGACAAAATAAGTAGAAAAATTGTTATAAATGACTATACAAAAGGCGGTCTAAAGATGATTGATATAAACCTTTTCATAAACTCGTTAAAATGCAGTTGGATAAAAAGACTACTAGATGATCAAAATAATGGCAAATGGAAAAACCCTTACGTGAAATTGCTGAGTAAATACGGTGGTAAACTTGTCTTTGAATGTGATCTCAGTGATAAACTAATAATAGATATGTTCAAGGAAAATATCTTCTTACAAGAAGTTTTATTGGCATGGTCACAAATCAAAGGAAATGAACGATTTCAAAACGTTAGCTCGCAAATCTTATGGAACAATAAAAACATACTTGTCCAAAACAAAACACTATTTCGGAAGCAATGGTTTAATAAAGGCATAAAAAATGTAAGTGACATATATGACTATAGGTCGAATACTTTCTACACATTCCAGACGTTAACAGAAGTATATGGTATATCCACAAAAGACATTTTCTTTTATAACCAACTAAAGTCAAGTATTCCTAAAGAATGGAAAAGCAAACTTACAAACGAAACTATTAATGATGCAACGCAACGGCGCGAAACTATTTTGTCTAGAATATTAGAAGTTAAACAAGCAAATAATTTTTTATATAACCACCAATTACAACATCAACATTTTGAAAACTTCAAAATACAAGAAAAATGGGAATCTGAGCTAAACAATACTGGAATCAATTGGAAAAAGGTGTATACAAATATGTTTGCATCAACAATTGATAACTGTATTAGAAACTTCCAATATAAATATATAATGCGCATAATTCCGACGAACAAACTATTAATGAAATATAGAATTAAAAATAGCAATATATGTGACCTATGCAACATGCAAATTGAAACCATACACCACCTTTTTTGGGAGTGCACACATGTACAACATTTCTGGAACAATGTGTCAAACTACCTAATAAAACTTAACTTTAATATAGACCTTAACTTCGAAGTGGTATCGATAGGACTAATAGAAAATGCAACAAATACGACAATCAAAGCAAAAAACTACATAATCCTACTTGCCAAATATTATATATTCAAAAACAAATGTTTGAAACAGATTCCAATCTTCAGTCAATTTCAAAGCCATCTTTTAGAAAAAATAAGCATTGAAAAACAAATAGCACAAAACAAGGATAAACTAGATACTCAAGAAATTAAATGGAAACCTTTTACTCAAAGGATTTTACAAACAACAGGTAGTTAATTTCAAACACGACTAATTAAATCTTGCCCTTAAATTCAGTACAGTGTACCGCTGACAAACCTTTCTTTACGTCCACTCATACATTCACACTGCCCTTGTACAGTACTTCTTCTTCTTCTTCTTCTATTTCTCTCATAAAGCATAGTTTTTCATCTTATATTGATGTAATAATTATAGTATGTAATATATGTTGAACAAAATATAGATGAAATAAAATATGTATTACAAAAAAAACCTTGTTCATGGATATTCATGGATACTTGATTAGCTGAATTTTCATAATGTAAAATTTCTAAGAAATTGTTTTGCTTTGACATACTGGTATGTTAGTATGTTACTCGTACAGCAGTGTGTTGCTCGTTTATTCGGTTGTTACTCGTATACTTGCATGTTATACGTATGTTACTAGTACATTGGTATGTTACTCGTATATTCAAATGTTACACGTATATTAGTATATTATACGTATATAAAGTAACATATCCGTGTGTGTTATTCGTATTCTATTATATTCCTCGTAAGTTGTATATGTTGCCCGTATGCTACGTATATTACTCGTATGTAACATATGTTAATCGTATACTTGTAACTTGCCCTTTTCCTTGTGTGTTACTCGTATACACTCATGTTACTCATATACTCGTATGTTACTCGTATACGTGTACGTAGCTCGTATATTGTTAATATACTCGTATGTTACTCGTATGTTTCGTATGTTACTCGCATGCTCGTAGGTCGTGTGTAAATATTTCAATCGTTTAAAACCCTTGTTCATGGATATTCATGGATACTTTATTAACTGAATTTTGATAATGTAAAATTTCTAAGAAATTGTTTTGCTTTGACATACTGGTATGTTAGTATGTTACTCGTACAGCAATGTGTTGCTCGTTTATTCGGTTGTTACTCGTATACTTGCATGTTATACGTATGTTACTAGTACATTGGTATGTTACTAGTATATTCAAATGTTCCACGTATATTAGTATATTATACGTATATAACTCGTATATTCGTGTGTGTTATTCGTATTCCATTATATTCCTCGTTGGTTGTATATGTTGCTCGTATGCTATGTATATTACTCGTGTGTAACATATGTTAATCGTACACTTGTCTTTTTACTTGTGTGTTACTCGTATACACTCATGTTACTCATATACTCGTATGTTACTCGTATACGTAGCTCGTATATTGTTCATATACTCGTATGTTACGTATGTTACTCGCATGCTCGTAGGTACACTCGTATGTTACTCGTATGTTACGTATGTTATTCGCATGCTCGTAGGTACACTAGTATGTTACTCGTATGTTACTGGTATATTCGCATGTTATGTATGTTACTCGCGTGCTCGTAGGTACACTCGAATGTTACTCATATGTTACTGGTATATTCGCACGTTATGTATGTTACTCGCATGCTCGTAGGTACACTCGTATGTTACTCGTATGTTACTGGTATATTCGCATGTTATGTATGTTACTCGCATGCTCGTAGGTACACTCGTATGTTACTCGTATGTTACTGGTATATTCGCATGTTACGTATGTTACTCCCATGCTCGTGTGTACACTCGTATGTTACCCGTATACTCGTACGTAATTTGTGTACCGGTGTGTTGCTCTATATTCGGAAGCTACTTATGTTACTCGTATATGACGCATATTTCTCGTACATACACTATGTTACTCGTATGTTTTCACTCTTTTCAGAGAAATGATGATCGTAGTGGCAGAAGCGGTGGTGGAAAATGGAGCAAGAAGGTACATGCATATCAGGAAATTGCGTAGCGTTTTCTGTTTTCGTCTGTAGCATCTTTGATTTTTCACAAAGCACTATTCTGAGTTTTCCAATATTGAATACCGTATTATATAAAAATGCCCTCTCAGTCTTCGAGATGAAATATGTGTATACGTATAACATGTGCATGTAAATGTAAAATAGCTCTTTGACCATTCCCTCATGGACAGTTAACTCAATTATACCTACCCTAATTACCCTAAGACACCTGCCTTTGAATTAAACTTGCATAGTGGCAAACAGTAAATACCCTGATCAAACCGCTCCTTCAGGAGTTCTTGATATCTCCATATGTTCACCATGAGGTAATAAGTACAGTGTACCCACATCAAAGCCTCTATTATCGTTTTAATAAATATGAAAGTATTTGAATCCATTCCCTCCTACTGACGCCCTTTGATGTTTTTGTAAAAGGCAGTTTTCGGAACCACTGTGATAAATAGAGCATTTGCTCCATATGATAAACTTCTCTATTTATCACAGTGATTTCAAAACTAGACAGTTCTAAAATTTTAGTTTTCTCTAGTAAATGCTCCTTTTCGGTAGATTTATTCAAAGAGGTTGGGTCTAAAATAGTGTAGAAAGGAACGGGTTAACCAATAGAATGCGCGAAACGTGTGTACTGACATTTGCAAACAGTGTAAACCCAGACGAGAGGATTCCTAGGGGAACTCTCTTATCAAGGGTTTACACTGTTAGTCATTCGAAATCATCTCGCAAAGTATAAGCTTTCGCTCGTTCATCCTGAACGGCCTCTATTGTTAAACAGTGATGGACCATTTCTCTTTGAATATTCAGTATTCGAAGAATGAAAGAGTGTATACCCAGACAGAAGGATTCCTTGGAGCCCTCTTATCAGAGTCTTCACTGTTAGTCATTAAACATCCTCTGGCATGTAGTGTACTATGTCGACATTGGCGATGAAAGAGACTTTAGAGTTTGCCCTTTACTCCATGACTATTCATATAAGAAATAATGACATCATGAATATTAATTAGATTTTTTGTTATAATACCACATGAACACATACATGTTTGGTCATGGCAGAAACTGTATAATCATATCTATTTTATATCATAAGCAAACAGAGAATACTCTGATCAGACGGCTCCAACAGGAGCCGTCTGATCTGGGTCTACTGTGTTTGCAAAGGCGTCGACTTTTTTAAAGCCGTATTTATGGAGTAAAACGTTAAAGCTATCTCAGACATTGTATTAATATGAAAAATGACCTGTTAGTACCCAGTAATACTACGACTTAACTCGTCACTTGACCTACTGGTGGATTTCCTCATGCTATTTTAGACACTACCTCTTTGATTGAATCTACTGAAAAGGAACATTTACTAGAAAAAAGAGAAACGTTTAGACTTGTGAAGTATTGAAACTATTGTGATAAATAGAGCATTTGCTCCATAGGAGCAAATGCTCTTTTTATCACAATGTTTTCAAAATGTGACTTTTACAGAGGCGTCAAAAGGCATCAGTAAATATGAGGGAATGGGTTAAAATGACAGTCTTTACCATAAACGCATTTTTTTCTCAATAAAGTCGTGGTGTTGATTATGTTCAATTAGTCTTATGATTTTTTATCGAAAAACTCTCTTGTGATACAAAATAATCGGTTTTCATCGATACGTACACTTTTTCGTCGTACAACAAACTATTATTTGCCAGTTAGATTTGGCCATGGTATTTACTCCGGATACAAATGATTCGTGTAATATGATTGTATCGACAAAAAAGCCATGCGTATACAGTAGACCCCCGATATCGCGATCTTTAACGGACCGTACAAATTACTTCGAGATAACGGTAATTCGAGTAAGCCTATTTATTTCTCTCGATGTGATAGCTTAATGCAGGTTGAAGTAATGCTGAAAGCTCCTGTAGGAACTTTCAGCATTACTTGCGACCTGCATCAATCTATCGCATGTCTATATAGATATGTGCAATGGTAAATTTTAGAACAATTCTGTATTTACTAATTTTGGAAGGGACCTAAATTTTGACTCGAGTTATATCAAAGTTCGAGTTATCCGAGTACGGGATATCGAGGTTTTGCTGTATTATAATTGACCATAATTAGTGTTGAAGACTGCTGTCATTTATTATGACATAGACATAGACATAGTTTATTCGTAACTTATACATATAGTACCTCGTTACATATTCCATCATTTATGCATCATATTCAACAGGTCTAATCAAATCACGTGACATGCAAACAATTATATAGTAACATACCAAATCATATCAATATATATGCCTAACCCATTCACCCTTTGTGACGTATATATGCGTCATCTATAATTCTGTACTGTGAAGAATGCCCGTCTTATGCAATCTGTATAGACCCTGATCGGAATACTCCTTACAGATGTACCCTAATCAGGATCTTCACTTATTATGTATATAGGGCTTACTCTTTCACTGACACTATCGCACCTGTACATATTACCTGTGCAAACAATATGAATCCACATGCGGCGCCGAGTAACTCGGCTTCTCATCAGGACCCAAACTGTTTGTTACTGTGGTAATGTTTTGAAAGAAACAAGGAGAAATCTAAACAAACGAAAAGTGTAGCAGACGACAAATTTGGCGGACGACAATATTTGGCATCGAAAGAGTTGAATAACTTAATTACTTATTCTTATTCAGATCGCCAAGAAACTAAAGAAAGGTGGAAACGATGGCGGAGAGGAGTTTACCGTGGAGACGCCGCCAGATGGCGGTGCGACAGCTTGGACGGTCTGTATCGGCAGCGCCGTACTTACTTCTTCTAATGCTGTCGTTCGTGCGTCTCTTAACGAGACTGTGGAGTCCATCAATGCTGATTTTAATCAGAACTCAGAAAATTACACGACATGCTACAACGGTATACAAGCACAAGTCAACGCGAGTAATTCGTGGTTTTCAAATCCACTCATAGCCCAGTGCCTCAGCCTCGGAAACCCAGATTTCTACGAGTGTATGGCACAGTTTGCCCCGACCAATACCGGAGAAACACCCCCTATACTAGCTGAGTTCTGTCCCGAGTTGTACAAACTGTTTGCAGCTGGGTTTCAAGGTGACGGGCCAATATCACAGAGACTCACGGCCGGGAACATTGAGTCCCCTCCTATCCCGACGGATGTTGACGATATTGGTGGAGTGATGAATTTCTCTTTTGTGTGCTTGAGCTTCTTCTGTAGTGAGTATATATATACACATGTATATTGTCTTACATATCACATCAGCATTTTCAAACTGTTACACCTTTTAACACCCTTGCAAACAGAACAGACCCAGATCCGAGGCTCTTGTAGGAGTGATCTATCAATCAAGGTAAGCGCCGTTTGCGTATGGTATAATGTAGATCTGATTCTAGTTTAGTTTCTGATATGGCCAAAATTTCCTGTTAACATGTCGTTAAAAAATCATCTAAATTATATTCATGATGTGATTATTTCTAAAATGAATATTCGGGGAGTGAAGGGTATGGTATTTCAAATGCACGCTGATACTTCATATTAGTATCATTTAAGAAGCAAACAAACTTCCTTTCATACTTTTTGTTATGGATTTTTAATTTTTGTTTTGTTGTTTTGTTTTGTTGTGTTGTTTCTTTGGGGGGTTTTCTTATCTGAAGCGTGTTGATAATATTACAAGCATGTCAAAACAACTATTAATTCTGCAATAGAAACAAACCTCAATTTGAATTTCAGAGAATTTAATATAAAATATATTCTATGACTTTCTAATATAATCTGCACATTTTTCAGTGATTATTGCGGCAATTTTATCAGTTTTCGTGGGATACAGAGTGGTGTCAGTGGTGGGATCTATTCTAATTGCTGTTGGCTTCATTGTCGCCTCTTTTCTTGAAGAGGACCAGAAAGTCTTAGCCGAAATACTCGTCGGTGGAGTTGCAGGTTTGTTTATGTCTTTTCTATGTCGTTGACCTCTATCTATCTAAAATACATTAAGTAGCTATCATGCATTTGGTAGGATCCTAAACATTTGACATACAGCAAGCAAAGACGTGTGCCCCACGGCCACAGTTAAATGGCATCGGTGATTATTTAGTACGGGATTCTCTATACAGTAAAACCTCTCTTAACCGGCCGTTAAATTTAGTATGAATATCGGTCATGTAGACAGGTGGCAGCTTAATGCAGAGTGAAAGTCATGCAGAAAGCTCCTCTAGGAGCTTTCTGCATGACTTTCACCCTGCATTAAGCAACCACCTGCCTATCAGTGTCTAATTTCTTATCTACTAGAATTCCGGTTAAGAGAGGTTTTACTGTAACTGTATTCACTGACTGCTTAACCCTTATAATGCTAATGGCGCCCTGGCCTTCATTTGGAAACAGCTTCAAACCAGGTGAGACACCGAGTAACCCGGCATCTCATCAGGATCCGAGCTGTTTTACACTCAGTTAATAGTTTCTCAATAGCTTGATGAATCGGAAGTAGTCAAAATTGCACGAGATCAAAATTTGAGCATACATCGTTTTTTTCACAGCGAATTATGGATACATGTATATATTTTTCCATTATCATTTTCAGGAATAGGTTCGTCGTTTGTGCGGTATGCTGCCATTGTTGCTATTCTCGAGTACTTCAACGAGATGCGCATGCGCGCCATTGTCATCAGCGGCCTCGGAGCTGTACTCATTAATTTCTTGGTGATAGGCTTGACCTTCGTGGACTCAATTAACTTCGAATGGAGGAAAACTTTCAAATACCAAGCCATACCGGCAGGTTTGTGCTAGTACACATTGTATGCTGTAAGTTCTGAGTATCACAGGTCCAGTTAAGATGCGTAATTTAAAACATTTTCAAGAAAAAAATATTTATTTTTTTTCTCCACCAAACCCTTTATTCAGTATGTTGTGGCCACTCTTTAGAAAAGACTCTTCGAGGTTTTTGTGGAGAAATGACGATTAACCCATTCCCTCATATTGACGCCTTTTGACGCCTCTGCAAAAGTCACCCGTTTAAACCATTGTGATAAATAGAGCATTTGCTCCTATAGGAGCGAATGCTCTTTTTTTATCACAATGGTTTCAAACCACAAAATACTATGTTTTTCCATTTCTCGGTAGATTTATTCAAAGAGGTTGGATCTAAAATTAGCCGATGAGGGAATAGGTTTAAGTATTGAGTACGCACGAATATCTATTGCTCTGGAGTATTGTTGGTACTTTAACCATTTACTTGCTGTTAACGCATTTTAACGTTTTTACAAACACCGAAGACCCAGACCAGGGTCTGGTCTGTTTGCTTGTGGCATTCTATAGATCGGATTCTACTGATTCTGATCCAAATTATCCAAATATATCTTGTTCATGATGCAGTTAAAATGGCAGCTAATTTATAATGCATATATTCCTTATTTCTTACATGAATATTCATTAAGGAAAGGGATAAGTAAACACTTGCTAATACCGGTATATATACGTGCGTGTGTGTGTGTGTGGGGGGGGGGGGGGGGAGTTAATTAACCCTTTCCTTCATATAAACGCATTTTAACTCATTTGTAAATAGAGTTTGCTAATGGATATTGAAAGATTTGTGTCTTTAGTTTCTAAAATCGCTACAATGTTTATCTTCCATATTTCATTATTTAGTATGTCCATGAATATTAAAGTAGGTATTGGAATTTGTAATAAACAGGGAAAGGGTTAATGTAAGTTTTAGCAAATTGACTGTGACTCTGTGGTTACTGAGCTAAATGAGAATTTGTGGCCTTAGCATAACCCAAATGGTGTGTTTTAGAAAGGAATTGAAAAACGCTATTTTCAGAATTAATGACGACAATATTTTTGCCAGCGAAATTTTAATCAGTTTAAACGCTTTGCTCCATGAATATTCATGCAAGAAGTAATGGCATCGTGGAGATTAATGAGCTATTGATGAACATAGGAACTGTCGGTCATAGTAGAAACTATGAAGTCTGGGGCCGTATTCCAGTAGCATCTTAAGTTAAAAAAAATCTTAAGTAGACAAAAAAATCTTAAATCCTTTCATTTTTTCCTCAAAAAATAAGAAATTTCTTAAGTGGTATTCCAGAAGCTTCTTATATTAAACAAAATCTTAAGATCGGCGATATTCTCCTTAAAAGTTAAGGAATCTCAAACCTTCCTTAGGACTTTAAGAAATTTCTTAAGTTGACAGATTGCCGCCATATTGCTTCGATTCATTTGAGAAATTGCGACATTTTCGGATTTTCTAACCATCTAGGTGAGAACTTAAGATGCTACTGGAATACGGCCCCATGTCTATATTATATCATACTCAAACAGATCAGACAGGATCCGTCTGATCTGGATCAACTCGGTTTGCAAAGGCGTTAAAGGCGTATCTATGGAGTAAATGATTAATCAAGAAACGGCTTAATGTACACTATCGTTTGTTAGTACATGTATCACATTCATGACATGAGGCCGTCACATTTAAGCCTTTTACCCCGTGAATATTAATGCAGATCTCCAGATAAGATGCGTACATTTAACCATTTTCAAGATTAGCTCCTTTATTCCTCCACCAAACCCTATACTGTGACCACTCTTCAGAATCGCCTCGAAGAGACAATTCCAAAGAATGGTCACATGATAGGGGTTGGTCGAAAAATGACGATTTTACTATTTAGGTACGCACCTTTATATGTAGCTCTATTAATGTAAGAAGTAATGCCACCATATGTATTTATTAGTTCAAATTTCGTAATGGCATGTGAACATAGGGATGCTTAGCCATAGCAAAAAAACTGCGTCAAAATGCACCTCTGCCATGCAACGCTTTAAACGCAGCATTTTATTTTCGACTACAATAATCAACAAGTGATTGTCCATTATTAGTATTATGTTACTAAATGCGCTAGCAACCTTGCAAAATAAGAAGAACAAACTGAAGATGAATTTGTTTGTAACCGACACCTTCTGCGGTAAGGTTGATAAAACTTACAATGATTTTGTATCTTTCAGGCGTAAGTCTCGTCACCAGCTTGGTAATGAAACCCCTAAACCACAAGTCAAGGGAGCGGGACTCAATGTCAGGCAACTCCTGCAGTCGGAAATGCTCGGAAAGAGTGTGCAGCGGAGAGCTGTATAGGGATATAGTTCTGTACCTCGTGATGCTCGTCTTCTTCCTTGACCAGTTAGGTACGTCACAGGAGTTGCCCTAAATGACAATTGGTCAGACTTTCCTGTGTTTGTATGCCATTATAAACATTCGTCTACATGTAATTAATATTCATCAGGTAAAGGGCAAACACATTATCTCATAAATATTTAGTGGGGAAAATACTGTATGAATATTAATTAGCTAAAGTTTGATAATGGCATTATGAACAAGAGAATATTTTACGAGAGCAGTACTTTAGAATCATATTTAATCATTTACATGTATATGATTTCATTAGCAAAACGAGCAGACTGGTCAAACGGCTCTAACGGAAGCCGTCTGACCTGGGTCTACTCTGTGTGCAAAGGTATTAACAGTCGTCTCTATAAGACAAAGAGTTAAGTCAAAGCAAGTTATATTACAGTAAAACCTCTCTATAACGGCCACTAAATTGTGTTAATTAGTTGGCATCTAGGGCAGGTGGCAGTTTACATGTGAAAGTAAAACAGAACGCTCCTATAGGAGCGTTCTGTTTTTCTTTCACCTTGCTTTAACCAGCCACCTGCCTTTAGCACAAAATACTTGATGTAATTAAGTGTCCGTTATAGAGAGATTTACTGTACCTTGATGTTTCTGCATTTATGTATCGTTAACCTTTAGTATGTTACCAGTGCCCCCCCCCCCCCCGCAAACAAAGTTTGAGGAGGTATCTCAGGAATCACCCTGTAGGTTGGGCGGTTGGTCGGTCGGTCCGCCCGCAATTGAACAGAGGGAGTTTGTGTCACAAACTCCTCCTTCAACTTGAAAGTTATTGACTTTATATTTGACATACATAATAATTACGAAGAGCAGATGTGCAAGACACAGTTTCAGGTGTTTAACACCGTGACTTATAGCAAGCAGAATTATCTCTCCTTGAATTTGGAGCATGTTTTGTCATTTTAGCATGAAACAGAGGTTGTGGGTGGTCTTAACTCTGGTATGTGTTTAGTGCCAGGTATTGTAGAATTATTTCCCCTTGAACTTTGAATATTGTCACTTGGGCATGTAACATGGGTAGTTCGTGTCGCAAACTCGTCATTCAAACTGAAAGTTATTAAATTTATACATAACATGCATAGTAATCATGAACAATTGATGTGCAAGACAAAATTGTCATGTGTTTAACACCATGCATTGCAGAATTATCTCCCATTGAACTTTGAGTATTTTTGTAAGTTTGCCATTACACATGGGTAAAGTTATTGAATTAATACTTGCCATACATAATAATCACCAGTATGAGAGACGTAAGTGGCAGTTTTTTTATGTTTAGTGCCAGGCATTGCAGAATTATCTGCGCTTGAAAAATAAGGTTGTCTTTAAAATTTGGCACGGCACGCGTGTCGCAAACACAGCGCTTGAATTTGCGATCAGGGCTGCTGTGCGTGGGTATTCTTTAATGCATTAACACTTTCCTCCATGAATACTCATGTAAGAAATGATAACATCATGCAAACTATTTACATTATTATATTTTTTAAATGGCATATCAACACATGAAACGTTTGCTAAAGTAGAAACTATCAAATCTGATCTATATTATTACTCAGGCAAACAGGGCAGAACCTAATGAAAATGGCTCCTATAGGAGCCGTCTGATCTGGGTGCACTCTGTTTGCAGGTGGGTGAAAAGCCATTTGCACGAAGGAAGGGGTTGAAGAGCATCACTGTTAATGATAGTTGTAGTTAATCCAGATGTGTCACAGAGAATGGACGCCTCGTCAGCACCTATAAACTGTTTGACACTGATAACGTCTTTGAAGAGATAGAAGAAAATGTTTCCAGTTCTGATTTAGCAAATATTTTCATCAGCGATAAATTTATCGCTATATTAAAGGTTGAACACACCGAGCAACGCCTTGCTATAATACAAATGTGCCCGACGCATGCTTTGACTCACCCATGGACCCCCCCCCCCCCCCCCCCTCTACCAAAAAAAAAATAAATTATGATCGAAGTATGTAAAACTAGCCTAAAACTATATACATGTATTTGAATCTTAAATCACTCCGATCTATCAATACATATATAGACCCGATAGGATTTTTTCCCGGGTCGTGTTTTTCTTGTTTTTCGGAGTGGTTTAATGTTCAAATAGATAGTTTTAGGCTAGTTTTACATACTTCGATCACATTTTTTTTGGCGGGGGGGGGGGTCTGTGGGTGAGTCCAAGCATTCGTCGGGCACCTTTGCTATAATACTGTAAAATCCCTCTAAAGCGATCCCCAAAATGATGTCTAATTATGGGTGTATATGCAGGATGAAGATTATGCAGAAAACTCATGCTGTAGTTTTCTGTGTCAGATTCGTCCCATTAAGCAATCGCCCGTTTTTAAAGACTCGTGTATTTATTTTAAGAGTGACTTCCGAGAGATTTTACTTACTCGAATGTAGCATTGCTATTTATGATTTTAGGACGACCGATATTTAGCGAAGGTATGCAGCCTATCATGGCAGAAAAGGGATTTTCTGAGACTAAGATTGACTTCCAACCTCTGATTGAAAATGGCGGTTCTTTGTTTGGATTGCTGGCTCTTCTGTTCTGGAAACGCCACAGTCTGGGTGCTAACTTGGCGGTAATGGCTGCCATGGACATTTTGATTGGTCTACTTGCTCTGCATGTGCCAGAGATGACGGCATTTGCCTGGGCGGCTGCATATTCTGCCATATTCGGATTCACAGAAGGTAATGTTCTGTTCACGATTTTCTTTCTCGTTGCTGAATTGTAACGCGCAGGAAACTTCTTCTTCTACAGTAAAACCTCTCTTTAACGGCCATTAAATTACATCAAGAATTTATTGTTAAAGGCAGGCGACTGCTTAAAGCATAGTGAAAGTAAAACAGAACGCTCCTATTTATCACCAATGGTTTAAAATGTGACTTTCAAAAGGCGCCAAAACGCGTCACTATGAGGGAATTATTTAACCATTTCCTCCATAAATACGCCTTTCTATGCCTCTGTAAGTCACTTTTTGAAACCATTGTGATAAACAGAGCATTTTCTCCATATGATCAAATGCTCTATTTATCACAATGGTTTCAACACTGCACAATTCTAAAAATATATTTTCCTTTAGTTAATGCTCCTTTTCGGTAGATGTATTCAAAGAGGCAGAATCTAAAATAGCCTATGAGGTAATTGGTTAAAGTGATTGTCTCTACAGAAAACGCACATTTTCAATGAAAAAAACCATTAAACATGGTGTTGGTTATGTTTAACTATCCTGATGAAGATTGTCAAATTGAACTTATAACGAAAACAGCCACTGTGATAAAAAAAAAATTGCTTTCGCTGACAAAACAAATCGTTTTCGTTGTAGAGCAAAGTATATCGGTCTATTTTAAATTTGTTACGAAATTGAAACTCAATCCGAATAAACACTAAAATATCGACGAATGACATCGTGGTCTTTGATATCAAGCACGTGAGTTTTTCTTCTTCAGCGTTAATTCAAACGGTTTTCTTGTTGTACGTGTATATACTTTTTTCGGCATATAAACAAATGTTTTATGTATTTTTATACATTTTTAAAACGCGTTGAAAGTAGAAATAATCGTTTTCACAACGTCAGCGGTTTCTCTGTAAGTAGCAATATTCAGTTTAACCGAGAACTTTTATACGATAATAAAGGAGGTAAATTCAAAAAAATGTTTCGACTAGACCGAGAGAAAAATTAACCCTTATCCTACCAATCGTGACCTCGTCATTTACAAACAGCTTGGACCCAGATGAGACGCCGAGTAACCCAGCGTCTCATCAGGATCCAAGCTGTTTGACACTTGGTCAGTAGTTTCTCAAAAGCTTGAATGAATAACAAGTCAGTAGTTTCTCAAAAGCTTGAATGAATAACAAGTATGTATAATCTGTTTTACATCAGTTTGAGCTGGCTATAATTTCCCTCCTATACTATTTTGTATTTTTAGACCCAATCTAAATAAATCAACCGAAAAGGAAAATAATATGCTCTATATTTATCACAATGTTTTCCTTTTACAGAGACGTTAGAATTGGTTAAAAGATGATTACAAAACAAATACATTTCAAAGAAATGAACTCCTTTTTGAAACTTATACAGTAGGCTGTATACATGTTCCTTTTTTATAAAACCAACTACTAGGGCATGTTCAAAACTCATATATCTTACTGACATACCAAACACGCAGGCTCTGTCGATTTCAGGCGTGTTTAATTCGGTGATCCAGGATGCTATACCAGAAGGCTTTCAGAGACGTCACATTAAGATGGTCGCCGGCATACTGGGTTTGGTTGCCGGCGTCGGTAGTGTTGTGTCCTCAGTCGTCGGAGGTTAGTATCACATGCCTAGTAATGCGATGTACCTACACAACAAGTTACTAAATCAGTCTAATTTAAATCCAAACCGACATATTCTCAATCTGCTGTGCAAACCGGTAGAGAATTATTACTGGGTGTCCGAAACAGAAGTCCAGATTAATAGAATCAAGCATGGGTTTTGTTAAAGATGGGGGTTTCTATCTCCGAGGTTGGTATGTTCCAGTTGGAAACGAGCTTTAGCGAGTTTCCGGTAGGAACAGACCAACCGAGGGTATAGAACCCCCGGCTTTAACAAAACCCATGCTTGATTGTTTTTCTCGCTGAAATAAGTCTTAAAACCAATTAAATTAATGAATTTTGTTAAGTACTACTTTACATTGCGTAATACGACTTCCATATCTAATAGCAACAGACCCCAGCATAACTACAAAACAACGTCTTCGGTTAATTAAATAGCCTTAAAGTGTTTATATGATAAATAGAATTTCATATTCATGCTTATTACTTATATTAATTTCAATTCATAAGGTTGTTGCCTATAGAAATGTTGGTATAATTCTGTAAGAATTCCTTCCATTGTCTTGATTTTACCCAATCGTGCGTATGAATACACTAGTCACGGGGTGTTCCAGATAAGGATTTCTAGTTTGGCTATTTTAGTTACTCAGCTTATCTAGCACGGCTGAGAAGCGAGAAAAGATACGTAAATTTCAATATTTTCAAAGCTCCTTTATCACCCCCACCAAACCCTATTGTCATAGTATAGAGTTTGATGGAGAAATGACGATTTTATTATTTGGGTATATTTTATCTGTAGTTCTGTTCGAATACCTATGGAAATTGAGCAACGCTCTGTATTTTCAGACGCCATAGACGATCGCGCAGACGGTAACCGAGTGTCATACTACTTCGCGGGCGCGTGCCTACTTGCGTGCGCAGTGTTTGCGATCATTTCCCGCCTAATTGTTGTTAGGCGTCAATCAGATGATGACGACGACGACGATGATGTGGAGCTGGACGCAATAGGCCATGACGGCCACCGGCGGTGGTGATGTGACAGATGAAAACAAAACACACACAAACACACATACACAGAAGGCTGTTTCCAGTTTCCTACTAAAACATGTACATTTATTTTATACTCTGTAATACAAAATGTGTAGGATTACACAATAAATGGACAACGCTGTGAAAAAATCAATGTCTACCAAAATGTGGAACTGGACTTCCGATTCTATTGGTCTTTTAAGAAACAAAAGATCAAGTGACGACACACAGTTTGTATCCTGAGGAGAGTTACCCGGTGTCCCATCTGTATCCAATCTGTCAATTTTATTTCAAAATATAGTTTGTAGAATTGAAGCAGACTCCAATATTTACAGACTACAAGTGCTCGACGTACAGAAGGTTAACCCTTTCCCTCTTATTAACTCCTTTAAGTGCCTTTGCAAACAGAGTAGACCCATATTCAGTTTTCCTGAAGGAGCCGTCTGATCTGGGTCCACTCTGTTTCCCCGTGTAATTATATAGATCTGAGTATACAGGCTTTGTCTAAGCCAATAATTTCCTGGAATTTTTCATAATATCATAAAAAATATTTAATGTTAATAAAGTGATTGACTCGCGTATAAGTGTTTAATTTTTACCCATTCCCTCATAGGCTATTTTTAGATACAACCTCTTTGAATAAATCTACTGAAAAGGAGCATTAACTACAGTAAAGGGAAATTTTAAAATTTTGTAGTTTGAAACCATTGTGATAAATAGAGCATTTGCTCCTATAGGAGCAAATGCTCTATTTATCACAATGGTTTCACAAGGTGACTTCTACAGAGTCGTCAATATGAGGGAATGGGTTAACTCTTTACTCCATAATCACGCCTTTCTATGCCTTGGCAAACAGAGTAGACCCAAATCAGACGGCTCCTATAGGAGTCGTCTGATCTGGGTCTGCTCTGTTTGCTTATGATATAATATAGATATAATTCTACAGTTTCTGCCATGGCTATAAATTCTTGTGTCCATGTGAAATTTATTATTTCTTACATGAATATTCATGGTGGAAACTGGAAAGGGTTAAAGAAGTCTCACTCTACATGGGATACCAGTAATTGAAGATGGCTAATTTGCATTTACAATGGTTTTGCACCCAATCCTTAGCATCCTCAGTAATTGTCGTCTGCTAAAAAACCTGTTCCTTTCTTTCATATCTCATTATCGTCATTTATTCCATTGCTATGGAAGGCCGGTGCGCCATGCCAAACGCGAAATGCCAAATGATTACCTGAAATAAAAACTTTAAGCCTACCTGTGCTTTAGGAAAAAAGTAGACTCTAATTACAATGTAAACCCCCATTATTAAAATGTAAAAAAAGAAGTGTATCTCTAAGTATACATACCGTTATCCTTCTTTATGCAGATCAAAGCACTGTCTCGTGTGAAACGTGAGCTTTTGGCGGTTTCAATCATTTGGCATTTAGCAGATCACGTTTAGCATTTCACATTTCGCATTTAGCATGGCGCACCGGCCTTCCATATATATCAGTTTATGTTATTTCGAGGCACGAAGAAGAAAAATATATAGTACTTTATGAATATTGGAAAAAGACACAAATGTCGCCTCCCATATTGACTTATCCAGTTCAACCACTCAGTACAATGTGATTAGCAATTAGCATTTAGAAGTCCCCAAATAGTAATTGGCATTTGTCATTAAGCATTTACCATTTAGCCTTTCGCAAATCACATTTTCGCATTTAGTATGGCGCACCGGCCTTCCATACATATCTGTTAATAAACATAACGGGTTGTTTCTGATGAAATGTCAAGTTGTTGGGGTATTTTACAACTGGATCCAAACGGTTTGCAAATGTAAATCATAAATTCCCTGATGGCGTGAAAGGAATTAAAAATGTACATATATTCGAAGTTTTCACTTTTTACATTGACACAAAAATATGTAGTATATGTTTACAGCTTTACCTCATATATTGTATATACGCCTTTTAACCCCTTTGCAAACATAGTAGACACAGATCAGAAAGCTTCTGTAGGAGGCGTCTGATCAGGTTCTGGTCTGTTTGCTCGTGAAATTTCAAAACAAATATAGATCTGATCCTAGTTTTGCCATGGTAAAAAAATCCTTTGTTCATGATGTCATTATAAAGTTCAGCTTATTAAATTGCATATTCATGCATTATTTCTAACATTAATATTAATCATATCAAAAGGGAAAATCATAATATGATACATGTATACACATTATATCTACCACATACAGTATAACGTATACTAAACCCATGTGCAGTTTCTTTCAACATTGTGCTGTTCTATGAGAAATTGAATCCTTATACAAAACTTCCAACTTTTAGGCAGGGGTCCAGAAAAGATGCGTGAATTTAAACATTTTCAACGATAGCTCCTTTATTTCTTCACCAAACCTTATACTGTGACTACTCTTTAGAATCGTCTCTCCGAGACGATTCTAAAGAGTGGTCATAGTATAGGGTTTGGTGGTGAAATGACGATTTTAGTATTTGGGTAGGCACTTTTATCAAAATGACGATTTTAGTATTTGGGCATGCACGTTCATCCGTATCTCTGTTTAGGCTTTGCAATACCCTGTAGTATAAAACCAAATCAGCTGTCACATTAAGAATCAGCACCTGATCTGAGCCTGCCTGCACTGTCTGCCACCAACCAAATATTCTGTTTTGCTGAATTAAACATAAGTGGTGTGTTGATCAGTTTGGAATCTGATGAGACACAGTTTTACTGGGCGTCTCATCTTGATCCAAACTGTTTGCAAAGATAATCACAAAATCACTACTTGCAGCAATCACCGAGTCTGCAGTGAAAGAGTTAACCCTTTCTAGATAATATCGCCTTTTCATACATTTGCAAACAGGACAGACCCAGATCAGACTGACAGCTCCTGTAGATCACCAGGGTCTGCTCGCTTGTTTATATGGTACATATATAATTTTACTGCTATGGCAATAAATTTACTTTTATATACATGTACTTTATATTTTGGAAACAAGCATTAACCCTTTCCCTCATATAAACGCATTTGCAAACAGAGTAGACCCAGATCAGACGGGTCTACTCTGTTTGCTTATGAAATTATACTAGATACAACTCCATGGCTTCTACCATTACCAAAACAACCCAGTGTAAATGTGACATTATTATTAACCCTTTCGGCACCAAATTTCTGCAATCCAATATTTGTTCAATCATTCGGTACAACAAGGAAACTAGATAAATAAATGCAAATTTCAAAGGAATAAAGCTCAGGTATCGAAATAGATATTAAGACAAAAAGTGAAGTCCCTGATCAAAGGCGGCGTCTGATCTGGGACTTCAATATTTGTCGTGGTGCATTTATGCGACATCGGCGGTGAAAGGGTTAAAATTCATTAAGGCATTATTTTTTACATGAATATTTAACAGAGAAAGTGTTAACCCTTTACTCCATGAATATTCAAGAGAGAAATGAGACCATCAGGAATATTAACCTTTAGCCTGCTTAGCAAAATATTTTTACAGAATTATTCGCCTACTACAGTTTTAAAATTAAGCTATAAACAATGTGTGTACCAAAATGCAATCAGAGTGTCAAACAATTTGGATCCTGATGATTTGTCGAGTTACTCGGCGTCTCATCTTGATCCAAACTGTTTGCAAAGGTAATCACTCATCCACCCGCAGCAGGCTAAAGGTTAATTACATTAATTTTTAAATGGCATTATAACACATGAACTTTTAGCTAATACGGAAACTGTAGAATCAAATCTATATTATTCCATAAGCAAACAAAGCCGACCCTGATCAGACGGCTCCTATGGTCTGGGTATGCTCTGTTTGCAAAGGCGTAGTAAAGCCCATTTATTGAGTAAATGGGTTAAATTAATAGTCATAATGGGCAGAGTATTGCATGAATATTCATCAAGTAAAGGGTTATTGAAACTAAATATAGATAATGACATAGTTCATATATATAATCCCATGTGTTCATTTAATAGTATATTAATACTCAAGTATAATAGACATTTTTACCTCATTTACTCGACTCGTCAGTTAAGAAGAATTCAGGCAGGTGGCTGCTTAAACCATTTCCTCATGGGCTATTTTTAGAATAGTTTTTTTCTAAATAGTTCTACCAAAAAGGAACATTTACTAAAGAAAAGGAAAAAATCAGAATTGTGCAGTTTTGAAAACTATTGTGATAAATAGAGCATTTGTTCCATGGGAGCAAATTCTTTGTTTATCATAATGGTT
Source organism: Azorinus chamasolen (assembly GCA_963576725.1). NCBI lineage: Eukaryota > Metazoa > Mollusca > Bivalvia > Cardiida > Solecurtidae > Azorinus > Azorinus chamasolen. The sequence continues at coordinate 55,648,187 of OY755239.1, read as the reverse complement.
TCAAAAAGGGACTTTTACAAAGAAGTCAATATGAAGGAAAGGGTCAATGCTGGTTTAGCCACAAAGCAAGCTCCTGTGTGACTAAAATCTTGAAATAAGCTGCAATCTGTGTTAAAGACCAGTAAAAATATTTCTTTGTTTGGTCGAGTAATTGAGATTTTACTGTATCATACATTTAATGGTATATATTTTAATAAATATATAAATTAAGTATCACTTTCTCTTTATTAATTGTCCCTACTCTGTACTCCATATATACGCATTTGCAAACAGAGCATACCCAGATCAGACGGCTCCTGTAGGAGACGTTTGATAAGGGTTTACTCGGTTTGCTTATGAAATAATATTGGTATGATTCTAGTTTCTACTATTGCTAAAAATCCCTGTGTCCAGCTGTCTATGCACCATTATAAAAACGTATTAATTAAATATTCATGTGATTATTTCTTACTTGCATATTCATTGACTGAAGTGTTTAACCCATTCCCTGATATTGACGACTTTTGACGACTCTGTAAAAGTCACTTTGTGAATCCATTGTGATAAATAGAGCATTTGCTCCTATAGGAGCAAATGCTCTATTTATCACAATGGTTTCAAATTACAAAATTCTAAAAGTTTCCTTTTCTCTAGTTAATGCTCCTTTTCGGTAGATTTATCCAAAGAGGTTGTATCTAAAAATAGCCTGTGAGATAATGGGTTAACATGCTATGGTCAGTTGTGGTAACCATTGTAATGAGTTTGACAAGTAAATAAGAAAAATATTTTAGTCATTTACACCATAAATACACCTTTGCAAACGGAGTAGACCCATATAAGACGGCTCCTACGCAAAATCCGGAGCCATTTCGCATAAAACAATTTTGAATAACAAACTATTTCGCAGTAACGAAACTGTCAGAATAAGCTATAAACGCACAGTGGTGGTGATATTCTAGACATTGTAGACATTGTGGTTCATATGTAAATGTTTCAATGAAAGCTCTCAAATCGTGTAGGATGAGTTAGCTGCACAAGATGTTTTCGCTATATATTCTATATAAGGAAAAACTAGAAAGGGCCATAACTTCTGTCAAAATTGTTACAGCCAAAATTCCAAACCGCATGACCATCCTCGCATATAGCTGGTTTGGTTGCATATGTAAAAGTTTGAAGTAAATCCTTCAAATAGTGTGGGGGGGGGGGGGGGGGGTTTAGCTGCACAAGATTTTTTCGCTATATATTCTATACAAGGAAAATAGTGTTGGAGCACAAGATTTGCTATATATTCCATATAAGGAAAATAGTGTTGGAGGAGTTAGCTGCACAAGATTGTTTCGCTATAAGGAAAAACTACAAAGGGTCATAACTTCTGTCAAAATTGTTGCAGCCTAAATCCCAAACCACATGACCATCCTCACATACAGCTGGTTCATATGTAAAAGTTTGAAGGAAATCCCTCTAATAGTGTAGCAGGAGTTGGCTGCACAAGAATTTTAATAGACAGACAGACGGACAGACAGACAGAAAGCACAACATCAATATGGCTCCCTCTCCTAAAGGGGGGGGGGCATAATAAAAAGACTCTAGGAGACTGGAGATGACAATGAATGTATCGATAGATTTTAATCAACTTCATATGTACCTATCAGACAAATGTATATTATTTGACAGTCTTGTGGGACCTATCTTAAACTATAATGCTGTTGTATGGGGCTTAATCTTGCTATGTTGTTATTATTAGTTATGCAGTGCTTAGTGTCCCTAATATGGACTATACACTGCCAGCAAATATTTATATGGGATGAGGCGAAGCCGAGTCCCATATTAATATTTGCTTGCAGTGTATAGTCCATATTAGGGATACTAAGCACTGCATAATGAATTTATCTTACCGACTACCTTTAATTTCAAGTATTTACACGCATGTTTGCATCATAGGCCTACGTGTATGGCTTGCCGTAGGGAATTACCTCCCTTTAATAGAATTAAATAAGATATTTTGTATATGCCTCGAATCTCGTTTATATATTTTGTTTTTTCTTTTTTATCACTGTAAAACTAATTAATGTTTATATTTCAACTCCAATTAAAGCATAAATTAAATGTATGCATTTTTTGAAACTGTAGTGGATAAACATAAAACATTATTATAATTGACAGAAAAGCATATGGCTGTCAAATAAGGGAAGTAACTCTTGTAAAGCCATGATAAGGATTTTAGTACCCCCATAAGGAATCTATGGGGGTTTCTCGTGACCTCTATTGACCAATGGAATGACAAGAATTTTGTAGGAGGTAAGATAAGTAATGTTATGATATGAGCAAGCATAGATCTGAAAGTTGGTAAATATCAAGTGGTAAATATACTGTTAACTCTTTCCTTCGTATAAACGCCTTTTCACAAATTTGCAAACAGAGTAGATCCAGATCAGACGTCTCCTATAATCATGGCCTGCTCTGTTTGATTTGACATGATATAGATCTGTTTGCACAGTTTTTATCACAGCAAAACAATTCTTTGAAAAGTTAAAGCTTAAATATTCAGCAAATAGATATTCATGATGTCATTATTTCTTACATGAATATTGAACTAGGAAGGGGTTAAACTAGTTAGCCTTTGCAAACAATGGTAGACGTACATGGGACGGTTCTTGTAGGAGCCGTCCGATCAGGATCTGTTCTCTTTACTTATGAGTAATATTGATCGGTTCTACAGTTCTGCCATGGCCAACTTTGGTATATAGTGCATAGGCCAGAATTAAATATATTCACGGTGTCAAAATTATTTCTTGAATATTCACCAGATAAAGCCTTTGTTTTGGTAGTAAAACTTCATTTGAAGATTACTGGCGTTAATTTAAAACTGGCATGGTTTTCTACAAAATCGAGAAACGTCGAAAGAAATTTGCTAACTTATCAAAATGTGATCTTGTGCGGCCGCTCTTTTGATGACGGCGAAGATAACTGGCATGCTATTGTGTAGAAAACACGAATGCTGCCGTTTTAACCCTTCGCTTGCTATTCACGTCAATATACCTACCTGTAAATAGTAAAGACCCAGATGAGACAGCTCCTGCAGGAGCTGTCTCATCAGGGTCTGCACTATTTACAAGTTGATTGTGCAGTCAGTGCACTCCACAGCAGTGATTGCACAGCGAAAGACTTGCATACAGTGAAGATATAAGGAATAATACAACAGGACATGGGTAAAGAAGGAGAAATGTATTTTAAATGCAGCAAGCGAAGGGTTAATATATCAACGCAAGGGTGACTCGTATGGCTTGCTGTATTGTGAAAATATGTTACCACCTTGACACACAGATTAGATCCAGTTGAGATGTCGTATGACTTGGTGTCTGATCAAGATTCAAACTGTTTGACACTCCAATCATGTTTTGAGAAACACCGATGACAACTATTTGGTTCTTAATGGCCTGTCACATTCTAGCGTATGAGACGAACATATGCATTGCGTATGAAAACTGGTCATACGCACAACTTTTGAGCGTATGAGCTCGAATTTTCCACCACTATCTTTGATGAACGTATTAGCAGCGCATGAATAGCGTATGCGCCTATCTGGCGTATATGCAGCGCATGAGAAACGTATACGAGTGTGTGTCAACTTATGTCATCGTCAGTGTTGCGTATATCAGCGTATAAGTAGCGTATGCGAGCATATGAGTAACATATGCTTAGCGCATGGGTAGCGTATGAATAGCCAGAAATAACCTTAAATACGTTAGTCATTCGTCAGACATACGTTAAAATTACGTTACTGATACGCTATCCATGCGATAGCTTTATTGACCGACTTCATGCCAACGTATGTGAAGCATATGGCCTTGGTATCATAATTTGAACAATCTTGGTAGAGGTAAATAATGATATATATACCAAATTTTAGTTTAAGAGAAGATGTTTAAAGAGCCTGGGGCGGGGCCATTTTCGACCCAAGGTAATAATTTGAACAATCTTTGTAGAAGACCATTATATCATGTTACATACAAAATATCAAATCTCTAGTCTTTAACTTTTCCTATGAAAAACTGGTAAGCCCTTGGGCAGAGCCATTTTCGATCCTGTGGTTATGATTTTAACAATCTTTGTAGAGGACCATTAGATGATGCTACATACCAAATATCAAAGGTCTAGGCCTTACAGTTTCAGAGAAGATTTCTAAGCATTTTCCTATGAAAAACTGATGTCCCGGGGCAGGGTCATTTTTGGTTCGGGTCATAATTTGAACAAAATTTGTAGAGGACCATTAGATCCTGCTACATACCAAATATCAAAGGTCTAGGCCTTAGTTTCAAAGAAAAAGATCCCCCCCTAAAGATTTCCTATGAAAAACTGATAAGCCCTTGGTCGGGGCCATTTTTGGTCCAGTGTCATAATTTGAGCTATCTTTGTAGAGGACCATTAGATCAGGTTACACACCAAATATCAAAGGTCTATGCCTTACAGTTTCACAGAAGATTTTTAAAGATGTTCCTATGAAAAACTGATAAGCCCTTGGGCAGGGCCAATTTTGGTCCAGGGGTCATAATTTAAATACGGTAATCTTTGCAGAGGACCATTAGATCATGTTACATACCAAATGTCTTGGCCTTATAGTTTCAGAGAAGAGGATTTTAAAAGATTGTCCTATGTAAAACTGATAAGCTCTTGGGCGGAGCCAGTTTTGGCCCGGGGTGTCATAATTTGAACAATCTTTGTAGAGGACCATTAGATGAAGCTACATACCAAATGAGAAGATTTTTAAGGATTTTCCTATGAAAACTGATAAGCCCTTGGGTGGGGCCATTTTTTGTCCGGGGGTCATAATGTGAACAATAATTCGTCCCCCCTTGGCCACTGATGCTTGGGACAAAGTTTGGTTAAAATCGGGTTAGCGGTTTCAGAGGAGATGTCGTTTGAAGATGTGGACGGACGACGGACAGCAAACTGAAGTACATGGATCATCCGATGACAGACCTGAAAGGGGGAGACATGGTACAACTCACTATCATTATGCTTCAGACCAAATGTGAAATCATTCATTCATACACAACTTGTGACAAGCCAAGAATTCTTTGACCAAAACTTTAAACAATTATCAAAATTCAATCAAAGTGTCGGCAAACAGGAAGTAGATGGACGACAGACCTGAAAAGGGGACACACTTTGATTATGCTTCATGCCAAATATCAAATCATTCCAGCATACACAAGCCAAGAAATCTGTGACGAAACTTTTACAGGTCGGACGTACTACGGACAAGGGTAAGACTTAATGCCCCGTCGCCTAAAGGCGGGGCATAAAAAGCCATCTGGTCTACACTGTTTGTAAAGGCATGAAAAAGTGTTTATATCAAGGAAAGGGTTAACAAAATGGAACTAAACCATCACTCAATGTTTATCATGGCAGTTTTTATTGATATTGGCAAAAAGAAAATAGTTTGGGCAATTTCTTTGCCATTGCTTTGGCGGTGACGTCACGCCCAATATTTCTCCCATCAACCATAGATTCTACCCTAAGTTTTCATTCGCCCCAGGTTTTGAATATAAACCCCGGGCTCAGATTCTCTTAACAACTAGACCCATATTCACTAACATTTCAGTGTAAATTTGGAACTCAAATTTATATATTTTTGTAAGTTTTTGTAACCATTTTTGAAAATATTTGTCTAAAATTTGCTCCACCTGCATACATTGAAAAAGTTGCTTGATTGGCCATTTTTAGACAAATATATTTACATGTATAATGGTGAACCTGAAATAATACTTAAACTTGCCTCTTTGAGACTGAATTTCAAATTTAGACTATTAGTAAATAGAGTAACACCTCTCTAAATGGGACATTCATTTTGGTACTAATAGTGGTCTGTAAAACAAGTGGCAGCTTAATGCAGGGTGAAAGTCATGCAGAAAGCTCCTTTGGGACCTTCATCCTGCATTAAGCATCCACCTGCTAAAAAGATCTAAAATTTTCATTAAATATCCTGTTTAGAGAGGTTTTACTGTATGGGCCCTGAACAGTCATTTAAAGAAATTGTCATTTAAAATATATTTTCAGTCACACTGTAGTAATCACAGCTGCATCACATCTATTTTCCTCATCAACTCCTCTTCTAAAGCAGCCTGCAAGTAGAAAATACACACACTATCAAATTCTTATAACTTAAACCCTTTAAATGTGGAGAAACAAGTGTACTGGCATTTGCAAACGGTGTAGACCCAGATCAGAGGGCTCTGGTTATCCAATATTGAGGTTCCACTGTATTTTACAAAAGCATTCCACTTAAGTAGCCACTTAATGAATTATAGGTATTGGTGTATTTAAAACAAGGTGGTTGCTTAACCCATTCCCTCATAGGCTATTTTTAGACCAAACCTCATTGAGTAAATCTACTGAAAAGGAGCATTTACTAGAGAAAAGGAAAATGTTAGAATTGTGTGGTATAGAAACCATTGTGATAAACAGAGCATTTGCTCCTATGGAGCAAATGCTCTCTTTACCACAATGGTTTCAAGAAATGACTATTACAGAGGCGTAGAAAGGCGTATTTATGGAGGAATGGGTAAATGCAAGATGAAAGTAATGCAAAATGATCCTTTCTACATTACTATCATCCTGCATTAAGTTACAACCTGGCTATATCACCCATAATTTTGCCCGTTTTACTTGGTCACTTTAGGAAAGTTTTACTGCATTGCAATTCCATTTTAAGAATACCAGTATACTGAGGGATGACTAATCTAGGCTAGATTATTCTAACCAATATCACAAATCACAATATTTAAAGAGAAAATAATTCCATAATCACTAAACTGTGTAGTCAACGCAGATTAAGTTCAGTGTGGTTCGTTGAAATTTGTTCATAATTAAGTTTGAAAATCTGCCTTGTTCATTCCCACTAAAGGCTGAAGACATTTTGGAGGTGTCCCTCCCAATGTGATTCCACTGTGATGGAGGATATCATTTTTTTCTCTAAATTTGTTCAACACCGTACTCCATGAATATTAATGTAAGAAATAATGACATCAAAAATACTGATTAGTTTATTGTTTATAATGGCACATAAACACAGGAAAGTTTGGCAATGGCAGAAACTGTAGATCATATCTATATTATTTCATGAGCAAACAGAGCAGAACCTGATCAGGCGGCTCCTATAGAGCCATCTGATCTGGGTCTACTCTGTTTGCAAACACATAGAAAGTCATATTTATGGAAGAATGGGTTTTAAAAAAACACCTAGAACTAGGTGATGGAAAACCCCCGCCCAGCTGCCTTGATCGTAAATCAAACATTTTGGTGCCATGACCAGGGTTTGTGCCAGGTTGTGCCACGGACAGATAGACCAACCGATCGACCAACACACTGACTCCTATATACACTCCCTCAAACTATGTTTGCGGGGGTAGAATAATAATTCTGTACATTGGGACAAACTGCATGAAAAATGCACACCATGCACATTCACACTTCATTATTGATGCATATGCAACATTTTATCTCAGTTGGTACAGAAATGTAGAAACAGCTCAAGTCACAATTAGTCAGTTGGGGTCAGTCTGTTTGGGTAGTATTCAAAAGAAACAACTGACCACTGTCCCTCAATTCTGCTCACTTACCACTTTTTCTTTAATTTCGTCTAGCTTCATGTGGGCTTGAACTGCATTCTGTGAAGAAACATGAAAATCCTTTAATAGATCACACGGTAAATGTCTTCTGAAAAAATTACATTCAACCTTTTACATAAGGGCTGTTCCAGGAAAAAAGGCCTGGGGGGGTAGGAACGCCAGCCAAAAATAGGGGTACCACCAACACAATTTTATTTTTTTTACCCCCCCAAACAAGAGAATTAAGATAAGTCAGATACCCACAACCACTAGATTTATATTTAACTTGCCACCCACCACCAAGAAAACTGAAATTTCCAATTCAATAGTACTTTCTAGATTTCTTTACCACTCAAAGCTTGACAAGTTTTACTATGAATGTGCTGTTTTCTGAATGGAAATCATATTGACAGCATATATTGTTTATGTATAGGTTAGACCATGGTTGAGCGTGACTAAACGATTTAGTTCGAGGGGGCATAGCCCCCAAGAACTATGTCGTTTAGTCGCGCTCAACCATTGGCTAACCTATTTAGCATTGGCTTGGGCTCTAGGAAAAACAAGTAATAAACGTCATCAAATTCGCAATTTAACGTCATCGGGCGCGTGCTGATTTTCCCTCACTTCTCTCCGCACAAGACTGAAAACCATGATTGCGCCTGAATCCATTAATATCTTGGAAGAAGAGGAAGGAAAAACAACAAAGCTGGAAATTTAATGGCAAGATTTTAAAATTGTGTACAATTAAATATTCAACGATAATTTTAAATATTCAACGATAATTTCAATTTCAATATGATGCATTTGAAATAAAAGTTACTTTTAAATATTGAATTAATTCGATCTAGATCTAGATCATTTTATTAAGATTTTTATTATCTTATATTGTTTAAAAAAAATTAATAAAGATTGTTGTCAACTTTTCACGCATTAGATTGTATACAGTAAAACCTATGTACAATGGTCAATAAAATACGCTATGCATTGTGCCGCTTTTTAAAGACAACTTTTTATGCTTGAATGCAGGTTAAATGTAACACATAACGCTCAAAATAGGAGCTTTCTGCATACCTTTAATAATGCATTAAACTGTCACCTGTATTTAAAATTGCATATTCATTTCCCTTAATTGTCGATTAACCTAAGTTTTACTGTATTTCAGTGTAACCAGCTGATCAAGGCTACGATGTATTGGGGTGAAATATCACGTGAAAGCCTAGGATGTGACGTCAAAAAAACATTATAATGATTGGTCGACAGGAACCATTGACTAAATAAACAGTTTGTTAGTTAGTCCATGGTTTTTTCAAAAAGAGTCGAACTAAACGATATAGTCGACACTATTTGAGGCATCTGATTGGCCGAGAGCTCCAAGACATGTGCTAAATATTGAAATCATCTACTTTTTGTTGAGTTTGTACACATTACATTGGCATGCTGAAACAATAAACTATTTGCCATCTTGTTTCTAGTGTAGAATGCTTTTTTCCCCATTCCTAGTATATAAACATCTTTAACCTTGACACAAGACGTTCAATTATATGATCATTAAATTTAACCCTTTCTAAGGTGTAAGAACATAGCAGACATTAATTTTGCAAATATGAGCCATGACTGTTGATAACTTTATATCTAACCACTTCTTGATAGCCACTGTTGGTCCAATCTGTGAAATTTAATTTTCCTGTGTTGACTATTTGTATGGCAGCAATTGAATATTAAGACAATCACATTACATTGAATTACATGATTACTAAATTTCTTTAATCGGTATATACAGAAATCAAATCACAAGAGATTGTTACAGTGTTGACCTAGATCAGCTGGTGCAATGAAAATCTGATCTGATCTACACTGCTTGCAAATTACCACCACCATCTCTAGTTTGCCAATTTGTCTGGAAAGCAAACAAACTGGTTGCAGTGCATGTCCATACAATTTACATTCAGTTTATCCTGGATCTATTCAATATTACCAGATTAATTTCTTGTAAAACACAAGCAATTAAAACTCACACGTTAAAGATATGAAATTTGATTTAAAAGTCAGCATGGTATTATAACACTTAACAATTAGTTAACTTACTAGACATAGTTCACCTTTTTATACACATTTATAGTCACAATTTCTAATCATATTTACATTCAAACTCAAACTCTTTTTGTCATTATAAACCACAGGGTTCTCCCCAGGATTTTCAGAAGGCGAGTTGCGTCTTGGGGTGGGTATGGGTACGGGAGGGGTGTCCCCTCCCGCCTTCAACGGTGAGATTTTTTTAAAAAGTTCTTACTAAATGATGTAAATTTATGTACACCTGACAAATAGATGAAGCAAAAAATGCTATAGCATGTCAGGTAGATTTAGGAGATTTGCCAGGTAGATTCGACTTTTGGACAGGTAGATTTTATTGACACAAAGAAATATGAGAAGACAAAATCTTCTGCTAGATAATTATGTTTGATAAATACCGGTACCATTTCAAAAACAAACATTTATATACCTAACCATATTATAATTAGCAAGCTATGCATATCCATACCATTACAGTGCTCTAGTTAGACTTTCAACATGGTAGGGCCGCACTAATGAAAATTAGAGCACTTTCTAAAGTGCAACTTGATAAATGATAAAAAAAAAATTCTTTTCATATGTTCCAGAGATAAAACAATTCATGTTTGTTTATTATTTATGTCCATAACATCTTTGGGTCTCATCAGGCAGATCTTATGATCTTAAACTTTTACATGTAAACATAGTCTGCATGGTTGTCACTCAGTGGTAATTCCCACTCTATGTCTACATTTATAACTTTCATTCTTGATCATTTGTAGGATCACTTCCTAAGTAGGATTGGGTAGTAGTACTAGTAGTTGTCTTAAGTCTAGGATATCGCCTTCCCATTTTATGACCTCGGGCTATGAAAATGTCAATCTTTTTTTTTTTAGAAAGTGAATATTTTTTACCCTTCTCTTTCTGTTTTAAAATCTTTATAAGAACCTAAACTGGCTAATTCATTTTTCCAGAAATTATTTCCATTCAGACTTTCACACATTCCTGAGTGTTACTTTATAAGGCAAATGTCTGGTCTGACTATTACTAAAAATGTCTTCATACACAGGTGCCATCTCAAACAAATAATGTTGTTGGTTTTTTTAAAGAAGAACTCTTGTTTGACATTATTGACTAACTAAAGAAGAGAAGGAAAAAATCAGCTAATAGAATTTTTAAATTGTAACCCAAATACTGGTTACTGGTTACCATCTTCAGTTCTAATTCATTAAACTTGTTTATAATTTTTCTGAATCGGTACATGTTGACTAGTTCCTTTAACAAAGCAATATTGACAGACACAAATTTCTGGTGAATACTCAATATTACAGGGTTTTACCCGTGACTTGAACACGCTGTTTCAATAACTGGACATGTCTAGCGGTTTTCAGATGGTTCCCAAAGTCTACACAGCCGCGGTTTCCGTAATTAATTTGTTTGTTTACAGTATTAAACAAGAAACTCTCTCCCGGAAAGGTTTACTTTCACTTTCACGAAATCGCCAACTATCACTTTTCCTGTTTCTTTACTAAATGTCAACGTCATTTCTTACTCTAGCCATCTTGGGCTGAACTTATTTTTCACACTCTTATCGTAATCTCGGTCTGTGCTTTTCAATTTTGTCTTATATTCACATTAATTGGCAGGTACATATACCGAATTTCATAAACGGACGCCATATTGGATTTGTTGAACGAACATTCGATAATACGAGCGTTTTGATTGGCTGTAGGACAAGAGTTTCGTTATTCGATTAGCCGAACCGAAATCTCGCTGTTGACGTGATAAACGTTATTAACGTGGATTTACTTGAAAACGGGAAAGAATATCGGCGACGATTTTTTCTTATTTGGGAAATTTTAAACAGAATTACCGTGCTTAATGCCCCCCCCCCCCCCCCCCCGAATTGAAATATTCAGTAACCCCCGATACAACACAATTATAATTGAAAAAATCGCCCCAACCAACACAAATTTAATTCTTTATAACCCCCCACCCACAAAATTTTAATTCATCGCCGTTCCGACCCCCCCAGGCCTTTTTTCCTGGAACAGCCCTAATGAATATTCATGCAAGAAATAATGACAATAATATTAATCAAGTTATTTTTTTAATGCCATATGAACAGCTCTATGGTATTCTATAAGCTCTGGTCAGCTACTTATGCAGCTGACCTGAACAATTTATGTAAATCTGATAGAGGGTCACCATTTGGTGATAATCCAGTCAGTGATCTTTGAGGGATGGCGTTTAAAGAATTATAGAATTGTAAAAAATCTACTTTTAGCTACAGCAACCTATTTATGCATTGGACCTGGACACTTTATATTCCTTGATAGAAGGTCACCTGAAGAATACTCTTGTGAACTTTGGTGGTATTAATACAATGTTTTAGGAGGGGATGTCATTTAAAAACAAGATGTGTTTGTCAAACACTATGTCCCCCAACATGACCTTTGACCTTGATGTATGACCTTGACCTTAATAAGTCACCCCTAAGCATGTTCGTCTCCATAAGTTGCACATATATGCCAAGTTTTTAAGTATGTATGTTAAATGGCGACAAAGTTATTGCCAAACTAAAGTTTGGCCCATAATTTGACCTTTGACCTTGATGTATGACCTTAATAAGTCACCCCTAAAATGTTTGCCTCTATAAGTTGTACATGCATGCCAAGTTAGAAGTATGTATGTGCAATCATGGCAACAAAACAAAACAACCAGCAAACCACCCAACCAACAAACTAACAGACAGACAGATCAAAAACAAAATGCCCCCGGGGCATAAAACTGTCAGTTGAAATCTTTTTTTTTGTTCCCGTGACCTAATTACGCAGCAGATTGAACAGATTTATTCAAATCTGATAGAGAGTCGCATGCAGATCATTCCTGTGAAATTTGGTGAAAATCCAGTATGACAGTGATTTAAGTTGAGGTGCCACTTAAAGAAATGCTTGACAACGAATGTAGGTAAAAATGCCACAGGTAAAAATGCCTTAGGTAAATATGCCATAGGTAAAAATGCCTTAGGTAAAAATGCCACAGGTAAAGTGGTAAAAATGCCTTAGGTAATAATGCCTTAGGTAAAAATGCCATAGGTAAAAATGCCACAGTTAAAAAAAACCAACATATTTTTAAATTTATAAAAAAGAAAACTGTATACATGTAGTTTGAAAAAATATGTTATATTATCATTTCATAATCAATTTTAGTATAAAAACCATTTAAATATGTTCAAAAGTAAAAGTATTTATTATTATTTTCTGGCATTTGACGGGTGGTGTCTGGGTCTACTCTGTTTAAAAATGCCACAGTTATAAAAAAATAAATTAATAACAAATATTTTTGAATTTATAAAAGGAAAACTATATTTCGAAAAAATATTGTTATAATAGTAGACCCAGATTATATAGGAGTAGTCTGATCAGAATCTGCTCTGTTTGTTAATGGATTTTGATATATATTGAAATCTTACCTACCTGTTTCTTATGATTTTTCCGAAAAATTATTTAAACAAGAGTTGACCCAGACACCTTCCCTCAAATGCCAGAGGTATATAAAAACATTATTTAATAACAAATATTTGGAAATTTTGTCAGAGTCCAAAATAAAAAAATAATTTTCATACATCTTTTTACAAAAAATGAGACCAAGACACCACCAAAATTGATTATGAAATGATAGTACAACATATTTTTTTCAAATTATACAGTTTTCTTTATATAAATTTAAAAATACATGTATTTTTTATTATAAAATTTTTCAGAGGTATATAAAAACATTATTTGATAACAAAAATTTGGAAAGTTTGTCTGAGTCCAAAATAAAAAAAAGATTTTTCATACAATTATTACTAAAAAAAATAGACTAAAATTGATAATGAAATAATATTACAACATATTGTTTCAAATTATACAGTCTTCCTTTTATAAATTTAAAAATATATATATTTTTTTTTTAACTGTGGCATTTTTACCTATGGCATATTTACCTAAGGCATTATTACCTAAGGCATTTTTACCACTTTACCTGTGGCATTTTTACCTAAGGCATTTTTACCTATGGCATATTTACCTAAGGCATTTTTACCGCACACCTTGACAACGTATGTTGCACGTCACATGACAATGTACGATGGACACAGCGAAACACACAAGACAGATATACAGAATGATAACAGAGTATTAATCCCTAACTGTCATCCTTACAGTAAGTCGCACAACAAAGTATCATTTGGATTTGCACACAATGAAAACCTTGAACATTACCTTATCTGACCTAGCATCTGATCAAGTTCAGCAATGGAATAATGCTACTGCTACTGAGTGTCAAACAGTATGGATCCAGATCAGCCACAGCATCACGGTGCCTAGTCTGGATCTACACTGTTTAACAGTCCTTAACATACATTTCCCCCATGACCATGCTAATATGCATCAGAGTAAGTGTAGAAGAGCTTACAGGAGGTAGTCCATAGTAAGAGTCAAGTTTGGTTTTCATGGGCTCGATATCTTTCCTCAAACTCTGTAGATACTGAAACAAACAAATCAAAATACTGATACACAGTAAAACCTCGCTAATCTGAATTTATAGTATAGAAGAATTGAGGACTTTCTAGGCAAATGACTGTTTAACCTTATCCCTTATGAATATTTATACAAAAATTCAAATACTTAATGAATGTTTATTAGAATATATTTTTCATTCTGGCACATGAACACATCAATTTTTGGCCATGGCAGAAACTAGAATTAGATCTATATATTTTCATAAGCAAAGAGAGCAGACCCTGATCAGACAGCTCCTACAAGAGCTGTCTAACGGTGGTCTGCTCTATATGGGAAGGTATTTCTATGTGGGATAGGACTAGTTCAGAGTAAAAGTCATGCAGAAAGTTCCAAATAGCTTTCTGCATGACCTTCACCTTGCATTAATGCTTTGCCATTCTATATTTATTACAAATTTCAGTACTTACTGAATATTCATGGACAAAATATTATGGATTATGAATTATGGAGGTGGAACAGCCATTTAAAAAAGTTTAGAGAAACAGATCTATCAAATTCCATTAGCAAACAGAGCAGACCCTGATCAGACAGCTCCTATAGGAGCTGTCTGGTCTGGGTCTACTCTGTTTGCAGATGTGTGAAACATGTTTATATGAGGGAAAGGTTTAAGCTAACATCTGTCTTGAAGACTGATAATGATACTCATTTTGGGGTCCAGGTTGGGAGGTTTTATTGTAGTGTCCAACAGATTCAAGGAGAACACCAAGACTCAGCTATTACTAAAGAGTAAAGACCAATCTTAAAATTACATAATTACAGATTAACCCTTTTCACCATTTCACAATATGAATGTTAACTGAAAACTGAAGAATTCCATCTATAAGCAAACAGAGGAAACCCTGATCAGACAACTGGCTGTTCGACGGGTTCTCATCCTTGTGTGATTGTTATATAGCTCCAACTTCACAGACACTTTGTGAAGCGGGGAAATATCAACTCACCGCAGATCGTTTCAGAAGTTCCTGGTGGCGTATTTCTGGCTCAGCACCAATTTTAGCTTCATTTCCCTAGAAGAATAAGTATGTAGTTGGCCATGGCAAAATATGTAGAATCATATCTATATTATTTCATAAGCAAACAGAGCAGACCCTGATCAGACAGCTCCTACAGGAGCCATCTGCTCTGGATCTACTCTGCTTGCAAAGACATAGAAAAGTGCATTTATGGAGTAACGGTTTAAATGGCTATAGTTTAACCAACAACTCATGGATGATGCCTCATGTTCCATCAAGATGGTGTATAATGTTTTACCTTAATCCTTACAATGCTGAATTTTCAAATGGACTATTCCAAAATTCAAACAGGTCAAGCTTATGATGAATATTTAGGGATTTTTCTAAAGTAAAGTGTAACATGACAAATAGTGCACACCCTGGTGAGAGGGCTCTTCCAGGAGCCCTCTTATGTGGGTCTATACTGTGTACAAAGGACATCAGACTTGTTACCCGCATTGTGCCGGTTAAGCAAATTGTTGAAGCTGGAAAATGCATGATGCCGGAAGCCTGACACATCACAATCACAATAGCTATATTGAGCACTCAGGTGAGCTAATAAGCGGACTAATATTCATCAGGCATTATTTCTTTCATGAATATTCATGGAGTAAAAGGTTATCAAAACTAATGGGCTGTACCTCCAGTTGTTTCACACGTGTCTTGTACTCCTTTGCCTTGGCTCGTATGAACTGGGTCTCACGTGCATATTTTTCCATAGCTGGGCGTTCTGTCTCACCCTTCTTGTCTAGATCATCAAGAGCCCTGAAGTCAAGGAAGAGGATTATAAGTAAAACCTGTCTAAACCTGAATTCTAGTAGAGAAGAATTAAGGAACTTTTAGGCAAGTGGCTGCTTAATGCAGAGTGAAAGTCATGCAGAAAGCTCCTTGAGGAGCTTTCTGAATGGCTTTCACCCTGCATTAAGCTGCCACCTGTCTCTTTATACTAAATTGAACTACCGGTTTAGAGGGGTTTTACTGTACATGTTCAGTTCAACCTCTAATAGGGGTTTTCAAGATAAACCAGACTGATTTCATTGTATTTCATGCATTATATGTACATGTTTCTGAACTAGGGTATTATTACATTTCTATCAGCCATTTTTAGATGGTGCCCCATGATCAATTTAGATCAACAACATTCTTAATATGGATAAAAATTATCAATTAACCCGTAACTCATGAATATTCATGTAATAAATATTAAAATCATGAATATCATTAGATGATTTTTACAACGGAATATTAACCCATTCCCTCATATTGACGCCTTTTGATGCTTCTGCAAAAGTTACTTTTTGAAACCATTGTGATAAATAGAGCATTTGCTCCTGAGGAGCAAATGCTCTATTTATCACAATGGTTTCAATACTACACAATTCTAAAATGTTCCTTTTCTCTAGTAAATGCTCCTTTTAGGTAGATTTATGCAAAGTGGTTATGTCTATTAATAGCCAATAAGGTAATGGGTTTTAACCATGACAGAAACTGTAGAATCAGATCTATATCATTTCATAAGCAAACACACCAGCCATCCTATAAGAGCCATGTTATCTGTCAATACTCTTGCAAAGGCGTTAAAAGGTGTATATACGGCATATAGGGTTAATTTCTCATTCCCAGCTGCAGTTAATAACATAAATATATCCCCTAATAGATCATCAGAACAGTACAATATGGAAGGCATTACAAGTTGTTCATATTCAACTATGCATGTAAAAAAAGCATAAATATTAATCAGGTCACACTGTTTATCAAAGTTTTCAAAAATAGATGGAAATATGTCTCGCTTATTGCTGGCGACTCATTTTATCATGAGAATTTGGTCCTTACCCCGTTGTGAAAAAAAAAAATTCTGCTCAAATTTGAATCTGGTGCAATTTTGACTGCTTTGGATTCAATGAAGCTTTTGAGGAACTATTGACCAAATGTCAAACAACTTGGATCCTAACGAGAAACAAAGTTACTCAGTCTCAACTGGTTCCAAACTGTAGAAAACAGGAACCAGGTCTCTGATAGTGAGACCCCTAAATAAATTCAGGTTGATTCTGACCTCTTATAAACTGTAGGAATTAACCCTTTCCTTCATAATAAACGTGTTTTCACACATCTGCAAACAGAGTAGACCCAGATCAGACATCTCCTATAGGAGCTGTCTGACCAGGGTTTGCTCTGTTTGCTAATGGAATTTGATAGATCTGTTTCTTTACTTTCTAAATTGGCTACAATATTCCACTTTCCATATTTCATTATAACTATTTTGTTCATGAATATTCAGTATGTAGACAATGTTAATGTTACAATAGAATACGATACAATTCACCATTGATACATTCAATACACAGAGACTCTTTTTCCTAGTGTATTAAAGTACTTGTCAACATGGTGCTTCAGAGTGCAACTCAGTTATGATCTGACTTGATTTTGTGAAGGCTGTTTAATTCTTTCCCTAATAAACAATTAAGCATGAATTGATCACATCAAGAATATCCATTAACTAAATTTTTATAAGGTAAGAATATCCATTAACTTAATTTTTATAAGGTAACAAGAAGTGTTTGTGAAGCACTATGCCCCCGATATGACCTCCGACCTTGATGTTTAACCTTGACCTTGATAAGTCACCCCTAAAAATGTTCACCTCCATAAGTTGCACATGCATGCCAACTTTGAAACTTATGTATGTGCAATGGTGACAAATTATCGCCAACATTAAAGTTGGGGACAAACCAACCAACCAGCAGACAGACAGTAACCAACCGACAGAAAGACGGAGCAAAAACAATATGTCCCCCCGGGCATATTGTCTTAAGAAATTAGAACAGACCCTGATCAGACAGCTCCAACAGATGCCATATGATCTGGGTCAAGTATGTTTGCAAAGGCATAGAAAGGCGTATTAATGGAGTAAAGGGTTAAAATATACCAGCAAGACACTGTATCCATCATTGGACTTCGTAAAAGAAATGGGAAATAAATATAAAGTAGGCAAGAGCTGCAGCATTCGGGTACTGAAAAATCCCTGACTTATGTCAATACAAAATGGGTAGATTCCTCATAATTTTGATCAAATATTGCAATCATATACCATATAATTGTAAATTGTATATTGTTTCCAGTGTACAGTAAACCCATCTCAACCGGTATTCTAGTAGATAAGAATTTAGATACTTTTAGTCAGGTGACAACTAATGCCGGACTAGTCATGCTGAAAGCTCCTACAGAAGCTTTCTGCATGACTTTCACCCTGCATTAAGCCGTCATCCGTCTCCAAGACCTATATTTATACTAAATTCAATCTCCGGTTTAGAGGGGATTTACTGTAAATGGTACTTGTAGTCAATGCATACAGTATACATACAGAGTATACGTATAGAGTATAGAACGTATAGTGTGTGTTCATTTATCCTATACCAATCGCATATCAAATGCATTCACACTATTGTACACGTCCTGGCTACAGCTCCCTTCACCTTTGCAGTGCTGCATGTTTTAGAACCAACGTCTTCATCTTCTCCGTGAGAACACCGAGGTCTCTCTCTTGCTCCTGTCTGGACTCTTGTGCACTAAGGGTGTCATCCTCCAGTCTTTGTAGAGCTAACAAATAACTAGGGAAAAAAACAAGTGACCAAATACAGTAAAACACCTCTAAACTGGAATTTTAGTTGGTTGCTTAATGCTGGGTGAAAGTCATGCAGAAAGTTCCTTTAGGAGTTTTCTGCATGACTTTTAACCTGCATTAAGCTGCCACCTGTCTCCAAGACAGGTACTGGTACTAATTTCAACATACCGTTTAGATGGGTTTTACTGTATACTTAAACCTCTCCAAAGTCACCACCAAATGTATCTAGCAATTGGTCTTTACAGAGCTACAGATAACGGTGCATACTCAAATGCTAAAATCTTCATTTCTCTGCCAATCCCTATGTTGTTTGAGACGATACTAAAGTGTGGTCACAACATAGGGTTTGGTGGAGAAATAAAAGAAGTTATACTTAAAAATATTTTAATTTACACATCTTATCTGGACCTCTGATCTTTATCCATGCATATTCATCTAAGAAATAATGACATCACAAATGTCAATTAGATAATTACTATAATGGCATGTGAACACAAGAAATTTACACCAAGACAGATACTGATAAATCAGATAGAACCTGATCAGAGAGCTCATACACAACTTCAGGGTCCATGCTTATAAAGCTTTTAGTTGAGTCTGAGTTTCGTTCTCAAGCTTTTGATTGGTCAGATTTGAGTTCTCAAGCATTTGATTGGTCAGATTTGAGCCAAAGGCTCAAATCTGACCAATCAAATGCTTGAGAACGTTCTCAGACTCAACTAAAAGTTTTATAAGCATGGACCCAGAACTTTGTTGATGTTTACTCTGTTCACAAAGGTGTTAAAAGGTGTATCTATGACGTCATGGGTTAACCTTCTGCATTCTGAGCAATTGTCTGTCTGAATAAGGATACAATCCTCTTCAACTAGACTGGATATTCAATCCCCTCCAAATTACATTCACCTGAACTGTTTACATACCAAGAACATAAAAATGCTGTCTGCAAAAATTGTTCTCTTTCATTTCTCTCAAAACTACAGTCAAAGGGTCAAACAGTATGGATTCTGCTGAGATGTTGACAGTGCTCCAGATAGTATCCGCACATCCATATAGTACAGACAAATATATTGCCCATACTGATAGAAATTCAAATCCATACGTACACGTACATATCATTTTTTGCCTGTACAAATCAAATACCAAAACAATCCGTATACAAGATCTACACATCAGAAAATTAAATTCTAAAATATCGCCAGTTACTCTAGACGCCTTTTAAAGGACTCGCAAGTCAAAGTTGCTCGGTCGCTTAATAAATGTGAACAAATCGAGCGTTTCATCATACACGATAACAAACTCCTCACAGTGATCTCCCTTAGCATAGCCATTAGGGGGAGATCATTGCGTTGGAGGTTGACACAGTAAAGATCACTGGGTACCAATGGACTTGTAGTGGAAGCGGAAACCAGAACCATGCAAAAATGTTAAAAATATGTGATTTTCTCTCGTCTGGGCCATGGGCGAAAAAACAGCCCCAACTTCCACAAGTAACTTCATTGTATCAGGCATATTTTATGGCATAACCAAAAACGTTGGTGAAAAGCGTCGAGGCATAGAGGTGGGTTACATGCTAAAGTATGATTTACTGCCTTGAGGCACTTTGTACCAAACACCAATATTCAAAAAACGTTTGCTGAAATTTACATGGCTTTCGGACTGGATATAGACTTTTCAATCAACAGCTTTACTAAATTTCACCACGTAAGATAGAAAATAACAGTGAATGCGCGAGATGAGAATAAACAGAGTTGTATCATATAGTAGATCTTTTGGAATACATTGTATTCCTCCATGGTTCATTTGTTCTACAGATGCCTTGATAAAGTTGTATTGTGCCAACTTTCTTATTTCTGAGTTACATCTCGATCCCATTTGCATAGGTAATCACATTTTCGCAACTGGTGTGCAAAGAGTTAATGTGGTCTACTAACAGTAGAACCTGTCTTAACCCTTTCCCTGTTCTATGTTTATTGCAATTTTCAATACCTACTCAGTATTCATTAACAAAATAGCTATAAAGAAATATGAAAGGTGGAACATTGTAGAAATTTTAGAAAGCTAAGAAACAGAGATATCAAATTCTATTAGCAAACAGAGCAGACCCTGATCAGACGGCTCCCCTAGGAGCCGTCTGATCTGGATCTTCTCTATTTGCAAATGCGTGAAAACACGTTTATATGAGGGAAAGGGTTAAGCGGCCATCAAAAAGGTCTAAGTATAGGTCTATAAGGCAGGTGGTAGCTTAATGCAGGTCTTAAGTAATGCAGAAAGCTCCTATAGGAGCTTTCTGCATTACTTTTGCCCTGCATTAAGCAACCACCTGCTTTTCAAGACTCATATGTTCAATAAATGAATGGCTGCTTAGGACGGGTTCTGCTGTAGTCCTTTCACAGCACTTACCTTGTGTCAGAGGCATCCTTAGTCCCTAGGGTAAGAGACAGGTTACACAGAGTACGCAGGCTTGTCTGCCCAGACTTGGACAAGTTAGCTAAATTGAGGTTTACCCTCTGCAATATATTCCCTATCCGACTGCCTGCAAGTAAATTTAGTTAAATGTGACATTTGAAGAAATAGCAAAAAATGTATTTTGAATTTATCACTCTGAATTACAACTTTGAAACTACTAGACTTTATCAAATATATATATGTATACATATATAGTCATTAGTGCATGCATTTTTCGAATTTCATATTGTATTAATAATTCAACCTTTTCCTTCATATACACGCCTTTTCACGCATTTGCAAACAGAGTAGACCCAGATCTGACAGCTCCTGTAGGAGCCATCTGATCGGGGTCAGTTTGCAAAGGCATTATAAGGTAAAAGTTTGCGCAATGCACATTACACGTGCAATGGGCATGTTTGTTATATACATCTTAAATACAAATGTGTAAACTGTAATCTATACAAAAGGTTGCTTCAATTACAATGAAACAAGCACTCAATGGCAGTTTAACCCTTTCCCTGTTCTGTGTTTATTCCAAATTTCAATACCTACTGAATATTTCATGACAAAATAGTTATAATGAAATATGGAAGGTGGAATATTTTAGCCATTTTAGAGTAAAGAAACAGATCTTTCAACTTCCACTAGCAAACAGAGCAGACCCTGATCAGAAGGCTCCTTATAAGAGCTGTCTGATCTGGATCGACTCTGTTTGCAAATGCGTAAAAATGCATTTATATGATGGAAAGGGTTAATTACGCAAACTGAGTTTGGTTTTGGAGTTATGTAGATCTGATTTTACAGTATTTACAAAGGAAAAAAATATTTCTTGCTCATATGCTCAAATATTTAACCCTTTATTCCATAAATATTCTTTTCTATGCATGGCAAACAGAGTAAATCAAAGACCTATGATATCATGTGTTATCATAGGTCTTTGAGTAAATCCAGATGAGACGGCTACTTTAGGGTCTGCTGTTTGCTTATGACACAATAGAGATCTGAATCTACACTTTTTGCCTTAATTGGTTAAATATTAGCATGTACATACGTTATAAAAATATGGTCAAATAATATGTATGATGTCATTATTTCTTACATGAATATTCATTGAATAAAGGATTAAGTATGTCACTTACTTTCTGCCCTGTATTCCTGGGCTTTCTGTTTCAAATCTTCAATTAGTAACTTGGTCTCTTGTTCTTTTGCCTCATTCCTGCACATCAGTTCATGCAGAATGCCCACAGTATAATCATTCAGCTCGTAGGCAGGCACTGTCCTGTCACCATGGAGCTTCTCAAGCCATACTTGCACCTGTGATTATAAAACTACAGTTGAATTTCGGTATCTCGAACTCGTCAGGTTAACTCGAACTTTGGGAACTACCGTAAAGTTTGGTTTCCAAAACTTACAATACAGAATTGTTCTTAAATGTATCACTACGGATATCTAGAAACACATGTGACAGCTTAATGCAGGTGTAAAGTAAAGTACCTAGTTATAGTCTACTTTCAGTCCGAATGACCGCTCAGCCGACTGTACATTTACTCCCCTGATCATTGAGTCATTGGCCTACAATATTGAGCACTGCTAACATGTGGCGCAATCATGCAGCCGCAGTACCGGCGAGTGACCCTCACAGGTACCCATTTTAACCCCTGGGTGGAGAGGATGTGCGGGTGGGAGACACGGAAAAGCGTCTCTGAAATTCCCGGGTGGGACCGGGATTTGAACCCCGGACCTCCGGACTGATAGTCAAGCGCGTTACCACTAGACCACCGCCTCCTACAGGAGCTTCAGCATTACTTTACACCTGCATTAAGGACATGTAGTATACTTTACTGATCTGCATAAAGCTGTGAACTTGAGAAATTGGCTAAATTAGAAATCCGATAACTCGTACTTCTGTTATCTCGAACTAATTTTTATAGTCCCTTCAAGTTTAAGATATCGAATCATCACCAATTATCACTTTTCTTGTTTCTTTACCAAATGTCGACGTCATTTCTTTCTCTAGCCATCTTGGGTTGAACTTATTTTTCACACTGCTATCGTAATCTCTGTCTATGCTTCTCATTTTTGTCTTACATTCAGATTAACTGACAGGTACAGATACAGAATTTCATCACATGGACTCCATATTGGAAGTTAAACAAACACTGTATAATATGAGCGTTTTGATTGGCTGTTGAACAAGAATCTCATTATTCAATAAGCTGAACCGAAATCTCACTGTTAACATGATAAACATTATTAACATGGATTTACTTGGAATAGTAAAAGAATTACCAGTGAATACTAATTTCTCAAATGAATCGCCATAACCCGCCATTTTATGGGAATGTGTTGTGTTTTTGAACTGAGAACAAAACCTAGAGTTATACTTCAAACAGTGCAGACCCTGTTTAAAGGGCTCCTATAGCAGCACTTTGATCTGGGTATACATTTTTTTCAAGTCTTAACAAGTCTCTTGTGTTGGAAGAGTTATATAAAGTTTGGCTGATTACAAATATCCAGAATAATTAAACCAACAGCACTGACACCTTTTTCATTACATGTGATAATTATGCTATTGACAATAGACACTGTCACACTTGACAGACCACAGAAAGCAAACTACAGTGACCATTAATTGTATTATTAATCCCCATGATATAACCATTTGCCTGCTGACAAACGGTGTATGTTAACAAACGGTGTATGCTAAATTCCATATCTGCCCTGCTCCTTTGTTACAACTGTTTCATTTTAATCAAAAGATGAGGATAACAAATGGCTACATCAGCTTTAATCTGGACGAATACCCCAGATAAAGAATAAACTTGGTGTCTTACCCAGATCTAAACTGACTGAAAATGACTATTACTGGCCCAACCAGGTAATAAAGTTAAATTCTCTACATCAACCACTGTTTTCGTCCCAAGTCCTGATATTTACTGATACGATAGATCTGCAGTATTACAAATTATGTTTGAAAAGTAAGAATCAGTGGAAACCCTGATTTGACATCTGTGTATAACATGTCTCAGGGTCCGAATTTAGGCTAAAAACTTACTGGCATTATTTTGCCAGTTGCAAAAAAAATAAACTGGCAAAATTAAATTTCAAATCGCATTTTCAATATTACTATGCATTATTTATAATCCTTTTCTTAAAAGTTGCACTGGCAAAAAATTGCAAGTACCAAATATTGGTACTTGCAAATTTGAAATTTTACTTGCATTTTGCCAGTATGCCAGTTTAAATTCGGACCCTGTGTCTATGACAGCTTTCTGATGAAGATTTAATATTTTGTATATTGGTATGTATCCAGTGAGCACTTAAAGATGTTTATAAAAATACTTCTGATACAGAAACATAATTCAGTGACTGTAAATATGTTACTGGTCATGTACATGCAAACTTACATGCACATGCACTAGTTATGTTACTTGATAAACGTGTTTCCTCAAACATCTGTTGTTGCCAGCTTTTTCAAAGTAATTGAGATGTAATTAATTACATTTGGCAAAGTAATTGTAATTTAATTAATTACATGCACAAAACTCCTGTAATTATAATTGCAAATGGTAATTGACCTTTTCATACATGTGATAACCTGCTGAAGCATGTCAGGTAGATTTAGAAAATTTGTCAGGTAGATTTGACTTTTGTCAGGTAGATTTTACTGACGCGACAAAGGAGGAAAAAAATTTGCTTGATACATGTACTTATGTTTGTTATACTTTTTCACATTATCATTCATACTTTACCATAAATGCAGGCTGAAAGTGGCATACCATTATAAATCTTACATTACACACATAACATTTACACACTTAACCCTTTCCCTCATATAAACACTTTTTTCACGCATAAATTTGCAAAGAGAATAGACCCAGATCAGATGGCTCCTACAGGAGCTGTCTGGTCAGGGTCTGCTCTGTTTGCTTATGATATAGGAATTATTCTACACTTTCTGGTTTGGCCAAAAAATCCAATGTGGTGTTAAAATCCCCATTAACCCTTTCCTTCATATAAACAAGTGTTCATGCATTTGCAAACAGAGTAGACCCAGATCAGACAGCTCCTATATAGGAGCCATCTGATCAGGGTCTGCCCTGTTTGCTTTTGGAATTTTAAAAATGTTTCTGTACTTTCTAAAATGGCAATAAAGTTACAATTTCCATATTTCTTTATATAACTACTTTGTTTATGAATATTCAGTAGGGACTGGAATTTGGAATGAAAATGGAACAGGGAAAGGGTTAAAAACAAATACTAATAAGCGGCATGCAGTAATAATTCTAGATTTTTTTCATGGGTCAAAAGTAACTTTAAAATCAATAGGTCTCAAGCCCAAAACACTGGGTTCCTTATTAAATAATGTCATGAAAAAAATCAATATTTATTACTGTTTTATCATATAATGAAAAAGAAATTCTATTTTATTTTATTTTATAACATAACACGTGGCTTCAGCGTGACGTAACACTATCATTTATTTTTTGATAATCATGGGCATATAATCACTAGTGAATAACATTCGAACGACCGAATGACATTCGAACGATTCATACGCGCTGTCAAAACAAACAAACTGGCGGACGGTGGTCGACATACCTGTCCACGATTGAGTCACGACAGATGGCAAAGGATTGTTGACACTTGCGCCTTAATTTCGATAAAATAATACAAATTGTAATCGCTGTCAGGAATCATATACAAAATGTATGCCAAAAAAGACCTACCAGCTACTCTGACCCATACAATCCATTCTACATTTAAATTAAAATGCTTCCTCAACTTTGCATTTTCTTCACCGCATGTCCTTTTGTTTATGCAGATTTCTACTCATACAAATATCTCATCAATCAACAACAATAGTCATCTGAATCCAGCACAGCACAAACATATTTCAAATATGCTATACTCACTAACTCAGCTGATCGCGAAAATCTTCCTCCTGTTCCAACACATTTTATGCAGCAGTTCGTACTGAATCTTGTCCATTTCAAACATTTTCACTGAACTTGAATCGAGATTTTTTTTTCTCAGTGGAAATGTCCATGTCCATGTGTATATATACAACACTAATGAAGGGCTTAATATACCAAAACGAAGGCGCATTTCGAATCCCATTGACAGTGAGTGTCGGACGTTGGCGACTGTATGTAGGTCTTCATGTAAATGGCGCGCTTTACATAGACACATGTTGTGTACAATGACGTCATAATGTGACGTGTTTGTAACTATGTATGTCAAAACTGTAACTCAAAAATTATTTTGACGTGTTTCTGTATGTTTTTGTATCATAAACTATCACAGTTAAATTGAATACCAGAGAGGTCTGAATTAGATCCTGGTTGATATGACAGTAAGTAAAAAATAAAGTTAGAAAATTTGGACCTACTTTGTCCCAGTTACCTAGCGAACCTAATAACACCTTTCATTCATCATTTCTATATGTAAGGAGAATTTATAACAATCCACGTTACTGCTGAAATATTGGCTGCAAATAACATTTGTGTGTGTTATGTTATAAATAGGATCTTGCATTCGTGTTCATGATTATTGGATTTATTAAATGAGTCTTTTTAAAACGATAAAAAACGAGCTTTAGCGAGTTTTTTATCGTTTTAAAAAGACGAATTTAATAAATCCAATAATCAAGAACACTCATGTAAGATCCTCTATTTATAATAACATTTTTATTTTTATTTTTTTTGCTTATTTTGTAGCCCTTATTTAGCTATACTCCCAATGAAAACCTTTACTCAGTTCAAGTCAGTTAAACCTTAACTCAGTTCAAATTATTTACTGCAAACATTGAGCAGTCACAGAAATGTTGAAATTCCAACAGGGTCCAGAGTCCGTGTTTTAGCCTGTATCTACAATCGTCGCGAAAACTGATGACATTTCAACTTTATATGGTTATTATTTTTTGAAGAGTTTGCAGTTTTAGATAATATTTCAGGGTGTTTTCAATTACTTCTTTAGTGTCCTTACCACTAATTATATTAATGAAAAGGTAATTTTGTGTACAAATCAAATGCATGATTATCAGTCCAAACAGTCTTATTTTCGAAGTGTTTCGACCCATTGCAACAACAAGGCCAAGCACAACTGTCTTTGACAAGGAAACGGGGAAGCATTTCTATGTCTTATAACTTAATTATGAGAATATAATTCCTATTATAGGGTCATGACACTCCCATGTCGCCTCGCTTGAGTAATAAACCTGCTGCATGTGATATTTATGATAGACGTTTGCATTTTGACACGACTGGTTCCCGAACAATTTATTTGGTAAAGTCCAGTAGAGTGAAACCGGAACCACCACGTGATTATGTAATTCGGGTGTTCTCCATGGTCTCCGCAGGGGATTCCCTTGATTGGTCCCTACCAAAACAGACCAAGCGTGGATCACAGCATGATAGCAAGCTAAAGGTGGTCTGTGTGTGTACAGAACTAACAGATAAACTCCACCAGGGAGGAAAATGTATGTCTCTAAAAAAAATTGCCTCGCAAACTTTCAAAAACGGTAGATTTGCATACCGTTCTGGCAGAACGGTAAACCACCACTGAAAACGGTAGAATTCACCTACCGTCGGTAGTTATCACATGTATGCCGCTTTTATGAATGTAATTGTAATTTAATTAATTGCATTGCCATGTAATTCTTCTTCTTCTTTGAGGATACTACACTCCCTCATTACATTGAGGATTATGTGTAGGCGACCTGTAATTAACCCCAGGTCTGATACCCCGATAGTTGCCCTTGGCCTTGTGATGGTAAACAACTGACAGTGAGTGAAGTTGGAAGGGAGTGTACTGTACCCAGCAAAAATTATCATACGGACGCTCTGGCTGCTTGAGATACAAAAGTCAATAACCCTTTATCCTTACTTCCTGGTGCTTCTTATGGAGGCTTGATGCCATATCAGTACAATAAATTGGTCATTTTCATCCGCGAACAAGTGTTGATCTGTTACTGAAGTTGCATTTTGGCGGGTTAGAGAGCTCGTCAAGGGGAGTAATATTTTAGTGTTGTACGTTTGCTCGGGCTTCATTGCACTCGTACTGAAAAGATATTTCATTGGCATTGATACCAATTCGAGACCAATATCACTTTATCACTATATTTCATTAGTTTTAAGGTCTTTCAATTCGTGTGGATGGTGTGAGCCGGAGTGCAAAATGATGATGATGAAGAAGAAAATTATAACGTTGATGATATCGAAATGTACGTGGTCCGATTCCGCTGGCAATGTCACGTGATCATGAATAACAGATCATGTGAGAGTTCAAAATGGTAGAGATGAACGTACAACAATACACAATAGTCTTTAGTCTCCTTGTATGTCTGGGAATATCGTTTGCTGATAGAAAGGTGTGTATTTACTTTAGATATTTTTAGCATTTTCATTATATATATCAGAAATCATAATTATGTTTGGAAATTACATTAAAACTTTTATTTCCGCAACTGAGTCCATTCACCACCATCATCATCATCTGCAATTATCGTCTCACTCTGCGAAGAGTATACTCGCGATTTGGTTAAAAACTTTTAATGCGCAACTGCCTGGTGGACTATGTATATCTTAAAGTCCTCTATGTACATAAGATAAAAACTGATTAAAAACGAACTGTGGGGTCTACAGGGTGGTGATGCCAGCAACAGCGGTCTTGAAACCCTTGAAGTTGAGTGGCTCACAGTTGTGGTTCCACAGGACAATGGTAGCAGGGAAGAAGCTTAATTGATAGGCCGATTTAGAGCAAGATATCTGGGTGAATTGTTGATTATGTAGTCTGGAAGTTCTTGAGAGGCGGAGAAATGTTATTCAACTATCAATTTGTCACAAAGTAGTTTCATCAACAAACTGTAAGACAACATGCTAATTTTGTGATGGTTGCCATCTTACACGATATCGTTAAAACCGAAAGTAGCTCAATATCACCATTTATAGTACACAAATGTGAACTAGTCACAAATTTAAGGTGCTTCCAGTGTTTAAACGGTGCCACAAATCCTTAAACTGAATCTGACCAAATCAGACTGGATCTTTACTGTATTGGATCTATTCTATTTCAGAAAAAAATAGTTATTAATTCAAAAAATAGTTGAAATATTCTTTTTTTACATTAATAAAAGATATGTTATCTATCCGACAGAGACATACCAATTGGACCTTTCACATGATTAGTTATTAACCGTCAGTTATTTATCAGATAAAACATGTTCATATTTGCCTAATTTAAAAATATAACTGACTTAAGATTTGAGATTGATTCATGGGTTTTTTGTCCACAATTGCACATGTCAAAAGAAAAGTAATGACAATGAAAATCAAAGTGCTGATAGTACTGAAGGGGGCTGTGGAGCATTCATTGGTTTTACCGATATTTTGTTGTTGTTTCAGGTAACCACTACCTTCTACTCTGAAATCAAAGATAATGACACTTCTGTTGATATAGGTCATGTGGAGGCAAAAGGATCTGCAGATACTCTCCACTATCTGTTCTCAACAGAAGGTAAGACATTAAAAAAGTTGTTATCCCCGCCAAATTAGGCAACAATTTGAACCTTTAAAAAGCTTCTCCTCTGAATCTACAGGGTTCTCAACTTTCATCTTTGGCACATAGCATCATCTGTAGGCCCTCTACAAAAGTTATATAAATAATGGCCTTGGGGTCAAAATTGGCCCCGCCCCAGGGTTGCCTTGTTTTCAAAAGAAACATATAGTGAAAACTTTGAAAATCTTCTCCTCTGAAACTTGAAGGTTCTTAGCTTTCATATTTGGCACAAAGCATCATGTTTAGGTCCTCTTCAAAAGTTATATAAATTATGGCCCTGGGGTCAAAATTGGCCCCGCCCCAGGGGTGGGCAGTTTTCAATAGAAACATAGTGATCTTTGAAAATCTTCTCCTGAAACTGGATGGTTCATAGCTTTCATATTTGGCACATAGCATCATGTTCAGGTCTTCTACAAAAGTTTTATAAATCATGTCCCTAGGGTCAAAATTGGCCCCACCCCGGGGGTAGCAAGTTTTTCAAAGCTGACTTACAAGTGGCTATTTATAAACATGTGCTGGTGTCTATTTTTAGCATACATTTAATGGTAGGTTATCTATCTTTGCCCCTTTTTTATAACAACTGGATTGCCTCCCTTGTTGGTAGTAAATCTGCAGTAATATTGCAGACCCAAACAAAGAAAAGTGTTATAGTATGGCTCATGTAGTAGCCATCTGATCAATCTGCTGTTTGCTTATGATATAATATAGTGCAAATTGCATTACATTATTTTCATTTTGTGTACAATATACTTTTGTCTTCTTCACTGTTAATAGAGAAAATAGGAGCAAATGCTCTATTTATCACAATGGTTTCAAACCACAAAATTCTAAAAAAAATTCCTTTTCTCTTGTTAATGCTCCATTTCGGTAGATTTATTCAAAGTGGCTGGTTCTAGAAATAGCCTATGAGGGAATGGGTTAAACAATTCCCTCATAGGCTATTTTAGACCCAGCCTCTTTGAATAAATCTACTGATAAGAAGCATGTACTAGAAAAAAGGAAAATTTTAGAATTGTGTAGTTTTGAAACAATATTATTGTAAATAGAGCATATCCTTCTGAGGAACAAATGCTCTATTTATTACAATAGCTAGATTCAAAAAGTGACTTTTACAGAGGCATCAAATGGTGTCAAAATGAGGGAATGGGTTCACCAGATGAACAATACAGAGCCATCTTGTTTTATTCCAGGCATTCCAGCAGTGGTGGTGGTAAGGACAAAAACAACAGCAAAAATAGCCATTGGTGAAGGAAAGATAAGTTTTGAGCCAAAGTCTGATGTCCTCTATAATTATGGTTTAGCTTTCACTCGTGTAAGTATTTTAAATGTATCTAAAACATGCCATGTAATACAAACATTACTCCATGCATACTCCTGATCAGGGTTGACTCTGTTTGCTTATTAAATAAATAATATAATATAAGTCTAATTTTACAGTTTCTGCCATAGGGAAAACAATATACATGTGTATGTTCATATGCCATTAAAAGAATTTAACTAATTAAGCTTTTCCTTCATATAAATGTCTTTTCATGTATTTTCATACAGACTAGACACAGACCAGATGCCTCCTGAAGGAGCCATCTTATCAGTGTCTGCTCTGTTTGCTTATGAAATTATATTGATCTGATTCTACAAGTTCTGCCAAAGCCAAAAGATCCAATGTTGTTTATACCATTATAAAAATTCAAGTATTAAATGTTTATGATGTTAATATTTCTTACATGAATATATGCAACAGGGAATGGCTTAACCCTTTACTCCACAAATACACTTTTCTACACCTTTGCAAACAGATCAGACCCAGATCAGACGGCTCCCGTCTGATCAGGGCTGCTCTGTGTGCTTATGACATAATATAGATCGGATTTTGCACTTTCTGTACTGGTTAAATATTCCTGTTTTCATGTGTTATTATAAATACAACTTAAAACCTCTCTATAACGGCCACTAAATTGTGTTAATTAGTTGATATTAAGGGCAGGTGGCTGCTTAAAGCAAGGTGAAAGTTCTCCTAAAGGAGCGTTCTGTTTTACTTTCACCTTGCTTTAATCAACCACCTGCATTTAACACAAAATACATGACGTAATTTAGTGGCCATTATAGAGAGTTTTTACTGTATACAGCTAATCAATATGTGTGATGTCATTATTTCTCACATGAATATTCATGAAGTAAAGGGTTAACATTCATACAGTCATTATTTCTTACATGTGTATTCTATTCATAGAGTAAAGCCACTATGAAGAAAATATTCCAAATAGGAAATTAATATCATACATGTACATAAATACTTGAATAGCTCTGGGTCCAAGGTTATAAAACTTCTGAGTCTTAGTCTGAGATCATTCTCAAGTATCTGATTGGTCAGATTCTGAGCAAGCTCAGAATCTGACCAATCATTTGCTTGAGAATGATCTCAGACTCGAGCAAAATGTTTTATAACCTCGGGGCCTGATCAGATCAGAGCAATTCAAGTATTTACATAGAGTAAAGGGTTACGATATTATGGTTTCAGCTGATTGAGTACAATGACACCCACGACAAGGCTGACATGACCAAGTATGATAGCAATGATGGCAGCTATTGGAACAGCTACAACCTGCAGGAGTTCTCCTGGGAGAACATGACTACTCAGTCAGATGCTGCTGGAAATATGATCTTGATGAATGTCTCCCACAGTTTCCTGAACAATGTTTTAGACACAAATGGCAGCATTACATTCAAGGTAAAACTTTATGTCAGAGCTGGGCTATTGATAAAAGACACATTGTACTATCAAAATCTATCATTTCTCAGCCGAACATGATGTTGATTGTATTCAGTGGAATTGCCTCAAACCAGGGTATATAACAAAATGCAAATAAACCAGGGTATATAACACAATGCCACAAATAAAACAGGGTATATAACACAATGCCACAAATAAAACAAGGTATATAACACAATGCCACAAATAAAACAGGGTATATAACACAATGCCACAAATAAAACAGGGTTTATAACACAATGCCACAAATAAAACAAGGTATATAACACAATGCCACAAATAAAACAGGGTTTATAACACAATGCCACAAATAAAACAAGGTATATAACACAATGCCACAAATAAAACAGGGTTTATAACACAATGCCACAACTAAAACAAGGTTTTGCAGAGAAATTTATTTGAAAAATAATTGTTAGCCCTTTACTTGATAATGCCACCTTGTGCAAACAGGGTAGACCATAATCAGAGGGCTTCTGTAGGAGTTGTCTGATCAGGGACTGTTGTGTTTGCTTTATCCCATTCCCTCATATTGACGACTTTTTGACGACTTTTGACACCTCTGTAAAAGTCACTTTGTAAAACCATTGTGATAAATAGAGCATTTGCTCCTATAGGAGCAAATCGAGGGCTTGGTGCAAAACTATTCTAACTCCTTCACTAAAGTGAAGGAGTTAGAATAGTTTTCCACCAAGCCCTCGAAATGCTCTATTTATCACAATAGTTTCAAACTACAAAATTCTAAAAATATTTCCTTTTCTCTAGTTAATGCTCCTTTTCGGTAGATTTATTTAAGGAGGTTGTATCTAAAAATAGCCTATGAGGTAATGGGTTATATATGTTACAGATATGAACCTCTTGTATTTGCTATGGCAATTAATTTACTTATTTTATATTTTTAATAAACAAAATAGAGCTAATAAAAATTTCATAATGGGAGGAGTTTTGCATGAATATACATCAGGTAAAGTTTATCTTATCAGATATCCATAGATCTTTTTCAAAGTTTACATCTCTAAAGTATCAATAGTAACATCTCGTTAAACTGGACATATTGGTCTGGTAATTTTGGTCTCCATGAATTTTTCCAGATTGCCCCTGTTAGACCTTTACTCCATAGAAATGCCTTATTGCATGTCGCCAAACAGGGCAGACACAGGTTAGACAACTCCTGTAGGAGCCATATGATCAGGGTCTACTCTGTTTGCCCGTGGAAATAAATAATATAGAGCTGATTCAACAATTTCTGCCATGGTCAAATCTTTCTGTGTTCATATGTCATTATAAAATGCATCTAATTAATATTCATTATTGTCAGTAAAGGGTTATCATGATATAAGGAAACTCTGATTAACCCTTTACTCCATAAATACGCTTTTCTATGGCTTTGCAAACTGAGTAGATCCAGATCAGACAGCTCATGTAGGAGTCGTCTTATCAGGATCTGCTCTGTTTGCTTATGACATAATGCAGATCTGGTTCTACACTTTCTGCCTTGGTTATTAAATATTATTGTATTCATATGTTACTATAAATATGCAGCCAATTAATATGTGGGATGTCATTATTTCTGACATGAATATTCATGGAGTAAATGGTTAACCCATTCCCTCATATTGACGACTTGACGACTCTGTAAAAGTCACTTTGTGAAACCATTATGATAAATAGAGCATTTACTCCTATATACTATTTATCACAATGGTTTCAAACTACAAAATTCTAAACAATTTCCTTTTCTCGCGTTAATGCTCCTTTTCGGTAGATTTATTCAAAGATGTATCTAAAAATAGCCTATGAGGGAATGGGTTAAGAGCATTTTTTATCTACTACAGATTTTGAGAAACTACTGATCGAGTGTCAAACAGCATGGATCCTCTTGAGACTCTCATCTCCTCTGTGATTCATCTGAATCCAAGCTTTCAAATGCCAGTCACATCCAAATTAACCCTTCGCTTGCTATTCACGTCAATATACGTACCTGTAAATAGTGAAGACCCAGATGAGACAGCTCCTGCAGGAGCTGACTCATCAGGGTCTGCACTATTTACAAGGTAATTGTGCAACCAATGCACTCAACAGCAGTGATTGCACAGCGAAATACATGTACACAGTGAAGATATATGTAATTATACAACAGGGCATGGGTAAAGAAGGAGAAATGTATTTTAAAATTCAGCAAGCGAAGGGTTAATATAATAAGGGTTACCAATGAGTAACATGTCCAAATCAACATGGTTAACAATAAGTAGCTAGGGTTTCCAATATTAGTAACTTTCGTCTGCAAAATTGTGGAATGCTTTTGATCTGAGTCCAGTCAGTATGTAAAAGCTAGTAAAATAGTTTTTGCAGTTAAGTTTTTACACTGAGTAGAGAATTCAGTTAAGAAAAGAGTGGGGCAATTTTTGTTAACCCTTTACTCCATAAATATGCCTTTGCTAACAGAGTACACCCAGATCAGATGGCTCCTGTAGGAGCCATCTGGTCAGGATCTGCTCTGTTTGCTTATGAAATAATATAGATATGATTTTATAAATTCTGCCATGGCCAAAATTTCCTGTGTCCATGTGCTATTATGATAATCATGACATCATTATTTCTTACATGAAATTCATGGAGCAAAGGGTTAATAACATTTTATCTTCCAGTTTAAAGCATTTGGAGATTCTGGCCGAGAAGATCAGTTACCTCACTTACAGTATAACGAGAATTTGACCCAGTTTGACCTCAGCATTGACCACATCATGACAAACTTCTCAATGTCTCGATTCGCACTAGAGGTGGTAATGGTCGGAATGGACAGTAGCGGTATGAAGCTGGATGAGACGAGATCAATTGATGATGAATATACCCCGGGTGTCTTTTCAGTATGTACTGAGTAAATATGTGATCGATAAGAAGCTTAACCCTTACAATGCTGAATTTTCAAATGGACTATTCCAAAATTCAAACAGGTCAAGCTTATGGTGAATATTTAGGGATTTTTATAAAACAAAAGTGTAACATGACAGTGCAGACCCTAATTAGAGGGCTCCTCTAGGAGCCCTTTCATCTGGATCTACACTGTTTGCAAATGACATTGGTGACAGTCCCGTACTGTAAGGGTTAAGGTGTATCCAAATGCTTAACTTCTCTACCAAGCCACTTAATTGTTTGTAAAAACCCTATTGTTAGTCTTCATTAGAATCGTCGCAGAGGTAATTCTAGTGAAAACCAACAAGACAGTCACAGAGTTTTACAGAGAAATAAAGCAAAAACGTACATCTGGATTTCTTAAGTATGACCCAAATGTATTGACAATGAAGATAATATTCCATATATTGGTCAGAGTGATATACAAATTAAGCAAAAAATGTTGTTTCTGAAAAATGCTGAATACAGTAAAACCTCTAATGGTATCTCTTTAAAAATCTGCAGTAATTGTCGGCTTATAAACCTTTACCTGATAGAGACGTCTTTTGGCACCTATGCAAACAGAGGAGACCCAGATCAGACAGCTCCTGTAGGAGCTGTCTGATCAAGGTCTGCTCTGTTTGTTGTTTGGAATAATATAGATCTGATTTTACATTTCTGTCA
The DNA here is from genome assembly GCA_963576725.1 of Azorinus chamasolen. Classification (NCBI taxonomy): domain Eukaryota; kingdom Metazoa; phylum Mollusca; class Bivalvia; order Cardiida; family Solecurtidae; genus Azorinus; species Azorinus chamasolen. The sequence goes on along the minus strand of OY755239.1, from coordinate 55,612,014 downwards.
TGGCCAAACATTTCTGTGTTAATTTAATTATAATTAATTGGATAATTAATAATTATGATGCCCTTGTTCCTTACATGAACATTCATGGAGTAAAGGATTAATGCAGTAAAAATTCTCTAAAGGTATCTTTTTAAAAAATCCTGTAATTGTTGGTTTTAACCCTTTACTTCATAAATACACCTTTTTACACCTTTGCAAACACAGTAGATCCAGATCAGATGGCTCCTGTAGGAGCCAACTGACGAGGGTCTGCTCTGCTTGCTTATGATATAATATGAATATGATTCTACAGTTTCTGCCATGGCCAAACACTTATGCGCCCATGTGCTATTATAACAAAATTTCTGATTAACATTCATGATGTCATTATTTCTCACATCAATATTCATGGAGTAAAGGGTTATTACAGGTTCCTGCTTGATGCCCAATGATAGAAAGGCAGAAAACTCTGAAGAAAAAGTCAACATGCATACCTCTATTTCACTTCCACTGTCTCATTAGGCTCTGCCATATCTAGGTTTTCCAGACCATCTCCCTTAACCCTTTTCATCATGAATACTCATATAAGAAATATTAATGAATTTATGAATATCAATTAATTGAATTTTAATAGTGGCATATAAATAAGAGAATTTTGTACCCTTGCAAAAATCATAATATGAACTATCACTAATACAGTATTGAACACAGGAGCTTTTAAAAAGCAGGTGGTTGCTTAATGCAGGACAAAGGCAATGCAGAAAGCTCCTATAGGAGCTTTCAGCATTACTTTGACCTGCATTAAGCTACCACCTGCCTTAAAGGCCCATAATTATGCCTCTTTTTGTCGGTCGCTTAAGACATGTTCTACTGTATAGTCTTTTGTTCCAGATAAATAATTGGCTCATCTCGCCATCATCGTCCTCGAAAACAGGATTTATACAGTGGAAACCAGTTTGTTACAAGTCATTGTCGAGAGCCCGCAGTGTTGCCACGGGAATAAAGCATTATGGGCTTAAATCACTCACTGCAGATCAAGACGAGCAGATTAGCAGTAGCATACTCGACTGGTTTTATGGTGGTCAGCTGCTAGGAGTTACAAGACAGGCTATGAACTTTTCATTTGGGTTGTCTCAGGATGGAACATACAATAAGTCAGAAGAATTATCCTGGTCAGTGCATGCAATAAATAGTCTTTGATTCATGTACCGGTACCCTAATTATCCTGACAATTTGGACCAAGAACAATATTGTTGCAATCCTCTTAACTCATTCCCTCCTAGACTATATTTAGACCCAACCTCTTTAAATAAATCTACCGAAAAGAAGCATTTACTAGAGAAAAGGAAATTTTCAGAATTGTGTAGCTTTGTAGCCATTGTGATAAATAGAGCATTTGCTCCTATGAATTAAATGCTCTAATTTTCACAATGGTTTCAAAAATGACTTTTACAGAGGCGTCAAAATGAGTCAGTAAGAGGGAAATACTCCATGAATATTAGTGTAAGAATGAATATTAACCCTTCGCTTGCTGAATTTTCTTTTTACATTTCTCCTTCTTTACCCATGCCCTGTTGTATAATTACATATATATTCACTGTGTGCAAGTATTTCGCTGTACAAGCACTGCTGTGGAGTGCACTGGTTGCACAATCAACTTGTAAATACTAAATAGTGCAGACCCTGATGAGACAGCTCCTGCAGGAGCTGTCTCATCTGGTTCTGCACTATTTACAGGTAGGTATATTGACGTGAATAGCAAGCGAAGGGTTAACTAGATTAACTGTTACAATAGCACAAGGAAACAAGAATGTTTGGCTATGGCAGAAACTGTAAAATCATATCTATATTACTTCAAAAGCAAACAGAGCAGACCCTGATCAGATGTCTATAGGAGCCATCTAATCTGGGTCTACTCTGATTGCAAAGGCATAGAAAGGTGTATATTGGAGTAAAGAGTTAACCCATCACCTCATAAGCTATTTTTAGACTTAATCTCTTTGAATAGATCTACTGTATACAGAAAAAAAATATTTTTTTAGAATTGTGCCATTTTCAAACCATTGGTTTCAAAAACTGACTTTTACAGAGGCGTCGAAAGGCGTCAACATGAGGGAATGGGTTAATCCTGCAAAGGCAACAAACAAAATGTTACTGTTACATTTTCTTCTCTTCTATCGAGGGTTTGAGGTTATAAAACTTCTGAGTCTGAGAACAGTCTCAAAAATCTGATTGGTCATATGCTTGAGATTGATCTCAGACTCGCAACAGATTTATAACCTCAGGGTTTGTGCTTGCCTTACTTTCACCAACAGTTTCTCACACTCAAAACTAAAGAATATTTTCAAAAATGTTTGTTTGGTTACCAGCTTCTAGTATTCTGATAGGAGTTTGGAACCAAGCAACAGTTTGAGAATACAGTAAAACCTCTCTATAACGACCACTAAATTACATCAAGTGTTTTATGTTAAAGGCAGGTGGCTGCTTAAAGCAGGGTGAAAGTAAAACAGAACGCTCCTACAGGAGCGTTCTGTTTAACTTTCACCTTGCTTTAAGCAACCACCTGCCCAAAATACCAACTAATTAACACGATTTAGTGGTCGTTATAGAGAGGTTTTACTGTACTTCTTACTCTCAAACCTGAAAATTATGTTCTTGAATTCAGACACGGACATGCAATGTATAAGTTTTATTTCATGACTTTGTTCTTGGTCTATATTGTTCCTACAGGTCTGTTGGTAAAACCCTTTACTTCATTAATATACCTCTCTATTCCTTTGCAAACAGAGTAGACCCAGACCAGACAGCTCCTTCAGGAATAGTCTGATCAGGGTCTGCTCTGTTTGTTTACGGAACAATATAGGTCTGATTCTACAGTTTCTGCCATGGCAAAAAATTCCCATTTTTAGCGCTCGTCTGTTTCGAAGAAAAGTTGAGCTATTGTGATCACTGGGTCGTAGGCGTTGGCGTAGTCGGTGGCGGCTGCAAAAACTTTAATGTAGCTCATTACTCGAAAAGCATAAGAGGTATCAACATGAAACTTCATAGGTTAGTAGATCTCATTGAGGGGAAGGCCTCTACATAAGAACCATAACTCTTGATTTCAAAATTTTGGAGTTATGGCCCTTCAATTTTTCAAAAATATTTAATTTAGCTGGACAAGCACCAAATCAGACGAGCGTTGGCACCGCACACAGCTCTTGTTATATGCCATTATAAATATCAATCTGATTAATATTTATGATGTAATTTTTACATGAATATTCATGGAGTAAAGAATAATATAGTGTCACCTATGGTACCCTAACTACTCTTAACCCATTTGCTCATATTGACACCTTTTGAAGTTCCTGTAAAAGTACTTGTTGAAACCATTGTGATAAATACAGTAGAACCCCTCTACTGCAACCACTTAATAAATACGGAGTCTTTATAAGCAGGTGGTTGCTTAATGAAGGACAAAAGTAATGCAGAAAGCTCCTCTAGGAGCTTTCTGCATTACTTTTGTCCTGCATTAAGCTACCACCTGCATCTAGCATCCAGAATTATACCTCTTGTAAGTGGTCGCATTAGCAGGGTTTTACTGTAGTTTACAATGGTTTCAAAACTACACAATTCTAAAATCTTCCTTTTCTCTAGTAAATTCTCCTTTTCAGTAGATATATTCAAAGTGGTTAGATCTAAAAATAGCCTATGAGGAAACGGGTTAAGTAATTGGACATTCAGTCTCCCATCTCCACTAGTTGATAAAGCTAAATAAGTCAGTTTGGCTCCATTTTCATAACTTTAGTTTTGACCTTGATCAAGTGGATCCTTCAAGAGCCATTTGATCTGGATCTGAACTGGTTGCCTAAGTTTGTCTGTCTGAATACATAGTTTGATTAGTAGTCTTTCCCTGTCGAATATTCATTCCAGAAATAATGACATCATGAATATTTTTAGCTGAAATTTTTTTATGGTCAAAGTGCTCAGGATGAGCTTTTGTGATCGCCTGATGTCTGTTGTCGTCTGTCGTCAACAATTTGAACCTTTAAAAATCTTCTCCTGTGAATCTACAGGGTTCTCATCTTTCATATTTGGCACATAGTATCATCTGTAGGTCCTCTACAAAAGTTATATAAATTATGCCCCTGGGGTCAAAATTGGCTCCGCCCCAGGGGTGCCTTGTTTTCTAGAAACATATAGTGAAACTTTTGAAAATATTCTCCTGATTGTCTGGTGAGCGATATCAGGGCTATCATGGCCCTCTTGTTTGATATTGGAATAAAATGTAGAATCAGATCTACATAGTTCCACAAGCAAACAGAGCAAACGCTGGTCAGATGGCTCCTACAGAAGCCGTCTGATCTGGGTCCACTCTAATAGGTGTGAAAAGGCATTTACAGTTGAACTTCGATATCTCGAACTCGGATAATTCAAACATCGGGATAACTCAAACTAAACGTTCGTTCCTTCCAAAATTTACAATACCAAATTCCTATAAATGTATCACTACACATATCTAGAAACACATGTGGCAGCTTAATACAGGTCTAAAGTAATACTGAAAGCTCCTGTAGGAGCTTTCAGCATTACTTAAAACCCTGCATTAAGCTGTGAACTTGAGTAATTGTTCAGATTAGAAATCAGATAACTCGATATTTGGTTATCTCGAAGTAATTTGTATGGTCCCTTGAAGTTTGAGATATCGAAGTTCAAATGTAAATGAGGGAAATGGTTAATTATTGTCACCCTATGTTTCTCTCCAGGTCAGCCTCTATTGGTTATGGCACACCTCCAGAAGATGCAGTGTCCACCTTGGTCATAATCATCATCTCCGCAGGTCTTGGCATTCCAGTTGTCCTAATTGTTCTTGGTGGAATATTTGTCTGCGTGAAGAAGAGGAATTCCAAGGATCCCAAACCCCTACAATCAATTCAGAATGGGTATCAGCCACTGCCAGATGACAACTGAGTCATCACCGGACAGAGTTGAATAGTTGAAAATTAACCCTTTCCCTGTTTGAATATTCACGTAAGAAATACTGACATCATGAATATTTATAAGCTGAATTTATAAGTTAACTTTTCAAGGGAATTTTTTGCTTTGACAAAAACTGTAGAATCAGATCTACACCATGTCAAAAGCAAACAGAGCAGACCCTGATAAGACAGCTCTTATAGGAACTGTCTGATCTGGGTCTACTCTGTTTGCATGTGCGTCAAAAGCATTTATAAGAGGGAAAGGGTTAGATTTTTGCATGCTAAATGATTGTCGTCTGCTGGTATTGTTGTCTGCTAACATTCTCACAGTTGATTTTTTTCTTCCATTTCCCTTCAGAACTACAACTATAGTATCAAACAGTTTGGTTTCTGATGAATGAGCAGAGACAATCAATGTCTCATCTGAATCCAAACTGTTCACAAAAATCATCACAAATTGTCCATAGTGTTGCAAGGGTTTAAACCTTTAACCCATTAACTCATAGGCTATTTTTAGATACAACCTCTTTGAATAAATCTACCGAAAAGGAGCATTAACTAGAGAAAAGGAAAATTTTAGAATTTTGTAGTTTGAAACCATCACAATGGTTTCAAACTACTAAATTCTAAAATTTTATTTTTCTCTAGTAAATGCTCCTTTTGGGTAGACTCATTCAAAGAGGTTGGGTCTAAAAAATAAAAATAGCTTATGGAGGAATGGGTTAGTCTGGGTCTGCAGTATTCCAGATGGCCAAGTGACCGTTTCCTTTTGCCACCGGCCATGAAGAGGGAAATGCTTTAGTTGGCATTTGCAAGCAGTGTAGACTCAGATCAGAGGGCTCCTTCAGGATCACTATGAGCAGGGTCAGCATAATCTTATCATTCAAAATGCTCTAGCTATCTGCTTTCTCCCATTACTCCATTAATACTAAGATCTTTCAGGAGCTGTCTGATCAGGGTCTGCTCTGCTTCCTTAAATAATGTAAACTTGATTCTAAACAGTCCACCATGGCAGAATTCTCTTGTTTTGTGTACCATGATTAAAATTGACTTAATGTTCATGAAATTATAAATTCTTATACATGTTTAACTATTCATAGAGAGTAGACCAGAATCTGGAAGGGATGGGTGAAGGGAAAGAGAGAGACAGAGATATTAGTTATGTGCCATGCAAAAGTATACTGTGTGTATTTAAATTTTTCACCGCCAAGTCACTGGAAAGCAATGAGTAGGGCTTGCTGCAATAGGCTTACATGTATCTGTGATTACCTGTGTAAACATTGTTGATCCAGTAGCTCAGTGTCTCATCAGGATCTACACTGTTTGACACACCAATTATATTTTAAAGAAGAAAATGAAGGAGAGTCCACTCTTTAACTTAAAGCAGACGACATTGTTTGCAGACGAACATTACTTGGCGCTGAAGTAGCGAAAAATATTGAGAAACTTTCACTGAATTACATACAATAAACTCTGATAGTTCAGGCACTTAACCCTTTCCCTGTTCTATATTTAGGCCAAATTTCAGTACCTACTGAATATTCATTAATAAAATAATTATAAAGAAATATGGAAGGTGGAAAATTGTAGACATTTTAGAAAGTAAAGAAACATCTCTATCAAATTCTATTAGCAAACAGAGCAGACCCTGATCAGACGGCTCCTCTAGGAGCCGTCTGATCTGGGTCTACTCTGTTTGCAAATGCGTGAAAACACGTTTATATGAGGGAAAGGGTTAAACAGTTATCATTCTTTAAGACAGGTGGGAGCTTAATGCAGGGTGCAAGTCATACAAAAAACTCCTCTGGGAGCTTTCTGCATGACTTTCACCCAGTGTTAAGCAGTCACCTTTCTAAAAAGGTATCATTTCCTCATTACTTAAATTCCAAGATATTGAGATTTTACTGTATTTCCATGTAAAGTCACACAAATTATATCTGTGATATTAAAAAAATGTTGCCTTTTTCATATAATTGTTATATATGTGAATACCTTTTGTGCATTGTTTTTGTAAAGGTGTTTAGTTTTCAAATGCTGTCGTACACGTAGTTATGTAAGATATGAATGATTAATGTTTACTTGTATATTTTTATGAAGTTTGAAAGGCTTTATGTGATTGATAGACCCTTTGAACGTGGGATACAAGTGTAGTGACATTTGCAAACAATGTAGACCCAGATCACATGGGTTTTAGAGGAGCCCTTTGATCAGAGTCTGCACTGTTTGTTATTCAACTTACTCTAGCAAAGTTAACCCTTTCCCTGTTCTACATTTATTCCAAATTTCAATACCATGGACAAATAGTTACAATGGAATATGGAAGGTGGTTCCACACATTATAGCCATTTTAGAAACTAAAGAAACACCTGTCATATTCCATAAGCAAATAGAGCAGACCCTGATCAGACGGCTCCTATAGGAGCCATCTGATCTGGGTCTTCTCTGTTTGCAAATGCGTGAAAATGCATTTATATGAAGGAAAGGGTTAAGCATCTCATACTGAGTGGACTCTATTGTTAACCCATTCCTCACAGGCTATTTTTAGGCCCAACCTCTTTGAATAAATCTACCAAAAAGGAACATTTACTGCAGAAAAGGAAAATTTTAGAATTGTGTAGTTTTGAAACCTTTGTCATAAATAGAGCATTTGCTCCATAGGAGCAAATGCTCAGTTTATCACAATGGTTTCAAAAAGTGAATTTTACAGAGGGAAAATGGGTAAAACACTGATGAGTCATTCCACTATGAAAATTCAGCATTCAAAGGGTTAACATTTCATGTTGTAGTCAATGAGATTAGTATGAATGAGACCAATGTTATTTTTAAAAAACTCATATGTATATTGCACTATGAAATATTAGGACACCCAGTCTTCCCTCTCCGCCAATTGTTCAACTAAATAAGTCATTTCAGAAGCGTTTTAACTCTCTGAATGCAGATATTGAAAATTAACCTATTCCCAGATATGAAGAGGAGCATTTACAAGAAAAGGTTTATTTTAGAATTATGTAGTTTTGAAACCATTGTGATAATTAGAGCATTTGCTCCATAGGAGCAAATGCTCTATTTATCACAATGGTTTCAAAAGTGACTTTTATAGAGTCGTCAAAACACGTCAGTATGAGGGAATGGGTTAATGACTTTTCATTCAGTATGGAACATGAATTTATTAGTGAATTTTGAACGACAAACAATGCAGACCCAGATCAATGGGTTCCTCGAGGAGCCCTCTGGTCTGTGTTTACATTGTTTGATAATACTAGTGTACTCGTTGCCTGCATTCAAATGGTTGATCACTTGGAACGAAACTAAGCAAATAGTTTATACCCTGATCTGGATCTGCACTATTTGCCTACGTTTATATGGCTGAATATTTAGGATAATTAGGGAACAAGCATCTGCATAATAACTCAATCATTCATGTTGCAAATATATCAATACAGAAATGTAGTAAAACCCTTCTAAACCAGAATTCTTTTAGAGAAGAATTTAGATACTTTTAGGCGGGCGGCTTCTTAATGCAGGGTGAAAGTCATGCAGAAAGCTCCTAGAAGAGCATTCTGCATGATTTTCACCCTGCATTAAGCTGCAACCTGTTTCCAAGGCTGATATTTATGCTAAATTTAACATCCGGTTTAGAGGGGTTTTACTGTATAGAATTTTTTCATGGAGACACATACATATAGCTCTTGTTCAGTTAACTGACTGAGAACTACTATTATACCACATTTATATAGCGCTCTTTTCATACAGGATATGTGCGTTCAAAAGCGCTTCACAAAGATACATTTACTGTACAATAATCCATCCTAATGGACAAGTTCTTGCTCCATTTTTCACTGTAATTCAGTTTATACAACCTGGACAGATCATGTTTCACTATCACTATCAGTCCTATAATGAACTATACAGTATAGATGGTATGCAGAAGTTAATTCTTTACTCCATAGATATGCCTTTTTAGTGCTTTTGCAAAAAGAGAAGATCCAAATCAGACAGCTCCTGTAGGAGTTGTCTAATGAAGGTCTGCTCTGTTTGCATAAATGTCATAATATAGATCTGATTCTACTGTCTCTGCCTTGTCCAAATTTACCTGCATTCACATGCTATTACCAATATCCATATACATGTACAATCTAATTAATAATCATGATATCATTATTTCTTACATGAATATTCATGGAGTAAAGGGTTAAACTACACATATTTATTCATAGCTGATAGTTGTGCAATGAAAATTATCACCTGAGATTATGAATGAGCCTTTCTTTACAGAAAAACAAACCTTAGACATAATTGTGTAGAAGTGGATCAGCTGCCAAATTGAAAAGGCTGCATCTGATCAGGTTCTGCACTGTTTTCCATCCATTCCTGTTCTGTTTTGTTGACTGGTGTGACAAACAGTATAGAACCTGATCAGACAGTACAATGAAATGCTATGCTGGGCAAATTTTACATTGTTAGCAAAGTCCTAAGGTCAGTTTCAGAGCAACAGATAAAGGTGTGTATTCAAATATTAAAATCGTCCTTTCTCTACCAAACCCTATGTTGTTTCCATTCTTTAGAATCATCTCAAAGAAACAATTCTAAAGAGTGGTCGCAACATAGGGTTTGGTAGAGAAGTAAGGAAGTTATTCTTGAAAATGTTTTAATATATGCCTCTTATCTGAACCTCTGAGTTGGACCACACTCAAAGATACTGTTGCTTTGATTCTTTCAAATAGTGTAGACCCAGACCAGTGACTAAATCAGTCATGTCTTCTGATCTGATTCTACACTGATTGTCAATTTGTTAATTGAAAGTTGTTGGATGTCACACAGTGCAGAAAGCTAATGAGCTTTCTTCATTACTTTTGTCCTGCCACCTGATTTTTAGGACTACTATGCTTAATTAGTAAATGGTCACTTATTTGTGAATTAACTATACAAATATTTATGGATAGCATAGGAACAAATTTGAAGTCAAATTGGAAATATTGCCAGATAGTATTTTACATGTCAATGTTAACCCTTTACCTGATGAATATGAGACATATGGACCCTATGGTTTCTTTTAATGGCATATTATATGAACATAGGAATTTTAGGCCTTAACCCTCACGACGCTGAATTTTCAGATGGACTATTCCAAAATTAAAACAGGTCAAGCTTATGGTGAATATTTAAGGATTGTTCTAAAGAACAAACAGTGCAGACCCTGATGAGACCTCTAGGAGCCCTCTCATCCGGGTCTACACTGTTTGCAAATGACATTAGTGACTCGTTTCTCACACTGTAAGGATTAACAGAAACTTTAAAATTACATGTAGATATATTTAATTCCATTAGTAAACAGAGCAGACCCTGATCAGATGGCTCTTATAGGAGCCATCTTGTCTAGGTCTACTCTAATTGAAATTGAAAAGGCATTGCTATTGGGTAAAGGGTTGAAGTGATAAGTGTAGAGGATGCTCTGTGTATATTTATATTCACCAATCTGAAATAAATTCAATTGCAAATTGTTTCATGTTCTTTTTCATTGCATTTCTTGAGAGACCACTAAGTCTTAGTGAATAAACATTTGTGTCTTTAAAAGCAGATGGCTGCTTCATACATGTGATACTTTGTTTGTCACAAATAGGGAGATTCGCAATCTGAAATAGGGAGCTTTTGAAACTCAATATAGACAAAGAAGTATATTTGACAGGTCAAAAGTGGGAGATTTACATTTTATGGCAAAAATGCCCCAAATTTTAAAGAAAATTGTAGCTTAAAATAGGGAGTCTCCCTATTAAATAGGGAGATATCACATGTATGCTGCTTAATGCATAACCAATGGAACTGCCTTTGGAAATTTACTTCTTCATTTCGACTTTTCTGAAGTGTTAGGTATGTTGTTTTGTTGTTGTTGTTGTTGTTTAAGAAACAAGAGGGCCAGAATGGCCCTGACATCGCTCACCAGACAATCAGAGGAGAAGATTTTCAAAGTTTTCACTATATGTTTCTATTGAAAACTTAACACCCCAGGGGCGGTGCCAATTTTGACCCCAGGGACACAATTTATATAACTTTTGTAGAGGACCTGAACATGATGCTAAAAGAATGTAGTGAAAGAATGGATAGAGCATTAGACCACTGGAACTTGTATTCTTTGGATGCTAGAAGCGGATTCTCCCACCTTTAATGACCTATGCAAACAGTTTGGATCCAGATCAGGCCCCACATAATGTGGGGCCTGATCTGATATCCAAATTGTTTGTAAATGAGACTGAACTTCTGAAAAACTTAGAAAGAAAGTGTGTAGTGGGATTTTCCCACCACTAATGACCTATGCAAACAGTTTGGATCCAGATCAGGGCCAACATAATGTGGTGCCTGATCTGATTTCCAAACTGAATGTCAATGAGACTGAACTTCTGAAAAACTTAGAAAGAAAGTGTGTAGTGGGATTCTCCCACCACTAATGACCTATGCAAACAGTTTGGATCCAGATCAGGGCCAACATAATGTGGTGCCTGATCTGATATCCGAACTGTTTGTCAATGAGACTGAACTTCTGAAAAACTCAGAAAGAAAGTGTATAGTTAGGATAACTTGTGAATATGCTGCAGACAACAATTTAGCAGATCACAAAATTACTCAGCATGCAAAGAGTTAATCTGAAATTCACAACAGATATGCTCTATGTTGATAGCTGGTAGCTTAATGCAGGGCATAGGTATGGAAAAAAGCTTTAAGAGTATTCTGCATTTTGAGAATTATCCACAGTTTTCTCAATCTTAAATGAGTGTGTGTTATTTGTCTAAACACAATTTCTACTCTACTGATCAGACTAAGGGTGATTATATAAGAAATCCCTCTGACTGGTCTCAGTCAGCTAAGAGTGATATTAAGGAGAAACCTTTAGAATGTAATTTCTGGCTACAAAAAACTGTTAATCCCTGGGGTGGGACCAATTTTTATCCTAGGGGCATAATTTATATAACTTTTGTAGAAACCCTGAAGTTGAAGCTATGTGCCAAATATGAAAGTTGAGGACCTTCTAGTTTTAGAGGAGATGATGTTCAAAGTTTTCACTATATGTTTCTATTGAAAACTGAAAACCCCTGGGGCAGGGCCAATTTTGACCCCAGGGGTATAATTTATATAACTTTTGTAGAGGACCTATAGGTGATGCTATGTACCAAAGATGAAAGCTGAGAACCCTGTAGATTCAGAGGAGAAGATTTTTAAAGGTTGAAATTGTTGACGCCCGACGACGCACGACGCACGCCGACGGACGACAGACATCTGGCGATCACAAAAGCTCACCCTGAGCACTTTGTGCTCTGGTGAGCTAAAAAGATGAAGCATTGCCATAGCCTTGATGTTGTTATGGGGTACTGCTGATCAATAAAACAGTTAAACCCTGTATAATAAACATGAAATAAAGAAATAGGATGGGAGGGGGTCTATTGATCAATAAACCAACTAGACTCTATCTAATAATCATTAAATAAATAAATATAAGTTGTTTTCAAAATACAGGTAGTAACTTAATGCAGACTGAAAGCAATGCAGAAAGCTCCTAGGGGAGATTTCTGCATTGCTTTCATTCTGCATTAAGTAACCACTTGTGTACTAAATGCAAGAAGCTCCTTTTAAAAAATGTAACATCCCCTTCCCGGAGCTATAGGTAATATGGTATGTTGTTTTTGGCCTGTATGTCTGTCTGTCCGTCTGTCTGTCTGTCTCTCTGTCTGAATATAATGTTGACAATAACTCTTGAAATCTTAGAAATAGAGGACTGGCATGTAAAGTCATCTCATGAAGCTAAATGTATAAGTGGTGCCAGGTCAGTGTCAACTTAAGGTCAACTCTCATAATCATGGGTCATTTGCAGTGCCTGTTAAAGGAATTTTATTTCACATCTTATTTCTTCCATTTCTTTTAAAAGTCTGTGTCAAACAGTTTAGGTTGTATTATTTTATCAGGTCATACTGCATCTTATCTAGGTTTACATGTATGTATATTATTGGGTTTTTTTGTCACTAATGTTAACCCTTTTGCTGCCAAATGCCGGATCTGTGATTACCTATGCAAACAGTTTGGATCCAGATGAGACGCCGAGTAACTCGGCGTCTCATCAGGATCCAAACTGTTTGTTACTGTTACTATGTTTTTGAAACAAAAATGAAGAAAATAAAAAAAATGAAAATTTGTAGCAGACGACAAAGTTAGCAAACGACAGAGTTTGGCAGCGAAAGGGTTAACCCTTATGTCGAGTAACTCAGTGTCTCATCAGGATCCAGCTTGTTTTACAATCCATCAAAACTTCTCAAAAGCATTGAACATATCCAAATTGGAGCAGACATTACAGCCAGATATTGGGGATAAAAGATTTCATGCAAAACAACTTTTATAAGGTAGACAAATGTTACGGTCATGAATAATTCTAAATTGCTGCAACAGTTGTCTCTCTTAAAAATACGGGGGTGGGGAGTAGGGGTCTCCTTTATTTGTAAGAAGTAAATTAATTTGCTAGCCTAAATCTTTATATTGGCAAATGATCACAAGAATTTTGGGCATGTCAGAAAATGTAGAACCAGGTCTATATTATTCAATAAGCAAACAGAGCAGACCCTGATCTGACGGCTCCTACCGGACCTGTTTAGTACTGGAAGAAACAATTGTAAGATCTGTTGTCATTTCATAAGCAAACAGAGCAGACCATGATCAGACGGCTCCTGCAGGAACCGTCTGGTGTGGGTCTACTCTGTTTGCAAAGGCATATGTATGGAGTAATGGATCGATGATATCAGTGGCATTTTGATCCAGCTTAGATCCAGACTGGATCCAGACTGCAAATGGATCCAATATGCTAGACACTCGGTCGATAGTTTCTCAAACGCTTGATCGAAACGAAGTACGGTAAAACCTCTCTATACCGGCCACTAAATTGTGTTAATTAGTTGTATTTAGGGCAGGTGGCAGCTTAAAGCAAGGTGACAGTAAAACAGAACGCTCCTATAGGAGCGTTCTGTTTTACTTTCGCCTTGCTTTAAGCAGCCACATGCCGTTAACACAAAATACTTGATGTAATCGAGTGGCCGTTATAGAGAGGTTTTACTGTAGTCGAAATTGTACCAGATCTAATTTTGATCAGACACTTTTCTTTCACAGAGAGGTAAGGATTAATCTGGTGAGTGGTGATGTAATATAGATCGAATTATACGATGTCTTACCAAATAGATGTCCTCGTTATATAAATGCACTCACGCGAAAACCACACTGTATAACTTGTGTATTTAATCCTGCAATGAAGACGTGTTTTTAATCCTCCTATGTCAATAAAATGAAATGCCCTGATCTAAAAATAACACCGCAAGGTCAAATAGAAACACTAGTACCAATACAACTCGCCCTTCTTTTTTGTGATTTTCTTTTCATTTGTCTATTTGACATCACTATATTATAATTACACCCCACACACACACACACACACACACACACAAACCTCGACCCCCTACCTACACCCACACACGTACCCCCTCACCCTCTTCCAATGCCCCTTCCATTCTTCTTCAAAATCATAACCGTTTTGATAGCTGAACATGAATACATAGTCTGCCCCAACCATTGCCCTATGAAATTCATGCTATACATTTTATATATAACTATATATGGTTCATTCAGTATGAAAGGTTTAGATTTACAGTAGGAGTTTGAGTGAAAAATAAAAAGACCCTGATCAGAGGGTTTCTAAGGAGTCCTCTGATATTTGTCTACACTGTTTACAAATGCCATCGTTTCCCATGTGCAAAGGGCTAGTTGGCGCCACAGTAGAGTCTATCTTAACCCATTACCCCATAGGCTATTTTTAGATACAACCTCTGAATAAATCTACCGAAAAGGAGCATTAACTAGAGAAAAAATCTTTTTTTAGAATTTCGCTGTTTGAAACCATCGTGATAAATAGAGCATTTGCTCCTATAGGAGCAAATGCTCTATTTATCACAATGGTTTCACAAAGTGACTTTTACAGAGTCGTCAAAAGTCGTCAATATGAGGGAATGGGTTAATGACCATCAAAGACGGGTCTAAGCATGGGTCTGTACGGGAGGTGGTAGTTTATGTAGGCCAAAAGCAGTGGAAAAAAAGCCCCTATAGGGGCTTACTGTGCTACTTTTCCCTGTATTAAGCAACCATCTGCTCTTTTATCCTTTGCTCCATAAATACGCTTTTCTACGCTTTATCAAATAGAATAGACCGAGATCGGACAACTGTAGAAGCCGTCTGATCAGGATCTATTCTGTTTGCTTATGAAATAATATAGATATGTCTCTACAGTTGCTACTATGATAAAAAAAACTGCCCATGAGCTATTACGAAAAATTATCTTATTAATACTCACGAACTCATTATTTCTGACATGAATATTCATGGAGTAAAGGGTTATGATACACGTGTCAAATCAATAATATAAGGTCGCTTAATTAAGATACACGTATCCAACCAATAACGTTCTACTGTAAAAAAAAATATGAATACAATAGTCAGGTTCGTGACGTGACGTTCGCTATACTTGGCGTTACATATTTATCCTGTTTATTTGAAAAGGTTATCACCAGTAACCCACATTGAGGAAAAGAGCATGTTTGTTCTGTCCATTGGCTTATGAAATGCTACCTTCAGAATGTAGGATACGTGATATTGTGACATCTAATCAGAATCACAGATACGGTGCGAATTTCAAATACAGAACTCGTTATTTCTCCATCAAATTGATTCACCAATATAGAGGTGATTCCAAAGGGTGATCACACCACAGGGTCTACTGGAGAAATGATAACGTTTTTTTCATGACCATAGGTTTAACCCTTTACCCTATACAGTAAAACCTCTCTTAACCGGCAGTTAAATTTAGTATGAATATCGGTCTTGGAGACAGGTGGCAGCTTAATGCAGGGTGAAAGTCATGCAGCAAGCTCCTAGAGGAGCTTTCTGCATGACTTTCACCCTGCATTAAGCAGCCACCTGCCTAAAAGTATCTAAATTATTATCTACTAGAATTCCGGTTAAGAGAGGTTATACTGTATTTTTTACCTCGGCAAAAACTGTAGAATCATATCTTTATTATATCATAAGCAAACAGAGCAGACCCATATCAAACGGTTTCTGTAGAAGCCGTCTGATCTGTGTCTACTCTGTCAGCAAAAGCGTAGAAAAGCGTCTTTACGGAGTAAAGGATTAAATTTATGCACTTTATTATCTATGCTTCTGGGTGCTAGGGGTTGTGATTTAATCTGATACCTCATGTAAACGCCATTTACCGCCTTTGCGAACAGAGTAGACCCAGACCAGACGGTCCATGTAGGAACTGTCGTAGGAGCAGCCTCGTCGGGGTCTGTTCTGTTTGCTTATATATCATTCTACAGTTTCTACCATGGCCTACAATTCATGTGTCCCTATGCTTTTATAAATGAAAACTGTCTAATTAATAATCATAATCATAAATGTTATTATTTCTTTCATGAATATTCGTCAGGTAAAGGTAACAGCTTTTCCTGGTCCGTCTATATCTTGATTTCTTGCCATTGTACAGATTGTTGAGCAGGAAGTTACATGCCGCCATAGAAATATATTGACTCTGTTCTTAGAGGAAACACGTCATTTCGTGCATAAAGTCTGCCATTTGTTGAGGGTCGAACGAAGAACAAAAGCATATTCTCGATTTATAATTTATTTAACACCCATGAGTCTGTATTGATTCGGCATTTCAGAATAAGTCATTTTCTCTAATAGGTTGTGCCGCTTTTCCCTAAATTGTCATTTGGGGGGGGGGGGGGGGGGGGGGGGCTTATAGTTTAGGCCCTCGATTTTCTGTGCACAGCCCTTCGCTTGCTATTCACGTCAATATGCCTACCTGTAAATAGCGAAGACTCCTGCAGGAGCTGTCTCATCAGGGTCTGCACTATTTACAAGTTGAGTGTGCAACCAGTACACTCCACAGCAGTGATTGCATAGCGAAATACTTGTACACAATGAAGATATATGTAATTATACAACAGGACACGGGTAAAGAAGGAGAAATGTATTTTAAAATTCAGCAAGCGAAGGGTTAAAACAAATGTGTTATTTTCTTCCACGTTTTACATTACGATAGATTTGTCGCGCTTGATGTGCATTCTGAGATGTGCATTCTGAGATGCTGTAAGGGTTTAAACCATTCCCTGCTGACTATTCATATAAGAACTACATCATGGATATCTATTAGCTGAATTTGGATATACATGTAATGGTATAAATATACTCACAAGATGTTTTGGTATTGATAGAAATTGTAAAGTTATATCTATTATAGCTTCATAATTAAACAAAGCAGAGCCGTATGAGCCGAGCCGTCTGATCTGGGTTTATTCTGTTTGCAAATGCGTAGATAGGCGTATGTATGGAGTAAGGGGGATAAATCTGGGTCTACTCCGTTTGCATAGGCATTGAGAATTTTGTTTATTTGAGGGAAATGGTTAATACAGATGTGTTTTCGTCTATAATCATAAATGGGATTGGAGATTGAGCTCTTACTATCCTTCGTAATACACAAACTTCGCAAAACTGTATTAACCCTACACTTATTGATACTTTGTACGTTGTTGATAATTTGTGTTCGTGGTCACTCCATGGAGGTTGGGCTTAGATACAAAGTTTCTAACACTTTCTACCCCTAATTGTTTATGAATTATAAAGCTGTGCGTCGCCGATAGCACGAACGGACCTCCATACTCATACCGCGCGGCTCAGTCTGTACAATCAACTGTGCACAGTGACGTCATACACGACTAACTTTGAAAAGCAGTCACCCTGTGTATAAAAGTTGAGGAAGTTCGTAGCCGCATACGGTTGTGTATTGGGACTTTAAATTTGAGGAAATATGACACATTCACTGGGTAAGTGTGTTATGAAATTTATATATATTTATGTACGAGGGTACATGTATTCTGATGAATACAGTTTATGCGCGTATTCATGAAATTGACTAATTGATCAAGAGATTGACAAATTGTCACATATTTGATTGACAGTAATGTACATGTTTTACAGGCTTGTGGTATCAATTAGAGATCATTCAAAGTGTGATTGATCTCACATTGTCGGATATGTTACATTTTATGTACACAAAAAGGTAGACAACATATTTTCACAGGGAAGAGACGTGTACCGTCTAAAGTTAAATATATTCAGCTTGCCTGTAGCTATCTAATTAACTTGCACACATTGGATATAGAGAAGAGATATCGCACATTATTATATACTCAGTGTTTGAAGGTTAATGGTGTCTCGTCCTCAGTTGCTTTCTGACTGTTTTTTTTGCGCCCTGACTCTGTATCCCAATTTCTTTATACATGATGATGATTCCCTCACTCAACTCTGTTTGTCTTTCTGCAAGTCTGCCTAGAGCTGCCTGTCTGTCTGTCTGTATGTATGTATCATATATATATAGTATGTATGAGTGTATCTGTATCTGTACGTCGTAGAATCCTATAAAGGCTTTTACACGTCTTTCTCTCTGTCTGTCTTTCTGCCCCCCCCCCCCTTCTCTCTCCCCCTCTCTGACAGTCACTCTGTCTTTCTGTATGTCTTTCTGTCTATCTGCCTGACTGTCTGTCTGTCTCTTTCTCTGTCTGTCTGTCTGTCTGTCTGTCTCTCTCTCTCTGTCTCTCTGTCTCAGTCTCTGTCTCAGTCTCTGTCTCTCTCTGTCTCTGTCTCTCTCTGTCTCTCTCGCTGTCTCTCTCTCTCTCTCTCTCTCTTATGCAACAAATAATGACATCATGCATATTTATTAGCTAAATTTTTATAATACATGTAATATGAACATTTCAAGGGAATTTTATGCTTTGATAAAAATTATAGAATCAAAATACACATGTATATACATTGTGTGTCAAAAGCAAAAAAGGTCTTTATATATGAGGGAAAGGGTTAACTCCAAGTAGCCCTGAACTTATAAATTTATCAGACCTGTGTGATACTATAGCTGAATATTTGAACAAGTAGTTTTGTTTATGTTTCACTTATCTAACAACCTTTAGTGTGCTACTAGCAATTTTAAGTTAACCATTGCAAGTCTTTTGTGTCCAGATTAGATTAAATTAGCATCTCATCAGGATCCACACTCTTACACAACATATTTTTAAGAGAAGCTAAGGAAAGGATAATGTGAGAATAGATCTATGTGTATGGCATTTGTTGCTGGAGACATTATCACCCTGATAATGATTAATCAATGTACAGAACTTTGAACTGTTGAACCATCATTCAGTTGATAATTAGATATGATGGTTGACTGCTAAAATTTAAAATTGATGAGCTTTATTTTCAATTGAACATTGATTAAAAACATTACTCCATGAATATTCATGTAAGAAATAATGACTTTAATTGTTGTAATAGGATCTGATATGGACAGTAGGATATTGACACAGGAATAGGATATGGACACAGGAATTTCTGGCCATGGTAGAAACTGTAGAATCATATCCATATCATATCATAAGCAACAGAGCTCCAGATAAGATTGCGTAAATTAAAACATTTTCAAGAATAGCTCCTTTATTTCTCCACCAAACCCTATAGTATACTGTGACTATACTCTTTAGAATCGTCTCTTCGAGGCAATTCTAAAGACTGGTCGCAGTATAGGGTTTGGTAGAGAAATGACGATTTTAGTATTCGGGTATGCACCTTTATCTGTAGTTCTTTTATATAAATACATTTTATGCACTTGCAAACAGAGTAGACCCTGATCAGACGGCTCCTATAAGAGCCATCCTATTAGGGTCTGCTTTGTTTGCTTTTGACATGATATAGATCTGATTCTACAGTTTTGTTACTGCAAAACATTACCTCAAAAAGTTTACATTATAAAACATCAACTAATAAATATTCATGATGTCATAATTTCTTACGGGAATATGAACATGGAAAGCAATACTCTGGAATCTGGATAACCCTTTCCCTCATATAAACGTGTTTTCATGCATCTGCAAACAGAGTAGACCCAGATCAGACGTCTCCTATAGGAGCCGTCTGATCAGGGTCAGCTGTATGCTAATGGAATTTGATAGATTTGTTTCTATACTTTCTAGAATGGCTACAATGTTCCACCTTCCATATTTCATTATAACTGTTTTGTTCATGCATATTCAGTAGATAATGAAATTTGTAATAAATCTAGAACAGGGAAAGGGTTAGATAGGATAGCTAAGTTTCTCATCTGGATCTAAGTCCTAAAATTACTTCTCATGAAGTTGTCGCTATGATACATAAAGTTAAAAATAAACCAGAGGTCCAGATACGGTGTGTAAAATGAAACATTTTCAAGAATAGCTCCTTTTTTTCTCCACCAAACCCTATACTGTGACCACTCTTTAGAATCGTATCGAAGAGACGATTCTAAAGAGTGGTCATAGTATAAGGTTTAGTGGAGAAATGACGATTTTAGTATTTGGGTAAGCACGTTTATCTGTAGCTCTGATAAGCACAAGGAAAAAATTGCCATATCTTTAGGGAATCCAAATTGTTTGATTTTTAAAAGTAAAGTAAAGACTTTGCTAAAGCGACCACATTAATTTTTTTTTACCTTTTCCTCCATAAATACGCCTTTCTACTGTAGAAGTTACTTTTTGAAACCATTGTGATAAATAGAGCATTTGCTCCTTATGAGCAAATGCTCTATTTATCACAATGGTTTCAAAACTACAAAATTCTAAAAAAAAAAAATCCTTTTGCCTAGTTAATGCTCCTTTTCGGTAGATTTATTCAAAGAGGTTGCATCTAAAAATAGCTTATGAGGGAATGGGTTATTATAGGATACTGTAAAAGCTGGTGATGGGTTACCCATTTATTCCATAACTAGATTATAATACGCCTTTCTACACCTGTGCAGACTCCTGTAGGAGCCATCTGATCAAGGTCTTCTTTGCTTATGAAATTATAATAGATCTTAACCCTTCACTTGCTATTCGCGTCAATATACCTATCTGTAAATAGTGCAGACCCAGATGAGACATCTCCTGCAGGAGCTGTCTCATCAGGGTCTGCACTATTTACAAGTTGATTGGGCAACCAGTGCATTCCACAGCAGTGATTGCACAACGAAATACTTGTACACAGTGAAGATATATATGTAATTCTACAACAGGGCATGTGTAAAGAAGGAGAAATGCAGGGTTACAGATAAGGTTTTGATGCAATTGGGTATTTACTCCTTGATTTTTTACAGAATTGGGTATTTGCAATTTTTATTGGGTATTGGCAATTTTCGTAATTGGGTATTATTCATATTCTTAATAGGTATTCTAAATTTTGTTTGCTTTTTGCTATATTTATTTGCTTTCTGTTACTCATTGTTTTGAAAAACAATTGCTTTTTCCACAATTTTAATTGGGTAAATACCCCAAAACTCCCCTTATCTGTAACCCTGAGAAATGTATTTTAAAATTCAGCAAGAGAAGGGTTAATATTATATATAGATATTTTGCTTGTGATATATAATAGATAAGATTCTACAGTAAGGCAAAAGTAATGCAGAAATCTCTTCATGGAGCTCTCTGTTTCACTTTTATCCAGCATGAAGCTACAACCTATAACTACATAGCTTTTTAAAAGTTGGATGATATCACTAGTGTCTAATTTGTAATGCATGTTGAGAAATAGCGTTTAATTTAATAGATTAATTCATTGTCAAATGACATGATATAGATCTAATCAAATTACTCAAAAATGCTTGTTTGGGCAATTTTAGAAGGACGTACGCTGACTCCGCCCCTCTAAATCTGCGCCTGGTGCCTGTAGCACGCTAAAGATTCATGTTCACAAGCTTTGTGTGAAACAGATTCACATAGTAAGTCTTTCCCAGTCACGTACTGTCGACTGCAAACTTTGACATCTGCTTAAATATCCATGGTTTAAATTTCATTGTTTTTCTTTCATGAACAATTATCTCAAAATAAAACAGATCCTGACGAGATGCCAAGCTACTTAGTGTCTGATTTTCTTCCCTTTCCTGACCTCCATAGGCTATTTTTAGATCCAATCACTTTGAGTAAATGTTCCGAAAAGGAGCATTAACTAGAGAAAAAGGAAAATTTTAGAATTGTGTAGTTTGAAACCATTGTGATAAATAGAGCATTTGCTCCTATAGGAGCAAATGCTCTAGTTATCACAATGGTTTCAACAGGTGACTTTTACAGAGGTAAGGCGTATCTATGGAGGAAAAGGTTAGCCAAACAAAGGTTATCACAGATTATCTAGTGACAGCAAAAGAGTTCATGTCAATGAGAAGGATTTTCCCCCACTTTGATGATGGCTAAACTGCTTTGTACATCCTGTAACACTGAGCTAAAGATGGTTCATTACACATACAAGTTGCATTTTGAACACTTTGCACGCTAGCCGTCACTTTATGATATTATTTTTATAAACAGTTGGATCGAGATGAGATACCCAGCCAGTCCTTCAGCCTCACATGATTATCAAAACTTTTTGACACTGACTGTGAGTTAACTTTGGGTTTTGCAGCAGACAACAAATTTTGCAGACAATTTCTTGGACTCTTTGCACACTTGCACACTAAGTAATTTTTCATCTGCTACAATTGTCGACTGTTTCAATTGTTCAATAAAATTTCTCTCATTTCTTTGCAAAAAAATATGGTCATCAAAGTGTAGAACAGTTTGGATCCTGATTAAATGCCACATTATGCAACGTCGCATCTTGATCCAAATCATGGTTTCGCCTGGCGTGCAAAGAGTTCATGTACAAAGTTAAATAAGATTGCATAGAAAGTACTGCAATGAGAACATTAACTGGTGACGTGCTAGTGTAGGATTTGTGATAGCCTATCGGAACACTACAGTAAAACCTCTCTATTACTGCCATTAAATTGTGTTAATTGGCTGGTATTTAGGGCAGGTGGCCGCTTAAAGCCAGATGAAAGTAAAACAGAATGCTCCTATAGGTGCGTTCTGTTTTACTTTCACCTTGCTTTAAGCAGCCACCTGGCTTTAACACAAACTACTTGATATAATTTAGAGGCCGTTATAAAGAGGTTTTACTGTAGTGAACAGTCATGATTCTGATGAGATACCTGGTAAATCAACTTCTTATCAAGATTCCTAATATTTGATTTTACTGGATTAACCCTTTCCTCCATAGATACGCCTTTCTACGCCTCTGTAAAAGTCACTTAAATTCTGAAACCATTGTGATAAATAAAATATAAATCTGAGAAATTGTAACGGATAAACACTTTCTGCTGAAGACAACAAATTTCTAAGCTTGCAAAATATATTAGTTCAAAAAAGTATCTTGAACTCTTAACCCTTTCCCTGTTATATGTTTATTCCAAATTTCAATACCTACTGAATATTCATGGACAAATTAATTATAATGAAATATGGAAGGTGGTACATTGTACCCATTTTAGATACTAAAGAAACAGCACTATCAAATTCCATTAGCAAACAGCACTGACGCTCCTCTAGATCTGGGTCTACTCTGTTTGCAGATGCATGAGAATGTATTTATAATGAAGGTAAGGGTTAAAAAAAAGTGTCTTTAGCAAAAGTTTTGTGGACTGCTCACAGTTCTGAAAGACAATGGTTTTTAACTTTTTTTCTTCCATTTACTGGCTTTCAGGGATCACCTTTTGTATGTCATGTTCCATGGGACTTGACAACGGAAACAACAAATTCACTGATGAATGAATGAATGAATGAATGAAATGAAATGAATGAATGAATTAATGAATGAATGAAATGAAAATGAATGAAAGACTTTATTTAACGAGGGTAGCTCATTTAGTCAGAATGATTAATCTACCTTGAGGCCCTCAAAACTATGGAGCGGTAATTGGGTCAAAATATAGTTCTCAGAAGCTACACGCCTTATTCTACATGCTTTATTCTATATTCTTCATTCTATATTCTTAATGCTAAACGCTAAATGTTTCAACTCAAATTATTACGAAACTAATTCACCAAATACTAGCTCTATTTAGATTATAATTTATTTGTTATAACTTGAAGTGCAAGCAAAGTTAAATAAACTAAATTCTTACAAACATGATAGTGTGCTCCTGTGAGAACATTTCCATTAACAGACCTGAGAAAATCACAAATACATGTAATACTAAAAGCACCAGTTATTTAGCATATTAACCCTTTCCCTCATACAAACGTGTTTTCACGCATTTGCAAACAGAGTAGACCCAGATCAGACGGCTCCTAGAGGAGCCGTTTGATCAGGGTCTACTCTGTTTGCTAATGAAATTTGATAGACCCGCGTCTCTAGTTTCTAAAATGGCTACAATGCTCCATCTTACATATTTCATTATAACTATTTTGTCCATGAATAATCAGTAGGTACTGAAATTTGAAAATAACCCTTCCCTATTCAATATTCATGTATTGTAAGAAATAATGACATCATAATTATTTATTAGCTGATTTTTAGCTCACCTGAGCCAATTTGGGCTCAGGATGAGCTATTGTGACCGCTATTTGTTTATAGTGTTAACTTTCAAAGGAATTTTTTGCTTTTACAAAAACTATTCACACATTTGCAAACAGAGTAGACCCAGATTAGATAGCTCCTGCAGGAGTCTGCTCTGTATGCTAATGGAGTTTGATAGATATGCTTCTTTTAGTTTCTAGGCTACAATGTTCCATATTTCATTCTAACTATTAAATTTGTCCATGAATATTCAGTAGGCATTGAAATTTGGAATAAATACAGAATAGGGAAAGGGTTAACCCTTTCCCTTATTAGCTCACCTGAGCAAAGCTCAGGATGAGCTTTTGGGATACTTGAATGTCCGGCGTCCGGCGTCCGTCGTGCGTCGTCCGTCGTCAACAATTTGCTTGTGAACACTGTAGTGGTCACAATTGTAGTCCAATCTTCATGAAACTTGGTCAGAATGAATGTCTTGATAAAATCTCGGACAAGTTCGAAAGTGGGTCAAGTTGGGTTAAAAACTAGGTCACTAGGTCAAATAGTAGGAAAACCTTGTGAACCCTCTACAGGTCACATTTTTAGCCCAATTTTCATGAAACTTGGTCAGAATGATTGTCTTGATAAAATCTCGGAGGAATTTGAAAAATGGGTCATGTTGGGTAAAAAACTAGGTCACTAGGTCAAACAGTAGAAAAACCTTGTGAACACTCTAGTGGTCACAATTTTAGTCCAATCTTCATGAAACTTGGTCAGAATAAATGTCTTGATAAAATCTTGGACGTGTTCAAAAGTGGGTCAAGTAGAGTTAAAAACTTGGTCACTAGGTCAAACAGTAGAAAAACCTTGTGAACACTCTAGTGGTCACAATTTTAGTCCAATCTTCATGAAACTTGGTCAGAATGAATGTCTTGATAAAATCTTGGACGAGTTCGAAAGTGGGTCAAGTGGAGTTAAAAACTAGGTCACTAGGTCAAACAGTAGAAAAACCTTGTGAACACTCTAGTGGTCACGTTTTTTGTCCAATCTTCATGAAACTTAGTCATAATGATTGTCTTGATAAAATCTTGGACGAGTTTGAAAGTGGGTTATGTGGGGTTAAAAACTAGGTCACTAGGTCAAATAGTAGGAAAACCTTGTGAACACTCTAGAGGTTACATTTATAGCCAAATCTTCATGAAAATTGGTCAGAATGATTGTCCTTATAAAAATCTTGGACAAGTTTGAAAGTGGGTTATGTGAGGTCAAAAAGTAGGTCAGTGGGTCATATCTTAGAGAAATCTAGTTTACACTCCAGTGGCCACATTTTTAGCCCTGTCTTCCTCAAACTTTCTCAGAGTGTTTGTCTTGGTGATATCAAGGTTGAGTGTGATCATGGGTTGGGTGGGAATAAAAAGTAGGTCACTAGGTTAAATCTTTGAAAAAATACTTTAGAGGGCACATTTTAGCCCAATCTTCATTGGTCAGAATCATTGTCTTGATCAAATCAATAGACTAAATTTTTGAAACTCTTGTTCTGCAGAACCACTGCTCATGATTCACTGCTCAAGATCCACTATCAACATTGTTCATATATTGCCCCCAAGGTCAATATTGACCCTAACCATGGGCTACCCAGCAAAAATCTTAAATCTATGGTATTCAGGTGAGCGATTAAGGGCCATCTTGGCCCTCTTGTATAAACATGTTTTCATGCATCTGCAAACAGAGTAGACCCAGATCAGACGGCTCCTATAGGAGCCGTCTGATCAGGGTCTGCTCTGTTTGCTAATGGAATTTGATAGTTCTGTTCCTATACTTTCAAAAAGGCTACAATGTTCTATGTTCCATATTTCATTATAAATATTTCGTCAATGAATATTCAGTAGGTATTGAAATTTGGAATAAATAAAGAACAGGGAAAGGGTTAAACGGTACAGTTAAACTTTGATATCTCGAACTTGAAGGGACCATTCAAATTAGTTTGAGATAACAGAGGTTCGAGTTATCCGATTTCCAATTTAAACAATTTCTCAAAAGTACATGTAAAAGTCATGCAGGAAACACCGCATACAAAACACACAACTGCCCAAACAGCACCACAACGAAAAACAGCAAATGTACATGTATGTAAAAGACAAAAAGTGACGCACAAAGACATAACAAACAAACAATAGGGGGATGATAAAGGTACCACCTTGGAACGGTCAGTGACAAATGTCACTGGGGGTTTAAACCGGTTTAGGGGCACCCAGCCTCATACTTAACCCAGTATTCCATCCCCACCCTAAAATACAAACAGTGTAATTAATAAATGTATCCCCTCTCCGACTAATCTACAACAACCGCGATGGCAAATACAGTGGTAAAAGGCATGTAAAACGAAAACATATTTAAGTGAAACAACTGTATCCACCTATTGTTAGTGTAACTCAATGATTGAGCTGCAGACAGAGTAACTGTAGAAAAGTAATAAAGGGTACGACAAAAACGAGATAGTACAAATATTCGACGTTATCCTCAAGTTCACAGCTTAATGCAGGTCTAAAGTAATGCTGAAAGCTGCTGCATTAGGATGTCACATATGTTTCTAGATATTCATAATAATACATTTTAGAGCAATTCTGAATTGTAAGTTATGGAAGGACTGAAATTTTAGTTCGAGTTAACCGAGTTCTAGATATCAAAGTTCAACTGTATATCTATGGAGAAAAGGGTTAACCCTTTCCCTGTTCTATATTTATTCCAAATTACAATACCTACTGAATATTCATTGACATAATAGTTATAAAGAAAAATGGAAGGTGGAATAATGTAGACATTTCAGAAAGCAAAGATACGGATCTATGAAATTCTATTAGGATCTATGAAATTCTATTATTCTAGGAGCCGTCTGATCTGGGTCTACTCTGTTTGCAAATGCGTGAAAACATGTTTATATGAGGGAAAGGGTTAAGCAATCATTTTTGGAGTCACAGAGAAAAAGTAATGCAGAAAGCTCCTTAAGGCAAAAAGGAGTTTTCTGCATTACTTTTGACCTGCATTAAGCTACCACCTGAATACAGTATACATGTGACTTATATGTACCTATCCGGAGTTTAATTACTTTAATTATATCTGGTTGAATTTTTTTTTGCATAACTGCTAGCATGCAGACAGAGTAATTAAGATATGTGAGATATGTTCCTGATAGCTTTAATTAGTATGTCATTGTGAGCTAATGCACACACAGTAATATCTATCTCACAATGCACACACAGTAACATCTATCTGGATTCTCTCAGTCTTTATCAAGCCTAATTTGAAGCATGACAAAACAGTCACATGACCCATGTACAAGGCTGACTGTTTCTAGTATGAATTTTCATTAACCCTTTCCTCCATAAATACGCCTTTCAGTACGCCTCTGTAATAGTCACTTCGATCTTGAAACCATTGTGATAAATAGAGCATTTGCTCCATAGGAGCAAATGCTCTTTTTGTCACAATGGTATCAATACCACACATCTCTAACATTTTCCTTTTCTCTAGTGAATGCTCCTTTTCAGTAGATTTATTCAAAGACATTGGGTCTAAAAATAACCTATGAGGGAATATGTTAACCCTTATCCTGCTGTTAAAACAAATTATGTCTGTTAAAATTTTGGATCTGGTCAGTTTTGACCATGTCTGATTCAGTTAAGATTTCGGGAGATTGTTGACTAAGTGTCAAACAGCTTGGATCCTGATGAGATGAGGAGTTACTTGGCGTCCCATCTGGATCCAAGCTGTTAATAAATGCTAGTGCGGTCATGGATAGCAAGATAAGTTAATGATCATCCTGAGTGCCAAATGAGGAAGTTAATAATGAGCTGACTGGGTCCAAATGTTGACCAGTGGTGAATGAAAGAGGAAATAAGCGGTTGCATGATTTGTAGACAAGAACATATTGAAGCAGATAACAGACAGCTGAGTAAAATCTGGTTTATAATAAGCTTGCTGTTTGCATGTTTAACCCTTTCCTTCATATAAACTCTTTTTCATGCCTTTGCACACAGAGAATACCCAGATCAGACAGCTCATATAGGAGCCGTCTGATCTGGGTCTACTCTGTTTACTTGCGATTATAATAGATCTGACTCACTAGTTTTACCAATACCATAAAATTCAATATAATTGTATGCACATTTTATGCAATTACAAAAATTCAGCTTATAAATATTCATGATGTCATTATTTCAACAGGGAGAGGGTTAAGTAATTGTTTTCTGCCAAGTTTTCATTGTCTCCTTAGTTAATAACTTGTAACCCTTTCCATACCTTGGCGAACAGTGCAGACACAGTTCAGATGGCTCCTGTAGGAGCTGTCTCAGATAGGGGTCTGCTCTGTTTGCTAATGGAATTATATAGATCTGCTTTTACAGTTTCTGCCCGATAACGTAGACACTAGACCACAACTCCTATGTCCATATGCCATTATGAAGATTCTGTTAATAAATTTTCATGATGTCATTATTTCTTATATGAATATTCACGAGGTAAAGGGTTAAAGTGGATTTGCTTAATTTTTACCCCCACATTTGAAGTATGCATATGGGTTTATACCCTTGTCCTACCTTTACAGCCATCCATCTGTATATATATATGTGCAGTAAACATTTGATACGTGTAGTTCGCAATTAGTAATGAAGAATTGAGAAGTTTTTAGGCAGGTGGCTGGTTAATGCAGGGAGAAAGTCATGCAGAAAGCTCCTAGAGGAGCTTACTGCATGACTTTCACCCTGCATTAAGTTGCCATTTGTGGTAAAGAGTGATAATAATATTTGTTTTAACCCATTCCCGCCTTTTGACGCTTCTGTAAATGTCACTTTGTGAAACCATTATGATGAATAGAGCATTTGCTCCTATAGGCGGGGCAAATGCTCTATAACTAATTTGTAATAAATTGGAAGTTAGGGCACACGTTTACTATGTACACTATTCCACTTATTCCAAAACAAAGTGTGATACAGTTTAGATCCTGACATAACTCATTGAGTTATACAGGGTGTCCCAAAAAACCCGGAACCTGGGATTAAGATAATTATGCAAGTTATTCTATTTCTGTCAATATTGCTAACTTAGATTAAATGTTTATATACATGTAGCTTAGTAGAGACAGCATTTTGCCATATATTATCTAAATTTTGTCCAAACATATTCAATGGGTTGTAAGATATCAGCACTTAAAAGAAAGCATACAAAACTCAATATTAACTTGATAAAGGCATGGACTATGCAATGTACGTATAGCATGTTAAAACAGATTTTTGGTGCAATCATTAAAATACTCATATCTTTAAAACAAATGCATATTTTTAGAGAAATTTGGCAGAAATATGCACAAATGACATATCTACAAAACTAAATATTTATATTTTAAAGTGTCCAATTACAATGGTTAAAATACACATTTGTTCCAGAGTTCTGTTCTTTTTGGAACACCCTGTACTCAATGTTTGGATCCAAACGCATTGTATCAGTAATCACAATTTTGTTAGTAGCATGCAAAGAGTTCACTTCTACTATCCAGTCAACCCTTAATTATCAGAGTAGAATGACCCATCAGTGTTTCTTTGTAGAGTCCACTCAGTAAGAAAGGTGTAAACTTGCTAGAAGATTTTTGAATGACAAACAGTGCAGATTCAGATCAGAGGGCTCCTCTAGGAGCTCCTGAACTGGTTCTTCACTGTTTGCAAATGACTATATATGTGTCTCGGTTTGAAAGAGATAATTTATATATATATTATTACATGTAATTGTCGCTATTTAACATCGACCATCATATACAAGTGAAAGTTTGTCCAAATGGTCTGATAATGGGCTGTGATAATGTGTTTCTGCCCCCAAGCAGCTGTGCATGTATACTTTACCTCCAACCCTTTCAATGCTGAATTTGCATAGTGGAATGATCCATCATTACTCAACAATAGAGTCAATTCAGTATGATAGGGTATAATGACAAACAGTGCAGATCCCCTGGAAGCGCTCTGATCTGGGTCTACACTACAAGTATTTGCAAATGCCCGTACACTAAATTTTTCTTGCAGTCAAAGTACTCTGTGAAACAAAGTTACTTTGCTTTAGCTGTAGTGTCTGGATATCTGAATATCAAAATATATTATGAGGGTGTCAAACAGTTTGGATACAGATGAATAGCTAGGTGACTTCTTGTCTCATCTGGATCCAAGCTGTGCGGGGAGAAAATCATAAATTTATGGATAACATAGTGGTCTGAGTTCAGTATTCTTCTGGTCACACATGGTTAGAGTAATGGGTCAGTAATGTAGTATCAGTATAAATCACCCTATTGTGGTAATCTTAACCCTTTCAACCTGACACACGCTAGCACTGTCATTGGCAAACAGTGCAGACCCAGATCAGAGGGCTCCTAGAGGAGTCCTCTGATCAGGGTCTACACTGTTTGTCATTCGAAATCATATATACATGTAGCTAGGTTAGGCCTTTCATACTTAGTGGACATCAAAGTTCAATACTGATGTGAAATAAGTATACCAGCCTTTGTAAACAGTGTTGACCCTGAACAGAGGGCTCCTAGAGGAGCCCACTGATCAGGGTCTGCACTGTTCATCATTTATATCCTGAATGGACTGTACTGTTTAATGATGATGGACCATTCCATTTTGAAATAGTAGCATTCAAAGGTTTAACCTTCTTAACCCTTTCCCCCATGAATATTCATGTAAGAAAAAATGACACCATGAATATTTATTAGATTAATTAGTTAATTTATGATAGAAAATTTTAGCCTTGGCACTGCTACAGAAACTATAGAATCATATCTATATCATATAATAAGCAAACAGAGCAGACCCTGATCAGATGGCTCCTATAGGAGCCATCTGATCTGGGTCTACTCTGTTTGCAAAGGCGTATAAAAGCCTTTATTATGGAGTAAAGGGTTAACCCTTTCAACACTTTAACCTTTTCCCCGTTCTACATTTGTTCCAAATTCCAATACCTACTGAATATTCATGGGAAAATTATAAGTTATAATGAAATATTGAATGTGGGACATAATGTAACCATTGTAGAAAGTAAAGAAACAGATCTTTCAAATTCCATTAGCAAACAAAGTAGACCCTGAAATGAAGTCGGCTGAGCGGTCATTTGGACTGAAAGTAGACTATACCTAGGTACTTTACTTTACCCTGATCAGATGGCTCCTATAGGAGCCATCTGATCTGGGTCTACTCTTTTTGCAAATGCGTTAAAACATGTATACTTAAAGGAAAGGGATGAACCAGTTTGTGATGATATTTGCAGAGGGTTTGGATCCAGATGGGATGTGGTGTGATATGTCATCTCATCAGGATCAAAACTGTTTTAGACACAGGCACAGTTTTTTGAAAGCAATGGAGGGAAAATGTATTTTGAGATAATAATAAATAATTGTGTTCTTGAGGCCGACGTGACCAATGAAGATCCAGACCTGGGCAGCTACATCAGAAACAGAGAATGGAATCAATGTTCCCATAATCCACTGTAAGATATAGGAGCTGTCTGATCTGAGTCTATTCTGTTTACAAATGCATAGAAAGGCGTATTAATGGAGTAAAGGATTAATCCCATTGCCTCATGTGCTATTTTTAAACCCAATCTCTTTGAATAAACCAACAAAAAGGAGAATTTACTAGAGAAAAGAAAAAAATTGGAATTGTGTAGTTTTGAAACCATTGTGATAAATAGAGAATTTGGTCCTATGGAGCAAATGCTCTGTTTATCACAATGGTTTCAAAAAGTGTCTTTTACAGAAGCATCTAAAGATGTCAATATGAGGGAATGGATTAAGCACATCCTGACCAGCATAATTTGCAAAGAGCTTGGCTCTAGTTGAGATGCTGGGCAATTCGGCATCTCCTCAAGCTCCAAGCTTTTTGCAAATACTAGTCAATTGTGTGAATAGGTAAAACAAGTAAAAAAAATTTTTTCAGCTAGTGAAGAATTTTAAAGGGCCGGTCACAAACCACTGCATGTTTTTAGTCCTAGCATGTTTTAGGGAGGCCACAGCCGCCACGTTTTTCTGAAAATGTGGGGAGGGAGTGGTAAGAGCAGGAAGGGAGTGTGTCAATGCACGTCACCCACACAGTTGCGCAAGGTCTAAGTATGTGGCCCACATGCCACGCCTCGCTCTGAAAGGTTGCGTGCATTGTATGTTGCACATGTAGTAAATGAGTTGTACGTGCTTACAACATATGATCTCCGTGCAATTGCCACGTTATTTTACAGAGGCCGTACTTACATGTGCTGCACACATATCGTGGGCTTGGTGCAAAACTATTCTAACTCCACGATATGGTGTCCTAAATCACTCGCATGTTGTAAGTATGTGCATGTGCGACGAACGTGAGTTTTTCCGCCCGATGTCAGGGTTATATATTGGACGACCTAATGAGGTTCTCCAGAAGTCCCAACTGTTGCTACCTCAAGATGCTGCCATTCCACTGCAAAGAGCAGTTTCAAGTGGCAGCACATGAGAACGATGTGTATATTACTTACCTTGATACGGGAGAGGGAGACAATGCAGCCATCTGACCCTTCTTCGCTCCACCTCTCCTCTCTGGCCGTATCCACTGCCTTTTGAGCTGCAGATGCAGCAGACCTCTTCTTCTGTGTCCTCTTATATTGCATCTTGGAGATGAAATGTTGGCACTCTTCTGTCGGCTCAGAGTTTGTATATATACTGCAGAAATCCATGCATTGTAACTGCGGAGCACATGCTTACGCGGAACTGTTCACATGAGTTCTGCATGCCCATTGGACAGTAGAACTGGGGAAGTGCTGAGTAAGCACAGACCACGCACTTATCATGTGAGCAGCACACACATGCTAAGTGCGCCATCCATAGAGCAAGTGACCATGGGAAAAATTTACGACTCGCGGAGTCGGTGCATTGTGCACTCGTTGGCTATAGAAGGCACACACGTCACACTTACTGGGGAGAATCTGTAGCTTGAACACATCGAAAGTTCTTCATGCACTAAAAGTGCTACGGTATGTCTGCGTGCTCCCAAATCCAAATGGAGGCGGTACTCACCACGTACGGATCCTCAAATTTTGCCCACGTTTTTGCAAATAGACAGTACACACTTGCAAGCTTAAGTACAGCAGGTTGTGACCACCGCTTTATGTTAGTGGCAAATTTGTGATTATCAATATATAAGAACTACAGATTAATGTACGTACCCAAATACTAAAATAATCATTTATCCAACAAACAGAAATAAACCTGAGCTATTCTTGAAAATCTTTAAATTTACGAATATGTGTAGTGGTACAGATCAAAATGTGACACTCTTTGTTTAATCAGGATTCAAGCTCTTTGTAATTCAGTCAACAGCTTGAATGAATCTGAAGTAGTAACATTATTCACTGGGCACCTTATCAGGATCCAAACTATTTAATACTCTTGATTATATCTTTCATAAAAGAAAAGGTAACTTACTGCATGTCTGGTTGTCAACCCTATTACAGATGGCAATCATGCTGCCCTCTTTTCATGTACGCTGACATGAAAGGCTTAGTAACTCTATCAAGACGCCCTCTGAAATCCGGAAACGGAAGGAGGATGTCGGATCTTTTTGTTGTACCCTTTATTACTTTTCTACAGTTACTCTGTTTGCAATTCAATCAATGAGTACACTAGCGATAGGTCGATCCAATTTGTTTAATGTTTACGTTTTACATGCAATTTAACCCTTGTCTACGCTCGACATTAAAAGGGTAGTTCTAGAACTGGTCAGCCCGGTGTCAGGATAATGTGACTGGGTGGGGTGACCTTGTCATGTAACCGTGGCAGGGGTATTCCAGTGAGGCAGCACTATAACTTGTCTCATGCGGGTGCCGTCTGCAAATAACTGAAATACTATTGGACGTAAAACCCAACTCACTACATGCAATTTACCACTGTATTTGCCATCGCAATTGATGTAGATGAGTCGGAGAGGGGGATATTTTGATTTACAGTGTTTGTCTTTTAGGGTGGGGATGGAATAAGTGTGAGGTTGGCCGCCCCATAAATCTGTTTAAACCCGCAGTGACAATTGTCATTGACCATTCCAATGTGGTACTTCCATCTTCACCCTACTGTTTGTTTGTTTTGTCTTTGTGCGTCTCTTTTTGATAGTCATGTACATTTGCTGTACTTTCTTGTCATGGCGCTGTTCGGGCGGTTGTGTGTTTTTTATGTTGTGTTTCCTGCATGACTCATACATGTACTTTTATATTAAAGAAAAACTTTAACCCTTATCATATATCTACATAATCTGCGTTGGCAAATAGTGTAGACCCATATGAGACAGCTCCTGAAGGAGCTGTCTCATATGGGTCTGCACTAATTGCCATGATAATTCAGTGGCCACATTTTCTCTACCTATAGAGTAATTCACCCTTTCCTTCTTATAAATGCATTTTCACTTGTTGCAAATAGAATAGACCCAGATCAGATGGCTCCTATAGGACCTGTCTGATCAGGGTCTGCTCTGTTTACTTTTGACTTGATACAGATCTGATTCTACAGTCTTTGTCAGAGCAAGAACATCCCTTGGAAATTTTGCCTTTATGAAAATTCAGCTAATAAATATTCATGATGGCATTATTTCTTACATAAATATTTAACAGGTAAAGGTTTAATAGTTTCACATTTGAATAGTCATGATGAGAGAGATTAAGTTGCAGCAGACATAAAACATTTGTCAACAACAGTTACTTCGTGTGCCAATAGTTAATCCTTGTATTTTTCAGGATCTTTTTCTCCTTGAAGTCACAATGGATGTTAGATTTTATCGTTAACACTTACCATGCTAGACAAGACCTGAATTGCATTCGCAATCAGCTCGGATCCAGATGAGATGTGTCACCAGGATCCAAGCCGTTTGACACTCAGTGAATAAATGCCCAAAATCTTGAATAAATTGGAAGTAATTAATAATTGCTACAGTTCAGATTTTTAAAAGATGTAATTTTTTTCAACATGATTAAAGGTTTAAGCTGTGTCATTTGGCTCCAGGAAAAACATCTAAGTAGAGGCAGTGTAGTCTTTGACCCCGGGTCCATAGTGACCTATGAGTGGACTAGTCGACATGGAAGATAAATGTGTCTGCTTCATCGTTCAATCCATAATAAGTATTAACTTCCTGTAATACTTTACTTTTGCAACAATTTATTATATCTTTCTCTCATGTGTGTATCTGTGTATGTGTGTTTGTGTATATACTGTATTTACTCTAAATAGTCGGCCATATTTACTTAACCCATTCCCTCATAGGCTATTTCAAGATCCTACCTCTTTGAGAATAAATCTACCAAAAAGGAGCATTTACTAGAGAAAAGGAAACATTTAGAATTATGTAGTTTTGAAACCATTGTGATAAACAGAGCATTTGCTCCGTAGGAGCAAATGCTCTGTTTATCACAATGGTTTCAGAAAGTGACATTTACAGAGGCGTTAAAAGGCGTCAATATGAAAGAATGGGTTAACTCTTTACTCTTTACTTCATGTAAGAAATAATGACATCATGAATATTAATTAGATTAACCTTTGTAGTGGCACGTGAACATAGGAATTTTTGGCCAAGGCAGAAACTGTAGAATCATATCTATATTATTTCATAAGCAAACAGGGCAGACCCTGATAAGACAGCTCCTATATATCCTGGAGACATCTGATCCGGGTCTACTCTATGTGAAGGCGCATTTATTAAAAGGGCTAAAAAGATAATGCAGACAGTCAGATCAAACTGTTAAACTATTTTCTTCAACCTATTCCCTCATATTGATGCCTCTTGACGCCTCTGTAAAAGTCACTTTTTTAAACCATCATAATAAGTAGAGCATTATTTTGCTATAATGTGAATTTTTTTAGAGTAGGGACTTTTAATAGGGAGAATACAGTATTCAGCTTTTACAAACTGGTGGAGAGGGGTCAGATAGTTAGGTAAACCACTCTCTGTACATGTGATGACATTTAGTCATTCACAAACAGTGAAGTCAATTTTGATCCAGATGCAGTCATGATAATATAACATAGATATGATTCTGCATCTAGATAAGATTTGTAAATTTAAACATTTTCAGGAATAGCTACTTTATTTCTCCACCAAACCCCATACTGTGACCACTCTTCTGTAGTTTTAAGTACATGTATTTGGGTATGCATGATTTTATCTGTACCTCTGTGCAAATTGTCATAAAAGTCCTAGTAACTATTTGATACCATGAACTTCTTCGTGAAAATTATTTTGACCTGTAAAAGCAGGACATAGATATGAAGTGTATTTGGAAATTCTAATTTAAACCCTTTACTCCATAAATACATCATTGCAAACAGTGTAGACTCAGATAAGACGGCTCCAATCAGGGTCTGCTCTGTGTGATTATGATATTATATAGATAAGATTTTACATTTTCCTCCATGGCCTAAAATTCCTGTATCCATGTGCTGTTATAACAATTAATCTAATTAATATACATGATGTCATTATTTCTTACATGAATATTCATGGAGCTAAGGGTTAACCTGCAGGGCTCGAGCTTGAGTTCTCCATCAGGGAGAGTTGTGTCTCCCTATACCCCTTCACCTCATATAAACGTGTTTTCACGCATCTGCAAACAGAGTGGACCGAGATCAGACGGCTCCTAGAGGAGCCGTCTGATCAGGGTCTTCTCTGTTTGCTAATAGGATTTCAAAGATCTGTGTCTTTACTTTCTAAAATGGCTACAATGCTCCACCTTCCATATTTCATAATAACCGTTTAGTCCATGAATATTTGTAATAATTATAGAACAGGGAAATGGTTAAATTCCAACTTCTCTCTAAGCTCAAAATAGGGAGAAGTGAGCATGGTAAGGGAGACTTTTTCTCCTAAATCACCTTCTAAATTGAGCTCAGTTTTAACCCTTTATCCATATTTATGCTTTTTTATGCCTTTGCAAACAGAGTAGACCCAGATCAACAGTCTGCTCTCAGTGCTCTGTTTGCTTTTGGAACACATGCAGTGTAGATCTGATTCTACATTTTCTGACATATACAAAATTTATTGTGTTATCACCCCAAATTAAAAATTAATCTAATTAATATTCATGATAACATTATTTCTTACATGAATTTATATTCATGGCATAGGGTTAATGTATTTAACATACCTGGCAACTGCCATTCTGCATAGCAGTCTAGTGCAATTTATTGACATGCATTCAATGGATACAAAGGTGTTTAATTACATGGCATCCAGAAACAATCATGGTATACTATTTCTGACATGAAAATGCTTTGTAACATTAGCTTTGGTTTAGTATGTGCAACAAAATCCACTATATATAGCAATGTGTAAGAAGGGCGCACAAATATACAAATATCAGTCACATGATGAAATCACGTTACCATAATATGAATGAAAGTATTCTCCCAGAGGCAGCTACTCGATGAATGAAGAAGTGCGTGTCTGATGACCTTATGCAAGCTATATGGTAATCATGCCCATAAATTGCGAGTGGTAAGTTTTTAATATAAGCAAAGCTGGGAAACGGCTGAAGTGCCAGTTGCAACTTAATTACCCATGGAAAGAATGTTATAGGTACGCAATTTCATGCCAAAGCGCACTTAGTCGATATCAACACATTGATCCCATGAAAAGAATACTGCAGTGTCTGCAATGCTTTGATTATAATTCTCTGCCAAACCCTATCATGCTGCTTCTCATTGGAATCACCTGCCTGAATTCTAATAAGTTACAGTATGATAGAGTTTGGCACAGAAATAGAGAGATTTTGATAGATCAGTATGCATTTTATTTACCAAAAAAATGCTAGTTTTGAATAAGGAAATTCTAGTTTGCAATTGGAAGTTAAGTTAATAATTATTTTAGCAGAAAACAATGGTGTATTGTTTTTGTACTGAAGGGGAAGTCAGTCCTAATAGATACATGTACAGCATAACTAATTGAAAATGATAATAATTTTCCTTATCTATCCCTTTACTCCTACAATAGCCATGTGTTCTGGGTCTACTCTGTTTGCAAATGGCTCAAAACTGAAGGTCAGCAGTTGAATCTGGGTCCATGCTTATAAAACTTTTAGTTGAGTCTGAGTTCGTTCTCAAGATTTTGATTGGTCAGATTTGAGCCTTTGGCTCAAATCTGACCAATCAAAAGCTTGAGAATTCAAATCTGACCAATCAAAAGCTTGAGAACGAAACTCAGACTCAACTAAAAGCTTTATAAGCATGGACCCTGGAATACACAATTTGCTACTATGCCAGTCTAATTTAGCCCTTTCCTTCATATAAACACCTTTTCACGCATTTGCAAACATATTAGGAGCCATCTGATCAGGGTCTTCTCTGTTTGCTAATGGAATTTGATAGATCTGTTTGTTTAGTTTCTAAAATGACTAAAATGTTCGACCTTCCGTATTTCATTATAACTATATCGTCTATGATTATTCAATAGGTGTTGAAATTTAGACAAAATATAGAACAGGAAAAAGGTTAAGAATGTTGAACTACATGTATCACTATTAGTGCAAGAGAGTATGGTTTTATAATAATACTTGTGTATATACATGTACACATCAATGTTTGCACTTTAACCCTTCGCTTGCTGAATTTTAAAATACATGTCTCTTTCTTTACCCATGCTCTGTGAAATAATTGCATATATCTTCACTGTGTACAAGTATTTCGCTGTGCAATCACTGCTGTGGAGTGCACTGGTTGCACAGTCAACTTGTAAATAGTGCAGACCCTGATGAGACAGCTCCTGCAAGAGCTGTCTCATGCAGGAGCTGTCTCATCTGGGTCTTCACTATTTACATGTAGGTATATTGACGCGAATAACAAGCGAAGGGTTAATTTTTGTCTCGGCCATAAATCCAAGTGCAGGAAACTAGCTGTTGATTAACCCTTTCCTTCACATAAACACGTTTTCGTGCATAATTTGCAAACAGAGTAGACCAGATCAGACAGCTCCTATAGGATTAGAGTCTGCTCTGTTTGCTAAAGGAATTTGATCTAATTCATTACTTTCTAAAATGGCTACAATGTTCCACCTTCCATATTTCATTATAACTGTTTTGTCAATGAATATTCAGTAGGTATTGAAATTTGGATTAAACATAGATCAGAGAAAGGGTTATATATATATAGGCTATGAGCTAGTTTTTCACATACCCTTGAATTTTGGGTATACAATATACTTATTCTAGCTGATTTTTGGGGCAAACATAGACTTTTAGTATGCTTAGAAGAATTATTCATATCAAATACACAATAATTTTGCCCTTTAACTCTTTGCACGCTAGCGGCGAAACTGTGATTACCCATGCAAACAGTTTGGATCCAGATGAGACGCCGCATAATGCGATGTCTCATCAGGATCCAAACTGTTTGTCATCTTGACCATATTTTTGCAAAGAAATGATAGAAAGTTTATTTTAAGAATTGAAGCAGACAACAATTGTTGCAGACGATAAATTACTTAGCGTGCAAAGAGTTAAAGCACGTCACCTGATGATGACCTTTAAAGTCATCATTTTCAACTGGAATATGCCTCATGGTAACTTCATGAATACTCATGTAACAAATAGCGACATCATGAAAGTCATTAACTGAATTTTTAGTGGCATATGAAGAATGAAAATGCTGACTATGGCTGAAACTTTAGAATCAGGGTCCATGCTTATAAAACTTTTAGTTGAGTCTGAGTTCTTTCTCAAGCTTTTGATTGGTCAGATTTGAGTTATCAAGCTTTTGATTGGTCAGATTTGAGCCAAAGGCTATAATCTGACCAGTCAAAAACTTGAGAACGAACTCAGACTCAACTAAAAGTTTTATAAGCATGGACCCAGATCTATGTTATTCCATAATCAAACAGAGCAGACCCAGATATGAAGACTCCTACAGGGGCATCTGATCTGGGTCTATTCTCTTAGCAAAGGTGTTTAAAGGTGGATGTATGGAGTAATATTTTTAAGACTACAGTAACACAAGTTAAGCCTTAGTGTTTCAAATGATTTAACCCTTTACACCATGAATATTCATGTAAGAAATAATGACCCCATGAATATTAATGAGATTAATTGCTACAATAGCACAGACATTCTTGATCATGGCAGAAACTGTAGAATCATTTCTATGTTATATCATAAGCAAACAGAGCAGACATACATATATTTATTTTGGTAAAAAGACTGTACATTACAGGGCAATAACAACAAGGAGCATCAAACAAAACACCATGAAATGTGCACTAATACCAAGGATAACTCGAACAAGAAAAACAAATGTTTTCCTTTTTCCATTGTGGTCCTTAACCTTTCACTTGCTGAATTTTAAAATAAAGTTCTCCTTCTTTACCCATGCCCTATTGTATAATTACATATATCTTCACTGTGTACAAGTATTTCGCTGTGCAATCACTGCTGTGGAGTGCACTGGTTGCACAATCAACTTGTAAATAGTGCAGACCCTGATGAGACAGCTCCTGCAGGAGCTGTCTCATCTGGGTCTCCACTATTTACAGGTAGGTATATTGACGTGAATAGCAAGCGAAGGGTTAATAATGTAGTGACATGACAGAGAGAGTCACAAGCAGACCATGATCAGACTTGTTCTACTGGAGCCATCTGATCTGGGTCTGCTCTGTTTGCAAAGGCGTAAAAATGTATATGTAAAATGGAGTAAAGGGTTAACCCTTTCATTCTTATGAACATATTTTCAGGCATTTGCAAACAGAGTAGACCCAGATCAGATGGCTCCTATAG
The DNA here is from genome assembly GCA_963576725.1 of Azorinus chamasolen. Taxonomy (NCBI): domain Eukaryota; kingdom Metazoa; phylum Mollusca; class Bivalvia; order Cardiida; family Solecurtidae; genus Azorinus; species Azorinus chamasolen. Next base: position 55,570,828 of record OY755239.1, on the reverse strand, counting down.
AAGCTGTCTGATCAGACAGGGTCTGCTCTGTTTGCTTATGGAATTTGATAGTTCTGTTTCTTTACTTTCTAAAATGACTGCAATGAACTTCCACCTTCCATATTTTGTTGTAACTATTTTGTCTATGAATATTCAGTAGTTATTGAAATTTTGAATAAATATAGAACAGGGAAAGGGTTAATCAAGTAAGATGCAGAGTAATATAGTGTTTAACCCATTCCCACTTAGGCTATTTTTAGACCTAACCTCTTTGATTAAATCTACCAAAAAGGAGCATTAACTGGAGAAAAGGAAACTTTCAGAATTGTGTAGTTTTGAAATCATTGTGATGAATAGAGCATTTGCTCCTGTGGAGCAAATGCTCTATTTATCACAATGGCTTCATAAAATGACTTTTACAGAGGTGTCAAAAGGTGTCAATATGCGGGAATGGGTTAATGAAGCTGATGATAATATTTGCGGACAACATTTTCTTAGCCCATTCCCTCATTGGCTATGTTTAGATCTAACCTCTTTGAATAAATCTACCGAAAAGGAGCATTAACCCTTTCCCTGTTCTATGTTTATTGCAAATTTCAAACCCTACAGGATATACGTGGACAAAATAGTTATACAGAAAATATGGAATGTGGAACATTGTAGATATTTTAGAAAGCAAAGAAACAGAGTTATCAAATTATATTAGCAAACAGAGCAGACCCTGATCAGACGGCTCCTCTAGGAGCCGTCTGATCTGGGTCTGCTCTGTTTGCAAACGCGTGAAAACGCGTTTATATGAGGGAAAGGGTTAACTAGAGAAAAGGAAAAATTTAGAAGTTTGTAGTTCTGAAACCATTGTGATAAATTGAGCATTTGCTCCTTAATTAGGTGCAAATGCTCTATTTATCACAATGGTTTCAAAAAGTGACTTTTACGAAGGTGTAAAAAGGTGCATTAATTTTATTGAGGAAAGGGTACCAACAGCTTGCCTTTAAGTGGGAAGACCATGACTGTCCAGGCCTGTAGATAAAAGGTGTTTCCCTGTTCTAGAATTATTCCAAATTTTAATACATGTACATAAAATAATGAACAAAATAGTTACAAATGTATCATGAAATATGGAATGTGGAACATTGTAGCCATTTTAGAAAGTAAAGAAACAGATCTTTCAAATTCTACTTGTAAACAGACCAGACCCTGATCAGAAGGCTCCTACAGGAGCCATCTGATCTAGGTCTGTTCTGTTTGCAAATGTGTGAAAATGAGTTAATTTGAAGGAAATGCTTATTAATCTCGTATTTCTCCGACCAGGTCTGTCTTGCTGTGATTCTAATGAATTGCAGCAAGATACCTGGATGTGGCGGAGAAATATCAAAATTATTTTAAGCCATGCTGGTCAATTGTGCAGTGATGTAAACCTTATTTCACTCCCTGCTACTTTGTAGACAGCTTGGATCCAGATGAGATGCCAAGTAACTTGGCATCTCCTCTGAATCCAAGCTATTTGACACTTGGTCAATTGTTTCTCAAAAGCTTGATTGAATCAGAAGTAATCGAAATTGCACCAGATTCAAATTTGAGCAGACATGATTTTTATGCAATCATTGACAGTAGTCAGGGGCACTATTATGTTTTGCACATGTCCGTCCATCTGTCCGTGTGTCACACTGTTACATGCAGTTGGTTGTCACAATTTTTTCAAGTATTATATTTCAGTAATTTCTACACTTATACACATGAAACTTCACATACACATTAGTCACCATCTGTGCTATCATTTGGCACCCCACCCATGCTGCCAGCAAGCCCAAGGTCAAGGTCAAATGACTTGGAAATTTTACTTGCAGTTGGTTGTCACAGTTGTTTCATTGTCTTATATCTCACTAACTGTACGGAAGGTCGTGGGTTTGATCCCCGGCCGCGACAGACCAAAAGTGCTTAAAAGTTGGTACTAAGTAGCTCCCTTGTCTACGCTCTACATTAAAAGGGAAGTTCTAGGACTGGTCAGCCCGGTGTCGGGATAATGTGACTGGGTGGGGTACCCTTGCCATGTGCCCGTGTCAGGGGCATTCCTGTGAGGCAGCACTATAACTGTCTCAAGTGGGTGTCGTCTGCAAATAACTGAAATACTATTGGTCGGACGTAAAACCCAACTCACTGACTCACCAATATAGCTATTGCATGGAATGCATACATGTATACACATTAAACACCATCCATTATTTCATTGCACACCCAACTCATGCTGCCGCAAGCCCAAGGTCAAGGACAAATGACTTAGGAATTTCATGTGCAGCTGGGCAAGCACCTCCATGGGTGCATCGCTGTGTCTTACAGACACAATTTTCTAGTTTCACAGTGGTATAAGAGTGAATACAAAACTACTAGTATAAGTTATTCATCTGCGTCCAGAGTTAACCCTATCCTCCATGGATATTCATGTAAGAAATTATGATGTCATGAATATTAATTAGATTAATTTGTTATAGTAGTGCATAGACACATGAAATTTTGGCCATGGCATAAACTGTAAAATCATATCTATTATTTCATAAGCAAACAGAGCAAACCTTGATCAACTATCTGATTTGGGTCAACTCTGTTTGCAGATGCATGAAAACATTTACATGAGGAAATTTGGGTTAATTCATGTTGACCTTATAATGCAAACAATTTGGATCTAGATGAGACACTAAGTACCTTATCTGCAGGATTAGCTTGCAAATATTTAACCAATTTCTCGATGAATATTTGTATAAGAGATATCATAATGACACCATATGACTGTCAGTTTATATTTTATAATGGCACATGAAACACAGGGAGGAAAATGTATCCATGTCAGGAACTTAAGGACCAGAGCTATATAATTCAATTAACCTAAGCAAACAGAGCAGCCCCTGATCAGATGGCTCCAGCAGTCTTATCTGAGTCTACTCTGTTTGCAAAGGCATTAAACCATTCCTCGATAGGCTATTTTTAGACCCAACCTCGATCATTGAATGAATCTACCCAAAAGGAGCATTTACCATCTGAGAAGAGTAAAATTTTAGAATGTTGTAGTTTGAAACCTATAGGAGCAATTGCTCTATTTATCACAATGGTTTCAAGAAGTGGCTATTACAGAGGCGTAGAAAGGTGTATTTATGGAGGAAAGGGTTAAAAAGGTGTATTTATGGAGTAAAGAGTATCTTTCTGCACACTAAGTAATTGTGTGCAAATTCTGTTATCCGTGCTACAAATTCTTAACCCTTAACCGTTTACTCCATGCATATTCATGTAAGAAATAATGACATCATGAATATTAATTAGATTAATTTTTAGAATGTCACAATGGCAACAGGAAATTTTGCCCATGGCAAAAACTGTAGAATCATATCTTTATTATATCATAAGCATTAAGCAAACAGAGCAGACCCTGATCAGACGGCTCCTCTAGGAGTCGTCTGATCTGGGTCCTCTCTGTTTGCAAAGGCGTGAAAAGGCATATTTATGAAGTAAAGGGTTAAAGTTTTTTAAAAAGTCCAACTATATTCAGACTGACAGTGTGTCAAACAGTTTAGATCCTGATGAGAGGCATAGTTTACTAGGCATCAGATCTTGATCCAGCCGGTTTGCATGTGAATGGGAAACCACAAACAAATTCTCTATTGAGTGTGCAAGGGGATAAGCTGTAATTCAATTGACTGTATTAACTCTATACACCAAACAATCATTGTTTGCAAACTTGTTGTCTGCATGAATTCTTAAAAATAAATGTTTCTTCTACATCTTTCTCAAAACACAGCCATAGCATCAAATAGTTCATATCACGGTAGGACATAGAGTTACTTGATGAATAATCTGGATCTAAACTATCTCCAAAGGTTACCGAATATCACCCATTACCAGTCTAAGAGGTAGTATTTAGACTCCTTACGCAGGAAATGTGAAGTACTGGTTTGGAGATTAATTATGCATATGGTACTGACATAAGTACCATTGTTGGTCATGGACAAAGTATAAATTGGCATGTATTATGAATGTTTCTATAACTGTTTCAATTCCAGCATGGTCATCTGCTGGACATAATTTCACCTGCTTCAAGTTTTAGAGTGAGCACTTGTATCATTTCTTCATAAAAAGATAAAGTGTCAAACAGTTTGTATCCTGATGAGACACAGATTTATTCGACATCTCATCTGGATCCAAACTGTTTGCATATGATATTACAGACTCATCTTCATGGCATTATGAAAGGGTTAACTCTTTCTCTGTCAAATTTTGTCGTCTGCAAAATTTGTAGTCTGCTACTGTTTTTATCTGTTTACTTTTCTCCCCTTTGTTTTCAAAAACATTGCCTTAGTAACAAATAGTTTGGATCCTGATGAGACGCTGAGTTACACAGCGTCTCATCTGGATCTAGACTGTTTGCATAGTTAATCATGGATGCAACTTTGGCATCGAAAAAGTTAACCCTTTTAATGCTGAATCCTCAATGTGGAATGGTCCATCACTGTTTATTGGTAGAGTCCATACACTATCAAAGGGTAAAATTTGCGAGAGGATTTTGAAGGACAAACAGTGCAGACCCTGATCTAGGAGCCCTCTGATCTGGGTCTACACTGTTTGCAGATGCAAGTATACTCATGTGTCCTGCATTTGAAGGGTAAGACTGATATTGATCTCCAAGGTGTTTGGGTTAAGTTAGGCATTTCATTAGTGTAACATGGAGAAATATTTATGAAGGATTATACAATAAATGTGGGAACAGTAAGTTACATCACTTTACAGTGACTATTGTATGGTATGAATAGCATATCAGATTAACCCTCACAGTGTGGGACACAAGTCACTTTACAAACAGAGTAGACTCAGATGAGAGGGCTCCTAGAGGAGCCCTCCCATCTGGGTCTGCACTGTTTGTCATGTTACACTTTTCTTTAGAAAAATCCCTAAATATTCACCATAAGCTTGACCTGTTTGAATTTTGGAATAGTCCATTTGAAAATTCAGCATTGTAAGAGTTAACAGCTAAATCTTTGAATGCTGGATATTGAAAAAGTGGACTGACCCACCAGTGTTTAACTATAGAGTCCGTTAGCTATGAAAGCTAAACTTTGCTAGAGTATGTTGGATGATTATAAGCAGTGCAGACACTGATCAAAGGGCTCCTCTAAGAGCTCTCTGATCTGGGTCTACACTGATTGCAAATGCCAGTGCATTCATTTCCCACATTCAAAGGGTTAACCCTTTCCTTAATATAAATGCCTTTTCACGCAATGGCAAACAGAGTAGACCCAGATCAGACAGCTCCTATAGCAGCCATCTGATTAGGGACTGTTCTGTTTGCTTATGGAATTTGATAGATCTGTTTGTTCAGTTTCTAAAATGGCTACAACGTTCCACATTCCATATTTCAGTATAACTATGTTATGGTATTGAAATTTTGAATAAATATTGAACAGGGAAAGGGGCTAAATCACATGTTACTCTGTGAATGCTGACAGCAAAATCATGTTAACCCTTCGCTTGCTGAATTTTAAAATACATTTCTCCTTCTTTACCCATGCCCTGTTGTATAATTACATATATCTTCACTGTGTACACGTATTTCGCTGTGCAATCACTGCTGTGGAGTGCACTGGTTGCACAATTAACTTGTAAATAGTGCAGACCCTGATGAGACAGCTCCTGCAGGAGCTGTCTCATCTGGGTCTTCACTATTTACAGGTAGGTATATTGACGTGAATAGCAAGCAAAGGGTTAACCTATATACAAAAAATTTGGGTCCTGAGTAACTGTGACTGTATGGTTGAGAAGAGCAATGTAACAGATGACAGATTTTGAAAATGAACATTACTTAGCATGCAAAGAGTCAGAAGTCTAGATAAGATGCATAAATTAGAACATTTCCAAGAATAACTTCTTTATTTCTCCACTAGAGAAAAGGAAAATTTTAGAATTTTGTAATTTTGAAACCATTGAAATATGGAGCAAAATTGCTCTATTTATCATAATGGTGTCAAAAAGTGACTTTTACACAGGCGTAGAAAAGCGTATTTATGGAGAAAAGGGTTAATAATATTACTTTAACCCATTCCCACTTGAGCTGTTTTTAGACCTAACCTCTTTGAATGTGTCTACTGAAGAGGAGCATTAACTAGAGGAAAGGAAAAATTTAGAAATTTATAGTTTGAAACCATTGTGATAAATAGAGCATTTGCTCCTATGGGAGCAAATGCTCTATTTATCAGAATGGTTTCAAAAAGTGACTTTTGCAGAGGCGTCAAATGGTGTCAATATGCAGGAATGGGTTAATAGTGTCTATTCAATATGACAGGGTATAATTCGCGAGGATTCAATAAAAAAAATTGTGCAGATGGAGTCCCTGATCAGCTCTTCTAGGAGCTCTCTGGTCTGGGTCTAACCTGTTTACAAATGCCAGTATACTTGTTTCCTGCATTTAAAGACTTAAGCTATTTATACATAAATTCAAGAGTCTCAATGATACATCTTCACATTCCTCAAATTTTGTTATCCACTGACTTTCTGAGCATTCACATAATTTAGTATGTAAATTGTTTTATTTAAGTGCACCAATTTACAAAATTGTCTGTTTTACATTTGCAGACAATGGTTATGTATCTCGCATAAAACCACTTTAACCCCTTTTTGTGCTGAGTGTGCAAATATCAATCTACCTACTGTGAATTTTACTTAGCTGAATCATTCTAAAGTTTAATCAGTTGTAGCCAATGCCTTTGTAATGGTAAATAGTGCAGACCCATATGAGACAGCTCCTCATGGAGCTGTCTCATATGGGTCTACACTATTTGCATATGTGGATTATTTAGGCTGATAGCTTGAAAACGGATAACCCTTTACTCCATGTATATGCCTTTTTTATGCCTGTGCAAGCAGAGTAGACCCAGATTAGATAGCTCCTGTAGGAGCCATCTGACTAGGGTCATTATACCCCCGCAAACAAAGTTTGAGAGGGGGTATATATAGGAGTCAGTATGTTGGTCGGTCGGTCGGTTGGTCTGTCTGTCTGTCCATGGCACAATCTGGTTAAGTCCACTTATTACATAACCCTTTGAGATAAAGCTTTGAAACTTTATACATTTTCCTACCATCACAAGCTACATTTGTAGGCAAGAGTACATAACTCTGTCAAGAATTTTGACAAAATTATGGCCCTTTTTAAATCAGAAAATTTGGTTAAAATTTTGTTTGATTTGCAATCAAGGCAGCAGAGTGGGGGTATTCCATCACCTTTAGTGATAGTTCTAGTTTTGTTTGCTAATGGGATAATATAGATAGGATTTTACATGTTCTGCCATGGCCAGAGTTCCTGTGTTCATGATGTTATTGTCTCTTACATGAATAGAATCAGTCATGAAGAAACCTGGGTTGTATACAAGTATTGCCTTCTAATTTCTTCCATCTCTTCTCTTCAAAAATATAATCAAAGTATCAAACAGTTCAGATTTGGACGTAACTGCGAGTTAACCTTTTATTCCCTAAATACGCCTAAGCCTTTGCAAACAGAGTAGACCCAGATCAGACAGCTCCTATAAGAGCCTTCTGATCAGGGTCTGCTCTGTTTGCTTATGGAATAATATAGATGTGATTCTAGAGTTTCTGTTTTGGCACAGATTGCGTGCGCTAATATGCCATTTTAAAAAATAATCTACCAAATATTCATCTACCAAATTAATCTAATTAATATTCATGACATCATTATTTCGTTCATAAATATTCATGGAGTAAAGGTAACTCCTTGCACACTTGAGTCGCCTTTAACCCTTTGCTCCATGAATATTCATGTAAGAAATAATGACATCATGAATATTAATTAGATTAATTGTTATAATAGCACAATGGCACAGCAATTTTTGCCTATGGCAGAAACTGTAGAAACATATCTATATTATATCATAAGCAAACCGAGCAGACCCTGATCAGATGGCTCCTACTGAAGCCATCTGATCTGGGTCTACTCTGTTTGCAAAGGCATAGAAAAGCATATTTTCGGAGTAATGGGTTAATGATAACATTTGCGAAATATTTGAATCTAGATGAGAAGCTAAAGCATCTTGGCATCTCATCAGGATCTAAACTGTTTGACATATTTAATGTATTTTGAATTGAAGAAGAAGTCAGAAAAAGAGGGATAGATAAAGATGCATATTCTGATACATGTGTACTGAAGTCTTCATTTTCCCACCAAACTTTACGTTGTGAACTATCTTTAGATCATTCATCTTGAAAAAGATACTTCTGAAGCATGGTCACAACAGGCGCGGATTTAGAGGGGGCAGAGCCGGCCAAGTCCCCCCCCCCCCAAAAAAAAATAAATAAATAAATAAAATAAAATTGCCCACCCAAATAAAAATTTTAATAAAAATCAATATAACTGATTTAATCGGAGTTTTTTTATTTCCCTGTTTGCTTCATTCGTATTGTTCATTCGACACTATAGTGATGTCGTCCAGTTTTCTAACCCCCCATAACCCCCCCCCCCCCCCCTAACCCCCTAATCTGAAATCTTTGATCCGCACCTGCATTACATGTATATGATTTGGTGGAAGAAAAAAGGAGCTATTCTTGAAGATGTTTAAATTATGCATCTTATCTGTGCCCATTTGCTGCAGACTACTGTTACTATAACTACTGTTATTGGACCATCAACTCTATCTTTAATCCTTTCCTCCATAAATACGCCTTTCTATGCCTCTGTTAAAGTCACCTGTTGAAACCATTGTGATAAATAGTGCATTTGCTCCTGTAATTTGCTCCTACAGGAGCAAATGCTCTATTTATCACAATGGTTTCAAATTACAAAATTCTAAAATTTCCCTTTTCCCTAGTTAATGCTCCTTTTCGGTAGATTCATTCAAATAGGTTGGGTCTAAAAATAGCCTTTGGAGGAAAGGGTCAACCCTTTCATGTGAGAAATAATGACCCTATGAATTTTAGATATTACATGATTTCTGGCTTATGAATACAGGATATATAGCAGGAACTGCAGAATCAGATCTATCCTTACATGACTATAAGCAAACAGAGCAGACCCATATCAAACAGCTTATACAGGGGCTGTCTGAACTGGTTCTACTCTGTTTAAAGATAGGTCTGTATACTGTTAAGGGTTAACCCTTTCCCTCTATTTTTAGACCCAACCTCTTTGAATAAATCTACCGAAAAGGAGCAGTTACTAGAGAAAAGGAAAATTTTAGAATTATATAGTTTGGAAACATATAATTGTGATCGAGCATTTGCTCCTATGGAGCACATGCTCTATGTATCACAATGGTTCAAAAGGTGACTTTTACAGTGCCTGCCGTACGAAAAAGTACGCCCGGAACTTAACCGGAGTACGCCCGGAATTTTAAGCGTATTCCGTCTTAACTTACAATGTGAATGAATGCCGTCTTAAGTGACTCTTAGGGAGAATAGAGCTCGAAATATGCTAATTTTTTCCGCCTAGCAAGGCGGAAACCGCCTAAATAGCAGGAAAAATATTCCCCCTAAATAGGCGGAAACCTCCTAAATACCAGGGGGAAAAATCCGCCTAATTTTCCACCTAAGAAAGACTTACACGGAATAAAATCCGCCTAATACATGGAAAAATTCCCGCCTTAGCAGCTCTTAGGCAGAATAGGGCTCGAAATATGCTAATTTTTTACGCTTAGCAAGGCGAAAACCGCTAAATAGCAGGAAAATATTTCGCCTTAGAAAATCCAGCTAGTACAAATAAAATAAAAAAAAAACTTAAAAATATACTTAGACGAATCCCGCCTAAGCAGATGATTTCTTGGGCGGAAACCAGCTAAAAAAATTCTGGAAATATCCGCCTAAGAAAACCTGCCCAAAAATGTTTCAAGATTTTTTTTTCTGCCAATTATTGTTTTAGGATTTTAATCCTTTACTCTATGAATATTCATGCAAAAATTTATGACATCAAGAATATTAGAGTGTTTAATAGCTCATGGACAGGAATTTTTGAGTTATGGTAGAAACAGCAGAATCTATATAATATCGTAAACAAACAGAGCAGTTCCTACAAGAGCCATCTCATCTGGGTCTACTCTGCAAAGGAGCATTTATAGAGTAAAGGATTAAGTCGCTTAAACAGTTTTTTCAGTCATATAAGTTAATAAATAATCAGTACTTCATCAGGTAAGTTGTAAGATCAACACTTCATTTACATCAAGACGTTTCTTCCTATTAAAAACCCCTACAGAATTAACACCTCATAAAAAAGTCAGCAAAAACAGAAAGTGTTCATGATTATATGCATAAATAAACTAAGTGGTACTGATCATACCAGCGAGGTTGTGCAGACAATAGATTGGTTTAGTAGACAGACAAGCTGATTCCGGTACATCCCTCACAACTTTGTGGGTTTGGAGGGGGCACATATACAATGTATCATAATTACCATTATATGACTCCATAACTGATGAAGCAATATAAAGCCCTGAATAATAATCAGGGTAAAATAAGAACAGATAAAATAATCAAAGATAACATAAAAACAATATATTAGTTCTTGTCAAGTCATATTTAATTTCAATCAAATGTATTATGCGACAATAAAATATGAGAAATTGAGTTTATATATTATAATTTCAACCGCTTGCAAATGCATATGAGTTTCATATGCACATAACCCTTTCCCTGTTCTATATTTTGTCCAAATTTCAATACCTACATGTACTGAATATTCAGAGACAAAATAGTTATAATGAAATGTGGAAGGTGGTGCATTATAGCCATAAGAAAGTGAAGACATTGATATTTCAAATTCTATTAGCAAACAGAATAGACCCTGATCAGACGGCTCCTCTAGGAGCCGTCTGATCTGGGTCTACTCTGTTTGCAAATGCGTGAAAACACGTTTATATGAGGGAAAGGGTTAAGAGTTTTTGTCACCGACACAATGATTTGGTTTAGATATTAAATAAACATTGTTGATGACATTATATTTTACACATTTTATCTGGAGCACTGATGAAGGCAGGGCCTGATGACAACAAACCCTGAAAAATTTCACTTTGTTCACTAACAAATGTCTTGCACTGTGTCCAAAATAGGAGAAGAAAATCATGTCTTGCTTCTGAACTTCCTGGCATAGCATTTCTACTCAGTCACAGCATCGTTGATGTCGCTGTCCCTAGGTGGCCCTTTGTTGTTTAAGCAGCACAACGCCGTGACATAATCTGTAATGAAATTTTCTCTACCAATAAGTTTTACATAAAACACAAGTCACAAGGCCAATACCATTTTGACCCTATACCTAAAACATTAATAAGGGTAAAGAATCATGAATGAACAATCCTGTTAATATTCTATCAAGCTCAGATAAATTTGAATGTAAAATGATGCCAACATAATTTAATAATTATTATCTGCTAGGTACATAAGAGAGTCATGCATCTTAACACTTTCCTTCATATAAACACATTTTCACACATCTGTAAACTATAGGAGCAGCCAGATCGGGGTCTGCTCTGTTTGCTAATGGAATTTGGTAGATCTCTTTTATTAGTTCTTATTAGTTCCTAAAATGGCTACAATGTTCAACCTTCCATATTTCATTATAAGTATTTTGTCCATTTCAGAATATTCAGAAGGTATTGAAATTTGGAATAAACATAGAACTGGGAAAGGGTTAAAATATATACAGAGGTCTACATTTATATAACTTATAAGATGCATACATTTAAACATTATCAAGAATAGCTCCTTTATTTCTCCACCAAACCCCAAAGTGTGTTCACTGTAAAAGGGTTGGTGGAAAAATGACAATTTTAGCATTTGGGTATGCACCTTTATTATAGCCCTGGTATAACTTGTTTAAGGCAAATTTAATTAAAGCTTTTCATTTGTGTTTAACCCTTTCCCTGTTTTATGTTTATTGCAAATTTCAATACCTACTGAATATTCATGGAAAACATATTATAATGAAATACTGAAGGTGGAATATTGAAGCCATTTTAGAAAGTAAGGAAACATCAAAATCCATTAGCAGACAGAGCAGACCCTGAATAGATGGCTTCTCTAGGAACTGTCTGATCTGGGTCTACTATGTTTGCAAATGTGTGAAACAGTGTTTATATAAGGGATAAGGTTAATCAACTTTTATAATTGTAAACATTGTATTGGTCATGTACATACCCTTCAACACATCTACTCGCTGAATATCCAGTGGACGTCATACATCACCCTCCTTGGAGTTTGGTGGCAAGCTTATAACCAGCTCTCTCCCAACTGGCTTCCAAAGCAGATCTTGTGGCCTTCCTCAGCATGGTTCTTAGCCAGCAGACAAACCATCTAGAATAAAGCATGTGTAACTGTAATTGTAAAGGTATACTTGGGTCATCATTGTAAGAAATTTGACCTGTTTGTAGATCTATATTGCATCTATAAATGTTTACATCCAGCCACTGCTAGTAGACTCTAACCAGATGAACCAGACATAGGAGCAGGCTGGAGCTGCCGGTTAACCCCCCCCCCCCCCCACCCCCCCTTTTGGGCATTTTCAATACTTTATACAGAATACATTGTAGATGCATAAATATAAATGGGTATGTTTTGACTATATTTCATTTGCATCCCATTCTTAAAGCCCAATAAAGTGAAAAGGCTCTGTGCTTTTGGGGAAAAATTGAGAAATTGTTGTTGGGGACAGACAGACAGACAGTGCATGCAGTGATTCCAGCATTTCCCCCAGAGGCAGAGGCTGAGATTTAAAATACCCCTCCGATAGAACGTGTTTTTTTTGTTTTTACATGTAATAGTTACACAAACTCTTGTAACTCTTATGAGTATCAGTATCAGTAGCGATATATTCAGTACTAATGTCGGTTTTAGTTTCCGGAATGCGTGATAGTAAGGTAGGTAGCGATTGGACAATAATACGCAAACTCATGTATATTTGCTTCAGCCAGCCAATGAATATCTCCGATACTTCTGCGCAAAGTCAACTGAAACCGCTTTTAAATTTTGAAAGTTTGAATAAATAAATCTATTTCACATGCTTTTCTGCAATTAATATGTGGAGTCTCAAGTTGTAATATCAAGTCAGAATCACAGTGAGAGATTTAATTTTATCATTATCAAGAATAAGATGGTGGATGGATTTATAGCAAACTCGATCGCTTACCGCAGTCGTAGACAGATTTTCCCCTGGTCAACTTTCACTTTCCTTTTCTTGGAAATCTCCCAGCATTTCCAAAGTTTTGCTCTCCCTCTCTCCAAGAACGGCTAAGGATTTGTCGTCCGAACAGAATATGACCGCAAACATTGTAGAATCGGCGTAAGCCTTTAAATGTTAGCCGTCGCCTTTGTTTACAAATTGAATCCTGGGACTTAATTCAATTATCGCCTAGGGGGATAAAACAATTGGGCTTTTGCGCCAGCATCCGTCACGTGACTATTTCTTCCAACCGTCGACCAATCACCGCTGTTTGTCCAGCGTAGTCACATGACACAAAATAATGGCGATTCATTCCAGACCTTCGAAGATGTGTGAATGGTCGAAGAAATCAACGATGTCTAGTACACGGAAAAGTAGACGAAAGGGGCCTTACTGCCAGCACAAAATAGATTCTGAAGACATTGCTATCCGATAGCGAAAGATTCAGCCATTATCATTAACGGTAGGTCGTGAGTCCCGAACTTTAAAAATGTCCATTTAACCCTTTTACTCGTGTTTTTACTAATTTGTAAACAGAGTAGACCCAGATCAGGGGGCTCCTATACGAGCCGTCTGATCAGGGTCTACTCTGTTTGCTAATGGAAATTGATAATATCTGTTTCTTTTGTTTCCAAAATGGTTAGAATGTTTCACCTTCCATACATGTACGCATCTATATGTCTCTGATTTCACTCATTGAGCTATCACACGATTTGAATCGCATAAACGGAAATGAAGATTTGACATTTGTAGCAAAGGGTAAAACTTGTTTTTTAGCCTGACATCCTTATTTCAAAATTGATTCAAGGAAACTTGAACAACGAGTTTGTGAAATGGGGTGTCAAAAGTGATTTAAACATGATCTCAATCAATTTAGAAACTAGAAAAGTATCTCTATGAAATTGAGTACCAAAATTTATTTTAAATAGACTGTGGATCCAAATATTATGCCTGTGTCAAACTTTTTTTTCTTCATTTTTGTCAGGCCAATATAACTCTTGTTCTGCTGAGTCATTTGGGGAGAAACTTATATATAGAACATGCATGATGAGAAATAGGGTCATGCTAAAGGCCCATAATGTTTCACATTTTCTTTGTCTGGCCAAAAATGGTTTACTGATGCAATTAACTACAATACTTGGTAATGGGGCTTTGAATGAAGTTTTGAGACGAAATGATTTAGTTAATTTATGGTACTTTTCAAATATAGATCCAGATCAGCTGCCTTTAAAAAAAAAAGTATGGCACTATACAAGATCTACACATTTGACACTTTACATTCAAGCAAACTAATCACAGTTGGTGTTAATGCATAACCTAAGGTGTGCATGCACAACTGATCTGAGTTGACGTTGTTTGAATGTATCAAATGTATTGTGTTTGAAAATCTCAAAGTATAATGGCAGTGGTCATTTACATGTAAATATGGCTAGGATTCTTTGATGAATTTGTTAATCTTTCCAGGATGATAGACTGCAGGCAGTTGGGGAGAAAACTAGACAAGATGGCTGTTCCTTTCACACAAGTGAACCAACGGATTCCATCCCAGGAGATGTCAGGATTTAGAACATTTCTATATACATGAGTAAGAGTACTGACCGAGACATTCCAGATGACTGTATGCTGGACTCAGATGTCAAGATGAAAATGTTGTAGATCTGACCTCTACTTCATCAACTATATCTGATAACGAAAATGACTCTGCAGAAGACAATGAAGCAGTTCTGTTACCATTGGCTCTTTTGTGTTGCTGTTGGCTCTTTTTACAACAATGTACAACCTTATTGGTGATGCAGCGCAGCAGCTTTTGAATATTCTGTCATTTGTACTTCCAAGTGGACATATATTGTGCAGCACACTACATGAGTTTAAAACATTTTTTTGTTTTCAAAAAATTAAAAAAACATCTTGTTTTCCTGGCTATTACTGCCTTCACTGCCATAATGCAGTAAAAGATCAAACAGTAAAACATTGTCCCATGGCACTTGTGGCATGCCATTTGACAGTGCTAGTTACTTCATTGAAGTTCTGTTAAAAGATCATACTTTTTTTCGACAAGACAGTTTCTATAAAAAAAAACTACAACATCAGTTCCAGCGACAAGTACCCCTTGGCAGTTATGCAGATATTTATGATGGAGAACTTTACCAATCACACTTTCAAAATGGAGGGCATCTAAGCAAACCAACAAATTTGTATTTTAACTTTAAATTGTTTAATACAGATGGTGCTGCAGTGTTCAAAAGTAGTAAAGTTTCAGTTTGACCATTGCTCTTAGTTATTAATGCCATCTTCCATATTAGCAAAGAATGAAGAAAGAAAACATGATCCTTGTCAGTCTTTGGTTTGGAACTAAGAAGTGATCAATAAGCACAAGATATTAACCCTTTACTCCATGAATATACAGGTAGAATTTAATGACAGGTTTTATTGGCACCATGAACAGTAAATTGCATTAATTTTCAAAATGGCATATTAACACAGAAACTTTATGCCATGGCAGAAACTGTAGAATCATATCTATAATTCTATATTATATCATAAGTAAAAAGAGCAGGCCCTGATCAGACGGCTCTTCTAGGAGCCATCTGATCTGGGTCTACTCTTTTCTCCGTTTGCAAAGGCACAGAAAGGCCGATTTATTGAGGAAAGGGTTAATGCTTAGTGAGACTTCAAACTTTACAGATCCAGCTCAGCCACCACGTCTGTGATGTGGCTAACAGTTCTTGATCTGTACAGTTTGATACATAACTACAGTACCAGTATTAATTAATACTCCTTGGCTTATATTACTATTGCATTCAGTAAGAATCAATTCACCTATTGCATTCTGGGTATTTTTTGTCATCTGAAATTATCAACTGCATCAAAAATCAAGAGATACTTTTAACTATTGGTCTGATTTTTGTAGGAATGGTGCCTAGACATTAAACATTTTGTACCTCAGATCAGGTCCCACTTTTTGTGGTTCTGATCTGGATCTTAACTGTTTGTCGATATACTCGTGAATGGGTACACCATTTGAAGTGGGTTACTTTTTATGGTTGCCAAATTACCATAAAAAGTAACATGAAAGCCATGTCATGGCCCTTAATACAAAAAAAGGTCTTTTGGGGCATTGAAAGTAATTAGATCCAGACAATAGTCACCTTAAATGTCAGAGATGCTTTATTTGATCAAAGACTACTTTTGTCAGAAAAAGTTTGTTTATTGTTTATTTCTAAACTGCCCGGGTTGAAATGTAAGATCCACATATTTGACTATAAAAGGACTAAAGTCTGTCTAATAATTTTATTAAACCTTTGCTAAAATGCTAAGTCTGAAATTCCACCTAGCAAAATTAACAAAGACAAAAACTCCATCTAGTAAAATAGACTAAGTCGAAATTCCGTCTAAGAAAATCTCAAGAATAGTTCAATGTCATTTTTTCCTGCTAGTTTGAAAAGTAAAGTTTATTTTTCCGCCTTGCTATACCGAAAAAAATCTGGCTTATAGTTTCCGTCTAAATTGTTATCATTTCCTGCTAAAATTAAGGCGGGAATTCAGATTTTCTTAGGCGGCTTTTAGCAAAATTCCGTGTCCGTGTAGTGATAGCAGGAAAATCTGATATTTTGCCATTTTCAGGGCGTAATCCGTCTCAATTCCAGGCGTATTCCGCTTAATAATTTCGTACAGTGGCATCAAAAGGTGTCAATATGAGGAAATGGACTGTGCTGATGGACATTCACTGGAATTAATTGAAGAAATAGTTTGGATCCAGATGAGATTCAGAATAACACTTGGGCACTTCTGGAAGCAGTAGACCAATGTAACCCTTTACTTCATGAATATTTCATATAAGAAATAATGACATTAACAGTTTATTAGAGGCTTATGAACCCATGAGACGTTTTGGCAATGGCAGGAACTGTAGAATGGGATCTATATAATTCCATAAGGAAATTGAGCAGAACCTGATCAGACAACTCCTGTAGGGGCTGTCTGGGTCTTCAAAGTGTATCTATAGAATTAAGGGTTAACCCTTTCCTCCATGAATACGCCTTTTTACGCCTCTGTAAAAGTCACTTTATGAAACCATTGTGATAAATAAAGCATTTGCTCCTATAAGAGCAAATGCTCTATTTATCACAATGGTTTCAAATTACAAAACTCTAACATATTCCTTTTCTTTAGTAAATGCTCCTTTTTGGTAGATTTATTCAAAGTGGTTGGATCTAAAAATAGCCTATGGAGGAAAGGGTTAATAAACGAGACATCTTTTGTAACTCAGGTCATTGAAGGATAGTAATATATGTCAGCAGTTTGTAATGTAGGGTAGACACGATTGGGATTGCATTAACCCATTCAACCCTGACTTGTCAGAGTGGAATAGCCCATTAGTGTTAACTATAGAGTCCACTCAGTAAGAAATTCCTAAACTTGCTGGTGGATTTTGAATGACAAACAGTGCAGACCCTGATCAGAGGGCTCCTCTAGGAGCCCTCTGATCTGGGTCTACACTGTTTGCAAATTATTATTACAGTGCATGCATGTCCCAGGTTGAAAGCATTAAGCTTGTCACAATACTCTTATCTGCTGTCTAACCTTCAGCCCGCTAAGTTAATTCTAATTGGTAGTAAATGCAGTCTACAGTACATGTACCATATTCTCCCTAATAAATGCCCCCATTTAAATAAACGCCCCTTACTTCATCTGTACTGGTAGTATAATAAATACAGTCTACAGTTCAGTATATTTTCTCTAATATAAATGCCTCCACTCTAATAAATAACCCCTTTCTTCCTCCTAACTTGTAGTAAATGCAGTCTACAGTATTATATTCTCCCTGATAAAAGCACCCACTCTAATAAATGCCCCTTTACTTCCTCATAACTGGTAGAAAATGCAGTGTACAGTTCACTATTTTCTCTGATAAATGCCCCCACTCTAATAAATCCCCCTTTACTTCTTCCTAACTGGTAGTAAATGTTGTCTACAGTTCAGTATTTTCCCTAATAAATGCCCCCATTCTAATAAATAGCCCCTTACTTCCTCCTAACTGGTAGTAAATGCAGTCTACAGTATCATATTCTCCCTAATAAAAAACCCCACTCTAATAAATGCCCCTTTACATCCTCCTAACTGGTAGAAAATGCAGTGTACACTTCAGTATTTTCTCTGATAAATGCCCCCCACTCTGATAAATGCCCCTTTACTTCCTCCTAAATCCCTCAGTTCCCACTGTCCTGGATCGGGCCCAGGTACATCCCGGATGTGTGGTCCTGGGGAAACCATGTTAAACCGGGAGTACATCCCTGGCGGCACCGTTAACATCCTGGAAGATCCTGGATGAACCCTCTTGATCCGGCTTAATCCGGCAGACAGGCCCGGATGTTTTAAAATGTTTAATACACCGGGACTCACCGGGAAAGATATCCAAAACCGGCTTAATCCTGGCAATTCCAGGACAACGCCGATATATTCCGGTGCAGGTCTCTACCCTGGCTCTACCGTGATAGTCCCTAGTAATCCGGGATGTTGGCGAGCACCTCATCCACAAGAGACCTGTGGTGAACCCCCGGCATTGAGCCGGTATAGCTCCGGTGTACGACGGTATAGTCCCGTTTTGTACCGGTGGAGTTAGGGACTGGCAAGGTATGAGCTGGTTTGTCTGCCGGTCAACCCCCGTTTATAGCCGGGTAACGCTGGCTTGTCATCGGCACACACCCAGTATATTACCGGGTGATACCGGCAGCCACCGCAGCACTACCGGCTACGACCGGGTTCACACCGTGGTTGTATCGTGTTCAACCGGGAAACACGCCGGCCCTACACCGTAAATACACTGTGCCAAACCGGAAACTAACCAGGATAGTCCGGGGTCAAACTGGAAGATCCTGCTTCTAAATCGGGAGTACATCGAGTCAACATCGGGAATATGGGAATGTACATTTATTTTTTAGAAATAAGGTCCCGTATCATCCCGGAATGCCGGCTATTTCTTTGCTGGGAGGTACCGTGGGGTACCGGGACCAGCGTCTTGACAGTCGGGGAACAGGCCTTAACTGGTAGTAAATGCTGTCTACAATTCAGTATTTTCCCTAATAAATGCCCTCTATCTAATAAATGCCCCCTTACTTCCTCCTAACTGGTAGTAAATACAGTCTACAGTATCATATTCTCCCTAATAAATGTCCCCTTTCTAATAAATGCCCCCTTATTTACTCCTAACCAGTATTTTCCCTAATAAATGCCCCCACTCTAATAAATGCCCCCTTCCTTCCTCCTAACTGGTAGTAAAATTAGTCTGCAGTACAGTATTTTCCCTAATTAATGCCCCCACATAGAATGTGGGACATGCGTGCACTGTCATTTGCAAACAATGTAGACCCAGATCAGAGGGCTCCTGCAGATCAAGGTCTGCACTGTTTGTCATTAAAAATCTTCCAGCCTTTCATACATAGTGGACTATCTAGTTAAACACTGATAGGCTATTCCACTCTTAAGGGTTCAGGAAAACAACAAGGTTGATGCTGACAGTATCTGGCCAATGATGTGAATATCACTTGAAATTACACCTGACAAAACAAGCTGTGGCAATGTCCATGCTTGGACTTGTTTACATATAGCTTGTCAAAAACATGACCTGTCAATCAAATGAAGAGAATTCTGGGATACCGGTGTATGAACACAACATGCAAACAAGTTGTGCATGACTACTAACTCTCTGCACTCTGAGCAATTGTCGTATGCAAAATAGTTGTCTGCTTCAATTATAAAAGTGCAGTTTTCTTCCATTTCTTTTCAAAAACAGTGTCAGTGTGTCAAACAGTTTGGATATTGATGTTACACAGACTTACTTGGCATCTCATCTTGATCCAAAGTTTGAACTGTTTGCAAAGGTTATCACGAAGTTGAAAGTTAATATAGTGCACCATCTGGGACATGAAATACAGGGTTTCTTATCTCAAATAAGATGATGGGTTCACTCTTTTTATGCTTAAATTACTTAATTTTTCGGCTGTAACAATTATCGGCTGCTTCAATTCTTAAATTAATTTTTATTTCTTCTCCAAAATATGATCAGAGGGTCTAACAGTTTTGATCCTGATGAGACTGTGGGTGCATTATGCGGTGTCTCACATGGATCCAAACTGTTTGCATAGGTACATGTATTAGGTAATGACAGTTTCGCTGCTAGCGTGCAGAAAGTTGAGTACAGGTTCAATACAAATGGTGATCATCTGAGGATCCAAGCTGGTTTTTAACTCTTTCCCTCATATAAACTCCTTTTCATGCCTTTGCAAACAGAGCAGACCCAGATCAGATGGATCCTATAGGAGCCGTCTGATAAGGTTCTTCTCTGTGATTACTTAAGGAATAATATAGATCTGATTCTGCAGTTTCTGCTAAGGTGATAAAGTACAGTATACGCTCCTATACCATGATAAAAATTAAGCTATTTATGATGTCATTATTTTGTACATGAATATTGAACAGGTAAAGGGGTAATAAGACTTGTGCTCAAGTAAGCTGTAAAGTTGTGATTCCATGCAAAAGG
Organism: Azorinus chamasolen; assembly: GCA_963576725.1. Taxonomy (NCBI): domain Eukaryota; kingdom Metazoa; phylum Mollusca; class Bivalvia; order Cardiida; family Solecurtidae; genus Azorinus; species Azorinus chamasolen. Next base: position 55,550,120 of record OY755239.1, on the reverse strand, counting down.
TGTCTTACCAGATATTCTAAGCTGATTGATACACTGATTAGATGTTTTAACCCTTTTCTTCATATAAATACCTTTTCACTACTTTGCAGACAGAGTATACCCAGATCAGATGGCTCCTGCAGGAGCCATCTGATCAGGGTCTGCTCTGTTTGCAAATAAATTTATTATAGATCTAACTCTTCAGTTTCTACAAACACCAATTATGTATGCCATTGTGAAAATTCAGCTAATAAATATTCATGATGTCATAATTTCTTACATGTGGATTCAACAGGTAAAGGGTTAAAAGAAATGGAAGAAATTTTAACTGTGACAATTTAACCTTTTATCCATGAATATTCATATAAGATATAATGACATGAATATTAATTAGCTGAATTTATATAACAGCAGAGAACAAGGATTTTTTTATCATGACATATACCGTAGAATCAGATCTATATTATTTAGAGTAGACCCTGATCAGACTGTGAGCTCCTACAGGAGCCATTTGATCTGAATGTACTCCATTTGCAATCTATGGAGTAAATCCTTAAGCAGGCAACAATTCTCGGAAGATGCCTTTTACTTATCCAAGAGTTAAATTTAAACAGTGTTTTCACAGTACACACACACGCACTACAGAACATGATTGATGTAAACCCATTTCACTTAATAGAGGGTCATTAAAACACAATGGCAAGGCATTGATTTTAAGCAAAAAATAACAAATTATAGTTGAAATTCAATATTTGAAAAGTGAAAAATGGAAAGATATAGCAAACGGTAATAATCAATTTGTCAAAAGTATGCGATAACTAGTTCAAGCATTTACCTGAAATGGATCTTCAGTGTTAAAAGTTAAAACAATTGAGTGATAGGGAGGTTAACCCATTCCCTCATATTGACGACTGTGTAAAAGTCACTTTGTGAAACCGTTGTAATAAATACAGCATTTGCTCCTATAGGAGCAAATGTTCTATTTATCACAATGGTTTCAAACTACAACATTCTAAAATTTTCATTTTCTCTATTTAATGCTCCTTTTCTGTAGATTTGTTCAAAGAGGTTGTATCTAAAAATAGCATATGGGGTAATGGGTTAAATAGAAGAGAGGCTGAGGGAGAAATGGATAAACTGCAACTGTCAGAGACAGGGAGAGAGAGATGGATAGAAAGAGACAAGAATAAATGAATGAAAAAAGAAGTGAGTCCAAGAGAAAGAAAAGGAGCTGTCTGATCTGGGTCTACTCTGTTTGCAAAAACATGAATAAGCATTTATATAAAGGAAAGGGTTAAATGCTAAATATTCAGGCATGACTCTACCCATTATAAATATTACTCTTTTTATTCTTGTATTAATCCTTTCCCTCATATAAAATGTGTTTTCACGCATTTGCAAACTGAGTAGACCCAGATCAGATGGCTCCTATAGGAGCCATCTGATCAGGGTCTGCTCTGTTTGCTAATGGAAATCTATAGAGCTGTTTCTTTACTTTCTTAAACGATTACAATGTTCCACCTTCAACTATTTTGTCCATAAATATTCAGTAGGTTTCGAAATTTGGAGTAAACATAGATCAGGGAAAGGGTTAAAATATAAAAGAAGAAAGTTTATTGCCATTGCACAGTATTGAATATGTCACCTATAAGTAAACAGAGCAGATCCTGATCAGATGGCTCCTACAGGAGCTGTCCAATCAGGGTATTTTGTGTTTTCAAAGTCTTTTTAACCCTTTCTTTCGTATAAATACCTTTTCACACATTTGCAAACAGAGAAGACCCAGATCAGACGGCTCCTGTAGGAGCCATCTGATCAGGGTCTGCTGTTTGCTATATGAAATTATAACCCCTCGGTTACTAACCAAGAACAAAAAAAACAAACCTGTATACAAATGCCATTATAAAAATTCAGCTAATAAATATTTATGATGTCATTATTTCTTACGTAAATATTGGACAGTGGAGAGGTTATGGTTGCTGTATAAAGTAACAGGATAATGGGTATTTGCTGTGTTTTGTTTCAGGATACTGAAGTTGACATATTGATAAGGAAGACTTAAATCAACAAGAAGAGGACTGAATACAGAACAAAAGTAAGTGTGCATTAATTTAACCTAAATAGGGAAAGGGTTAAACTTCCCTCTTCCTTTATTGCAGCATTTTAAAAATTGATGTATCCAACTTATCCCAGTGGTATTAACTCTTTCCTTCATGTATACGCATTTTCACGCATTTGCAAACAGAGTAGACCCAGATCAGACGGCTCCTATAGGAGCCGTCTGATCAGGGTCTGCTCTGTTTGCTGATTGAATTTGATAGATCTGTTTCTTTAGTTTCTAAAATGGTTATGTACATGGATATTCAGTTAGTATTTAACTTGGAATAAACACAGAATGGGAAAAGGGTTAACCCTTTCGTCCCTGATTTAAATGAGAGTGGAATAGTCCATTAGTGTTGAACTGTAGAGTTCACTCAGTGTACAATTCTTAAACTTGCTGGAGGAGTTAGAATGACAAACATATTGCAGGCCCTGGTCAGATGGGCTCCTCTAGGAGCCCTCTGATCTTGGTCTACACTGTTTGCAAATGACAGTTCATGTGTGTCCTGGGTTGAATGGGTTTACTGTTTTCCTGATGATACATGTATATGTGTCAGAAGAAATAACATCATGAATATTAACTACAGTAAAACCTCGATTATTCGAATTTTCCGTATAGAAGAATTTAGACCCTTTTAGGCAGGTGGCTGCTTAATGCATGGTGAAAGTCATGCAGAAAGCTCCTAGAGGAGCTTTCTGCATGACTTTCATCATGCATTAAGCTGCCACCTGTCTTAAAGATCGATAATAATACGTTTTTTAGTGTTCGAATAATCGAAGTTTTACTGTAGTTGCATTTTTATAATGGCATATGTACATGTACACATGAATATTTGGTATTGGACTATTGGTAGAAGCATACCGGTAAGAGTCAGATCTATTAGAATTTCATGAGCAAACAGAGCAGACCCTGATCAGATGACTCCTACAGGGCTGGCAACAGCGGCAGATTTCTGATACATGTTTGAAAAGAGGCACTGCTTTTCCCCATGTCTAATGTTTGTAGAATGAGCAGCTTACTAATTTCATAAATACAATTTGTACTCAGAATTGAGATTCCCCACATGTTTATGTTCGTTAAAAATGTATTTTCAGCGAAAAAGTACAGGATAGTTTGAAGATGGTCAAATGAAGTCAATTCGATGTGACTAGGTCTGCTCACTGATGGACATGACTTAGCAAACAGTGTAAAACAAAATGCAGACGGCCACTGTACAAGCTACATGTATTAGGTTATGATCTGCAGTGTTTTGCGCGAACAATGCCGTACAAATTGATTTAGACTGAATTAAATGGTCTTGATATTGTACAGAAAGTCAGTATTCATACCATTTGGATTTTGGAAGCACAATTTGTGAATTTAAACCTTTACACCATGAATATTCATGTAAGAAATAATGACATCATGAATATTAATTAGATTTATTTTTAAAATGGCATATTAACATATGCTTTTTTTGCTAAAGTAGGAACTATGGAATCAGATCTAATTATTACAGAAGCAAACAGAGTAGACCCTGATCAGACAGCTCCTATAGGAGCCGTCTGATCTGGGTCTACTCTGTTTGCAAAGGCTTAGAAAAGCATATTTATGGAGGAAAGGTTTAATTTGTGAATCCAATGTTGCATGTGGCAGCCCGATCACTTTAAGCAACACAATTTGGTTGTGTATAGATTAAATTGTCCATTATTAGTCAAGGGAAAATAACGAAACTTGTATATATTTACTTTGATTTTAATGTTTCTTAACTCTTTCCTTGTTCTGTATTTAGGCCAAATTTCAATGCTTACTGAATATTCCTTAACAAAATAGTTATAAAGAAATATGAAAGGTGTTACATTATAGACATTAATTTTTAGAAAGCAAAGAAACAGATCTATTAAATTTTGTTAGCAATTAAACAGAGCATATAGGAGCCATCTGATCTGGGTCTACTCTGTTTGCAAATGCACGAAAACACATTTATATGAGGGAAAGGGTTGTTAATGATTTCATTTTGGTCATGATGTTGATCATCTGTAGTGTTCCATTCAATCCAATGAACAACATACATGCCTTATCATTTATCCATTCCTTTGGACTGATTTCTTTGACACTTGTATCAATAGTTTTCTTACTATAATTTACAACAAGGAAAGGGCTTAGATGTTACAAGAGTAATTACACTAAGTTGCAATTGAGCATCAGACAGCCTAATCCTTTGAACACTTAAGTACATGTACCAGTTTACAATGTATATGATCTCCATTCATGTAAGAAATAATTTTATGGACATAGAGATTTCTGGCTGTGGCAGAAACTGTAGAATCTGATCTATATACATGTATAGGGAATGTTTGCTTTGACAAAAACTGAAGATTCAGATTTATATCATTCATGTCATTAGCAAACAGAGCAGACCCTGATCAGACGGCTCCAGGAGTCATCTGATCTCAGGGTCTACTCTGTTTGCAAATGGGTGAAAAGGAAGGAAGGATGATCGTTAGTTCCCCCCAGGAATTAACCCTTTCCTCCATAAATACGCGTTTCTACACCTTTGCAAACAGAGTAGACCCAGATCAGCCGGCTCCTACAGGAGCCGTATCTATGATGTTATTTTTTCTCACATAAATGTTCACGGAGTAAAGAATTAACCCTTTCCTCCATAAATACGCCTTTCTGTAAAAGTCACCTGTTGAAACTATTGTGATAAATAGAGCATTTGCCCCTATAGGAGCAAATGCTCTATTTATCACAATGGTTTCAAATTACAAAATGCTAAAAAAATTCCTTTTCTCTAGTTAATGCTCCTTTTCGGTAGATTTATTCAAAGTGGTTGGGTCTAAAAATAGCCTATGAGGTAATGGGTTAAGAGGGCGTTTATGAGAGTGTATTAGAGTGGGTGGTGTTTATTAGGGAGGATATGGTACTTACGAGGCCTTCTTCTGACTACTGGTTTATCTTAAGTCCTTGATACGGCAAATGATACCTTATTAGTCGTTTGAGTCGGATAATGGATCAATTATTGACAGTGCTGACTCAGAAACGGAAATAGAGTCATCCATTGAAGTTTTCATTTATTTGGCAGTAAACCTTTGAATGTGGGACATGTATGCTTACACTGGAATTTGCTAACAGTGTAGATCCTGATCAGAGGATTCCTACATGATCCTTCTGATCAGGGTCTGCACTGTCTGTCATTCAAAATCATCCAGCAGGTTTCTCAGTCTTTCATACTGAATGGACTCTATAGTTTAACATTGATGGTCTATTCCACTCTGAAAATTCAGCATTGAAATAGTCAAAGAAATATCTAGACACTTAACTTGAAATGTGAACCACAATGTAGACTCTGCATTGGCATGTTTTGACAAGGTTTAGAATTAATTGAGGAAAATCATAAATAGCAAACATCGTCTGCAAATATTGCCGTCTGCTTCAACTCTGTCAGTACAATTTGCCATCTGCTTCAACTCTTTCAGTACATTTTCTGTTCCATTTCTTTTCAAAATGAGTATCAGAGTGTTTTACATACAGTAAAACCTCTCTATAATGACCACTAAATTGTGTTAATTAGTCTAAATTAGATGGTATTTAGAGCAGGTGGCTGTTTAAAGCAAGGTGAGCATTCTGTTTTACTATCACCTTGCTTTAAGCAGCCACCTGCCTTTAACACAAAATACTTGGTGTAATTTAGTGGTCGTTATAGAGAGGTTTTACTGTAGTTTGGATCTTGATAAGGATAAAACGCTGAGTTATTTGGCTTCTCATCTACATGTATATCCAAACCACTTGCAAAGGTATTCACAAAATTGCCAGTTTAGTGTTGATTGTTAACCCTTCCCCTGTTCTATGTTTATTACAAATTTCAATACCTACTGAATATTCATGGACAAAATAGTTATAATGAAATATGGAAGCTGGAATGTCGTAGCCATTTTAGAAATTAGAGAAACAGATCTAATTCCATTAGCAAACAGAGTAGACCCTGATCAAATGGCTCCTATAGTCTACTCTGTTTGCAGATACGTGAAAAGGCGTTTATATGAAGGAAAGGGTTAACTTGGTGTCTTCTTGTTTTCCTTATGTTGTTGATCCCTTATCCTGCTATCTGTGACTTAGCCTATTACCATTTACCTCAGACTATTTTTAGACACAATCTCTTGGAATAAATCTACCGAAAAGGAGCATTTATTACAGAAAAGGAAACTTTTAGAATTGTGTTGGTATGAAACCATTGTGATAAATAGAGCATTTGCTCCTATGGAGCAAATGCTCTATTTATCAATGGTTTAAAAAAGTGGCTTTTATGCATACAGAGGCGTCAAAAGGTGTCAATATGAGGGAATGGGTTAACCCTTCGCTTGCTGTTCACGTCAATATACCTTCCTGTAAATAGTGAAGACCCAGATGAGACAGCTCCTGCAGGAGCTGTCTCATCAGGGTCTGCGCTATTTACAAGTTGATTGTGCAACCAATGCACTCCACAGCAGTGATTGCACAGCGAAATACTTGTACACAGTGAAGATATATGTAATTATACAACAGGGCATGGGTAAAGAAGGAGAAATTTATTTTAAAATTCAGCAAGAGAAGGGTTAAGACTCACATTGACAAACAGATTGGATGCACATGAAAGGCAGAGTAACTTTCCAAGCTGTCAACTGGGTCAATAGTTTCTCAAAAGCTTGATCGAATCAGAAGTAGTCGAAGCTACCCCCTGATCTAAATTTGAGCAGACATTATTTTTACACAGCAAGATAAGAGTTAATTCATTATCTTCCGGAAGAGAGTATTGAAACATTGACTCATTTACTGTTTAAACAGACCGTTTTAGGTTAATACTCAATTGCATAGTATTATAGCGGATATTGTGTCCACTTGTCATTGAAAATTACACATAGGATTGGCAGATGACAATATGTTAACCATGCCTATCTATACTCTTGCAGACAGAGTAGACCCAAATAAGACAGCTCCTATAGGAGCCGTTTGATCAGGGTCTACTCTGTTTTCTTATGAAATAATATAGATATGATGCTACAGTTTCTGTCATGGCCAAAACCTTTATGTATTCATGTGCTGTTATAAATATCAATTTAATTAATATTCATGATGTAATTATTTCTTACATATACAGTAAAACCCCGCTAATAGGACCACCTAAAAGAGGTATAATTCTAGGTGCTAGATGCAGGTGGTAGCTTAATGCAGGACAAAAGTAATGCAGAAAGCTTTCCGTATTACTTTTGTCCTGCATTAAGCAACCACCTGCTTATAAAGACACCCATGTTTATTCATTAAGTGGTCCCTTTAGGGTAGTTCTACTGTAAAGGGTTAGCCAAAAGTTGCCACTCTGAAGGAATTGCTGTTTCTTATGCCCCCAATATATTGATCTTGGAGCATACTGTGTTTAGCCTGTATGTTTGTCTGTCTGTCTGAAACTTTAGCTTTGGCCATAACTTTTGAACTTTTACAGATAGGGGGCTTATACTTGGCATGTATACTCATCTCATGAGCTTTTGTTACCATGTCAAGGTCAAGGTCATACTGTATGGTCAAAGGTCCAAACTGTAGGTCAAAGATATAATATTTCACAAACACAATTCATCTTGTTTTCATTTGTGCATCTTCAGATGGGATGATTTTTCAATTTTCATCTCTTTATATACTCCATAAATATTCATGTGAGGAATAATGACATTATAAATGTAAAATAACAGATTTTTTATACCGGCATGTAAGCAAATGGAGCAGACCCTGATCTGACAGCTCCTATAGGAACAATCTGATCTAGGTCTACTCTGTTTGCAAAGGTAATTAGAAAAGCGTATTTATGGAGTAAAGGGTTAAATTCAGTTGAGTAATTCATCGTTACAAACTGGTGGAAAAGTGGAGATTGGGTTAAAATGGTAAACTCCAATCACAGATTCATGGCAAAGTTTTGTTTAAATCAAATGATCTGGATCCTCCTAAGGTCTGAATTGTACACTACTGGTTAGTGAGTATTTAGACACATAAGTTTTTAAATCTACCCTAAGTAATTGGACACCCAGTCTCATCTCTTCACCAGTTTTTAAAGCTGAATAATTCAATTTGGCACCATTTTGATCACTTTGAATTAGTCTGACACCGTAGTAAATAGTGTAGAACCAGATCAAACTGCTCCTTGAGGAGCAGTTTGATCTGGGTCTGCACTATTTGCCTAAGTTTGTCTGTCTGAATTCTTAGGGTAATTTAGGTATGACATTTAGATGCAAGTTGACATTAAATCCCCCTGTTTGAAGCTGCTAAAATGTGACACTAAAATTAGGTGTATTTACATAATGTTATTCCCATTACTAATGCCATCAGCTTATTAAATATCTCTAACCATTTCGTTATGCTGCTTCCTTTAAAGCCAGACATCAAAGTTTGATGTTGCAAAATTGTTCAATAAATTATATTTACAAAGCGCATAATTATGCTGCAACAGTAGTACATGTATTATCACTTTAAATTTGATTATAAAACATAGTCCTGATGTTACAATAATCTACATATCAATATTTGACTCTTAACCCTTTACTCCATGAATATTCATGTAAGAAATAATGACCATGAATATTAATGAGATTAATTGCTATACCAGCACATGGACACAGGATGTTTTGGCAATGGCAGAAACTGTAGAATCATAACTATCTATTTTATATCGTAAGTAAACAGAGAAGACCCTGATCAGATGGCTCCCAAAGGAGCCATCTGACCTGGGTCTACTCTGTTTGCAAAGGCAAAGAAAGGCCACATACATGAGTCCATTCAGTAAGAAGGGATTAAGTATCCAAGAGAATTTGTAATGACAAGCTGATCTGGATCTACACTGTTTGTAAATGCCAATAAACTTATTATTGCCATGTTCTAAGGGTTAATACATACATACCAGCCCTACCATGCAGTTAAAAGTGGTGCCCACTCTAATTCATCCTCCTCTTCTTTTGTACTTAACTCTTTACACACTGAACAATTTTTCGTCTGAACCAATTGTCGTCTGCTGCATTTTTTTAAATAAAATTTCTCTTTCTTTTTTTTTTCAAAAAAAAATGGTCAAAGTGTCAGTTTGGATGCTGGTGAGATACCACGTTATACGGTGCCTCATTTGGATCCAAGCTGTTTGCATAGGTTATCACGATTTCACCACTAGCGTACAAAGAGTTAAACCTTATCTCACTTGCTTAACCCTTTCCCTCATATAAACGTATTTTCACGCATTTACAGAGAAGACCCAGATCAGACGGCTCCTAGAGTAGCCGTCTGATCAGGGTCTGCTCTGTTTGCTAATAGAGTTTGATAGATCTGTTTCTTTGCTTTCTAAAATGTCTATAATGTAACGCATTCCATATTTCTTTATAACTATTTTGTTAATGAATATTCAGTAGCTATTGAAATTTGGCCTCAGTGCAGAACAGGGAAAGGGTTAACCCTTACTGTGTGGGACGTGAGTCACCAATTTCCTTTGCAAACAGTGTAGACCCAGATGAAAGGGCTCCCAGAGGAGCCATCTCATCAGAGTCTGCACTGTTTGTCCTGTTATTACACTTTTCTTTAGAAAAATCCCTAAATATTCACAATAATCTTGACCTGTTTAAATTTTGGAATAGTCCATTTGAAAATTCAGGGTTGAAAGCCTCTAAGGTTTAAGATTTTAGCATTAAAGAGAGCTACTAATGCTTTATTTCAAACCCTTTTTCACACATTTGCAGAAGTAGAATTAGATCAGACTGCTATTGTATGAGTCATCTGAGCTTGGTCTGCTCAGTTTATTTATAGATATGATTCTAGATTTTCTGCCATGGTAAAATAGTCTCTTGTTTGTAATGCAATAATAAGATTTCAGCTACCGATAATTAATTGCTTGTCCAATATGAACCAGTCCCTGCTCTACACTGGTGTGTACAGCTGAACAAGTCAATTCTACGCTGTTTTGATTAATTAACCCCTTAATTAACCCTTTACTCTTTTGATAGTTTAATTAACCCATTCCCAGCATAAGCTATTTTTAGATCCAACCACTTTGAGTAAATCTACCAGAAAGGAGCATTAACTAGAGAAAAGGAATTTTTTCGAATTGTGTAGTTCTGAAACTATGGTGATAAATAGAGCATTTGCTCCATAGGAGCAAATGCTCTATTTATCACAATGGTTTCAAGAAGTGACTTTTACAGTGGCGTAGAAAGGCGTATTTATGGTGGAATGGAAAGGGTTAAAGGAAACTAACTATTGCCTTGCTGTGAAAAAATAATGTCTGGTTGATTTTGGATCTGGTGCGATATCGACTACTTCCGATTTGATCAACTGGCCCCGTGTTCACAAAAAATATAAAATTAGGATCAGTCTCAGTCTCATTGAACTTCATTTTCAGAGTCACTTGAGCTTGATCGGAAAATTGGTGTTCACGAAGCACAAGTTGATCCTGATTCTTTGAGCCGAAAATCGGTCTCAAGCTCGTGTTATTTTGTCAATGATTAAGCAGGTTTAGCGGAAGAACTCTTCTTTTGGAGGCGCGATTGTCGTCTGTTGTCAATATAAACAGTAATAGCCGCCATCTGCCATAGAAAGACAAAATGTCAGTTGGTCAGAGCCTGACCACCTCGTCGCAATAAAGCTGATAAATCGGCTTTACAGCAAACTGTTTTCAAACTTTAAGGGGTTGACGATTAAATTTAGCCATTTGAATTCAGAATTATGGGATACATATAATATTCTGAACCTCCTTATTATCAGGATGAAGAATCAGCTCAACTTGAGACTGATTTTAGGCTCAGGTTTGAGCCGGATTCTTTGTGAACACCAAACTTTGAAACCGATCTTGAGATGACCAAAAAATTTTATCCTGAGCCTGAAAATCAAGCTCAAGACGTTTTGTGAACAGTGGCCTGGTTGAGAATCTCTTAACTAAATGTCAAACAGCTTTGGTCCAGAGGAGATTCAAAATTACACAGCGTCTCATCTGGACCCATGCATGTTCCGCTCTCAAAGAGTTAACCTTCTTCAGGGGCAGTTTGATATGGGTCTCATGATCAGCTAGTGTTTTAATAAGAAGGGAGATAACTGCATTATGATTAGAATTATTAATCAATGCATACTGGTCTCCCTTTACGAAGTTCAAGGTATGTTTAATTAATTTGATTCATGTTGTGAACAGATACCACTGATAGATGTAAGAGTTAGATAGTAAGCAATTAAAAAAAACTTTTTGCACTTTTAGATGCAAACACTAGCATTGCTGTTGTTTTTTCATTTATTTGTCAGACATGGTCATCAAACATAATCGCTCTACAGTGAGTGTATAAAACTGGTTAACCCTAACAGTGCGGGACCCAAGTCACTAATGTCCTTTGCAAACAGTGTAGACCCAGATGAGAGGGCTCCTAGGGGAGCCGTCTCATCAGGGTCTACACTGTTTGTCATGTTACACTTTTCTTTAGAAAACATCCCTAAATATTCACTATAAGCTTGACCTATTTGAATTTTGGAAGAGTCCATTTGAAAATTCAGCGTTGTAAGGGTTAAATATAATTACTTTACTGTAGATGCCTTTTGTTAAACTGTCGCTGTTTAACCCTTTACTCCATAAATATGCCTTTCTAACATCTTTGCAAACAAAGTAGATCCAGATCAAACAGCTCCTGAAGGAGCCGTCTGATAAGGGTCTGCTCTGTTTGCTTATGACAGTTTATTCCATGGCCTGTGTTTATTTGTCTTTATAAATATTAATTTAATTAACCCTTCGCTTGCTGAATTTTAAAATACTTTTCTCCTTCTTTACCCATGCCCTGTTGTATAATTACATTTATCTTCACTGTGTACAAGTATTTCGCTGTGCAATCACTGCTGTGGAGTGCACTGGTTGCACAACCAACTTGTAAATAGTGCAGACCCTGTTGAGACAGCTCCTGCAGGAGCTGTCTCATCTGGGTCTTCACTATTTACAGGTACATATATTGACATGAATAGCAAGCGAAGGGTTAAATACTCAGGGTGTCATTATTTCTTATTGAATAAATTGTTAATAATCATGAGAGAAATAATGACATCATGAATATTAATGAGCCAAACTATGTTAAAAGCACTATTAAAAAAATGTTTGATTGACTGGCAGAGAGTGAAGAATCGGATCTATATAATTTCATAAGCAAACAGCTGACCCTGATCAGACGACTCCTCTAGGAGCCCTCTAATCTTGGTCTACTCTGTTTCCAACTGCGTGAAAATGCTTTTATATGAGGGAAAGAGTTAATCTATTCAAAAGAAGTCTAACTGTTAGGTTTTAATCCATTCCCTCATATTGATGCCTTTTGACATCTCTGTAAAAGTTCCTTTTTGAAACCATTGTGATAAAAGGAGCATTTGCTTCAAGTAGAGCAAATGCTCTACTTATCGCAATGGTTTCAAAAGTACACAACTCTAGTCTAACAGTTTCCTTTCTTCTAGTTAATGCTCCTTTTCAGTAGAGGTTTATTCAAAGAGGTTGGGTCTAAAAATAGCCCATTAGGATTGGGTTAATTACTACGTAGGCTGATATTGTTGTCTGCTTTAATTAACCCTTTCCCTCATACAAACGTGTTTTCACGCATTTACAAATAGAGTAGACACAGATCAGATGGCTCCTCTAGGAGCCGTCTGATCAGGGTCTACTCTGTTTGCTAATAGAATTTGATAGAACTGTTTCTTTGCTTTTTAAAATATCTACAATGTTCCGCCTTCCATATTTCTTTATAACTATTGTGTTAATGAATATGTGGTAGGTATTGAAATTTGGCCTAAATACAGAACAGGGAAAGGGATAATGCCTTGCTCTTCCTCTTCAAAACTACAGGAAGGGTATCTGTTACATGTACAAAATGAAATTAAAAATGAATGAATGTTAGAATAAACCTGATTTTTATGCCCCCCAGATCAAATCTGGGGGGCATATTGTTTTTGCCCTGTCTGTTTGTTTGTCTGTTTGTCTGTTTGTTTGTCAGCAACTTTAACATTGGTCATAACTTTTGAGCCAGTACAGATAGAGACTTGATATTTGGTATGCATATGTATCTCATTAAGTCGCACATTATGAGGGGTGACATGTCAAGGTCAAGGTCATCCTTCAAGGTCAGAGGTCAAATATATGGGTCAAATCACCGACTTTAACATTGGCCATAACTTTTAGACCAGTAGAGATAGAGATTTGATATTGGCATGCTTGTGTATCTCATGAAGCCGCACATTTTGAGGGGTGACATGTCAAGGTCAAGGTCATCCTTCAGGGTCAAAGGTCAAATTGTCTGTTTATTGTCTGTAACTTTAACGCAACCTTAACATTGGTCATAACATTTGAGCCAATACAGATAGAGACTTGATATTTGGTATGCATATGTATCTCATAAAGCCGCACATTTTGAGGGGTGACATGTCAAGGTCAAGGTCATCCTTCAAGGTCAGAGGTCAAATATATGGGTCAAGTCACCGACTTTAACATTGGCCATAACTTTTGGACCAGTAGAGATAGAGACTTGATATTTGGCATGCATGTGTATCTCATGAAGCTGCACATTTTGAGGGGTGAAGGTCAAGGTCATCTTTCAGGGTCAAAGGTCAAATTGTCTGTTTCTTTGTCTGTAACTTTAACATTGGTCATAACTTTTGAGCCAGTATAGCTAGTGACTTGATATTTGGCGTGCATATGTATCTCATAAAGCCGCACATTTTGAGTGGTGACATGTCAAGGTCAAGGTCATCTTTAAAGGTCAGAGGTCAAACACATGGGTCAAATCACTGACTTTAACGTTGGTCATAACTTTTAAGCAAGTACAGATAGAGACTTGATATTTGGCATGCAAATGTATCTCATAAAGCCGCACATTTTGAGGGGTGGCATGTCAAGGTCAAGGTCATCCTCAAAGGGCAGAGGTCAAACATGGGTCAAATCACTGACTTTAACATTGGCCATAACTTTTGAACCAGTACAGATAGAGACTTGATATGTGGCATGCTTGTGTGTCTCATGAAGCTGCACAGTGTGAGCGGTGAAATGTCAAGGTCATCCTTCAGGGTCAAAGGTCACCAACTTCAAATTGGCCATAACTTTTGAACCATTAGAGATAAAGTCTTGATATTTGGTATGCATGTGTATCTCATGAAGCTGCACATTTTGGGGGTGACATTTAAAGGTCAAGGTCATCTTTCAGGGTCAAAGGTCACCGACTATAACATTTGCCATAACCTTTGAACCAGTAGAGATACAGACTTGATAGTTGGTATATGTGTGTTTCTCATTTGGCTGCACAGTTTGAGGGGAACATGTCAAGGTCAAGGTCATCCTTCATGGTCAGAGGTCACCAACTTTAACATTGGTCATAACTTTTGAACCAGTAGAGATACAGACTTGATATGTGATATGCATGTGCACCCCATGAAGCTGCACATTTTGAGGGGTGACATGTCAAGATCAAGGTCATCCTTTAGGGTCAAATATCATATCGAGGGGGCATAGTGTTTCACAAACACATCTTGTTGTTATATGATGTAGATTTGATTTTAACCCTTTACTCCATATATACGTCTTTCTAAGCCTTTGCAAACAGAGTAGACCCAGATCAGTAGGCTCATGTGCATGTAGTAGCCATCTGATCAGGGTCTGCTCTGTTTCTTTATGATATAATATAGCTTAGTATGTTTCTAAAGTTTCTGCCATGGAGGAGCTTTCTGCATGACTTTCACCCTGCATTAAGCTGCCACATGCCTCCAAGATCAATATTTATACTTTCTGTCAGCAAGATTATGTGCTGTGTCAGTGGAACAGTATCTTACCCCATATGGGGTCAGAAAATGTATGTGTCTGTGAGATATAATACCCGGTAAGTGAAATATCAGGAAAGGATGAGAATGTTTTGGAGTTTCTCTTTCAACACTTTTTGATGAATATGTAATAATCTTGGCATCCAGATTAGATCTAGACAAGGTGCTGAGATTATTTCAGCAGTTCATCGGGATCCAAAATTCTGATCAAAGCTGTTACAAGGAATGTAAGAGAAATTATAGCTTAGAAACTTTTGGAGACATAAATTTTGGCAAATTTTACAAACTTTATGTTATGCAGTGCCTTCAGAAATGATGTATATCTTGAAAAAGATCACCACATCTAACCGTATACATGTACCTCATGCATATTCATGTAAGAAATAATGATATCATGTATATTAATTAGATCTAGGTGAATTTTGTAAATGGCTAATACAGACATTTCTGGTCATGGCAGAAATTGATTGGTATAATCACATCTAATGTATTCTCCCTAATAAACTCCTCCACTCAAATAATTTAACATGCCCCCTTACCCTTTTTATACGCCCACCTAATAAAGGTGGTCGTATATTGTCGTGGCCCTGTCCGTCCGTCCATTCGTTCGTTCGTTCGTTCGTTCGTTCGTTCGTCCGTCAACATTTTGTTTGTCCGCTGTTTTCTGGGAAAACTATTTGACAGATATTAATGAAATTTCACACAAATGTTAAATGCATCAAGATCTGAAGCTGAGTTGATTCTGAGGTTCATTTGATTTTTCATTTCAGAGTTATGGCCCTTGTCCTTAAAATTATGCAAATAGTTTGTCCGCTGTTTTCTGGGAAAACTATTTGAGAGATATTAATGAAACTTCACAGAAATGTTTAATGCATCAAGATCTGAAGCTGAGTCGATTCTGAGGTTCATTTGATTTGTCGTTTCGGAGTTATGGCCCTTTTACTTAAAAAAAAATGCAAATAGTTTGTCCGCTGTTTTCTGGGAAAACTATTTGACAGATATTAATGAAACTTCACACAAATGTTTAATGCATCAAGATCTGAAGCTGAGTTGATTCTGAGGTTCATTTGATTTTTCATTTCAGAGTTATGGCCCTTGTCCTTAAAAAATATGCAAATAGTTTGTCCGCTGTTTTCTGGGAAAACTATTTGAGAGATATTAATGAAACTTCACACAAATGTTTAATGCATCAAGATCTGAAACTAAATTGATTCTGAGGATCATTTGATTTTTCGTTTCAGAGTTATGGCCCTTGTCCTTAAAAAATAGTGCAAATAGTTTGTCCGCTGTTTTGTGGGAAAACTATTTGAGAGATATTAATGAAACTTCACACAAATGTTTAATGTATCAAGTTCTGATGCTGAGTCGATTTTGAGGTTTATTTGATTTTTCGTTTCGGAGTTATTGCCCTTTTACTTAAAAAAATGCAAATATATGCAAATAGTTTGTCCGTTGTTTTCTGGCAAAACTGTTTTACAGATATTAATGAAACTTCATACACATGTTTAATGCATCAAGACCTGAAGCTAAGTCGATTCTGAGGATCATTTAATTTGTTGTTTCGGAGTTATGGCCCTTGCACTTAAAAAAATAATGCAAATCTATGCAAATATGAGGATGGCCATAACTTTTTCATTTGAAATGATATTTACTTCAATTTTTTTATATGGTTAAACCTTAATGTGAATTTTCACATATATTGCGGGGGTTTTGATATGTCATTTTATTCTAAAGTTATGGTCCTTGAACTTCGTGTGTTCGTTGCTTTGTTAGTCGGTCAACTTTTAGTTTGTCTTTTTTTTTCTGGGAAAACTATTAAAATGATATAAATGAAACTTAAGACAAATGTTTTAAGCAACAAAATTTGAAGCTGAGTTTATTTTGAGGTTCATTCAGTTTGTCTTTACAGAGTTATGGCCGTTGCACTTTACAAAAATCTGCAAAAATGAGGATTAGCTGTAACTTTTTTATTTAATAAGATATTCACTTCATTTTTTTAAAAAATAGTATCACCTTAATATGGAAATCAAGATCTGAAGCACAGATTAGAAAATGTCAACACTTATAAGGCATGTTGAATCAGAGAAAGTTTGCAAGTGGGCGTATTATGTACAGTATGCGGTACTCTTGGTTTTTTTTCCCGGGGGTGGGGTGAGGGGGGGGGGGGGGGGGGATAACGATTTTGAACAACTAAAACCATTAATTCATTAATTAACCTTTTCCTGAATGAATATTCATGTAAGAAAATATGACGTCATGAAAATTAATCAGATAAATATGTTATAATAGCACAATGTCATGCACACAGGAATTTTTGACCAATTGGCAGATACTGTATCTACATATCTATATTATATGATGAGCTAACAGAGCAGACCCTGACCAGACTTCTCCTATCTGGGTCTACTCTGCTTGCAAAGGTGTAAAAAGGTGTATTTATGGAGTCAACGGTTAATTAACCCATTCCCCATAGCGGCTTTCTGCATTGCGATCATTTTTGCATTAACTTTTTTACTCCATGAATATTTATATCAGAAATACTGACATTATGAATATTAATTCTTGGTTTACTCTGTTTGCAAAGGCGTTAGGTGTATCTGTGGAGTAAATGGTTAATAAATGCCAGTATATTCTCATGGCTTAGTGTTCTGGGAGAAATATTTCAAAAACGGCCAAGTCGTAATCCACTTGACATCTTACAGAGTATTTAGTATCAAATGAACCTGAATTTTTTTATAGTGGCCATGGTTTAACCCTTTCTCTCATATAAACGTTTTTTCACGCATTTGCAAACAGAGTAGACCCAGATCAGATGGCTCCTAGAGGAGCCGTCTGATCAGGGTCTGCTCTGTTTGCTAATAGAATTTGATAGATCTGTTTCTTAGCTTTCTAAAATGTCTACAATAACTATTTTGTTTATGAATATTCAGTAGGTATTGAAATTTGGCTTAATTACAGAACAGGGAAAGGGTTAATAGATGATGACATGACTGGCCTTTGCATACTGCTTTACAGATGAGATCTCTATTCAATCAGATATGATTCCAAATGTATACTTGATCAGGATCAAAACTATTGGACACTTAGTCAAATGATCCAAAAACAAGAAACTTGATAAAAAAATAAATGAAGCAGACAAAATAGAGCAGTCAACATTTTTGTAACAGGACAAGGGTCACAATTATTAAGATTTCTAAGTTGTTTGTTCATCAAGGGTATTACATGTATTTCTATTTTGAGGCCCACACAACAATGCTCTTGAATGATATTTTATAAATAGCATAAGGGACATAAAAAAGCTCTGCAGCACAGAATCCTTCGAAAAATTTGCACGCTACTTTACTAAATTACATAGTAAATCACACAACCACTGCAGAGATGTGTTTTAGTTATTTATGAAGTGAAAGAGGAAACTTTAAAAGTTTCTGCATGAAGTGGATTTTATTTAAAGTGTCGAAATTTATTTTCTAAACATCTGTTGTTCGGTATTTTGTACAGTGAGTGAGTTCGGCTTCATAAGAGAATAATAATTACCTGCTGCTTAAATTTCTATCTGCTTCAAATACTCTATGTAATAATTTCTTCTGTTTTCTGTAAAAGAAAATTAGTCAAACAGCCAAGATCCTAATGAGAAGATTAATTACTGTCGTCTCATCTGGATCAACGCCATTTGCATAGGTTATCAGGATTGCGCCCCATAGCATGCTGAGTGTTAGTGGTTGGACTTGTTTATTGGGTGCGGGGTATTGCAGCAAACGAGAATTCATAACGGTTTTCAGGCTTGCTGCAGTAACACATGTGAAACCTAGTAACTGCTACAGATTCATGCAAGTGGGATCTCTTTAACTCTTAAAACGCTGAAGTTTCTAATGGACTGTTCCAAAATTCAAACAGGTCAAGTTTATGGTGAATATTTAGGGATTTTTCTAAAGAAAAGTTTGAAATGACAAACAGTGCAGACCCTGATGAGAGGGCTCCTCTGGGAGCCCTCTCATCTGGGTCTACACTGTTTGCAAAGGACATTAGTGACTCGAGTCCCGCATTGTAAGGGTTAAACCTTTATCATGCTTAGCAATTAATGTCTGCATAAAAGTGTTTTCTGGTTATTTTTTTTGTTTAATTAATTCGGTTTATTCATTTTATAATTTTGTTGTCAAAAACACATGCAGAATGTCAAACAGTTTGGATTCTAGTGAGATTTTGACTGACTGTGTATCTGTCTGGGTTCCAAACTATCAGCAGTGACATTCACAAGTTTGCCCCAGAGCGTATTAAAGGTTTAAAAACTTTGATGGATTTTTCGCATTTCTTCAGGAAAGTTCATATTGGACTCATTTTGGATTATGATTCATAAACTGAAGATTGAAACAACCAAAAATAGACAGAAGTTTGATTTATACTAGAAATTGTTTGATTTATATCAAACTTGTCATACAGATTTGTGATCATTAATGAGGAGGAGATTACAGTATTTATTGTAGTATCTGTGTGATTATAGTTGAGATTAGTTTGATTTATCAATCTTCTCTAGTTCTATGGACTGACATATTTAACAGATAGTGGTTCTTTTGGAGATAACAAATTTGGGAGAGTTTTATGGACAAATTGATTTAACAATTTGTGACTTTTATTCATGGGTTCGATGGAGGAGCTAGATTTGGACGCACAGTATGAGAAGTACAGTAAGTATCAAAGCCACTGCCTTTTAACCCTTTCCTCCATAAATACGCCTTTCTACGCCTTTGCAAACAGAGAAGACCCAGATCAGATGTCTCCTTTAGGAGCCATCTGATCAGGGTCTGCTCTGTTTGCTTATGATGTAATTTAGATCTGATTCATCAATTTCTGCCAGGGCTAAAAATACCTGTGTCCATGTGCCTTTATAACAAATTACTGAAATTAATATTCTTGACATCATTATTTCTGACATGAATATCCATGGCGGATAGGGTTAACCCATTCCCTGTTCAATATTTATGTAAGAAATAATGACATATTAATCAGATTATGCCATTAAGAAATATGATCTATTATATTAATGAATGTTAATTAAATACATTTTTATAATGTAGGTCAAATAGAAAAACCATGTGAACACCCTAGAGATAACATTTGTAGTCGAATCTTCATGAAACTTCATCAGAATTATTGTTTTGATAAAATCTCCGACGAGTTTGAAAGTGGGTCACGTGGGATCAAAAACTAGTGAAAAACTTTGTGAAAACTCTAATGGTTACATTTTTGGTCCAATCTTCATGAAACTTAATCAGAATGATCATCTTGATAAAATCTCAGACAATTTAAGTTTGAAAGTGGGTCATATTGGGTCAAAAACTAGGTCACTAGGTCAAATAGTAGGACAACCTTGTGAACACTCTAGAGGTCACAATTTTAGCTGAATCTTCATGAAACTTTATCAGAATGATTGTTTTGATAAAATCTTGGAAGAGTTCAAAAGTGGGTCATGTGGGGTTAAAAACTATGTCACTACTTTAAATAGTAGGAAAACTTTGTGAATACTTTAAATGTTACATTTTTAGCCCAATGTTCGTGGAACTTGGTCAGAATGATTGTCTTAATAAAATCTCGGACGAGCTTGAAAGTGGGTCATGTTGTGTCAAAAACTAGGTTACTAGGTCAAATAGCAGGAAAACCTTGGGAACACTTTAGAGATCACATTTTAGCCAAATCTTCATGAGTTATTGTCCTGATAAAATCTTGGACGCATTTGAAAGTGGGTTACATGGGGTCAAAAAGTAGGTCACTTGGTCATATCTTTAAGAAAATCTTGTTTACACTCCAGCGGCCACATTTTTAGCCCAATCTTCCTCAAACTTGCTCATGTGCCTTTATAACATATTACTGTAATTAATATTCATGACATCATTATTTCTGACATGAATATTCATGGAGGAAAGGGTTAACCCATTCCCTGTTCTATATTCATGTAAGAAATAATGACATATAAACCCTTCGCTTGCTGAATTTTAGAATACATTTCTCCTTCTTTACCCATTCCCTGTTGTATAATTACATATATCTTCACTGTGTACAAGTAGTTCGCTGTGCAATTGCTGCTGTGGAGTGCACTGGTTGCACAATCAACTTGTAAATAGTGCTGACCCTGATGAGACAGCTCCTGCAGGAGCTGTCTCATCTGGGTCTTCACTATTTACAGGTAGGTATACTGACGCGAATAGCAAGCGAAGGGTTAATCAGATTATGCCATTAAGAAATATGATCTATTATATTAATGAATGTTAATTAAATACATTTTTTTAATGGTATATGAACACAGAAAGTTTTGCTCATGGCAGAAATTTTAGAACCAGTCTCTATATTATTTCTTAACCCATTTCTCCATAGGCTATTTTTAGACCCAGCCTCTTTGAGTGAATCTACCCAAAAGGAGCTTTTGCTAGAGAAAAGGAAAATTTTAGATTTTTGAAGTTTAAAACCATTGTGATAAATAGAGCATTTGCTCCTATAAGAGCAAATGCTCTATTTATCACAATGGTTTCAAGAAGTGGTTATTACAGAGGTGTAGAAAGGCAAATTTATGGAGAAAAGGGTTAACATGCCACTCAAAGCAATTGTCGTCTGCAAATATTGTCATCTACTTCAGCTTTCAAATGCAGATTTTCTCCATTTTCTTAGCTTCTTAGTGTCAGGCAGTTTGGATCCTGATTTGACAAACTGTTTCAATCCATCATTCTGGTCTAAGTAAAATGTTTGCAGTTGTTTGTTAACTTGCATATTGGGGGTTTTATGGCAGTTGTAATGATATTCATGTACATGTAATACAATTACTTTAGCCTTTGAAATGCTGAATTTTTAACCCTTAAAATGCTAAATTTTCAAATGGACTATTCAAAAATTCATACAGGTCAAGCTCATGGTAAATATTTAGGGATTTTTCTGAAGAAAAGTATAACATGACAAACAGTGCAGACCCTGATGAGAGGGCTCTAGTCTAGGAGCCCTCTCATCTGGGTCTACACTGTTTGCAAAGGATACTACTGGCTCGGGTCCCTCACTGTCAGGGTTAAAGAGGAATGGTCCATCATCAGTATGTAAAGATATAATTTGCAAGAAGATTTTGGATGACTAGAAGTGCAGACCTAATCAGAGGTCTACTCTAGAAACCATCTGATCTTGGTCTCCTGCATTCATTTATAGGGTTGGAACTGAGCAGTGATTGTCTGCAAATACTGCTGTTTGCTTTAACCCTTTCCCTGTTCTATATTTGTTCCAAATTTCAATACCAACTGAATATTCATGAACAAAATAGTTGTAATGAAATATGGAAGGAGGAACATTGTAGCCATTGCAGAAAGTAAAGAAACATATCTATCAAATTTCATTATCAAACAGAGCAAACCCTGATCAGACAGTTCCTATAGGAGCCATCTGATCTGGGTCTACTATGTTTGCAAATGCATTGAAAAGCATTTATATGAAGGAAAGGGTTAATGCACAAAGTAGAGTTTTTGTGACATTTCTTGTCTGTATACTGATGGAACACCTAGTTTCTGGGTGGACACCCAATTACTGGATCCAAACTGCTTACAAATGCCATCATAGTCAACCACTGAGTGCTTAAAGGGTTAATTATGTTATGTATAAGCAATACAGAGGAACTTAAAGTATTTTATTGGACGTTTGTGCCAGTAAATACTCTATCCATTCTACTCTGGCTAAACACAGTGTCAGCTGTCATCTGCAGTAAGTGTTGGGGGCTTTTCTCAAAGACTTTCAGGTAAAGGGTTAAGTGATCACACACATAATAACATAGGAGTTTTTTTTGCTCAGGGTGAGTTTTGGGAGACTTGAATGTCCGTCTTGCATTGTGCTTCGTCAACAATTTGCTTGTGAACACTCTAGTGGTCACAATGTTAGTCCGATCTTCATGAAACTTGGTCAGAATTATTTTCTTGATAAAATCTTCGAGAAGTTAGAGAATGGGTCACATTGGGTTAAAAGTAGGTCACTAGGTCAAATAGTAGGAAAACATTGTGAACACTCTAGAGATCACATTTTTAGCCCAATCTTCATGAAACTTGGTCAGAATGAGTGGCCTAATAAAATCTTGGAGGGATTTGAAAGTGGGTCATGTGGAGTCAAAAACTAGGTCACTAGGTCAAACAGTAGAAAAACCTTGTGAACACTCTAATTGTCACATTGTTTGCCAAATCTTCATGAAACTTAATCAGACTGACAGTCTTGATAAAATCTCAGACGAGTGGGTCAAAAACTAAGACACTAGGTCAAATAGTAGGAAAACCATGTGAACAGTCTAGTGGTCACAATTTTAGCTGAATCTTCATGAAACTTTATCAGAATGATTGTTTTGATAAAATATGGGATGAGGTAGAAAGTGGGTCATGTGGGGTTAAAAACTAGGTCACTAGGTTAAATAGTAGGAAAACTTTGTGAACACTCTAGAGGTCTTATTTTTAGCCCAATCTTCATGAAACTAGGTCAGAATAATTGTTTTGATAAAATCTCGGATGAGTTTGATATTGGGTCATGTTGGGTCAAAAACTAGGTCACTTAGTCAAATAGCAGGAAAACATGACTCTAGAGGTCACATTTTAGCCAAAATCTTCATGAAACTTTGTCAGAATGATTGTCCTGATAAAATCTTGGATGAGTTTGAAGTTTGATCATGGGTGGGGTGGGATAAAAAAAAAAGTAGGTCACTAGGTCAAATCTTAGAAAAATCACTCTAGATGGCACATTTTAGCCCAATCTTCATTGGTCAGAATGATTGTCTTGATAAAGTCAATATTGTTCTCCAAAACCACTGCTTATGATCCACTATCAACATTGTTCAAATATTATCCCTTGATCAATATTGGCCCCATCCTGGGGCTACCCAGCTATAATCTTAAATCTATGGTAATCAGGTGAGCGATTAAGGACCATCTTGGCCCTCTTGTTTAAAAGTAATTAACCCTTTCCCTCATATAAACGCCCTTTCATGCATTTCATGCATTTACAAACAGAGTTGACCTAGATCAGACAGGTCTTATAGGAGCCATCTTATCATAATTATAAAAAATAATCTATAAATATTCATGATATCATTATTTCTTAAATGAATATTCATGAAGTAAAGGGTTAATGTTTATCATAGGTAGCAAACAGTATCCAATCTGATGAGATTCTACTTTATCAATAGGGCAGATGATCTGGGTCTTAACTGTTTTCAACCCTATGATGGGGCTTACATTAATCAATGATCCCATTGTAATAACCTTTAGCATGCTGTAGGCGATTTTGTGATGACCTTTGTAAACAGTTTAGATCCAAATGCAGAGGTCCAGATAAGATGCGTAAATTAAAACATTTTCAAGAATAACTCTTTTATTTCTCCACCAAACCCTATGTTGTGACCACTCTTTAGAATCGTCTCAAAGAGACGATTCTAAAGAGTGGCCACAACATACAGTTTGATGGAGAAATGATGAATTTAGTATTTGAGTACCTTTATTGGTTGCTCTGCAAAAGAGACTCAGTATCTCATCAGGATCCAAACTGTTTTAAAAAACTCTGATTAGGCCATGGGAAAGACATATGTGAAACATGCCTGGTATTTTGACTGAGAAAACATTTTCCATTGACCCTTTCCTCCATAAATTCGCCTTTCTTCGCCTCTGTAAAGGTCACTTTATGAAACCATTGTGATAATAGACCATTTGCTCTTATAGTAGCAAATGCTCTATTTATCACGATGGTTCCAAAACTACACAATTTTAAACTATTCCTGTTCTCTACTAAATGGTCCTTTTCTGTAGATTGATTCAAAGATGTGTCTAAAACTAGCCTATGGAGGAAAGGGTTAAAGATCAAATTCTCGACCTGCTAAAAGTTGTTTTTATCTGACGCAGCATGCTTAGATCTCCTATTGTACCTCCCACAAAGTATCAGCCTAATTTGTATTCAAAATATAACACCATTTCTAATCTGCATAATCAGTTTTACATGAAAAACAGCGAATACTGGACAAAACAAATGCAAGACAGAGGGAATTAACCCATTAAATGCAAGAAACCAGCATACTGTCATTTGCAAACAGTGTAGACCCAGATCAGAGGGCTCCTAGAGGAGCCCTCTGATCAGGGTCGGCACTGTTTGGCATTCAAACTCATCTAGAGGTTATAACCCCTTCAGAGTGAATGGACTGTAGCTTTACACAATGATCGACCACTCCATCTTTGCAAATTCAGCGTTCAAAAGGTTAACCTCTTAACCCTTTCCTTCAGACAAACGCTTTTTCATGCATTTGCAAACAGTAGAGCCAGATCAGCCTGGCTTCTTTAGGAGCAGTCTGATCTGGGTTTGCTCTGTTTGCTTATGAAATTACATTTGACCTGACACCTACAGTACCAATAAATCATGACTGTGCATTTTCAGCTAATAAATGTTCATTATGGCTTTATTTCTTACATACATATTTAACCCTTTACTTGATAAATACACCTGTCTACGCCTTTGCAAACAGAGTAGACCTAGATCAGACGGCTCCTATAGGAGCTGTCTGATCAGGGTCTGCTCTGTTTGCTTATGGAATAATATAGATGTGATTCTATAGTTTCTGCTTTGGCAAAAACTTCATGTGTTAATATGCCATTTTGAAAACTAATCTAATTAATATTCACGATTTCATGATTTCTTACATGAATATTCATGGAGGAAATGGGAAAGGGTTAAAGGTCATGTTAGAAATAATTGACACTATGAGTATTTAGTAGCTGAATTTTTAAAATGGTACATTTAACACAGGTTTTTTTTAACCCTTTCCTCCATGAATATTTATGTAAGAAAAAATAATGTCATGAATGTTAATTAGATTTATTTGTTATAATATTTGCACATCAACACTGGCATTTTTAGCTATGGCAGAAACTATAGAATAATATCTATATTTTTATCATGAGCAAACAGAGCAGACCCTGATCAGACGGCTCCTATAGGAGCCTTCTGATCTGGGTCTGCTCTGTTTGCAAAGGCATCGAAAGGCGTATTTATGGAGGAAAGGGTTAACTATTGCAGACACAGTAGAATCAGGTCAATATCATGGCAAAAGCAAACAGAACATACCCTGAACAAAACTGACATCCTACATGAGGTATCTGATCCGGGTCGTCTCTGTTTGTAAAGGCATGGCTATGGAAAGGCATGTACATTAGGTAAAGGGTTAACGTTTGATAGCATTGTTGCGAATGAGAAAAATAAATAAAGAAAAGACAGCTTTGACAATTGAAACAAACTACATCTTTTAGCAGAAGAAATTGACTTAATAATGAAAAGTGTGTGCTATCTGTGACCGATGGTTGGGGCGGCCCCCTGATCACGTGATTGGGGAATTAGCGATCAAGCGGTGGCTAGGGGCCACCGCACAGTCCTGGTGGTTGATAATGCTGTAAACCACCGGCCACGAACTTCTCTCAAATTGTAGAAGTACCCTTTAATATTGTACAGGTATAAGGGCTTAGTCCCCCGACTGGAGACAGTAAATATACAAGTCCATTTCTTCTGTAGATATTGTATTTCCTTCACAATTTCTATATAAAGTTCACAGTTGATGTAATACAATATTTCAAATGTTAGTAGGCACTTAGATAGATAAGACAAACTTTGGTAGATAGACACATCTAAGGCAAACACCGTGTAATGAAGACTCTTGTAACTTAGACTAAAAAAACTCAGACTCAAACTTATCTAGCCTCTAAACTCTAAAAACTCTAACTGATAACTCCTTTCAATTTTTGAAATTGTTCTAATATTTTCTAAGGGGACAAGTAGGGAATTGATCAGTAACCAATGAAAATTCAGAATAGTAAATAGGAAATAAATTACTGACCAATAGCAAGCCTTGTGAGAAATCATAAGATCATCTAGTTTATCAATTTAACTATCAGTAATTAATATGTCTATTTGGAAAGGTGTGCATGCTTCAGTTTGGCAGGTTGACACTGGTCAAAGCCAAACTGATTATATCAGTCAGCTAAATTGTAATGGTGATGATAGCATGGCAATATTATGATCTGCCCTGCAGTTAGGAAGTCTAAATCATATTGCTGTCATAGCTATGCACTGATCAGAATCTAATATATTTTGTATATAGTGGTTTCTTAAATTGAATCTTAAATGAAGTATGATATAACTTTGAACATTAAATTGTATTGACCACAGGACTGTTCCAGGGAGAGTCAGACTCCTCTATGATGCCATTATCTAGCATCTCCTTCACCTGGCGTTCTGTCTCTCTACGCATATCTGGGCTCTGTCTGTAAGGAGCCTTTTTAATAGGTTTGTGATCCTCAGTCTCTATGCGATGAGAGAACAGATCCGTGAGTCCTAGTTCGGAAAAGTCTTTAGCAAAAGACTTGCGATTTTTGCCAATAAATATAAGAAGTTGGCGTTTTTGTTCTGTGGTGAGATCGGAATCATCTAGGGAAATACCTAGATCAAGAGCAACTTGAATATATTGCTCATCTGTGCGTATGTCAGAATTTGTTCTAGTAGCAGAAGGAGTCATGTGCATTGAGTTAACAAATTCAGAGATTTCAGACTGATTATCGGTGACTTTTGTAATGTCAGCTGAGTTGATTCCTGAAAGAACCGAAACTCTTGTATTCTTTTTGAGAAATACTGGAAGTGAAGTTGGGTTCATGAGACGGTACTGAATTTTACCATCTGAAACTTTTGCTAAACATTTGCCACCCGCCAATTCTTCTTTAGCCAAATGAATTGGTGGCTCACAAAGAACAATTTCACCATCTCTGAATTTGCTAGTTTTCAATGGAATAAGGTATTCAGAATGAGGGGGAATGACATGAGAAGAATAAGTTTTGCCAAAGTCTGTTTTGTAACTATCAGTAGTAGAAAGCACAGAAATGTTGACTGAATTATCTGAATTTTGTATGGAAATAGCACCTGAAGAGAAATTTATTTGCAAGTTTTCTTTCTGTAAGAAGTCTCGGCCAAGAATAATTTGTTCATTTAGTCTTTCGAATACATGGAAAGTATGTTCGAAAGGGTAGCCATCAATAAGGAAAGATAGAGTGATGGTACCTAGCACAGAGTGAATCTCACCACAAACACCAGATACATTAGGGATTATAGCACTATCATACTGAATGTTTTTGAATAACCTATGTAGGACATTTTTACGTATACAAGAAATTGTAGCCCCAGAATCTAATAAAGCTTTAAACTCTTTCTCTGCAATTTGAACAGGAAGTTTACCATTATTATCTACTGAAGAAATTAAAGATACTGTAGGATTTGTAGCACAATTATGCAAAATGCTAGAACACACCTGTTTAGAGCACTGCCAAGGAACCTGGTATTTGGAAGCCATTGTTTAAACTTTTGTATTTGATTGCTAAATTTGCAAAAATTAAATAGATTAAGTAAATAATCTAGCAAAAGCAAATTAATTTACTATGAGTAGTTAATTAGACGAGTAAGTGAAATAACAATTTGTTCTACAAACTTTATGGTTTGAATGAAAATTTTGAACGCACTTCAGTACATGAAGAATATAGCAGTTATCATTTTCAGCACATTTAAGGTGTTATAATAATGCTGAAAGAAGTAAAATGTGAAAAGTAGTAAACTGCTGTCTTTGTAACAAAAATATAACAATATGTATAACAAGTGTATAGAATTATTTAGGTTTGTACGATGTAAACTTTCTGTACAAAATAAATTCTATCAACTGTTTCAATGCAAGTAGAACAATATAGCACAAAATGTAGTAATTTCACTTACCCTAAGAAAATAGCACTAGTAGAATCTAGGTATTGTCACATATTCTGTTATAATGTCATAGTTGAAAATTGGCACTGGCTACTGGTCCTTGGTTGACAGAATGGTCTGGAAATGGCTGTTGTACGTAGTAGTATGGCTCTGGCACTTCAGTAGGTTAGGAATAGTTATTATGGAATGTCTATTCGCCTGTCCTTCATGGATGGTAATATTCCTTGCTTGGCATGTAACAGCAAAAGGACCTGGTTTCCGGATCTTGGTACCTCGGGGATTCTCCACCATAAAAAGCTGTGACCGATGGTTGGGGCGGCCCCCTGATCACGTGATTGGGGAATTAGCGATCAAGCGGTGGCTAGGGGCCACCGCACAGTCCTGGTGGTTGATAATGCTGTAAACCACCGGCCACGAACTTCTCTCAAATTGTAGAAGTACCCTTTAATATTGTACAGGTATAAGGGCTTAGTCCCCCGACTGGAGACAGTAAATATACAAGTCCATTTCTTCTGTAGATATTGTATTTCCTTCACAATTTCTATATAAAGTTCACAGTTGATGTAATACAATATTTCAAATGTTAGTAGGCACTTAGATAGATAAGACAAACTTTGGTAGATAGACACATCTAAGGCAAACACCGTGTAATGAAGACTCTTGTAACTTAGACTAAAAAAACTCAGACTCAAACTTATCTAGCCTCTAAACTCTAAAAACTCTAACTGATAACTCCTTTCAATTTTTGAAATTGTTCTAATATTTTCTAAGGGGACAAGTAGGGAATTGATCAGTAACCAATGAAAATTCAGAATAGTAAATAGGAAATAAATTACTGACCAATAGCAAGCCTTGTGAGAAATCATAAGATCATCTAGTTTATCAATTTAACTATCAGTAATTAATATGTCTATTTGGAAAGGTGTGCATGCTTCAGTTTGGCAGGTTGACACTGGTCAAAGCCAAACTGATTATATCAGTCAGCTAAATTGTAATGGTGATGATAGCATGGCAATATTATGATCTGCCCTGCAGTTAGGAAGTCTAAATCATATTGCTGTCATAGCTATGCACTGATCAGAATCTAATATATTTTGTATATAGTGGTTTCTTAAATTGAATCTTAAATGAAGTATGATATAACTTTGAACATTAAATTGTATTACTTGAAAATATCAAATTAAACTTATGAGTATGAAATTATTATGTAAGAATTTATAATAATATTTAAATGTAAAAAATGAGTTTGGAATGCTAGGTTACATATCCATTGCAATGCTGAATACTCAAATAGACTATTCCAAAATTCAGACAGATAGATTCAGCGTACCATGAATAATCAGGGAATTTTTAAAAAAGAAAAGTGTAACATGACAAACAGTGTAGATCCTGATGAGAGGGCTCCACTAGGAGCCCTCTCATCAGGATCTACACTGTTTGCAGATTCCGTTAGTGACTCGTTTCCCCAGCACTACAAAGTTTATAGGGTTTCTTTCTGGGCCACGCTTCAATTTCCCTCTCTGATAATTATTTGGACTGTTTGTAATTGAAAGACACATCAACTGACTGATGCCCCAGGATCGGCAATAAATATTTACTCATTCATTTTGTTTGTTTACACTTACAAATACAGGAGAGCATGGGGTATTTCAAAGATCACAGGTCTGGGAGTAGTAAGACATACAAGAGCTGTAGACAGTAATTACCAGTTGATTGCAAAAATAATCCTTTTCCTCATATAAACACTTTTTCAATCCTTTGCAAACAGAGAAGATCCAGATCAGATGTCTTCTATAGGAGCCATCTGACCAGGGTCTGCTCTGTTTGCTTGTGACATGTTACAGATTTGATTCTACATTTTTACCCTAAATATTTAACATTATAAAAATTCAGCTAATAAGTATTCATGATATCATTATTTTTTACATGAATTTTGAACAGGGACAGGGTTAACCCTTTCCTTGATCCATGTTTATTCCGTATTTCAATACCTATTGAATAATCATGTACCAAATATTTATAATGAAATATTGAAGCTGAAATATTGTAGTCATTTTAGAAACTAAAGAAACAGATCTATCAAATTCCATTAGCAAACAGAGCAGACCCTGATCAGGGTCTACTCTGTGTGAAAATGCGTTTATATTGAGGGAAAGAGTTAAGGAGTCAATAATTCATATGTACCTTAACTCTGCATGATATCTGGCTTTAAAGGACAAGAGTAAACCTATTTGAACTTGGGTATTAAAATAACTTCATGATTATTCATTAGCTGAATTTTCATAATGTAAAATTTTCAAGGGAATTTTTTGCCCTAGCAAAAGCTGTAGATTCAGATCTATATCAAACAGAGAAGACTCCAATAGGAGCCGTCTGATCTGGGTCTTCTCTGTTTGCAAATGCATGAAAAAGCATTTTTGTGCAGGAAAGGATTAATTTATTCATGTTAATACAAAAGTATGGCTATTATGGTTGAGGCTAAATTTCCCTATATGGCTGTAGTGGATACTGAGGGGACACATTGCCAAGAATACTAAAATTATTGTAATTCTTGAAAAACAATTGGCTGCAAGGCAGTAAGCTGGCGGCTATATTTCAAACAGTTGGACCAATATTCTTATATCACAGTAGACCATAATTATGACCATTTGTCTCAGGTGAGTTATGAACACGTGCCTCTCTTATTAATTATGTCTATGCTGAATATTGCAAGATGAATGGTCCATTAGCATATAACTATACAGTCCAAAGGCTTAAATTTGCTGGATTGTCACCCTTTCTTACACATTAGATTGCAAACAGAGTATACCCAGATCAGACAGCCGTCCCTAATCAAAAAGCTTCTATAGGAATCCTTTGATTTGGGTCTGCCACCACTCATTTCCCACATTCAAATGGTTAACCCTTTCCTTCATATAAACACCTTTTCATGCATTTGCAAACAGAGTATATTCAGATCAGGTGGCTCCTATTGGAGCTGTCTGATCATGGTCTGCTGTGTTTGCTTATGGTATAATTTAGATCTGATTCTATACAGTTATTGTCTGAGTCAAAATGTCCTATGTATATATGCCCTTGGAACCAATATTAATCCATTATCTCATAGGCTTTTTAGCTCACCAGAGCACAAAGTGCTCAGGGTGAGCTTTTGTGATCGCCTGATGTCCGTCGTCGGGCGTCGTTCGTCGTCAACAATTTGAACCTTTAAAAATCTTCTCCTCTGAAACTGGAAGGTTCTCAGCTTTCATATTTGGCACATAACATCATGTACAGGTCCTCTACAAAAGTTATATAAATTATGCCCTTGGGATCAAAATTGGCCCTGCCCCTGGGGTGGCTAGTTTTCAATAGAAACAAATAGAGAAAACTTTGAAAATCTTCTCCTCTGAAACTGGAAGGTTCTCAGCTTTCATATTTGGCACATAGCATCATGATCATGTTCTCTACAAAATTATATAAATTATGCCCCTGGGGTCAAAATTGGCCCCGCCCCAGGAGTGGCCAGTTTTCAATAGAAACAATAGAGAAAACTTTGAAAATCTTCTCCTCTGAAACTGGAAGGTTCTCAGCTTTCATATTTGGCACATAGCATCATGTTCAGGTCTTCTACAAAAGTTATATAAATTATGCCCCTGGGGTCAAAATTGGCTCCGCCCCAGGGGGTGCCCAGTTTACAGTAGAAACCTATATGTGAAAACTTTGAAAACCTTCTCCTCTGAATCTGGAAGGTTCTCATCTTTCATATTTGGCACATAGCACCACGATCAGGTCCTCTACAAAAGTTATATAAATTATGACCCTGGGGTCAAAATTGGCCCCGCCCCAGGGGTGGTCATTTTTCAATATAAACATATAGTGAAAACTTTGAAAATAATTCTCTGAAACTAGAAGGTTCTCAGCTTTCATATTTGGCAAATAGCATCATGTTCAGGTATTTCAGAAAAAAATATATAAATTATGCCCCTGGGGTCAAAATTGGCCCCGCCCTAGGGGTAGCCAGTTTTAAAAAGAAACAAATAGTGAAAACATTGAAAATCTTCTTCTCTGAAACTGGAAGGTTCCCAGCTTTCATGTTCAGGTCCTCTACAGAAGTTGTATAAATTATGCCCCTGGGGTCAAATTTGGCCCCACCCCAGGGCCGTCTAGTTTTCAATAGAATCATATAGTAAAAACTTTGAAAATCTTCTCCTCTGATTGTCTGGTGAGCGATATCAGGGCCATTCTGGCCCTCTTGTTTTTAGACCCAACCACTTCGAATAAATCTACCAAAAAGGAGCATTTACTAGAGAAAAGATTTTTTTTTGAATTCCTATAAAGCAAATGCTCTATTTATCACAATGGTTTCAAAAAGTGACTTTTACAGAGGCGTAGAAAGGCGTGTAGTTATGGAGGAAAGGGTTAATGAATGATATCATTATTTCTTCCATGAACATTGAACAGGTAACGGGTTAACTGTAGAGAGCTTTCAGTATGAAAAGCTTAGATTTGCTGGAGCATTTTAAATGATATACAATTATGCAGACTTGATCACAGGGCTGCTCTAGGAGCTGTCCCATCTGGATCTGTAACGGAATTTGATAGTTCTGAGGCTTTCTTTATTTTCTAAAATGGCTACAATGTTCCACCATCCATATTTCATTATACATGTAACTATTTTGTCCATGAATATTCAGTAGCTATTGAAATTAGGAATATTCACAAGACAGGGAAAGGGTTAATCAACACAAACCAAACCAAACCTCAGATAAGAGACTGGGTTACTCAGCGTCTCATCTGGTTCCTTCTGTTTGCAGTTGTGAATAGCAGGATACGGGTAATTTAGAGCCTAATCTGACGCTGGACATAGAGGCAGTGACTAATATGGGTTTGCAAATATTTGAATACAGTAAAACCTCTCTATAACGACCACTAAATTGTGTTAACCATTTCCCTCATGTAAATGTGTTTTCACACATCTGCAAACAGAGTAGACCCAGATCAGACGGCTCCGAGCCATCTGATCAGGGACTGCTCTGTTTGCTAATAGAATTTGATAGATCTGTTTCTTTACTTTCCAAACTGTCTACAATATTCCACCTTCCATATTTCTTTATAACTATTTTGTTAATGAATATTCAGAAGGTATTGAAATTTGGCCCACACACAGAACAGGGAAAGGGTTAATTAGTTGGTATTTAGGGCAGGTGGCAGCTTTAAGCAAGGTGAAAGTAAAACAGAACTGTTTTACTTTCACCTTGCTTTAAGCAGCCACCCGCCTTTAACACAAAATACTTGATGTAATTTAGTGGCCGTGACACTGCCAAAATAATTTTGTGCAATGCTTTGATCAGCTAATGGTCCGCAGAGGGTCTTTTTCCAGATTTTTTCATCCAATTTGAATCAAACAAATTCTCCGGGATATTGACATTGCATCAATGAATAAAATTTGCCATGCCAGTGTTTTTGCATCTGTGAGCTAGAGAAAGCTATAGAGAGATTTCATGGACAATCAGATGCCATCTTCATAAATTAGCGTCTCTCTCTGTGGAAGAATAATGACATCATGAATATTTATTAGCTGCATTTTTATGTCATATGTACACAGGATGTTTTGGATCAGGCAGAGACTGTAGCATCAGCATCTGTATCTATACTGTAAGCAAACAGAATAGACCCAGATCAGATGGCTTCTATAGAAGCCATCTGATCTGGGTCTACCCTGTTTGCAAATGTGTGAAAAGATGTTTAAACCCTTTGAATGTGGGAAATGAGTGGTGGCATTTTAAATAGTGTAGACCCAGATCAAAGGATTCCTATAGGAGCTTTTTTATCAGGGTCTGCCTCGTTTGT
The DNA here is from genome assembly GCA_963576725.1 of Azorinus chamasolen. Classification (NCBI taxonomy): domain Eukaryota; kingdom Metazoa; phylum Mollusca; class Bivalvia; order Cardiida; family Solecurtidae; genus Azorinus; species Azorinus chamasolen. The sequence continues at coordinate 55,515,640 of OY755239.1, read as the reverse complement.
TATTCAAACTCCTATGACAAATTGAACCCATTTATTTTTATATGTCCCCCAAACGAAGTGTGTGTGTGTGTGGGAGGGGGGGGGGGACAAATTGTGTTTACTTCGTTTCTTCTTCTTATTGTTGTTGTTTTCTGATTCTGATTCTTATTCTTGATCTTTAGTAGTAGTTATTTTTCAGCCCACATGTTTTCAAATACCAGTCAGATAATATTCAAATGTATGTTCCATATAATTATACACTAAAAAACTATCTCCAGTCTCAGATGTGCTTAAAGGCTATCTCAAGTGTAAGATGTGCTAAGGCAAATTTCAGTCTCAGATGTGCTAAAGCTATCTCAAGTCTCAAGACTATCTCCAGTCTCAGATGTCATAAAGCTATTCAAGTCTTAAATGTGTTATGGCTCTCTCCAGTCTCAGACTTTCTAAGACTATCTCAAGTCTCATAGTTAATTGGCTATCTTGAGTCTCATGACAGTGTGTGCTAATTAAGGCTATCTCAAGTCTCAGATGTGTTAAAGATAAGTAGAGTGTCAGATGTGCTACAGATAGTTAAAGTCTCAGATATGTGCTGAGGATAATTTGAAGGTACAGTAAGGACATTTCAAGACATTGGATGTTTTAAAAGCATTAATTTATGAGTCTAAGACAATTTTGAGTCGTAAGAGCCAACCACACTTCAAGTACCAGATGTGATAAGAATAAATGTGATACCACCATTTTCTGATTGGAACATTCCTCTGCAATCTTTTTAGAAAAGAATTGTAACATTCAGTAGACAAATCGCATACATTATTCGAAGGGAGTAATAAAAACAAAATCAGAAATCTTGGCAACAGTAGTTGATCTGTTTCTTGTTCTTCTCTTTGCAACTTTCAGATGCCTATGCAAACAATAGATGAGATGCTGTCTAACTTTACATCTTATTAGGATCCAAAATGTTTACTCTGTAGTCATAGTTTCTGAAAAATTACAGAAAGAAATCCACTTTTAGATTTTGCAGCCGATGACAAAATTTTGCAGACGGCATTTATTTGGCGTGCTAAGAGTTATCAGAGTTATTCAGATTTATGCAATTAATTCAAGTGAAAACTGTAATATGTAACACAGGTGTTTTGTTAGGAAACCTTTTACTCATCTTTACAATGGGTTGACCTATTTAGCTGTCTCTTTCAGACAAACACTTCTTCACGCCTTTGCAAACAGAGTAGACCCAGATCAGGGTCTGATCTGTTTGCTTATGAAATTATAAAACTCTGACTACAGTTTCTACCAATGCCAAAAGCCCCTGTGTACATATTATAAACGTTTAGATTATGAATATTTATGATGTCATTTCTTACATGAATATTCAACATAGAAAAGGCTAACTTGGATTTGATTAGGTTCATAGCTGCATGGCAGCAAATCTTTGATAAGTGAGTAAATTATGTCATGGTAAGTAAATGAGGTCAAGTTGATCTTGCCATGTATCTTCTCATTCTATTGTGGAATTCATGATGACTTTGCAGTCTTTATTCAGATGAGAGGCTCTCAACAATCTAACATTATTTATACTTTGCATTCCTTTTTAGTATGCCTCTTTTTATTATGCCTCCTTTAACCCATTCCCTGTTGCATATTCATGTAAGAAATAATGATATCATGAATACTTATTTGCTGATTTTCAGCTCAGCTACTCAGGTGAGCTTTTGTGATTGTCTGGCATCCGTCTGTACGTCCGTCCTGCTGTCTATCCTTCAGCAATTGTTTTAAAAGACACATCCTCTGAAACTACATAACAGAATGTACCGATAACCAACATGACATAATATATATAAATGATCTTTGTATCATGATCTATCAAAGTTGTGAAAATAATCTGGATCCATATAGAACTCTGGTTGTCATGGCAACCAAAAGAAATTTTTTAAGCATTTTCTTCTGCAAAACAAGTGATCAGAATTGAATGATATTTTATAGAAACAGTCTGTTTGTGACCCTCTACCAAATTTGCTAAAATCATATTGAAATCTCAAATAACATGGCCACCAGGGACAAGGCTAGATTTCCTTACATAACTACCAGTATATAGAAAACCTTTAAAAAATTCTCCAAAACCGATGGTCCAATTTGAATGGCATTTGATAGGAATAGTTGCTTGGTGACTCTTTATCAAAATTGCTGAAATCATATTGATTTCTCAAAAATCATGGTAGCAAGGAGCAAGGCTAGATTTCCTGATATAACATATAGAAATTTTACCTTTAAAAATCCTCTTCTAAGAAACCAGTAGTCCATTTGGAATGGTATTTGGTAGGAATAGTGGCCTGGTGACCCTTTATCAAAATTGCTAAAATCATGTTATCCTTTCCTCCATAAATACGCCTTTCTACGCCTCTGTAATAACCACTTCTTGAAACCATTGTGATAAATAGAGCATTTGCTCATATAGGAGCAAATGCTCCATTTATCACAATGGTTTCAAACTACAAAATTCTCAAATTTTACTTTCCTCTAGTTAATGCTCCTTTTGGGTAGATTTATTCAAAGTGGTTGGATCTAAAAATAGCCTATGGAAGAATGGGTTAATATCTCAAAAAGCATGCTGCCGGGGACAGGACTAGATTTCCTTATATAACTATACCTTTAAAAATCTTCTCAGAAACCAGTGGTTCAATTTGCAAAAACCATGCTGATATCTCAAAAAAACATTGGCCACCAGAGGCAGAGCTTTAAAATGTCCTTATTTATAACTGTTGGGAAAACTTTAAAAAAAATCTTTGTCTCCAAAACTAGTTGTCCACTTTGAATGATATTTGTTGATTTGGTGGGAATAGTCCTCTGGTGTCCATATTGAGAATTAATTATGACTACCATGCTTTTTGAACAAACTGAATAATTTTTAGTTGAAAAAATTAAAACGACTATGACCTTCTTATCTTCATTTTCTGGAGATACATGTACATGTAGTTTGCGACTAGTTCATCTCTGTCTAGTGCTATTAATTACAGGTGAGTGGTATAGGGCCATCATTGCCCTCTTGTTTGTCATACTTTTAGCAGATGACACATGTCTTCACATTTATTTTACAAGAAATGGGGGGAAAAATGTTTTATTTGAAAGTTTATTTACAAATTTTTGAAGAATTTTTCAAAAACTTGCTGAAATTATAGCATCATACCAGTTGTAAGGTGTATTTTGATACTGTTGAATAACGTTTTCCAGATGGTAGAAACAGTTCAACCAGTCAATGTAAATTTATTTAATAAGGAAGGATATATTCAAAGCTTTTGAAATAGGAGCTGATTGATAGAAGTTTTGTGCTACTGAACTTTAAGCTGTTTTTTGGGCCAGTTTGTGATCAACTTGCAACGTTTGACAATCTCGTCATAATTTGGAGATAAAGAAAAAGACTTATTTTATTATAAAGACAATTTTACAATAAAGACGGCCCTTTCAGCCAATGAGAATAATATGCTCAGTAGGCTAGAGTTAGAAATTGCTGAGATTTTCTGTTTATGCACTGATAAACCTTCCAATGCTGGAAATAAGTGCATTGGCATTTGCAAGCCATGTAGACTTGGGTCAGATGGCTCCTAGAGGAGTCCACTCGGATCAGGGTCTGCACTGTTTGTCATTCAAATCCGCTATCAAATGTAAGCCTCTCATACTGAATGGACTCTACAGTTTAACACTGATGGGTCATTCCACTTTAAATATTCAGCATTCAAAAGTGAAGGTACTGTATGAAGGGAAGATGTTTTGATTGGCAGCCATGGTTTATTTGCATAAGACTGGGATTAAGTGCAATTTACCTGTTCGAAATTGAACAAGTGTGGTAATTACACTAAACATCAGCCAGAGAAATTCTGGAAATACATGTAGTGTGGAGCCAGGGTCTACACTGTACTCCATTAGTTGTATTTATCCCATTCCCTCATATTGTTGCCTTTTGATGCCTCTGTTAAGTTCTCTTTATGAAACCAATGTGATAAATAGAGCATTTGTTCCACAGGAGCAAATGCTCTATTTATCACATTGGTTTCAAAACTTCCCAATTCTAAAAAAATCTTTTCTCTAGTAAATGCTCCTTTTTGGTAGATTTACCAGTATTCAAAGAGGCTGGGTCTAAAAATAGCATATGAGGGAATGGGTTTTTCCTTTACCCCATAGATAGATATACCTTTCAACACATTTGCATACAGAGTAGACGTAAATCAGATGACTCCAGTAGGATCCGTCTGACCAGACTCTGCTCGATTTGTTTATGGAATACAATGTAATATAGAAATTCCTGTGCTCACAATGTCATGCCATCATAAAAATTAATATTCATATTATTTCTTACATGAATAGTCACTGAGTAAAGGATTAAAGTGTCAGTCCCTACAAAAAATTGCATATTGTCAATAACACCGTAACACTTGGTATTTGTTGTCAAAGGTCAATCTTTATTATGAAGATTGTCAAGTTGAACTTGTATTAAAAAATGCTCCTGTGATACAAAGTAAACCATTTTTAGCTCCACGTTTTCAAAAAGTGTAGCTATTGTCATGTCACCCTCTCGTCGGTGGTTAACCTTTTTGTTAAGATCCATTTCTCAAAAACCATCAAAGATATTTTGTTAAAATTTGGTATGCATGTTTACTATCACAAGAGGAACCCATTTCACTAGGGCAGGTAACTCTAAAATTAATTTTGCTATAGTTATGCCCCTTTTTCGACTTAGAATTTTCATTGCTGGTTAAGTTTTATGTTAAGGTCCATGTCTCAGAAACTGTCCAAGATATTTGGTTCAAATTTGGTATGCATCTTAACTATTATAAGGGAGACCCATTTCACAAGAGCAGGTAATCCATAAATTGATTTTGCTATAGTTATCTCCCCTTTCCGACTTAGACTTCCACTACACTATCCAGCACTAAACAAAGTGGAGCACGCTGTCTGCGGACAGCTCTTGTTAAAAACTTGTCGCAAGTAGAGACTAGCACTTCAACTCTTTGCATGCTAAGTAATTTTGTTGTCTGCTCAATTGTCGTCAGCAACATTTTCAAAACTGTTGATATTCTTTCCGAATTTTTGCAGAAATTGAGCCTGAATGACAAGCAGTTTATATCTCAGATCAGGTCCGAAGTTTTGCGGGTCCTGATCTGGGTCCAAACTGTTTGCATATGACATAAAAGGTTGGAGAATTAGCCGCTTAGCATGCAAAGAATTAACCGTTTTCTTCATATAAACGTCTTTTTCACACCTTTGTAATCAGAGTAGACCCAGATCAGACGGCTCCTATAGGAGCCGTCTGATCAGGGTCTGCTCTGTTTGCTTATGGAAATCTAGATCTGATCATACAGTTTCCACAACAGTGAAGAAATTCCCTGTTCCATGTTCCAATTTATTGATTCTGTGATGAATATTCATGAGATGAAGAAATCCTGAAGAAATATTAAACAGGGAAAGGGTTAAAGTTACCAAAATGGTGCAGTATTGAATTATTCAGAGTGAATCTTTAGCTTTCTGAGCATTGTCTACAAATATTGTCATCCGCTACACTGCTCAAAGTTGTTGTTTCTTGAATGCCTTGTAAGAAGTATGAGCCTTAGTGACAAACTTCGGATCCCGGTGAGATGCCACTTAAACCGGCATTTCAGCTGGATCCAGCTGGGAAGGATTAAACCAAGAGCTTGATCTATATAACAGCAGAGCAACAGATAACGATGTGTACTCAAGTACTAAAATATAGGGCCCTCTTGTTTCTAAACCTTAACAAATATTGAAGCGATATTTAGTATGTTGCTTTATTATAATGAGTTACAGATCAAGTTTGAATTTCGTTTCGCTTCATTGATTTTTCACGGAAATACAGTGATTTTACTTAGAAATTTTCCGGAAATTCAGGTTTTCCGGAGTTTTTTTCTAAACCTTTGCAGATATTGATGTGATATTTGGTATGTAGCTTTATAATAATGAGTTACAGATCAAGTTCGAATTTTGTTACACTACATTGATTTTTAACGGAATTACAGCATTTTGACTAAAGTAGAAATTTTAAGGAAATTTCAGGTTTTCCGGAGTTTTTTTCAAAACTGTAGCAGATATTGTAGTGATTTATTTCTATAACCCCCATCTCTGTGTCAAATGAGCTAGTGGGAGTATTCATCACCTTTAGTGGTAGTTCTAGTTTTTTCACTAAACCCTGTACTGTGATCATAGTATAGGGTTTGGTGGAGAAATGACGATTTTAGTATTTGAGTATGTACCTTTATCTGTAGTTCTGGTGTCATAGGGGAGGGAGCTTGAGTGTCGAAATATTCTATGTAAATGTATGTAGTGTACTTGTGTGCCTAAGCATTCAGAAGTTTTAGGATTCATAAAAGTTCATGTAACATCCTGATGACAGGCTTAGCTACTTTAGTTTCTGGATTATGTCATAATACTTGTACATACCTGTCTGTTTCATTGTAGGAAATAAAAACTCAGTACAGATGCCACTCAGAAAAAAATGAACCTTTCAATCTTTTCAGCATGTGGTATTTTAATCCTTACAACGCTGAATTTTCAATTGGACTATTCCAATATTCAAACAGGTCAAGCTTACTGTGAATATTTAGAGATTTTTCTCTAGGAGGCCTCTCATCTGGGTCTACAGTTTGCAAAGTACATTAATGACTTGTGTCCTGCACTGTAAGGGTTAACCCGTGATAAATATTCATACATGTATAAGAAACAATGGTATACTGAATATTTATTGACTAACTTTTTATAAAGGAATCTGAACATAGGATATTTTGGCCATGGCAGAAATCTGACCTTGATATACAGTAAAACTTCTCTATAACGACCACTAAATTGTGTTAATTAGTATTTTTGGCAGGTGGTTGCTTAAAGCAAGGTGAAAATAAAACAGAACGCTCCTATAGGAGCGTTCTGTTTTACTTTCACCTTGCTTTAAGCATCCACCTGCCTTTAACACAAAATACTTGGTGTAATTTAGTGGTCATTATAGAGAGGTTTTACTGTACTCTTTTTGCAAAGGCATTTAAATTTAAAAGTTGTCTATGTCGAGTAAGGAGTTCATGAATAAACATGACTTTGTGTGTCATTAATTCAGAATTTCTGCGTAACTTTTGTACTACATGAACCCTCTACCTGATAGAGATGCTATCTGATATTTATTCATGAATATTTATGCAAGATTGCCAAGATACCTGATGAATATTCATTGACTGAATCTTTGTATTGATACCTAAACAAGGGAAGTTATGGCCATGACCGAAACTTTAGAATCAGTTCCGTAGACGCAACAGGCACTGATCAGACGGCTGACGTACTGGAGCCATCTCATCTGGGTCTACACTGTTTGTAAAGGATTTAAGAGGTGTATCTATGGAGGAAAGTGTTAAAAAAACAGGAAGAGAACTTTTTTGATCAGCTGTTGTAACTATATAGTTTTTACAATGTACTCTTGAGTTTCTACATAGACTAAGACATGCCTTTGCATTAACCCTTACAACGCTGAAGTTTTAAGTGGACTGTTCCACAATTCAAACAGGTGAAGCTTATGGTGAATATTTAGGGATATTTCTAAAGAAAAGTATAACATGACAAACAGTGCAGACCCTGATGGGAGGGCTCCTCTCATCTGGGTCTACACTGTTTGCAAAGGACATTAATTAGTGACTCGTGTCCTGCACTGTAAGGGTTAACCCTTTCCCTGGTCTACATTTATTCCAAATTTCAAAACCTGAATGTTCGTGGACAAAATAGTTATAATGAAATATAGAAGGTGGAACATTGTGGCCATTTTAGAAACTAAAGAAACAGAGTTATCAAATGTCGTCAGCAAACAAAGCAGACCCTGATCAGAAAGGGTTTAAGTACTCACAAAATAGATGTGGCATGAAGCTTTGTACAGTTATCTATTCAACAATAATTAACTATCTCATCTGGATCCAGTATGGAGACTTTAGTTATCTGGAATTTGCAATAGTGTAGTCCCAGTTTGGAGGGAGCCCTGTGATGAATTAGGGTCTGTATACCACTGTTTTTCATTCAAAATTCTCAATTAAATCCCTTCATATTTAAAAGAATCTGTCATTAAACAAAAGTGGACCACTTTCCTCCATGAATATTCATGTAAGAAATAATGATGTCATGAGAATTAATTAGATTAATTTGTTATAATAGCACATGGACACAAGAATTTTCAGGCATGGCAGAATTATATCTATATGACACCATAAGCAAAAAGAGCAGACCCTGATCAGATGGTTCCTATAGGAGCTGTCTGATCTGGGTCTGCTGTGTTTGCAAAGGCACAGAAAATCGTATTTATGGAGTACAAGGTTAAAATTAAACTTTCAGCGTACTAAAGGTACAGTTTATTTTGTATGTCTGGAAAGCATAATGTAAAAACATGCAGCATACTGACAAGCCCACTTGGCTACAAGTGCAAAGTAATTACCGTATGACCAATTCCCTGAGTCAGTCAAACATTTAGCTGTTTGAATGTGGGAAACAAGGTGACTTCAGTTTGGAAACACTGGAACCAGATCAGGGAAAGAACCTTCAGATATGGGTCTGCATTGTTTATCATTCAAAATCCCCAAGCAAATTACATCTTATCATACTGAATGGTATCCGCCGTTAACCTTTTTCCTCATATAAATGTGTTTTCGCACATTTGCAAACAGAGTAGACCCAGATCAGATGGCTTCTAGAGAAGCCGTCTGATCAGGGTCTGTTCTGTTTGCTAATAGAATTTGATAGATCAATTATTTCTTTGCCATCTAAAATGTCTACTATGTTAAAATTATACCTTCCATATTTCTTTATAACTATTTTGCTAATGAATATTCAGGAGGTATTGAAATTAGGAATAAACATAGAACGGGGAAAGGGTTAAAGCAATAATGGACCAGGGCAATGGGTAAAGGTGTGTATTCAACTACTAAAGTCATCATTTCTCCACTAAACTCTATGTTTTGACCACTCATTAGTATGGTCTGTAAAGAGTGGTCGCAACATAGAGTTTATCGGGGCCTCTAAAGAATGGTCACCACATAGCAATTATCTGGGCCCCTGAAGAGTGGTCACCACATAGCGTTTATCTGGGCCTATGAAGAATGGTCACCACATATAGCATTTATCTGGGCCTATGAAGAATGGTCACCACATAGCGTTTATCTGGGCCTATGAAGAATGGTCACCATATAGCGTTTATCTGGGCCTCTGAAGAATGGTCACCACATAGCATTTATCTAGGCCCCTGATGGGCCTTTTAACTCTGAAATATTCAGCATTCAAAGAGTTAACCATTTCCCTCTTCTATATTTATTCCAAAGTTCAATACCTACTGTATATTCATGGACACAATAGTTATGATGAAATACGGAAGGTGTAACATTGTAGTCATTTTAGAAACTAAAGAAACAGATCTATCAAATCTCATAAGAAAGCAGAGCAGATCCTGATCAGACACCTCCTACAGGCGGCATCCGGTCTGGATCTACTCTGTTAGCAGATGCATGAAAAGGTAAAGGAAAGAGTTAATTGCTACCATAGCAACAGATAAATTTGCCTTTTCAAATACTAAATCGTCATTTCTTCCCCAAACCCTATGTTGTGACCACTCTTTAGAATCGCCTCGAGGAGACGATTTTAAAAAGTGGTCACAACATAGGGTTTGGTGGTGAAATAAAGGAACTATTCTTGAAACTATTTTCATTTACACGTCTTATCTGGGCCTCTGTTAACTACATGTACAGTGTATCTGGAAGATATTAGGTTATATTTTTGTTTGTAACATACAGCATACAGTGCAGTAAAGTCTCTTAACCATTTCCCTGTTCTATGTTTTGTCCAAATTTCAATACCTACTGAACATTCATGAACAAAATATTTATAATGAAATATGGAAGGCGGAACACTGTAGCCATTTTAGAAAGTAAAGAAACATATTTCAAATTCCAATATCGAACAGAACAGACCCTGATCAGACGGCTCCTACAGGAGCCGTCTGATCTGATCTGGATCTGGTCTGATCTGGTCTGATCTGGATCTACTCTGTTTGCAGATGCGTGAAAACAAGTTTATATGAGGGAAAGGGTTATCCCTTTACTCCATATGCACACCTTTTAATGCCATCTGATCTGGGTCTACTCTGTTTACAAAGGGGAAAAAAGGCATATTTATGCAGTTAAGGGTTAACTTCTTCCGAGAGCTCTAAGCCATGTGCTAAAGATGTCATAATTATGTGCACTAAATGGGATGAACAGGTGATGAGTAAACTGTACCTCATTACCAGATACCAGAGACTGGTAAAGTTCAATGTAGGTATTGTTAACCATTTCCTTCATACAAACACCAGACCTGCAAACAGAGTAGACCCAGATCAGACAGCTCCTATAGGAGCCATTATATCAGGATCTGCTCTGTTTGCTTATGGTATGATATAGATCTGATTCTACAGTTTCTGGTTGAGTCAAAACACCCAGTGTACATAATATTATGCCATCATAAAAAATCAGCTAATCAATATTCATGAATATTAACACATTCCCTCCTAGTGTCGCATTTTGGCCCCTCTGTGAAAGTCACATTTTGAAATCATTGCAATAAATAGAGCTTTTGCTCCATAAGAGCAAATGCTCTATTTATCACAATGGTTTCAAAACTACAAAATTCTAAAATTCTTCTTTTCTATAGTTAATGCTCCTTTTCTATAGATTAATTCAAATTGGGTCTAAAAATAGTCTATGGGAATGAGTTAAACTAGGAAAGGGTTAAAAGCGCATTTATGGAGTAAAGGGCTCTATAACTACCAATACAGTGGATGGAGATATTTGGTGTATGGGTAACTATGGTAGTCATGATTGACATCACAAACAAGGAATTTATTGGGCAGACAATTGCCGTTTGATTCTGATGTATTGGACTTGATGTGCAATTTTGTAGAGACAATTGACAGCAAATTCTCTACCATCTTCAGAATAGAGTTGGTGACCTTGCTTGATTACGGGTCTTGACAATCATGTTAACCCTTATCTTGCCGAAAATATGATGTCTGCTCAAAATCTGATATAAAATAACAGAGCTACAGATAAATGTGCGGACCGAAATACTAATATCGTCATTTCTCCACCAAACCCTACACTGTAACCACTCTTTAGAATCGTCTCTGAGAGAAAATGTTTAAATTACGCATCTTATCTGGATCTCTGTAATACGAGAAGTTTTATTTACTTGCTATTCATTCAAGCTGTTGAAACATTACATACTGAGTCTCAAAAGTGTAGATCCTTATGAGACGCCTAGTCACTCAGCGTCTCATCAATATCCAATCGGGTTAGGTCGTGATCGGCCGGATAAGGGTTAATATTTGTGTTTCATTGTTCCATTGCTCTAATTACCATAAGCATTTGGACACATAATCTCCTCAGTTAACCCTTTACTCCATGAATGTTCAGGCAAATAATGATGACATCTATGATGAATATTAATTAACTGAATTTTTAATAAAGGTACCATGAGAAAAAAAGTTTTATCATGACAGAAACTGTATTATCAGATCTATATTATGTAACCAGTTGTTCTTATAAAGAAATATACCTGCTCAGACCGGGATCGAACCTGGATCGCCAGGTTTGCAGTCATGCAGCAAGGCTGTACAAGTGATGATAAACCTACATGTACACACTGTGACAACTATATCACAAGCAAACAGACCAGACCTCCTATAGGAACCATCTGACCTGGGTCTAGTCCATTTGAAAAGGTGGGAAAAGGCGTATTTATGGAATAAAGGATTAACCTGAAGGGTTAGCTGAATAATTCAAATAGATATTTTAATAACTTTAACCCATTTCCTGATAGGTTATTTTTAGATCCAACCTCTTTGAATAAATCTACCGAAAAGGAGCATTTACTAGCAAAAAGGGAAATTTTAGAATTGTGTAGTTTCAAAACCATTGTGATAAATAGAGCATTTGCTCCTATGGAGCAAATGCTCTATTTGTCACAATGGCTTCAAAAAGTGGCTTTTACAATGGCTACAAAGGCGTATATATGGAGGAAAGGGTTAAATTAGACTGATCTGGGTCTACTCTTTTTGCAAACGCATGAAAATGCATTTATATGAGGGAAAGAGTTAAAGGCATGTCATGGTTTTCATTTTAATTTTTTTTAAAAAGCCTCAAATGGATCCTAACATCTCGCCTGGGATCTTATGTTTCGTTCTTTAAAAGCCCAATGCTTTTATTAGTTCTCGATTTCTTTCAAACACTTTTCCCAGTAATTAAGTGAAACATTCCTGAGCTATTATTGCAAAAGTTTTTGGAACTACCGGTATTGATTTTATTGACCTGGGGTTTTTTTAGTCGAGGGGAGTATTTAATAATGTAATTTGCATATATTTGTCAGGCAATAATATTTTATGAAACTTAACCCTTTCCCTCATATAAACGTGTTTTCACGCATTGGCAAACAGAGTAGACCCAGATCAGACGGCTCCTATAGGAGCCGTCTGATCAGGGTCTGCTCTGTTTGCTTATGGAATTTGATAGATCTGTGTCTTTAGTTTCTTAAATGACTACAATGTAGCACCCTCTATACTTCATTACAACTATTTTATCCATGAATATTAGTTAGGTATTGAAATTTGGGCTAAATATAGAACAGGGAAAGGGTTAACCCTTTCCCTGTTCAAGGTTCATTCCAGATTTTGACACAACATTCATATTCATGGACCCCATCAGTAAAATGGAAACACAGAAAGGGGATTTTTTCACCATGGTGGAAACTGTAAGATCAGATCTATAAAATTCCATAAGCAAACAGAGTAGACCCTGATCAGACAGCTGCTTCAGGAGCTGTGTGATCTCACCAGGGTCTACTCTGTTTGCAGAAGACGTGAAAAGGTGTTTATATGAAGGAAAGGGTTAATCATTGACATAGTCTAGTTGAATTTTAATGTAGTGTATTTTGTCACAAACCTTATTAACCCATTCCCTCATAGGCTATTTTCAGACCCAACCTCTTTAAATATTTCTACCAAAAAGGAGCATTTACTAGAGAAAAGGAACATTTTTGAATTGTGTAGTTCTAAAACTATTTTGATAAATAGAACATTAATGCTCCAATGCTCTATTTGTGACAATGGTTTCAAAGAGTGACTTTTACAGAGATGTCAAAAGGTGTCAATATGAGGAAATGTGATAATGTGGGGCTGGAGTGTACTGGCATTTTCCAAATAATGTAGACCCAGATCAGATAACAATAGCTCCTGGTGGAGCCTTTTGATCAGGGCCTGCACTATTTGTCATTAACAATCCTCTCACAGGTTATAACATTTCGAATTGATTGACTCTATCATTAAACAATAATGGACGTTCCACTTTGAAAGTTATACATTCAAAAGGTTAACCCTTCCAGTGTGGGAAATGAGTCGCTGATGCCCTTGGCAAACAGGTGTAGACCCAGATGAGAGGGATCCTAGAGGAGTCCTCTAATCAGGGTCTGCAATGTTTGTAATGTTACAGTCCTCTTTACAAGCAATCCCTGAACATTCACAATCACCTTGACCTGTTTGAATTTTGGGATAGTCCATTTTAAGTTATAATTGAAAGGGTTAACCCTTTACTCCATAAATATGCCTTTCTATGCCTCTGTAAAAGTCATGTTTTGAAACCATTGTGATAAATAGAGCATTTGCTCCTATGGAGCAAATGCTCTATTTATCACAATGGTTTCAATACTACACAAATCTATTATTTTCCTTTTCTCTAGTAAATGCTCCTTTTCGTTAGATTTATTCAAAGAGGTTGGGTCTAAAATAGTCTATGAGGGAAAGGGTTAAAGAATTTTCTTTAGTAGTTTATGGAAGCTGTCTGCTGGGGAACAGTTTTCAGTAAGTGGGTGACAGGTGGGAAGAACAAGGCATATTTGAGGGCTCATTACAAACACTTGTAACTACACTCAGTGTGAATAGATTTTTTATAGTCTTAGAATCTAAAACAGTTCAAATCCAGATGAGACATTGAGAAGCTCAGCATCTCATCAGGATCCAAACTTTGTGACACTCTGGTTGCAGGAAATAAATGATATGCATCTACATTGATAAGTAAAGGCTAGATATCGTTAACATTCACTCCATGAATATACATGAAAGAAATGGTGCGATTATGAATAATAATTGAATTAGTTTTTAAAATGGCATATTAACCCTTTGCTTGCTGTTCACGTCAATATATATACCTGTAGATAGTGAAAACCCAGATGAGACAGCTCCTGCAGGAGCTGTCTCATCAGGGTCTGCACTATTTACAAACTGATTGTGCAGGATCTGCTCTGTTTACTTATGAAAATTTAATAGATCTGATTCTACAGTTTCTATCAATAAAAAAACATGTGTACGGTATGTATTAATACATATCGTTAACCCTTTCCTCCGTAAATAAGCCTTTCTACGCCTCTGTAATAACCACTTTTTGAAACCATTGTCATAAATAGAGCATTAAAAAATTTTGCTCCTGTAGAAGCAAATGCTCTATTTATCGCAATGGTTTCAAACTACAAAATTCTTATAAAAAAATCTTTTCTCTAATAAATGCTCCATTTGGGTAGATTCATTCAAAGAGGTTGGGTCTAAAAATAGCCTATGGAGGAAAGGGTTAAATATTCAGGATGTCGTTATTTCTAATAGGGAAAGGGTTATTTGAGACAGCCGACTTTAAATGAACCTGAAACAATGGATTTTGATTTATTTTTCTGCAAAATATTTATGTAAACTGCCATGTAAATACGTTGTCAAATCATGCTCGATTCTTGCTGCATGTCATCCTCATTAGGTAAATATATCGGTGTCCGTGAAAATAAGTGGTAAATCAGGCTTACAGAGGGAATTCAGAGAATTTTAAATCTTGTTATCTCTTTTTGAGACTATTGTTAAAGATTTACCACTAAATTGTGCTAATCACATCTTTGTATATGTCATCGCTCAAATATGGTGTCTGCTTAGAGATAGTATAATTGTCTGCAAGCTGTCCACTTTACAGTGACATTCACTCTTTCCTTCATGAATATTCATGTAAGAAATAATGACGTTATGAATATTTATTATATTACGATAATTTGTTAAAACAGTACATGGACACAGGAAGTTTTAGCCATGGCAGAAACTGTAGAATCATATCTATATCTATATTATATCACATTAGCAAACAGAGCAGACCCTGATCAGATGGCTCCTATAGGAGCTGTCTGATCTGGGTCTACTCTGTTTGCAAAGGCATAGAAAGGTGTATTTATGGAGTAAAGTTAACCATTTGTTTAACAGTATTTGTTAATTAATTAGCCCTTTATTCTATAAATATGCCTTTTAACGCCTTTGCAAACAGAGTAGACCCAAATGAGACGGCTCCTATAGGAGCCATCTGATCAGGGTCTACTCTGTTTGCATATGGTACAATATAGATCTAAATTCTACTGTTTCTGTCTGAGGCAAAATGTGCTTTGTTCAATTTTTTAGGGGTGATCACTTAATAAGGTCAAGGTTATACTTCAAGGTCAAAGGTCATATTGGGGCATATTGTTTCACAAACACATCTTGTTTGCCTTTGCAGAAACTGTAGAATCTTCTGAGTCTGAGTGTGAGATAATTCTCAAGTATCTGATTGTTCAGTATCTGATTTATCATCACTTGTACGGCCTTGCTGTACAAGCGCGCTTTTATGGCGACGTGATAGAGTGCATGACTGCGAACCTGGCGACCCGGGTTCGATCCTTGGTCTGAGCGGGTATGTTTCTTTATAAGAACATCCCGGTTACATTTGGCGCCCAATATGGGACTGTGGCTGTATGAGCTCCGAGTGTAACCGGGTGTTCTTATAAAGAAACATACCCGCTCAGACCAAGGATCGAACCCGGGTCGCCAGGTTCGCAGTCATGCACTCTACCACGTCGCCATAAAAGCGCGCTTGTACAGCAAGGCCGTACAAGTGATGATAAACCTACACACTGTGACAGCAAGCTCAGAATCTGACCAATCAGATGCTTGAGAATGATCTCAGACTCAAGCAAAAAGTTTTATAATCTCGGAGCCAGATCTGTATTATTCCATAAGCAAACAGAGCACACTAATTAGTGGTCGCTTAACCCGTTTCTCCACAATTATTCATGTAAGAAATTATGGGTCTACTGTGTATGCCAGGTCGTAGAAAGGCATTTTTATTGAGTAAAGAGTTATACTGAATGTCATAATTTTGATAAAGTATTGGTATCATTTTTCCTTCATATAAATGCTTTTTGATGCCTTTGCAAACAGAGTAGACCCAGATCAGATGACTCTTGTAGGAGCCATCTGTTCAGGATCTGCTCTGTTGGCTGATGAAATTATAATAGATCTGATTATACAGTTTCTGCCAATACCAAAAACTCTTGTGTTCATATGCCATTAAAGAAATTCAGTGAATAAACATTCATGATGTCATTGTTTTTGAATATTCAGCAGGGAAAGGGTTGACCCTAACAGACACCACAGTTTCCAAAATAGGTATAAAGTAAAAGGTCTCTTAACTCATTCCCTCATATTGACGCCTTTTGATGCCTCTGTAAAAGCCATTTTCTAAACTTTTCCTTTTCTATAGTAAATGCTTTTTTTGGTAGATTTATTTAAAGAGGTTGGGTCTAAAAATAGCCTATGCAGAAATGGGTTAAACACACGAGAAGGCCAATTAGCTTAACTCTTTACTTCATGAATATTCATGTAACATCATGAATACTTAATATTACATGAATTTTAATAATGGCATATAACACAGGAATTTTTGGCCATGGCAGAAACTATAGAATCAGATTTATATTATTCCGTAAGCAAATTTAATAGACAGACCCTGATCAGATGACTCTCGTAGGAGCTGTCTGATCAGGGTCTACTCTGTTTGCTTAGGTCTGCTCTGTATGCTTTGATATAATACAGAAATTATTCTTCAGTTTCTGCCTGGGCAAAAAATTCCTGTGTTCATGTGTTATTATAACAATTAATCTAATTAATATTCATGATGTCATTATTTCGTTCAAGAATATTCATGGAGTAAAGGGTAAATACAGTGAAACCTCTCTATAACAGTCACTAAATTACATAAGTATTTTGTGTTAAGGGCAGGTGACTGCTTAAAGCAAGGTGAAACGCTCCTATAGGAGCGTTCTGGTTTACTTTCACCTAGCTTTAAGCAACCACCTGCCCTAAATACCAACTAATTAACACAATTTAGTGGCCGTTATGGAGAGGTTTTACTGTAATACAGAAATTTGCATCACTTCCATTTTTTTTTACACACAGGGCATACTTCTTTATCGAGTGGTCGCTTTTTATAGGTTCTACAGTACACTGCCTTGGCCACACACACACAAGATGATATTTTGTAGGAGCTACTGGACAATTTGAGGTCTATTACATGGTCCACTAATGAGGTGCTAAGATTGATCGCCTATCAAAATAGCCTTATACATAGCTTATAAAAACCTTTCAAATGGATACTTTCTGCATCAAAAATGTCATCTGCAATATTTTCTTGTTCAGTTTTGAAATTTTAATAGATTTATTGAAGAAACAACTTGGAGAGTGTCCGACAATCAGAACCTAGGTCAGACATCAAGTATATTTGTACTTGGCACAAGATCTGGATCCAATATACAGTAAAACCCCTCTAAAGTGACCACCAAAAAGAGGTATACTTCTGGGCCTTAAAGACAGGTGGTAGCTTAATAACAGAGCAAAGGTTATGGAGAAAGCTCCTCTGGGAGATTTCTGTATTACTTTTGTCCTGCATTAAGCAACTACCTGCTTATAAAGACATCTACATTTTATTCATAAAGTGGTCGTTTTAGAAGGGTATTATTGAAATATTTAACCAATTTCCCTCATAGGCTGTTTTTAGACCCAACCACTTTGAATAAATCTACCGAAAAGGAGCATTAACTAGAGAAAAGGGAAATTTTAGAATTTTGTAGTTTGAAACCATTGTGATAAATAGAGCATTTGCTCCTATAGGAGCAAATGCTCTATTTATCACAATGGTTTCAACAGGTGATTTTACAGAGGCGTAGATAGGCGTATTTATGGAGGAAAGGGTTAATGGCAAAGGCTGGTAATGTTGTCATTAGTATAAGAATAAGTTCCATAGACAAATCATGGTCACCTGTAGATATTAATATTCATGTAGGAAATGATGCCATCATGCATATTAATTAGCTAAATTTCTATAATGGAATATTTATACAGGATTTTTTTGTGTTGGTAGAAACAGTAGAATTAGATCTGTATTATTCCATAAGCAAACAGAGCAGACCCTGATCCTATAGGAGCCGTCTGATCTAGGTCTACTCTGTTTGCAAAGGCATGATTAGGCATTTATATGATGGGAAGGCTTAGTACATTTTTAGCTCACCAGAGCACAAAGTGCTCAAGATGAGCTTTTGTGATTGCCTGATGTCTGTCATCCGTTGGCGTGCATTCTGAGTCAGTCGTCAACAATTTGAACCTTTAAAAATCTTCTTTTCTGAATCTACAGGGTTTTCAGCTTTCATCTTTGGCACATAGCATCATCTGTAGGGTAAGTCCTCAACAAAAGTTAATTAAATTATGTCCCTGGGGTCAAAATTGGCCTCACCCCAGGGGTGACTAGTTTTCTATAGAAACATACATTATACATGTAGTGAAAACTTTGAAAATCTTCTCCTCTGAAACTGGTAGATTCTCAGCTTTCATATTTGGCACATAGCATCATGTTCAGGTTCTCTACAAAAGTTAAACAAATTACGCTCCTTGGGTCAAAATTTACCCTGCCCCAGGGTGGCCAGTTTTCTATACAAACATAGTGAAAACTTTTCTCATCTGATTGTCTGGTGAGCGATATCAGGGCCGTCATGGCCCTCTTGTTCATAATGGGGGGGAGTCTTGCATAAAGTTTGATGAAGTAAGACTCAAGTCAGTCTTTCATTGTAACATCTTAACCCTTTACTCCATGAATATTAATGTAAGAAATAATGACATCATGAATATTAATTAGATTAATTGTTATAATAGAACATGGAAAATGATTATGGTGTGTAAAATTGATTCCTGCTTAACCATTTTCTCCATAGAATACACTTATGCAAAAAGAGTAGACTCAGATCAGACCACTCCTGTTGGAGCAGTTTGATCAGGGTCTACTGTTTTTGCTTATGAAATAATGTAGATATGCTTTTACATGACAGTATGAAAATACATTCTGCTTCTTCCTCTTTGTAAAGACAACAAACAGCTTTGATCCTGATGAAAGAATTGTGGGGCATCTCAACATGGTCCTAACACTTTACAAAGGTCATTACATGTTGGCATATACCATTGGAATGTATAAAGTCTTGGTTCTTATAAATGTCAGTCCACATCCTTGTATTATCAATCAGATATTGGTTTATCTGTCAATCTGTCTACCCAGCTATTAGTCCTATGGATGCCATTCTACAGCGAGTCTGATTTTTTATGTCTCTTTTCTTAGAAATAATTTGCTCCTATCCAAGATTTGACTTATGAAATTACTGCATAGCAACAGATAAATGTGCGTACTCGGATACTTAAATCGTCATTTCTCCCCCAAACCGTATGTTGTGACCCCTCGTTAGAATTGTCTCGAGGATTCTTTTGTGCATAAGGCCAATGAAACTAGAGTAAACTCTTTTTGATGCCAAATACAGGATAATCTCTCTGTAGTAACAGCTTAATTAATTAACCCATTCCCGTATAGGCTATTTTTAGATCCAACCTCTTTGAACAAATCTACCGAAAAGGAGCATTTACTACTAAAAAGGAACATTTTAGAATTGTGTAGTGTTGAAACCATTGTGATAAATAGTGGAGCAAATGCTCTATTTATCACAATGGTTTCACAAAGTGACTTTTACAGAGGCGTCAAAAGGCATCTATATGCGGGAATGGGTTAATAAGCATGTGTTTCTTTACTCCATTCCCTCATAGGCTATTTTAGACCCAATCTCTTTGAATAAATCTACTGAAAAGGAGCATTTATTAGAAAAAAGGTAAATGCCAACTTGCATACATGTGCCATATTTAATGAGTTGGCATGCAAACATTCTTGTCTGGTTTAATTATTTGAGTGCTGAATATTGAAAGTATAATGGCCAATAGGCTCATTTAGAATTGTGTAGTTTTAAAACCATTGTGATAAATACAGCATTTTCTCCAATAATAAAAGACATCAATATGAAGGACTGGGTGAAAAGGAAACTATTGCTTATAGCAGGACATAAGTAATGCAGAAAGCTTCTATGGGAGTTTTCTGCATTACTTTTGGCTTGCATTAAACTACAACCAGTCTATAAGACCTGTTTTGGTCTTAGGGAGATTTTACTGTAATTTTAACCCTTTCAACATTGAAGTTTCACAGTGGAATAACCCATCAGTAATTAACTATAGAGTCCATTCAGTATGAAAGGCATAAACTTACTTGCTAGAGGATTTTGAATGACAAACAGTGCTGACCCTGATCAGAGTGCTTGTCTAGGAGCCCTCTGATCTGGGTCTATACTGTTTGCATATCATTAATTATACATGAATGTGAAACAAAGAAATGGTTAACCCTTTCCCTGTTCTATATTTATTTCAAATTTCAATACCTACTGACCATTAACGGACAAAATAGTTATATTGAAATATGGAAGATGGAACATTTTAGCCGTTTTAGAAAACTTAAAGAAACAGGACTATCCAGTTCCATTAGCAAACAGAGCAGACCCTGATCAGACAGCTGTCTGACCTGGATCTTCATTGTTTGCAAAGGTGTAGAAAAGCGTATTTATAGAGGAAAGGGTTCTTTAAGTATAGTTTTCATTGATTTTTTTTCCACTGAAAACTCCAGCAGAGTGTCAAACGGTTTGGATCCTGATGAGATGCTGAGCTGCTCTGGATCCAAACCATGGGCAATCACAAATTGCTGGCATGCAAAGAGTTAACTCTTTGAAATGAATGCTTGAAATGAGTGTTCTGACATTTGCACACAGTGTAGACCCATATCAGAGAGCTACTAGAGGGGTGCCCTTTTATCGTTAAACACTGGTGGACCATTCCCTTTTAGACTGTTCCAGAATTCAAACAGGTCAAGCTTACTACCTGTATATAAGTATGCAGTGTTGTTATTTTAAGGAAAAGTTTAACTTGACAAACAGTGCAGGCCTTGATGAGAGGGCTCCTCTAGGAGCCCTCTCATCTGGGTCTACACTGTTTGAAAGGAGATAAGTGACTCGTTTCCCACATCAGAAGGGTTGAAACAGTGGATAACTATAAGTTATATATCACATCCAAGTGAGCAATTTTGTAGCAAACTCAACTAGCATTTTATGGAGCTAACATGAAAAGGCTATTATTGCTACGACTGGTTCTATGGAATTACAAGTAATTGTCGTCTGCTTCACATTCTAATAATCGACTCTCCTCCAATTTCCTTAAAAAAGTTCCTAAGAGTGTTTAACTGTTTGGATTCTGACGAGATAACGAGTTCTGAAAAGATACTGAGTTACTCCACGTCTCATTGAACCGAATTATTCTAAGTATTAAGACAAGCTGAGGCAAATAGTGCAGAACCAGACTAAACAGCTCCTGGAGGAGCAGTTTAGTTTGGGTCTTCACTATTTGCTGGTGTGTCAGTCTGATTTGAAGTTATCAAAATGGTGCCAGATGAATCTATTCAGCCTTACAAAGTGATTAATCACTGACGCCTCTGTAGAAGTGACATTCTGAACCCATTGTGATAAATAGAGCTTTTGCACCCTCTGCTCTTTGATCTGGGTCCAATACTAGATTCCCACTCTTTAACCCATTACCTCATAGGCTATTTTAGATCCAACTTCTTTGAATAAATCTACTGAAAAGGAGCATTAACTAGAGAAATGGAAAGCTTTAGAATTGTATGGTTTAGAAACCACTGTGATAAATAGAACATTTGCTCCTATGGAACAAATGTTCTTTTTATCACAATGGTTTCAAAAAGTGATTTTTACAGAGGAGTCAAAAGGCATCAATATGAAGGAATGGGTTAACTCTTTGCATGCTAGCAGCGAAACTAATTACCCATACAAACAGTTTGGGTTCACATGAGGCGCCACATCATGCAGCATATCATCAGGATCAAAGCTGATTGACACTTTAACCATAAAAAATTAAGTTTGCAAAAGGAATGAGAGAAATTTTATTTTAAGAATTCAAGCAGACGACAAATTAATGTTACAGATGAAAAAATTACTAAACGTGCAAAGAATTAAAGTGATAGCCACTACTCGCAATGCATTTTTCAAAATGCCCAAAAATTACATGAGTCATTTGTTTATATGCTGAAAAGAAGTATATCGCAAGAAAACCAATCAAATAAACACCGAAGAAGACAAAACTTTCATGTGTTTGATATCAAAGGCCGGATGTTGTAGGCCATTGTACTGGTATTTTTTCGGGTTGCGTTTTAGTTTTGCTTACTGTTGACCATAGGCAGATAATATTTTGTTGTAGATCAAGAATTATTAGTATAGATGAAATGTTTATTTTGTATCACAGGGGTATTTTTCAGCATAGGTTCAAAAAGACAATCTTCATAATAATGATTGAATGTAACAAATACCAAGTTTGATAATGTTCTCGAAAATTTGTGTTTATTGTAAGGTTTTTATGTTGAAAGGGTTGAACAGAAAACAGGTTTTCATAATGTTTGGCAATACATATAGGAGCCATCTGATCAGGGTCTGCTCTGTTTGCTAATGGATTTTGATAGTTCTGTTTCTTTCTAAACTGCCATCCATATTCCATTAGAACTATTTTGTTCATGAATATTCAGTAGGTATTGAAATTTGGTCAGATGGCTCCTACTGGAACTGTTTAAACTATGTCTTCCCTGTTTGCAAAGGTGTAGAAAAGCGTGTATATGGAGTAAAAGGTAGTCTAACAAGATCTTTTTTCTTTTACTTTCAGTGGCATCTGAGCCAGGAGCAGGATTTGACTCCAAGGGGTTGGGGCTGCGGGCACAGAAGAAGCTGCTCGGAAAAATGTCCAGCAAAAAGATCGCAAAAGTTTTCATTGATGACACAACAGCAAGGGTGTTGGATCACTCACACAAAATCCTGAAAGATCACATGCCTAGCAAAAAGGAAGCGGAAAAACTGCTGAAGTACATCATTAAAACGGTAGTTAAAATTGGAATTCTGTACCGAAATGATCAGTTCAATGCGGAGGAGCTGAAAATTGCAGAGTCATTCAAGCAGAAGTTTCACTCACTATCAATGACTGTAGTTAGCTTCTACACTGTAGATTTTACTTATGATAAGCAATTCTTGAGTCACTCTATTGAGGAGTGTCGAGTATTGCTACAGGATTTGATAAAACGGCACTTGACAGATAAGTCAAAGTCACGAGTGGACATTATTTTCCAGGCATTCAACGATACCGCCTTAATGGATATAATTTTTACACCTGACGGAAAGTATAAAGAGATTATGGACAAAATCACAGCTGACATGAATACATTAATGGAAGAAGGCAGCCTCTAAACTGTGTTCACAAATATTATGCAAAAGAATTATAGCCAAACCATGAGAAAAGACATCTTCAGGATGTAGCAATCGGTGTAGAGCTAGATCAGTCATTATGTCAGAGATATCACATCAATCTAAGTTCTTCCATATTTACCCGAAATGTTATGTCACCCAGTCGCTCCTCCCAACAATTTGTATAGCTGAAAAGGTTATCAGCTTTGTTTTATAACTTCAAATGAATATATAGCAGAAGCCCTCTAATGCAACCACTTAATGAATAAACATGGATGTCTTTATAAGCAGGTGGTTGCTTAATGCAGGACAAAAGTAATGCAGAAAGCTCCTCTAGGAGCTTTCTGCATACTTTTGTCCTGCATTTAGCTTCCACCTGCATCTAGCACCCAGAATTATACCTCTTTTAGGTGGTCGCATTAGCGGGGTTTTACTGTATTTGAGTAACATATAATGTGGACTAATAGAGGTGCTCCTTCATGAGCAGATTTTTTCTGGGTCTGCACTATATGCCAAATTTTGTCTGGCCAAGTATTTTGTATACAGCTAAATTTCGATATCTCGAACTTCAAGGGACCATACAAATTACTTTGAGATTTCTCAATTTCTCAAGTTCCCAGCTTAATGCAAGTCTAAAGTAATGCTGAAAGCTCAGCATTACTTTAGACCTGCATTAAGCTGTCTGTCATATGCCTTTCTAGATATACTTAGTGATACGTTTAGAACAATTCGGTATTGTAAATTTGGGAAGGTCCGAACCTTTAGTTCGAGTTATCTCGAAGTTCAAGTTATCCGAGTTCAAGATATCGAGGTTCAACTATAGTTATAGTAGTCTGGCTGACATCTGTCATAATTCTCAAACTGTCATAACTCACTGTTACAGTATAGACCCAGATCACGTTTTAGACATTGGTCAGGGTATACACTATTGGCAACACTCTGAAGGTATCCTTTCTCTTGGCATGGCTGAGTTATAGTTATCAGAAGAATACAAACTGATCTATGCACATTCCATAGAGGAGATATAAACAGCCATTAGGCAGTAACTCAAAATGTAATGCTCTAAAATCCATCCATGACACATAGTAGAATATTTTTCACCCTTTACTTCATGAATATTCATATAAGAAATATTGTCACCATGAATATTAATTAGATTATTTTTTACAATGGCCTATGAACACAGGATATGTTTGCCATGCCAGGAACTGTAGAATAATATCTATATTATTCCATAACCAAACAGAGTATACCCTAATCAGACAGTTTCTAAGAAGAGGAGCTGTCTGATCTGGGTATACTCTGTTTGCAAAGGTGTTAAAGGATTTATCGATGATTTAACCATTTCCTCCATGGGCTATTTGTAGACCCAACCTCTTTGAAGGAATCTACCCAAAAGGAACAATTTTAAACTAGAGAAATGGATTTTTTTTTTTAGACTTTTGTAGTTTGAAACCATTGTGATAAATAGAGCATTTGCTCCTGTAGGAGCAAATGCTCTATTTATCACAATGGTTTCAAGAAGTGGTTATTACAGGGGCGTAGAAAGGCGTATTTATGGAGGAAAGGGTTAAGGGGTTAAAAACAACATTTACTGAAAGATATGGATGTTTATTAACAGGTGATTGCTCAATGCAGAATAAAAGTAATGCAGAAAGCTCCTTTGGGAGCTTTCTGCATTACTTTCAGTCTGCATTGAGCAATCGTCTGCTTAAAGATTTACAATTAAGCTATATTGGAGTGAATGCTTTAAAGAAGTTCTGCTGTACATTCAGTGGTGTAGAACCAGCATCATACTTTACTCCATGAATATACATGTAAGAAATAATAACATTGTGAATATTAATGAGATGATTTCTTATAATAGCCTGTGAACACAAGAACTATCAGCCGTGGTAGAAACTGTAAAATCAGATCTATATTATTTCGTAAGTAAACCAAGCAGACCCGGATCAGATGGCTCCTACATAACTCCTCTGTTCGCTCTGTTTGCTAATGGTATTTGATAGATATTTCTAAAATGGTTACAATGTTCCACCTTCCATATTTCATTATAACTATTTTTGTCCATGAATATTCAGGAGGTATTGAAATTTGGAATAAATATAGAAAGGGGTATCTATGAAGTAAAGGGTTAATACATTATTATATTGTGCAGATGTACAATGATATAATTATTGTAGGTATATTTAACCCTTTGCTCCATAAATACGCCTTTCTACGCCTTTGCAAACAGAGTAGACCCAGATCAGACGGCTCCTATAGGAGCCGTCTGATCAGGGTCTGCTCTGTTTGCTTATGATATAATATAGATGTGATTCAACAGTTTCTGCCTTGACCAAAAAAACCTGTGTTCATGTGATATTATAGAAAATTAATCTAATTAATATTCATGACGTCATTATATCTTACATGAATATCCATGGAGAAAAGGGTTTGACTCGATGCAAGCTAGTGATGAATTTATGATGATATATGCAAACAGTTTGGATCGAGATGACAAGCCAAGCAACTTGGAGCCTCATCGGGATTCAAACTGTTTGTCATTCTGATTGTAGTTGAAGATAAAATCAATTTTGAGAAATGTAGCAGACAACAGATGCTTGACATGCAAAGAGTTAAATCATTAGTTAGGTATGTAACTTACAGAGGTCTAGATCAGATGCATAAATTAAAACATTTTCAAGAATAACTTCTTTATTTCTCCACCAAACCCTATGTTGTGACCATTCTTTAAAAAGAGACGATTCTAAAGAGTGGTCACAACATTGAGTTTGGTGGAGAAATTACGATTTTAATATTTTACTACACTCCTTTATCTGTAGCTCTGTAACTAATATTATGCCTAATATTTTACACAGATCACAACCATACCTATCATAATCTAGATCTACACTATTTATAAGTTTTCCATATGAAATGTCATCAGTAGCAATAATTTTATCTTATAGTTTCAGCTGTACAATATGCAGCCTATTGACAATGGATAAGATCACTGGCACTAGATCGAAACAGACTGTAGTTTATTTAAAACACATAGTACATTAACCCTATTCCTCCATAGGCTATTTTTAGACCCAACCTCTTTGAATGAATCTACCCAAAAGGAAAATTAACTAGAGAAAAGGAAAATTTTAGAATTTTGTAGTTTGAAACCATTGTGATAAATAGAACATTTGCTCCAATTGAGGAGCAAATGCTCTATTTATCACAATGGTTTCATAAAGTGACTTTTACAGAGGCGTAGAAAGGCATATTTATGGAGGAAAGGGTTAATGTACTATGTGCTACATGTATAAATAAACTATAGTCTTCTTCAATCTAGCGCCAATGGATACGATATTGATCCAGTTCAGCAGCTGCATACGGGTTAACACTGTTTGCTATTCATCAGCAGTGTTCTTTCAATTACTGCTGAAGTATTAACCCTGATCAGATGCCATGTTCAGAACCAGACTGTTGAGTCTACATTGTAGGCAGTGTTTTGAGATTAGATTTCACAGAGCAGGACTCATCTTGTATAATTTATTCCCCCATATGTATATCCTAAGTATTCAGACTTTCAACCTAGATAAATAATGCAGACCCAGATCAAGCTTCTCCTGAACGAGTATTTTGATCAGGGTCTACACTATTTGCTACTACATGCATGTCAGTCTAATTTAAACATTATCAGACTGGTGTCAAATTGACTAATTCAGCTTTACAAACATGTGAAGATTGGAGATTTGATGCCTGAATACTTAACCCATTCCCGCATATAGACGCCTTTTGACGCTTCTCTAAAAGTCACTTTGTGAAACCATTGTGATAAATAGAGCATTTGCTCCACAGGAGCAAATGCTCTATTTATCACAATGGTTTCAAACCTACACAATTCTGGAAAATTCCTTTTCTCTAGTTAATGCTCCTTTTTGGTAGATTTAATGAAAGAGGTTGGATCTAAAAATAGCCTATGCAGTAATGGGTTAAGGTAATTTAGGGTAGATTTGATGTATAATTGCACTTATGTCACAAGCAAAACAATAATTTCTAAGAAATCTCTGTCAGTGATTTCTCAGAAAGTTCTAAATAATAACTGATATCATGTTTCAAGTGTTGAGAATGGAGACTGGGTGTCTGAATACTTATAAGGATATTGATATAAGGATTTGATGTATAATTGCACTTGTGTCAAAAGCAAAACTAAAATTTCCAAGAAATCACTTTCAGTGATTTCTCAGAACTTATTGATAATTGTTTCAAAGATTGAGCACAAAACTGTTGTAAGCACAATCTATTGGGTGACCCTTACAAACAGTTTGGATCAAGATTATTAGACACTGCTAGTGTGCAAATAATTTATCCTTTCTTACAAAGCTTATCTATGCAGAAGAGATTGACTTCACTCTTATCAAATACTTTGAATCTACAGTAAAACCTGTGTTAAGCGGCTATCGGAAAAGAGGTCTAATTATATGTCTGTAAGGAGACTATAGGAGCTTTCTGCATTACTTTTATCTTGCATTAAGCTACCACCTGCTTTTGAAGACTCATTTTGAATGGGTATACTGGAATCACCCTGTCCGGCGGTCAGTTGGTCGGGCAGTTGGTCGGTCCATGCGCATTTGAATTTTTGGTATACATAATTACCACGAATGGTTGATGTGCAAGACACAATTTTCATGTGTTTACTGCTGGCCATAGCAGAATAATTTCCCCCATAACTTTGATTTTTTTGGTCATTTTTTTGTCATAGTTGGTGTCGCGAACTCCTCCTTCAATCTGAAAGTTATTCAGTTTATATTTGGTATACATAATAACCATGAATGGTAGATGTGCAAGACACAATTTTCACGTGATATGCGCTGGGCATTGCAGAATTATCTCCCCTTGAACTTTGATTTTCTTTTGTCATTTTTGCATGAAACATGGGGAGTTGGTGTCGCAATCTTCTCCTTCAGTTTTAAAATTATTTAATTTATATTTGGTACACATAATAACCACGAATGGTAGATGTGCACGACTTAATTTTCATGCGTTTACCACAGGCCATTTCAGAATTATCTTCCCCTGAACTTTGAGTATTTTTTTTTCATTTTGGCATGTAACATGGTGAGTTGGTGTCGCAGACTCCTGCTCCAGTTTTAAAGTTATTGAATATATATTTGGTATACATAATAACCACGAATGGTAGATGTACGGGCTGGCTATTGCAGAATTATCTCCCCCTGAACTTTGAATATTTTTGGTCATTTTTGCATGAAACATGGGGAGTTGGTTTATTTTAAAACTTATTGATCTGATACTTGCCATACACACATGTACTAAACACGAATAGTACATGTGCAAGACACAATTTTCCTGTGTTTAGTGGCAGCCATTACAGAATTTTCTCCGCTTTAACTTTGAGTATTTTTGTCATTTGGTCCTGTTACATGGGTAGTTAGTGTCACAAACTTGGATTTGCAATCAAGGCTGCCGTGCTGGGGTATTCATCACCTTTAGTGATAGTTCTACTTTGTTCAGTAGATGAATGGTCGCTTAGGCTATTTTTAGATACTACCTCTTTGAATGAATTTACCGAAAAGGAGCATTTATTAGAGAAAAGGGAAACTTTAGAATTTTGTAGTTTGAAACCATTGTAATAAATAGAGCATTTGCTCCTCTGCAAGTGTCGGATACCAGTCATATGCAGATATACAAATAGCAACAGATGATTAATTTTCATAAAAGCATATGGAGACAGGGAATTTTGGTAATGGCAGCAAACTGTAGAATTATACTTGTATTATATCATAAGCAAACAGAACAGACCTTGATTAGATGGCTCCTATAGGAGCAGTCTGATCTGGGTCTACTCTGTTTGCAAAGGCATAGAAAGGACTATTTATGGAGTATAGGGTTAATGCCTTTGCAAACAGAGTAGATCCAAATCAGACAGCTCCTGTATTCATGTCAGAAATAATTCCTGTGTCAATATTGATTAGCTGGCTTTTATAATGTCACCTGTACATGGGATCTACTGTAACTGTATGAATAGATCTACATGTATCTTACATCATAAACAATCTGAGCAGACCCTGAGCATACATCCTCATCAGATGTTGAATTAATTTGCTTCTTATTTGGATCCAAACTATTTGCAAATGTTATCACAGTTTTACCAATGACTGCAATAGAGCAAGCCCTCTAAGGTTGTATTGATAAGTAATGAAAGTAATTACACTCTTTAAGAATTTACCCTTTCCCTGATAGGCTATTTTTAGACTCAGCCTCTTCGAATAGAGAAAAGGAAATGTTTTAGAATTGTGTTGTTTTGAAACCATTGTGATACAAAGAGCATTTGCTCCTTTGGAGCAAATGCTCTATTTATCACAATGGTTTTAAAAGGTGACTTTTACTGAGGCATCAAAAGGCGTCAATATGAAGGAATGGGTAAAAGCAGACAGCATCTTTAAGATGAAAGCTAACGAGTGATCAAAGAGCTAAACATCAATTTTCCTACTACAAGCATGTCCTTTATGAAAGCTGTTCTGTCATTTATATTCCTTATAACTCATAACCTGGACTAATTAGATATAAGGTTCTTTAATTTTGTTAGAAGATGAAGAGTCTTTCAGTAGTTCTGCCTCAAGCAATTAGATTGTGCAATGAAAATTGATGGAAATACATGTACGACTTAACCCATTACTCCATAAATACGCCTTTCTATGCCTTTGCAAACACAGAAAACCCAGATCAGATGGCTCTGTTTGCAAGTACATTAAAAACCTATCTTAAGCGGCCATCAAAAAGCGGTCTAATTTTGTTCCTGTAAGGCAGGTGGTAGCTTAATGCAGGTCAAAAGTAAAGCAGAAAGCTCCTATTGAAGCCTTATGTATTGCTTTTGTCCTGCCTTAACCCATTACCTCATAGGCTATTTTTCCCACCCTCTTTGAATA
The DNA here is from genome assembly GCA_963576725.1 of Azorinus chamasolen. Lineage (NCBI taxonomy): Eukaryota > Metazoa > Mollusca > Bivalvia > Cardiida > Solecurtidae > Azorinus > Azorinus chamasolen. Next base: position 55,485,155 of record OY755239.1, on the reverse strand, counting down.
AAGTTACCCAAAGGGAGCATTTACTAGAGCAGAGACATATACATACATACATGTATGTATATGTCTCTGACTAGAGAAAAGGAACATTTTGGAATTGTGTAGTTTTAAAAACATTGTGATAAATAGGAGCAAATGCTGTAGTTTCAAAATGGTTTCAAAAGTGATTTTTACAGAGGCATCAAAGGCATCAATATGATGGAATGGGTTAAGCAACCACCTTCTTTTTAAGACTTCTATGTTCAATAAATGATTTGCCGCATAGGACAGGTTCTACTCTAGCCTGTAAAAATGGATTAAAACTTTTAAACACAAATTTTGTAGGGTGTGGGAATAACTAAAGAATAATCACTTAAAATTTCAAAAGTATCGGTAGCGGTAATATTAACCCCTTATTCCATGAATATTCATGTAAGAAATAATTTATATATATATGAATGTCAACTATATCAAATGTTGTTAAAGTGTTTTAACCCTTCTCTTGCTGAATTTTAAAATACATTTCTCCTTCTTTACCCATGCCCTGTTGTATAATTACATATATCTTCACTGTGTACAAGTATTTCGCTGTGCAATCACTGCTGTGGAGTGCACTGGTTGCACAATCAACTTGTAAATAGTGCAGACCCTGATGAGACAGCTCCTGCAGGAGATGTCTCATCTGGGTCTTCACTATTTACAGGTAGGTATATTGACGTGAATAGCAAGCGAAGAGTTAACAAGACAAGTTTTGGCCATGGCAGAAACTGGAATCATACATGTATCTATATTACTCCATAAACAAACAGCAGACCCTGATCAGACGCCGCCTACAGAGCCGTATGATCCGGGTCTACTCTGTTTGCAAAGGCGTAGAAAGGTATATGTAGGAGTAAAGGGTTAACCTATTACCTCATAGGCTATTTTTAGATCCAACCTCTTTGAATAAATCTTCCGAAAAGGAGCATTAACTAGAGAAAAAAGGGAAAAAAGAACGAGTTTGTAGTTCTGAAACCATTGTGATAAATAGAGCATTTGCTCCACAGGAGCAAATGCTCTATTTATCACAATGGTTTCAAAAGTGACGTGTACAGAGGCGTAGAAATTTTGGCGTATTTATGGAGGAAAGGGTTAATAACCTTCAGTAACAACTCTAAATGACAGAAACTGTAGAATCAGACCTATGTAACTCCGTAAGGGAACAGAGCAGACCCTGATCAGACGACACCTGCAGGAGCCATCTGATCTGGGTTTTCTGTTTGCAAAGGTGTAGAAAGGCTTAGTTATGGAGGAAAGGGTTAATAACCTGTAGAATTAACCCTTCGCTTGCTATTCACGTCAATATACCTACCTGTAAATAGTGAAGACCCAGATGAGACAGCTCCTGCTGGAGCTGTCTCATCAGGGTCTGCACTATTTGTGTAACCAGTGCATTCCACAGCAGTGATTGCACAGCGAAATACTTGTACATAGTGAAGATATATGTAATTATACAACAGGGCATGGGTAAAGAAGGAGAAATGTATTTTTAAAATTCAGCAAGCGAAGGGTTAAGATGAAATTCTCATGCACTTTAGTTTTGTATCAATTGTAACTACTCAGTGGTATTCTAATTGGTTCCCTGGAGTGTTCTAATTTGGTTCTAATTGGTTCCCTGGAGTGTTCTAATTTGGTTTCTATGTATTCCCAATATAGCAAACATATTTTGATTTAGAACAAGAAATTATGAGTGGCATTGTAAAACGTTATTAATGATTCATTATTGCATTTTACGATATACATTGTTCAGGGAAAATTTCATAAAATCATAAAAATGATCCAAACAGTATTACTTCAGTGGTTATTAGATATTTTTAAAAAATGCGTTATTTATAGACTGAGTACCTTTAACCCTTAAACTGGAGGAATGGAGTATATAAAAACAGTGTAGAGCCAGATCAAATGACTCCTGAGGAATCGGGGTCTGCTGTGTTTGCTTATGAAATTATGATAGACCTGCCTCTGCAGTTTCTACCAGTTCCAAAACTATCCTGCATAACTATACCACAGTTAAATCCTGCTAATGCGACCACTTAATGAATAAACATGGGTGCCTTTATAAGCAGGTGGTTGCTTAATGCAGGACAAAAGTAATGCAGAAAGCTCCTAGGAGCTTTCTGCATTACTTTTGTCCTGCATTAAGCTACCACCTGCATCTAGCACCCAGATTTAATCCTCTTTTAGGTGGTCGCATTAGCGGAACTTTACTGCATTATAAAACTTCAGCTCATAAATATTAATCGTGCCATAGTTTCTTACATCAATATTCAACAGCGAAAGTTATAAAATAGTTTTGAGTAAAACTCTCAAACTTGCAATTAGTCAACATTGCCTTATTTACTCTAAATATTAGCACACCAAATCGCCCATCTCAGCTAGTTTGTAATGCTGAATAAGTCAAGTTCTGTGATTTAGCCCCCTTTCAACTAATTATCATTTATGCATAAATTGATTATTTCATGAATATTCATTAACTTGATATTTTAATGTAAGTTTTTCAAAGGAATGTTTGGCTTAGACCAAAAACTGTAGGATTATATCTATATAATTCCATATACAAACAGAGCAGACCCTGATCAGACAGCTCCTTCAGGAGCTGTCTGATCTGGGTCTACTCTGTTTGCAAATGTGTGAAACGCATTTATATGTAGTAATGGATTAGCTAACAGAGAAACAAATGGTGTAGACTCTGTTCAAACTGCTCCTTTATGTTCCTTAACGTGTCTTCTAAAAATGTTCCTTTTCTCTAGTAAATGGTCCTTTTCGGTAGATTTAGAGGTTGGGGCTTAAAATAGCCTATGAGGGAATGGGTTAACTAATAGAGACCAGACCTGCAATCTCAATCAGCAGCCCTGGATTATTCCATCTGTTCTATTTTTTATAACAGTTATTCTGCTCCTCATGGCTTGATTTATAATTGTCCACATGGCCTTAGCCTTTGCCTTTGGCCTTTGCTGTTGACATTTGCCTATGACCTTTACCTTTGCTGTTTTTGTACTGTCAGAAGATGGGGTAAGATTTGGAGAGTGAGAATACTCAGAACATTTAACATGTAAATGTGAGAAACAAATGGACTAGCCTTTGCAAACAGGGTAGACCCAGATTACAGGGTCCTTCTGTCTGGATTGTTTGTCATTCAAAGTCCTCTCACAATTTATACCCTTTTATACTGAATAGACTCTGCTATTAACCCTTTCCTTCATATGAACGTGTTTTCACGCATTTGCAAACAGAGTAGACCCAGATCAGGCGGCTCCTAGAGGAGCCGTCTGATCAGGGTCTGCTCTGTTTGCTTTTGACATGATATAGATGTGATTCTACAGTTTTTGTCAATGCAAAGAATTTCTTTGCAAAGTTTACAGTATTAGAATTCAGCATATAAATATTCATGATGTCATTATTTCTTACATGAATATTGAACAGGGAAAGGGTTAAACACTGGTGGGCAATTCCCTCTTTGAAAATCAGCGTTCAAAGGGTTAACATATAAAGATATAATTATTTTCTTTGGCAAAATATTTTAAATTTTTTTGGCCATTTCTAAAACCTTTGCTCCATCAGCATTTAAATAAGAAATAATGACATCATAATATTAACTAGCTGATTTTTTACAATGACAAAATGACACTTTTTGACACTTTTTACAATGACACTTTTTGTTTTTACTGTGGCAGAAACTGTACAATCAGGGTTGTATTGTTTTCATAAACAAATAGAGTAGACCCTGATCAATCTGATCTGGGTGTTCTCTGTTTGCAAAGGCATCTAAAGGTGTCTCTACCAGATTAAAGGTAACCCTTTTCAGGTTAAAAGTAACCCCCCTGTTCAGGTTAACCTTTTCCCTCATAGGCTATTTTTAGATCCAACCACTTTGAATAAATCTACCGAAAAGGAGCATTAACTAGCAAAAAGGAAAATTTTAGAAATTTGTAGTTTGAAACCATTGTAATAAATAGAGCATTTGCTCCTATAAGAGCAAATGCTCTGTTTATCACAATGGTTTCATAAAGTTACTTTTACAGAGGCGTAGAAATGCGTATTTATGGAGGAAAATGTTAAAAGTAACCCTGTTCAAGTTAAAGGTAACTCTGTTCAGGTTAAAAGTAACCTCTGTTCATGTAGGAAATAATGACATCATGAATAACTTTAACAATTTTTTTATGAAGTAAAATTTTTCAGGGAATTTTTGGCTTTGACAAAAACTATTATCATATACCAGGTATAATATACATCTTGTCTTAAGCAAAATATTAGACCTTGATCACATGGCTCCTATGAGAGCCCTCTGATCTGGATCCACTCTGTTTGCAAAGGCCTGAAAAAGCAAAACGCGGTACTGATTTGCTCAGCGAACTAAAGGTTGCACTATAATGTTTTAACCTTTTGCTTGCTATTCACATCAATATACCTACCTGTAAATAGTGAAGACCCAGATGAGACAGCTCCTGCAGGAGCTCTCTCATCAGGGTCTGCACTATTTACAAGTTGATTGTGCAACCAGTGCACTCCAGAGCAGTGATTGCACAGCGATATGCTTGTACACAGTGACGATATATGGAATTATACAACAGGGGTTGGGTAAAGAAGGAGAAATGTATTTCAAAATTCAGCAAGCGAAGGGTTAAATTATGCTTCTGGGTGATTACTGCCTGTCTTGAAGTTGATTGTTTTGCTCAAGAAATCACTGAAATGTTGCAGAAATTTAACCCTTTGCATGCTAACAGGGAATTTTGTGAATACCTATGCAGTCACTTTTAATCCTTTCCCTGTTACTTATTCATATAAGAAATAATGACATTTTGAATATTTTATTAGCTCGACTTTTATAATGGCATATAAACACAGAACATTTTTGCTCAGACAGAAACTGTAGAATCAAATCTATATTATACCATAAGCAAACAGAGCAGATCCTAATCAGATGGCTCCTATATCAACCATGTGATCTGAGTCTAGTCTGTTTGCAAATGCATGATAAGGTGTTTATATGAAGGAAAGGGTTTATCCAGTTAAGACACTTGACACCTCGACATTTTATCCCTTTCCATGTGGTTTTGAACATTGATCATGGATTTTGAAAATACAGTTGAACTTCGATATCTCGAACTCGGATAAATCGAACTTCAGGATAACTCGAACAAAAAGTTCGGTCCTTCCAAAACTAACACTACAGAATTGCTTTAAAATGTATCGCTACAGATATCTAGAAACACACATGGCAGCTTAATACAGGTCTAAAGTAATGCCGAAAGCTCCTATAGGAGCTTTCAGCATTACTTTAAACCTGTATTAAGCTGTGGTCTTGACAAATCGATCAGATTAGAAATCGGATGACTCGAACATCTGTTATCTCGAACTAATTTGTACGGTCCCTTGAAGTTCGACTTATCGAAGTTCAACTGTATATGGAGAAAATCAACCTTTATCATTTAGCATATTAACAGTTTATACTCTTTCACACAAAGCAGAATGCTGAAACAGCTTAACCCTTTCCTACATGAATATTCATGTAAGAAATAATGACATCATGAATATTTATTAGATAATTGTTCTAATATAAACACAGGGCATTTTGGCCTTGACAGAAACTATAGAATCATATCTATATCATATCTTAAGCAAACAGAGCAGACCCTGATCTGGGTCTACTCTGTTTGCAAAGGCGTAGAAAGGCGTATGTACGGAGTAAAGGGTTGAGCCTTTACCTTAGAGATATGCGTTTCAGATGCCTTTGCAAACAGAGTATAGACCCATATCGAATGGCTCCTGTAGGAGCTATCTGTTCACAGTCTTTTCAGTTTTTGCTTATGAAACTATACAGAACTGATTCTAAAGTGTCTGGTTTAGCCAAAGGTTCTCTGGTTCATGTGCCGTTATAAAATATATATTTATGAAGTGATTCTTGAATAGTTATTCAGAGCTACAGATAAAGGTGCATATTCATGTAAAAACTAAAATCTCCATTTCTCCACCAAACCCTATGCTGTGACCACTCTTATTCATTACGTTGAGGATTCAAGTTTCTTCCATTTATTGCTAATGGATGAATCCTGATAAAAGTGTTGAGTTAACCCTTTACTACACCTTTGCAAACAGAGTAGACCCAGATCAGACAGCTCCTGTAGGAGCTGTCTGATCAGGGTCTGCTCTGTTTACTAATGGAATTTGATAGATCTGTTTCTTTAGTTTCTTAAATGGCTACAATATTCCGCCTTCCATATTTCATTACAACTATATTGTCTATGAATATCCAGTAGGTATTGAAATTTGGACTAAATATTAAATATAGAACAGGGAATGGGTTAAATGCAAATTACAATCTCTTTTCTCTCATTATGAGGATTAAGTATGTTGTATTTGTTTTGGCAGAGTTCTGCTGCAAAATGCAAAATGAAAGTGTGTTTGTGCAGCCCAGTGGATGTTTATATACATGTACATGTGTTGAGTTACTTGAGGTCATATCTAGATCCAAACTGTTTGTAATGGTCACTGAAAATTGGTCTATATTTTGGAATTACAGAAGTTTGATAGTTGTGTTACATTGTGTGCACATAGCTATAATCACTTTTCTTCAGGGTAGATTTACCATGACATGAAAGTTTCAGATTGCTGTGGAAGATGAAAATATCTTGGCAGAGCGTCAGATACAGATGCGTTCTTAAATACTAAAATCGTCATTTCTTCACCAAACCGTATGTTGTGACCACTCTTTAGAATCGTCTCAAAGAGTTGATTCCGAAGAGTGGTCACAACATGGGGTTTGGTTTTGCAATAAAGAAGTTATTCTTGAAAATATTTTAATTTACGGATCTTATCTGGACCTCTCTTATGTGGTTAACTCTTTGCTGTCTAGCAATGAATTTGTGATAACTAGGCTTTGTATCTAATCAGAATCCAAGCAGTCACTGAGCCAATTGTTTACATAATAAAGTAGAAAAATTGACTATATTTAACCCTTTCCCTCATACAAATGCTTCTTCATGACTTTGCAAACAGAGTAGATCCAGATTAAATGACTCCTGTTAAAGCCATCTGATCAGGGTCTGCTCTGTTTGCTTATGAAACTATAATAGATCTTACTCTAGAGTTTCTGCCAGTACCAAAATATCCTGTATACAAATTCAGCTGATAAATGTCATGACTTCTCACATGAATATTCAACAGAGAAAAGGTTAAGTAATTGAATAGACAGATATTTTCATATTAGGATTAGCGTGCAAGGAGTTAAGAATGTTAGTACATGTAGTTGTAGTGACCGAAAGGCTCACAGTCTGACTCCAAACTTGTGGCAATAATTTAAGTTATCTAGAAATAGAAGGAGAAATGTCATTATTGCATAAATACTTTTGTTTACATGTATGAATTATAATGAAGTTAATGATGAAGTATCTCATAATGTATGATAATTCTTTTCTGTAAGTTGATATTTGTTATTCTGAATTACATTAAGACTAGAAAAAAATATATTTAGAATCTAGATTTATGGCTTATATAACTCTCTCCCTGTTGAATATTCATGTAAGAATAAAATGACATCATGAATATTTATTGGCTAAATTTTTTAAAAATGACGAATGTACACAGGATTGTTTAGATATTGGTAGAAACTGTAGAGTCAGATCTATTATAATTTCATTAGCAAACAGAGCAGACCCTAATCAGAAGCTCCCTTAACCCTTACCCTCATAGAAATGTGTTTTCACGCAACATTTGCAAACAGAGTAGACTCCTATAGGAGCCGTCTGATCAGGGTCTGCTCTGTGTGCTAATAGAATTTGATAGATCAGTTTCTTTACTTTCTAAAATGTGTTCATTATAACTATTTGGTCCATGAATATTCAGTAGGTATTGACATTTGAAATAAACATAGAACAGGGAAAGGATTAAGAGCTGTCTTATCTGAGTATACTCTGTTTGTAAAGGCATAAAAAAGCATTATATGAGGGAAAGAGTTAATATTGATCTTATTAACCCTTCCCCTGTTTTGTATTTATGCCAAAATTCAATACCTGCTGAATATTAATTAACCCTTTCCCTCATATAAACGTGTTTTCATGCATTTGCAAACAGAGTAGACCCAGATCAGACGGCTCCTAGAGGAGCCATCTGATCTGGGTCTACTCTGTTTGCTAATAGAATTTGATAGATCTGTTTCTTTGCTTTCTAAAATGTCTACAATGGTCCACCTTGCATATTTCTTTATAACTATTTTAAAGTATTGAAATTTGAAATAAACATAGAACAGGGAAAGGGTTAAGAAGATAGCTATAAAGAAATATGGAAGGTGGAACATTGTAGACATTTTAGAAAGTAAAGAAACAGATCAAAATCTTTTAGCAAATGGAGCAGACCCTGATCAGATGGCTCCTCTGGGAGCCATCTGATCTGGGTCTACTCTGTTTGCAAATGTGTGTAAAAGACATTAATATGAGGGAAAGGGTTAAGAGTCCTGCTGATCTTAGTTTATACATATTTCAAAACTTTACCTGGTGAATATTCAGCTCATGACATTATGAATATTTATTAGCTGGTTTTTATAATGGTATATGATCACTAGAATTTTGGCCGTGACAGAAACTAGGAACAGATCTATAAATCCATAAGCAAACTGAGCAAACCCTAATCAGACGACACCAACAGGTCCCGTCTCATCATGGTCTACTCTGTTGCAAAGGCGTCAAAAAGGTGTTATTGCCATGTGAATGTTTAACTCTGTACACTATATAGACACCTTTTGACACCATTGCAAACAGTAGACCTAGATCATACAGCTCCTGTTGTGCTGTCTGATCCGGGTCTGCTCTGTGTGCTTACAGAATATCTGATTCAATACTGTTTGGCATAGTTATCTATTCACTTGTTTTATATAGCAATATATATAGAATATTTAATATTCATAATGAATGGAATATCTTGAATGTTTGTGGTGTTAAAGGTGATGATTGATTTGTTTGTTGTTGATACTCGTAGTAGTCATGTAGTCATATGATACAGGTTTTTGTCAAAGAGAACAGAATCATCATGATGTATTTACATGGAGTCCGACAAAGTCATACACTATAGTACATTATATAGTATATATCTAATATATGTATGTGAGTTTTTTAGACCTACAATATAATTATGTCAAACTCATTTGAGCAATGCCACGAGAAAAAATTCCTCCAAGAATTTCTGTTCTGCAGTGTAGATCCAGACCTACTATCATGTAAGGAATGCAGCATCTGATCAGGTCTACACTACTAGCCAAGTTTGATTATAAAATCAGTATAGATGGGCTAGGCCCTAATCAGTTGCTATAGTAATCCTTTACTCCATAAATGTGCCTTTCTACGCATTTGCAAACAAAGTAGATCCAGATCAGATGTTCCTGTAGGAGCCGTCTGATCAGGGTTTACTCTGTTTGCTTTTAATGTAATAAAGATATGACTCTACATTACCTACCATGGTCAAAATGTCCTGTGCTCATATGCCATTATAAAAATGAATCTAATTAATATTCATGACATCATTATTTTTTACATGAATATTCATGGAGTAAAGGGTTAACTCTTTGATGGCAGGTCTTGGTCTTGGTTAGCATTGCTCCAAACTCTTTTCTTAACCCTTTACTTCATGAATATTCATATAAGATGTATTGATATAATGAATATTGATTACATGAACTTTTTATAAGTACACATGAACAATTAAGAAAATCTGGCCCAGAAACTTCAGAATCAGATCTATATTATTTCATAAACAAACAGAGCAGACCCTGATCAGACAGCTCTTAAAGGAAGAGTTGTCTGATTTTGGGTCTACTCTGTTTGCAAAGGCATTAAATATGCATCTATGGAGTATAGGGTTAATGTATGTCTCGTTTTTTTCGCCATGATATCATGTATTGGTGCTATTAATATACCAAGTTTCAGATAAGTGAGCTTATTAAAAGAGTATGTCCATGTGGTTTATATAATATACCATGCATGAAAATACTATAGATACAGTCAAATACATGTAGATTACTCTAGAATAATGGAGCCATTGACCAATCTTGGCTGTTTACATTGATTGGGCTTAGGCATACAGAGCTGCAGAGAAAGATGTGTGCTCAAATACTAAAATTGTCATTTCTCCACCAAACCCTATACTTTGACCACTCTTTAGAATCGTCTCTTAGAGACGATTCTAAAGAGTGGTCATAGTATAGGGTTTGGTGGAGAAATAAAGGACTAATTCTTGAATGTGTTTGAAATTACGCACCTTATCTGAATCTCTGGGCACAGAGTTATGTACTATAGCTGTGAATAGATTGTGCTTGGGCCTAGAGGGATTTACCATAACTGTGCACAAATTGTTTTAGGGCATACACTTGTTCAGCTGTGGAGAGTGAACATTAGGTGTTCTGATATTTATTACAGAGGTCCAGATAAGATGCATATATTAAAACATTTTCAAGAATAACTTCTTTTTTTCTCCACGAAACCCTATGCTGTGACCATTCTTTAGAATTGTCTCTTCTCATAGCGTTTGATGGAGAAATGTAGATTTTAGTATTTGAGTATGCACCTTTATCTGTAGCTCTAGGTAGATAAGGTACTTCTTGTAGGTATAAAACCCTTTACAAAAATTACCTGTTATTACTTTTATGTAACCATGTTTTGCTTTCTGTCACTCATTTATAAAGTTTATGCACTTACAAGATTGAAGTTTAAGTTTTCTGTGCAATGTATTATACTTTTCCTTTGTACGTATAGAGTTTTAACACGGACACCTTTCTTAAGTGACAATCAAAATGGAGTCTTAACCTCAGTCTTTAACCCTTTCCCTAATTAACATTTATGCATGAATTGAACACTTAATGAATATTCATTAACTTATATAATTTAACATTTTCAAGGGAATTTTCGGCTAAGACAAAAACTGATCTATTTAATTCCATAAACAAAAAGAGTAGACCCTGATCAGACAGTACCTTCAGGAGCTGTCTGGTCTGGGTCTACTCTGTTTGCAGAAGTGTGAAAAAGTATTTATATGAAGGAAAGGGTTAGGTCTGGCGGCAGAATTAGGCAGGATGATAGTCATGCAGAATGCTCCCAAGTGATCCTTCTGCATAACACATACCTTGTATTAACCCTTTCCCTGTTCTATGTTTATTCCAAATTTCAATACCCACTGAATATTCATGAACCAAAATAGTTAGTAATGAAATATGGAAGGTGGGTCATTGTAGTCAGTGTAGAAACTGAAGAAACAGATCTTTCAAAGTCCACTAGCAAACAGAGCAGACCCTGATCAGACGACTCCTTTAGGAGTCGTCTGATCTGGGTCTTCTCTGTTTGCAGATAAATGAAAACATGTTTATATGAAGGAAAGGGTTAAGCAACCATCTGCCTTGTAAGATTCCTGTGTTTATTCAATCCATGGTCACTTAAGCCATTTTTGCTGTACCTCTCTTTGCACACTAGCAGTATAGTCATGACAACTAATGCAAACATTTTGGATCCAGATGAGACGTTAAGTAAGTCAAGTTCTCATCAGGATCCAAACTGGTTGGTATTGATTGTATTTTTTAAGAGAAATGGCAGGGATTTTAACTGAGAAAACTAAAATGGATGACAATTGTGTCGGACAACTGTTGCTTAATGTGCAAAGAGTTATTCCTTTATCATGCCAGCCTTGTTGTATCAGTAATAACCCTTTACTTCATGAATATTCATTTAACCTATTCCCTCATAGGCTATTTTTAGATCCAACCTCTTTGAATAAATCTACCGAAAAGGAGCATTTACTAGAGAATTTACTTTAGAATTGTGTAGTACTGAAACCATTGTGGTAAATAGAGCATTTATCACAATGGTTTCAAGAAGTGACTATTACAGAGGCGTAAAAGAGCGTATTTATTGAGGAAAGTGTTAAGAAAAAATGACATCATTACCGTAATTTAAATTCACTGAATTTACCATGACATATGAAAAAGGGCATATTTAAACATACATGTAGTAGATTCAGATCTATAATATTCCACTTGCAAACAAAGCAGACTCTGAACAGACGGTTCCTACAGGAGCCATATAATCTAGGTCTACTTCATTTTCAAAGGTGTTAAAAGGTGTATCTATGAAGTAAAGGACTAACAACAATGATAAAGGTTGATAACTCTGTTCTACAATTTGTTACTTTCCTACTGTGATTCTGAGTGTTTGTAAAGGGTGCTGTAGTTTAAACTGTTCGTGTTTTACATGTAGATCTTTTGCTTGTAACTTTGTAATGATATACAGTAAAACCTCTCTATAACGACCACTAAATTGTGTTAATTAGTTGGTATTTTGGGCAGGTGATTGCTTAAAGCAAGGTGAAAGTAAAACACAACGCTCCTTATAGGAGCGTTCTGTTTTACTTTCACCTTGCTTTAAGCATCCACCTGCCTTTTAACACAAAATACTTGATGTAATTTAGTGGTCGTTATAAAGAGGTTTTGCTGTACAATAATATGTTGATGTCTATGTCAAGGCATTTGAAAGTGTTAACCCTTTACCTGATGAAAATTTGTGTACCAGATGAATATTCATGTACAAAATAATATGAATATTCATTAGATGAATCTTTGTAATAGCATTTGTACACAGGAATGTCTGACCATGGCAGAAACAGTAGAAGCAGACCTATCTTTATTCCATAAAGAAACAGAGCAGGCTGTGATAAGATGGCTTTTTCAGGATCTGTGTGATCTGGGTCTACTCCATTTGCAAAGGGGTCAAAAGGTGTCCCTTATCATATAAAGGGTTAACTTTTGTTTCGTGAGTGTCTAACTGTCTATGCATAATGGATTTTCTAAATCCAACACATCTGTTTATCTTTTAAACCTTAACATGCCAGTTAATTATCTGCGTAAAAGTTGTCAACCGCAATCAATTCTTGTAGCAAAACATTTTCTACAATTTATATAAAAGGTCTAGAATAGATGCAATGTAACTCGATGTCTCATTTAATAAAAATATTGTTGGACATTTTTTTTGTGAATGAGGGGTTTACTTCTTAACCTGTTATATCTCATTAATATTTATATAAGAAATAATTACATCTCTACTCTGATTTCAAAGGTGTTACAAGTAAAGGGTTAACCCTTTCCCTGTTCTATATTTAATCCAAGTTTCGATACCTACTGAATATTCATTGACAAATAGTTATAAAGAACTATGGAAGGTGGAACATTGTAGACATTTTAGAAAACACAGAATCAGATCTATCAAATTCTATTAGCAAACAGAGTAGACCCTGATCAGACGGCTCCTCTAGGAGCCGTCTGATCTGGGTCTACTCTGTTTGCAAATGCGTGAAAACACGTTTACATGAGGGAAAGGGTTAAAGGCTTTAACCCTTTACCCAATAAATACGACTTTCTACACCTTTGAAAACATAGTAGACCTAGATCAGATGGCTTCTGTAAGAGCCATCTGATCAGGATCTGCTCTGTTTGCTTATGGAATAATGTAGATTGATTCTATCATTGCTATCATGACCCAAAATATCTGTGTTAATGCGCAATATGAAAATCCATAATTTTATAATTAATATTCATGATGTCATTATTTCTTTCATGAATATGTATTGAGTAAGTCGGCTAATACAAATTTAAAAGTCTGGTATAGAGAAGTTAAACTGTATTTTGGCTCTTGTACCTTTTAATCCATTACCTCATAGGCTATTTTTAGACCAAACATCTTCCATTAAATCTTTCAAAAAGGAGCATTTACTAAAGAAAAGGAAAGTTATAGAATTGTGTAGTTTTTAATCCATTGTGATAAATAGAGCATTTTCTCCTATGGAGCAAATGCTCTATTTATCATAATGATTTCAAAAAGGCACTTTTTCAGCGGCATCAAAAGGCAGCAATATGAGGGAATGTGTTAAAAAAGTATGAGATAGAAGTTTGCTGGGTGGTTATTCATTTGCCTGTGGCATACATTTCTAGTTTGTTTTGGCATAATGACATTTGATTCATGTTCAACTAGCTCATGTTTATGCTTCTGTAAAGATAAGCATCATTTGCATGCATGTCGCTGCATGTTTGTCAGTCTTGACAGCTGACAAGCTTTCATTCTATTTAAAGCTGAATTATTTGTTGTAGCAGTTCATATGCTGGGATATCAAAGGGAATCGAACGGGATATCAAAAAATGTTTGATGAAGTGGGGATATTTCAGTTATTAGAAAAAAAATAAACACATATATTCATGAAATGTATAAGGGGAAGGAATGATTCTAAAATGATTATTTAAACTGGCTGAAGGTAAATTCTTCCAAGGAAATTCAGAATTGCAGTGAATTGAAGCTCTATGGTCAGAAGAAGATACAGAACTGAGATCTGGTTAGTCTTTTGCTGGCAATTGGTGAATTTTTTATGGCCTTTGCATACAGTTCAGATCCATATGGGAAAGTGTTGCCAAGCATCTTCGTCAGGTTTAACACTGATTTCGCTTTAGAAATACATGAAAGAAAAAAGCAGTTGACAATTTTTGCATATTTTACTTAGCAAGCTAAAGGTTGAATACAGGCATGAATATTGTTAGACAATTATGTGCTTAGAGTAGATGATATCTTTGAAGCTGGCTATTTTTTTGTCCATATCATTTGGAAGGCCTTCATAGAAGCAGGAAATAGGTTTTCTCCACGATCTTAAATAATGTCTGCTAAGCAGAAGAAAACCAGCTACCATGAGTTACCATATAGATTGACTATTTTGTAAGGATGTTTCATGGTAGGATGGTTTTAAGTGAATATAGATCCAATATCATTTGAGATACACACAGTAAAACCTCCTTATAGAAACCATTTGATAAATAAACATGGGTGCCTGTAAGAGCAGGTGATTGCTTAACCCTTTACTCCATAAATACGCCTTTCTACACCTTTGCAAACAGAGAAGACCCAGATCAGACGGCCCCTATAGGAGCCATCTGATCAGGGTCTGCTCTGTTTGCTTATGATATGATATTGGTACGATTCTACAGTTTCTGGCATGGCCAAGCTCCATGTATCCATGTGCTATTATAGCAAATTAATCAACTAATATTCATGACGTCACAATTTATTACATGAATATTCATGGAGGAAAGGGTTAAATGCTGAATACTTAGACCGGACCCTTCCCTATCTAAATATTAATTAACCCTTTCCGGGTTAAAAAAAAAATCCCTGTTTAACATTTATTTAAGATTTTATCGCCTCATTGATATTCAAGGACAGAACATGGAAAAGGGAAAAGTGCTTTTTGAAATTTAACACATTCCCTCCTAGTGACGCCTTATATGAAGCCTCTGTAAAAGTCACGTTTTGAAACCATTGTGATAAATAAAGCATTTACTCCAAATGCTTTATTTATCACAATGGTTTCAAAGCTACATAATTCTAAGATTCTCCTTAACTATAGTTAATGCTCCTTTTCGGTAGATTAATTCAAATAGGCTGGGTCTAAAAATAGTCTAGGAGGGATCGAATGAGTTAAACAGTGAAGATTTTAGCAGCAGGCAAATTATGCAGTGCTGACAGCAATATCTGACAGCGAAAAAGATCAGATTAAATCGACAGCAAAAAAGATCAGATCAAGTCACCAATTGTGTGTTCACTTGCAAACACTTCATATTGATGTTGTCTGTTTTTAACCTGGGTAATTTTACATGTGACTTGTATCTCTCGATGTTCATGTACATTGTATATATATATATATATATATATACACCAAGTGCATATGACACATGTATTGTATTTCTCTATATTATGTAGCATGTGAATCATTGTTCAATACCAGCTATTTTGATAAGATTTATGTACAATACCCACATTGAACTTTACCGGTCTCTGGTGATGAGGTGTGGTCTATTCATACCGTATTCATTCTATTTAGTGCACATATGACATACATATATTAGAACCTCTTTAACCCTTTACCTGATGGAAGCCACCTTTTGCAGAGGTCCAGATAAGATGTGTAAATTAAAACATTTTTAAAAACAACTCTTTTATTTCTCCACTAAGTCCTATGCTGCGACCACTCTTTAGACCCATCTCTTTGAGACGATTCTAAAGAGTGATAACAACATAGGGTTTGGACGATTTTAGTATTTGAGTATGCACCTTCCTGAGTATGCAAACGTTTCCAAGTTGTTATTAGAATGTTGAATCATTTCAACCCATTCCTTCATATTGACGTCTTTTGACACCTCTGTAAAAGTCAATTTTTGAAACCATTGTGGTAAATAGAGCATTTGTTCCATATTTATTCAAAGATGTCGGTTCTTATAATAGCATATTTAAGAATTGGAGTATACATAATACATGTATTAAAAATTGACTTAGAAGTCTTTTTTCTATGGATGTGAATATGCTCAGGTTAAAGATAAATACAGGACAGACAGACACACAGAGAGGCAGAGAGAAGAGATAGCTTTCTGAGAAAGAGAGAGAGAGAGAGACGCACACACATTTCTGACTACTAGAATAAGATTCATTCAATGCACCACACCTCTTTATGTATGTTTTGATAGTGTTCTAGGATATCTAGTTCTATATGTGGCCATTAAATAGATTTAATATGGTGGAACAGATTACTGCTATTTGATGTAGAATTTTATAAGCAAATAAAATAATCACTTGTAAATGCGTTTCTCTTGTTCTTTTATTATCCATTTTGTACTACTTGCTTGCAAAGCTATGAAATATTTCGGGAATGTAGTGGATCTGACTCGACAGTTTCTACCAATACAGGGATGTAGTAATGCAGACAGCTCCCATAGGAACCTTCTATTACATATGTCCTACCTACTGCTGCCTGCTCCTGCAGGAGCTGTCTGATCTGGGTCTATTCCGTTTGCAAACGTGTTAAAATTCATATCTATGGAGAAAAGGGCAAAACAAAAATGAAGCTTTATGCAGGATGAAAGTACAGTAAAACCCCTCCAAACCGGAATTCTAGTGGAGAAGATTTTAGGCAGGTGGCTGTTTAACCCATTACCTCATAGGTTATTTTTAGATACAGCCTCTGAATAAATCTACCGAAAAGGAGCATTAACTAGAGAAAAGGAAAATTTTAGAATTTTGTAGTTTGAAACCATTGTGATAAATAGAGCATTTGCTCCTATAGGAGCAAATGCTCTGTTTATCACAATGGTTTCACAAAGTGACTTCTTCAGAGTCGTCAAAAGTCGTCAATATGAGGGAATGGTTTAATGTAGGGTGAAAGTCATGCTCAAAACTCATAGAGGAGCTTTCTGCATGATTTTCACAATGCAATAATCTGCCTCCAGTCTCCAAGACCGATATTTATACTAAATTGAACTTCTGGTATAGAGGGGTTCTACTGTAATGGAGACAGCTCCCCGCAAGAACTTTCTGCATTTTCTACCGCTTGCTCCTGCAGAAGGTGACTGGTCTTGGTCTGCTATGCCAAGCAGAAGGGATTGCAGAAACGTTGCCCATCGCCTATCCGTCGTTTTTCAAACATTGTTTTATTTACAGTAGGCCTTGAGTTATGTGCACAACATATGTTACCATTTTGCACTCGGGCAACTTCATATTTTCATATTATATAATGATATAATGCATCTTTGTACATCGAAGATTTGTGAATGACCGTATTATATAATCCCACTCTGTAAGAGTCACCTTTTGAAATTATTGTGATAAATACATGTAGAGCTTTGCTCCTTTAGGAGCAAATGCTCTATTTATCACAATGGTTTTAAAACTCCACAATGCTAAAGTTTTCCGGAGGAGCGTGCTCCCGGACCCTTATACCCGCGGTGCGTTTGGTTTCTGCTACGCTCCTGCATGGTGAATATTCATGTACGAAATAATGACATCATGAATATTAATTAGCAGGACATTTTCTCTGAAATTGGAATCATAGCTATAGTATACCATAAACAATAAGAGCAAATCCTGATCAGATGGCCCCTGTAGGAGACGTCTTATCTGGGCCTACCGAGTAGTCTGTAAAGATGTACCAACGCGCCCAGTGGATTCTTCCATGTGTGTATACATGTATATATACTGGGTTAGTCCATTTTTTATCTAAGGGATGCCTGCCCTAAATTTTCCATTTCATTTTGTTTTATATTTAAATTCCTATCAGCAAACAGTGTAGACTCTGACCAGACGCCACAGTATGCGGCGTCTGATCAGAGTCTACACTGTTTGCCTATGTCCCATATATGGGGTCGTGGGCACAAATGGGTTAAGGATAGGGTTAACAGATAAGATGCACCATAGTTATGACGTCCCGTTTGTGTCGGTTAACTTGAAGCAGCCGTTCTCCGATAAACATAAGCTGAGTTCAACATCGACCAGTGGAAAACAAAAGACATTTCCATAAATGTCTGTATGTTACTAATACACCAGAAGATGTATGCTCTTTCCACACACACACTATCTGAAAATATAAAGTTTTCTTCGTTTCATGTGAAAGCAAAAGTCGAAAACTAATCATCTGTACCGAATTAAAGAAGTAGACAGTAGTGGATAACGAAGTGGCAGTCCTAAACAACAGCGACAGTCGTGCACGTGTCGTTAAATATGTGTTGCTATTAAATCCGAAGAACGCCGCGGTTTATTCGTAGAAAACAGATTAAATTTTGGCATGACATCTGTTATTATGCACATCTCTCGGGATATCAAGGCACGTACGAGATTAATTAGAATATTCATTAACGTTTCAACTAGTATTATTATCTAATACATTTACATAACGTATGGTTGAAATTAAATTAAATGCAGTTTATTACCTTACTTAACCCATTGACGCTTCTGTAAAAGACACTTTGTGAAACCATTGTGATAAATAGAGCTCTATGTATTACAATGGTTTCAAAACTTCACAATTCTGAAAATTTCCTTTTCTCTAGTTAATGCTCCTTTTTGGTAGATTTAATCAAAGAGGCTAGGTCTAAAAATAGCCTAAGTGGGAATGGATTAACTTTGTAAACGTTGTTAATCCACTGAATGCTGGATGCGAATGTCCTTGCGTTTTCAATCAATTTATACACAGATAACAGAGCTCATAGAGAAACCCTCTGATCAGAGTCTGCACTGTTTGTTATTCAAAGTTCTCTTACTAAATTATATATACCCTTTCATACTGAATAGATTCTATAGTCATACATTGATGGGTCATTCCACATTGAATATTTAGCATTAAAAGCATGCAATCTTCTGTAAGGGGTGTAATCTCAATAATCACTAATGGAATTAATATGAAACTTCGTTAACCCTTCTCTCGCTGAATTTTAAAATACATTTCTCCTTCTTTACCCATGCCCTGTTGTATAATTACATACATCTTCACTGTGTACAAGTATATCGCTGTGCAATCACTGCTGTGGAGTGCACTGGTTGCACAATCAACTTGTAAATAGTGCAGACCCTGATGAGACAGCTCCTGCAGGAGCTGTCTCACCTGGGTCTTCACTATTTACAGGTAGGTATATTGACGTGAATAGCAAGCGAAGGGTTAACTCTTAGCATGTTGGAAAATGGGAAAAAATGTGACTGCTCAAACTGGTATGCAGCAATTTTTTATTTAGTAATGTTTACTAACTATTGATCAAGTGTCAAACAGTTTGGATAAGCAAACAGAGTAGACCCTGATCAAGCGACTGTATATATAGGAGCAGTCGGATCTGGGTCTACTCTGTAAATGCGTGGAAAGGCGTTTATATGACGGAAAGGGATAAATATGCATGTTAGAAATGAATTATGAATATTTATTAGCTGCATTTTATTATTGTACATGTATATAAACACGGTGTGGTTTTGCGATGACAAGCTGTGGAATGAAGATGTAATTATATAAGACCCTGATCAGACGACTCCTATGTGAATCGTCTGACCTAGGTATACTCTGTTTGCAAAGGCGTGGCAATGCGTCTCTATCAGGTAATGGTTTAACCCATTACCTCATATGCCATTTTTAGATACAACCTCTTTGAATAAATCTACCAAGAAAGGAGCATTAACTAGAGAAAAGGAAATTTTTAGAATTTTGTAGTTTGAAACCATTTTGATAAATAGAGCATTTGCTCCTATAGGAGCAAATGCTCTATTTATCACAATGGTTTCATAAAGTGACTTCTATAGAGTCGTCAAAAGTCGTCAATATGAGGGAATGGATTAATTTTCAAATCTGATCACCAGTTTACAAATGTTTGGAAAGAAAGAATGGTCCGTGAAATCTTAAACGACCTGTATAATTTGATGTTCATTCAATCAAGAGTTATCAAACGTGATTGGTTGATATCCCGAAAGCCATTTGCTCTCAGCACACCAGCGAGTATTTGAAATATTAAAATCCTGACTTCTGCTCCAGTCAGGATCAGATATCCAACTGCTTGCGAAAGCAAGTTAATTCCTATTAGCTTTAACAGGTTGCGCTAGCATGATCCGTGCACATAATTGTAGTAGGCAAAACTTGGCATCTCCTAAAATACAGACAAAAAGTCAATCTGTTTAGATTCTGATGAGATGCCGAATTAGCAAGCGTCTCAGTCGTATGCATACCGTTTAATTAGGTCATTGGCTTGGTTGCAAAAATGATGAAAAAGCCTTTGACCCTCACAATGCGGTACACGAGTCCCTAATGTCCGTTGCAAAATTCAATACCAGTATATTTATGTTGTACATACACATAATTCATTGAAGTTTACATTTAACAAATATAACTTTATAGAACACATATATGCAAGTTTACCACATAAATATATGGAACGCCATATCTGCCTCGTGTGAGGAGAAAGTATTACCCAGTATATGCGGTCGATTGTTTTTATATTCAGTCACTGAGATACGATGTTCTGTCTTGCAGTTCTTTTGTTGGGTCATTTGAGCATTGCATTTAGCCAACCAGCACTTTTATGTGCTTATCTCGTTATTATGATCAGTTAAAAAAAACATTATGTTGAGTAGGCATGGTATGATGTTAGGTCACCGATATACAGTAAAAAAAACCAATGCCACCACCAAAAAGGGGCATAATTCTGGGTGGCAGAGGCAGGTGGTAGCTTAATGCATAGGAGCTTTCTGCATAAGTTTCGTCCTGCATTAAGCAACCACCTGCTTATAAAGGCAGCTATGGTTCTTCTTTAAGTGGTCGCAAGTGGGATTCTACTTTTATGACTGATTGTCATGTAATTATGTTTTGTCGTTTTGTAATGATGCTGAGGGGTCATTTTATTATATTATTGAGTCATGATGTTCTGTTTTGTCAAAATGATATGCTGTTCTGTTTTACTAAATAATGTTGAGTGCTCATAAAATGATATCCGGTTCACTAATACTATCTGGTGGCTACCATATGTTAACTGGTAGAGACTAGTTTTGTTCGGCTGCAATAATGTTACATGTATATCCTCTTCAATTGTAATGTTGTTTGGTGCTCTCAGCATTATATTTTGTCGTATATCCATGATGTTTCGTCATTTTGAAATTATATGCTGTGGTAATGGAATGGTATCTTGTTAACGCGATATTATGTCTATACATATATATATATATATAGACCCGATATGTGTTTTTCGGAGTGGTTTGGGATACAAATAGTTAGTTTTAGATTAGTTTTGCATACTTCGATCATTAACTGGAGAGGGGGAGGGGGGCGTGGTGATCCCCAGCATGCGCCGGGCACCTTTGCATATAATTGGAACAAAACAAAACATCACGACTCAATAACATAATGAAATGACCACTAAACATCATCACAAATTGACAAAATATATTACATGACAACCATTCATCATATATCGATGGTCTAACATCATATTAGACCTACTCAACATAATGTTATTTAACTGATCACAATGATGAGACAAGCGTATAAAAGTATTGGTCGACTGAATACCATATTCAAATAACCCAATAAAAGGACTGCTGGACTGAGCACAATATCTTAGTGACTGAATATAAAGACAATTCACCGCATATAATACTTTCTTCTAAGATGAGACAGATATAAATATACTGGTATTGAATTTTGCAACGTCTGACACGCCCTAAGCAAGCTGACTGCTAATACATATATACTGTATATCAGATTTCAAAGCCTATCATATGAAGCCAAGGTACATCGTGTCGCAACACGCAGACGTATGCATATGTTACTGCATGGTCCATTGAAGGTGAACACTACCAATAATTAATTGACCCTTTCTCTGTTCAATATGTATTCCTGATTTCAATACTTACTGAATATTCATGGACAAAATATTTATAATGAAATATGGTATGTGGAATATTGTAGATATTTTAGAAAGTAAAGAAACAGATCTTTCAAAATCCACTAGCAAAAATAGCAGACCTTTATCAGACGGCTCCTATAGGAGCCGTCTGATCTGGGGTCTACTCTGTTTGAAAATGCGTCAAAACACGTTTACATGAAGGAAAGGATTAAGTGTCGTCTGCACAAATTGTCATCTGCTGCAAATTCTTAAAGTTTCTTTTTTATTTCTATTCAAGTATGCAGTAAGAGCTTCAAACAGTTTGGATCCTTGTGAGACACCGAGTAACTCAGCATTTCATCTGGATCAATACTGTTTGCAAATGTTATCACAGATTCAGCCATTAGCGTGTAAAGATATAACCATGGGTATTGAAGAACAAAAAGGGTGGAGCACAAAGTTTGTAACTATATTACAGTAAAAACGCTCTAAGCCGGTATTTTAGTAAGGAACAATTTGAATCTTTTATAGGCAGGTGACTGCCTCACATGCAGAAAGCTCCGAAAGGACTTTCAACCTGCATTAAGCTGCCACTTGTCTGAAAGAACGACACTAATACTTATAATTTTAATGTCCGGTTTAGAAGGGTTTTACTGGTTATGGAATGAACTCGTGATGACCTTTGCAACCAGTCTGGGCCCACTCGGCATCTGGGCCCCACTCGGCATCTCATCTGGATACAAACTGTTTGGAATAACGTTTTCGAATAGAAATCAAAGGAAAAAATCAATTTTAGGAAAATGTATGTTTTTTATAGGTTTATATATGTTTTTATATGTTAAGCATTTACTCCATGAGCATTCATTTAAGAAACCCTGAATATTAATTAAATCAATTGTTACAATTATAGCAAATGAACACATGAATATTTGGCTATAGCAGAAACTGTAGACTCATATCTATATTATATTATTTAAGCAAACATAGCATAGTGGGTCTATGCCATTGTTTGGTGGTCGCATTAGATGGGTTTTACTGTATTATTTAATAAACAAACAAGGCAGACCCTGGTCAGGCAGCTCCTATAGAAGCCGTTTAATCTGGTTCTGCTGTTTACGTTAAAATGCGTATCTGTATGGCGTCAAGGTTTAAGAATCTGGAAACATAGTAAAACAAGAGCTGTCCGCAGACAGCGCGCTCCACTTTCTTTAGTGCTGGATAGTGTAGTGGAAGTCTAAGTCAGAAAGGGGAGATAACTATAGCAAAATTAATTTTAGGGTTACCTGCCCTTGCGAAATGGGTTCCCCTTGTGATAGTAAACATACATACCAAATATAAACCAAATATCTTTGATGTTTTCTGAGAAAAGGGACCTTAACAAAAAGGTTAACCAGCGCCGACGCCGACGAGAGGGTCGTGACAATAGCTCCACTTTTTGAAAAAGTGCAGCTAACCAGATCCGCCGGCTATGAGAAGCGGTGTCTGGCATGGTTCTACACTGTTTGGAAGACCTTTATGTTGGTTGTCGAAAAGCGGGGCTCATACACAAAAAGAAACACAAAGCAAAACCACTATCCTGACAGAGCACTTTCCACTCACGAAACTTGTCAGTTGCTATCTATCCAATTATCAGAAAATTATTTTATTTCAATTTCTGTCGGTGGTAGGATATATTAAGAGCAGGGGCGTAGCTGAATTCAAATGTAATGTACCCACCGTGGCTATAGGGGTCCGGGGACATGATCCCCCATGAACATGTATAATTGTGCAGTTTTCAAACCATTGTGATAAATAGAGCATTTGCTCCTATAGGAGCAAATGCTCTATTTGTCACAATGGTTTCAAAAGGTGAGTTTTACAAATGCGTCAAAAGGCGCTAATATGAGGGAATGGGTTAAAGCTTACATGACAAGACAGACGATTTATCAACGTCTACCCTTAGAAATTATAATATATCTGAGTATACAGTTAAACCAATACCAAATACCATGTGTACATATGTCATTAAAAATTAAGCTAATAAAATTATGATGATGTTTTTATTTCTTTTCTGAACATTCAACCGGGAAAGGGTTAAAGTTATAAGGAAAACCACACGCGGTCAGTGTGTGGGTCTAGAAGGTCCTTCAACACTTTGAAAGCGGGAAACGAATGGACTGGCAGTTGCTAAGAGAGTAGACTCAGATCAGAGAGCTCCTTGATAAGCCCTATAGGACGCAAGGAACCGTATGACCAGGGTATGTCCTGTTTGTCCTTCATTCCTTCATAATCCTCAGTTAAACATTTCGTAAAGAAAGGATTCTGTATGGCCCATGCAGAATCCTTTCAGTGTGAAAGGTTTAACCCTTTCCCTGTCCTACATGTATTCCAAATTTCATTACCTGTTGAATATTAATGGCAAAAATAGTTACAACGAAAAATGGAAGGTGGAAAATTGTAGCCATTTTTGAATGTAAAGAAACATATCTTTCAAAGTTCATTAGCAAACAGAGCAGACCCTGATCAGACGGCTCCAACAGGAGCCGTCTGATCTGTGTCTACTCTATTTGCAAAAACATTAAATGGCGTATTATGGAGTGAAGGATTATGTCAAAGACTCAAACAATGTAACACAAGAATATTGACTTCTAATTTTGTGTTTTATCAATCTTAAATATTGGTAACTGTGGTTTGTCAGAGTAATTCTGTGTTGTCAATGACGTCATATATATTGAATTTCCTTGTCTAGTACAGAATGTAGGCAAATCTTAACCCTTACAGCACTGTGAAATAGACATGTCTGCTCGAATTTTGATCTGGTGCAATTTTGACAATGTCTGTTTCGACCAAGCTTCTGAGAAACTATTGATCGCGTGTCAAACAGCTTGGATCCAGATGAGATGCCGAGTTACTCGGCATCTCATCTGGATCCAAGCTGTTTGCAACTGTGTGATGGGATGTTGAAATCTGGGTAAGTGTTAAGAGGGGGTAATAAATTAGCAGTTATGCTTATCTCACATGATTCTACAGCTTCATGTTGAGTAAGCGATTTGTACATATTTACCCCTACATTTCCTTTGAGACAGCAAATGTAAATATCTTGTACACGGGCAAAAACAAAGAGATTGATTACTCTCGTGATTCTCTCGTTGCGTTTTATTTAATTAACAATAACCATTTCTAAAGTTAACCGAGGTTGCCTTTTGACTTATTACTATTCTAAAAGAAAGGTTTTCTGGTTTGTACATATAGAGATATAGACTTGGGCTGTAACTATCTTTGGCAGTGACAAGCACTAAATAACCTGGGTGGTGGTTAACCCTTTCCTCCATGAATATTCATGTAAAAAGTAATGATGTCCTGAATATTAATTAGACTAATGTGTTACACACACAGTAGTTTTATCCTATCATAAGCTAACAGAGCAGATCCTGATCAAACGGCCCCTGTATGAGCCGTCTGATCCGGGTCTACTCTGTTTGCAAATGAGAAGAGACATATTTATGGAGTAAAGACTTAGTGGCGATTATGAATGCAGTAAAAAATCGATTATTCGAACACTCAAATACGCGTCGTTATTGATCTTTGAGACAGGTAGCATCTTACTGGAGGGTGAAAGTAAAACAGAACGCTCCTCTGGGACGTCTAAATGTCTTAATTCTTTTATACTAATAATTCGAATTATCAAGGCTTTACTGTAAATACGCATGATCTCGAAGCATTACAAACGAATTTGGCAAATTCTAATTTTACTACAGTAAAGGCTCGCTTATGCCACCACATAAACTATTAACCCATTCCCTCATATTGACGACTCTGTAGAAGTCACTGTGAAACCATTGTGATAAATAGAGCATTTGCTCCTATAGGAGCAAATGCTCTATTTATCACAATGGTTTCAAACTACAAGATTCTGAAAGTTTCCTTTTCTCTAGTTAATGCTCCTTTTCGGTAGATTTATTCAACTTGGTTTGGTCTTAAAATAGCCTATGAGGTAATGGGTTAACATAGGAGTTTGTAAACGTAGGTGGCTGATAGAAAAGAGCTATTCTTGAAAATGGTTGAATTTAGCATCTTACGACCTCTGCTTCGTACAATATAAATTATCATAACTTTTAACATGCCACGCTCGCAAAATTTCAGGCGTACGATCTATAATAAGCCAAACATATTCTCTCTTCACTACTCTCTCTCCCTTCTTTTTATGCCCCCATCTAGTATTGGCATATGGGGTTGCCCTTGTCCGTACATCTAGAAGAATTTGTCCCGACTTCTTTTTGGAAAGCATTTGTCCAATCCACACCAAACTTTACACACACCTTTGTGGCCATTATATCTTGGTCAAGTTCGATAGCCATGTAAATCGCTCCAGTCGTTTAGGAGTTGCGGCCCTTTATTTGCAAAAAAAATGACTTTAAAATGGCCTTTTCTGTGACAAAAAGTCTGAAGTGGGGACATTTCTAGTTCCTACTATCTTTCGCATCCCCCTTCCTCCCTTTACCTCTCATCCTCGCGTTTGTTCATGCGTTTTGCACGAAAACCGGTTTTTTTTAAATTTTAACGAGCGTTTTATGGCATTCATTTGTTTCCTGTAACGTTCTGTTTTCATGCTAAACAAATCCAGATAGAGGAGAACATTGACGTGCAGATTGATTTTGTAAATGAAGTTAACCCCAAACCCGCTGTTCCCTATTTAACTCCAAATTTGCAAACAGTTTGGATCCAGATGAGACGCCGAGTAACTCGGCGTCTCATCAGGATCCAAACTGTTTGAATCAGATCTATATAATTATGTATGAAGAAAGCCTTACTATACCTTTTCTCCAGTACTGGTGCCATCTAACATGATCAGTGTTCGGACACTGTTGTGGTGCCATGATACCACTCAACTCTCATTTAATCCTTTACTATATTACTGTGCATATGCTCCTTTTTTACGCTGTTGCACACAGAGTAGACCAGATCAGACGGCCCCTGTATAGGACCCATTTAATCAGGGTCTCCTCTGGTTGCCCAGGACATATAAATCTGATTCTACAGTGTCTGCTATAGTAAATATTTCCCCTGTTCACGATGACATTATATAGTTCCAGCTTATTAATATTCATACATTCAATGAATATTCGTGAAGTAAAGGGTTATCCTTTGATGGTTCAAATCTTGGGTGAACCGTTCGGATTTTTATGAAGCCTCCCAACACGCTTGCGGTAGGTCGTAATTCTCTTGTTAGTTTTGCGCATAAGTAATGCTGGTTGCTTCGTACATGGGTCTCGTTAGCTCAGTTGCACAGGGTCTGTCTCCCAGAATACATTTGTGATTTGTTCGAATCGCATCGGAGACTCAAACATCCCACCCCCATGTTGTAGGTTTTTGTTTTCGTAGAGTTTTTATTCAGGGGAGACCATAACATGCAGCCTTAAACAAAAGGACGCTACAAATAACTCCCCCTTAAGGTTTTCATCCAACTGTTCAAAACGGTATAAATGTCAACTCGACCTATGATATACATGTATATATATTTCATGCGTGCCGTCCTGAATAAGATACAAGCAAATAGTGCAGAACCAGATCAGTGGGACCCTGACTGAGCACCCTGGTCGATCTGTCACTAATGTTTCAATCATAAACCTTTCCCTCTTAGACTATTTTAGAGCCAACCTACCGAAAAGCAGCATTTACTAGAGGCAAGGAAATTTATAGAATTGTGTAGTTTTGAAACAATTGTGATAGAGCATTTGCTGCTGTGGAGCAAATGCTCCATTTATCACAATGGTTTAAAACAAGAGCCGCGTGCGGCACAAACACTTGTCTGATTCGGTGCTTGTCCAGCTAAAAATATTTGTTGAAAACGATAAAGGGCCATAACTCAACAACAAAATTTTGAAATCATGAGTTATGGTTCTTATGTAGGGGCCTTCCCCTCAATGAGATCTACTAACCTATGATGTTTCATGTTGATGCCTCATACTTTTCGAGTAATGAGCTACATTAAAGTTTTTGCATGCCGACGACCAAGTTATCACAATACGAGGGGTGTTCCATAAATAATGTCATCTGTGCTTTATTTCGCGGAAATCGTGCAATTCATGCACAAAACCACCTCGTGTCGATTGAGTGATCACTGGCTCGTGACACAGGTAAATATCTCGTCCACACGTTCACTTGCCTCGGTACAGTGTACATCGTTTCATAGCCTATTCGTTAGACTATACACAAAATGACAGGAAAACGAGCTGAAAATGTTCTTGAAATTAGGGCCTATATAAAAGGTAGGTCATTACTCGGCATAAAGGCTGTAGATATTCACCGCGAAGTGTGCGACATTTATGGGGAGGGCCAAATGTCCCACAGGACTGTTTGTAGGTGGGTAGCTAAATTTAGTGCTGGGCAGCAGCAACTGAAAGATGCTGCTCGCCCAGGTCGTCCTGCAACAACTACGACCAAAGGTAACATAGAAAAAATCCGAAATATCCTCAAAACTGATGCTCGATTCACCGTAAGACAATTGGCTCGAATGACAAACTTGTCGTTAGCAAGAGTTCATGCAATTTTGAAAAAACACCTAAAAGTTAGAAAGATAAATGCAAGATGGATACCCCATTTGTTAACGGATGAGCAAAAGAAGACGCGTGTAACAATGGCAAAAAAACCTCTTCTTAAAATGTACCCAAAATATAGTAAAAGGGCTTTTGATAATATAGTCACTGGTGATGAGACCTGGGTGTATTATTTTGAACCAAAGCGGAAGGTTTCCAACCGAATATGGGCCACTAAAAATGCCAGACGCCCAATCATTGCCAAACGAATACGAACGGTAAAGAAGGTTTTGTATGCTATTTTTTTCACTAATAAGGGTCCAGCTATTCAAATCCCGGTGCCAAAAGGCAGAACGGTCACAGGCAAGTTCTATAAAAACGTTGTTCTGAGAAAATTGAAGAACTACTACAAAAGTAGCCGCCCCAAAACAGGACTTAAGTATGTCCGACTTTTGCATGATAATGCACCCGCTCACAAGGCACGTATTGTGACTGACTTTTTGGAGTCAGAGAAGGTTACCGTCCTTCCGCACCCTCCGTATTCGCCAGACTTGGCCCCCTGCGACTATTTTCTCTTTCCAAAACTTAAATATCATTTATCTGGAAGGAGATACAATTCGAGAAATGCCCTTGGGTCTGCTGTTTATCAGTGTCTGATGGGTGTCCCCATTGAAGAGTATGAAAAATGCTTCCAAAAATGGATTGACCGGCTAAAAAGGTGTATTCTGGCTGGCGGAGAGTATTTTGAAGGGCAGAGCAAATTAAAATGAACAAAAGCACTTCCGCTATATGAGCAACGATGCAAGTGACATTATTTTTGGAACACCCCTCGTAGCTCGACTTTTCTTCAAAACAGATGAGCTAACAAGAGCCGTGTGCGACACCAACGCTAGTCTGATTTGGTGCTTGTCCAGCTAAATTAAACATTTTGGAAAAATATAAAGGGCCAGAACTCCAAAATTCTGAAATCAAGAGTTATGGTTCTTATGTAGGGGCCTTCCCCTCAATGAGATCTACTAACCTATGAAGTTTCATGTTGATACCTCTTATTCTTTTCGAGTAATGAGCTACATTAAATTTTTCACACTGACGACGACGACGCCAACGCCTACGACCCAGTGATCACAATAGCTCGACTTTTCTTCGAAACAGACCAGCTAAAATGACCTTTACAGCGGGCTCTGAGGCGTCAGTAGGAGGGAATGGGTGAAACCAAACAGTTTTGAGAATATATTCATCGAATTGAATAACCCTTTACATGATGTCTATTCCTGTAAGAAATGATACATCATAAACTAGAAAATTGCGTCTGTAAGACACAGTGATGCCCCCGTGTGGGTGCTTGCCTAGCTGTACGTAAAATTCCTAAGTCATTTGACCTTGACCTTGGGCTTGCGGGCAGCATGGGCCGGGTGCGTAATGAAAGTATGGATGGTGTTGAATGTGTATATGCAATTCCATGCCAATAGCTATAGCGGTTAGTGAGATATAAGACGATGAAAAAACTGTGACAACCAACTGCACGTAAAATCATTTGACCTTGGGCTTGCGGGCAGCATAGGCTGGGTGTGCAATGAAAGTATGGATGGTGTTTAATTTGTATATGCAATTCCATGGCAATAGCGACAGTGGTTAGGGAGATATAAGACAATGACAAGAGGGCCAATATGGCCCTTAATCGCTCGCCTGATTACCATAGATTTAAGATTTTTGCTGGGTAGCCCATGGGTAGGGCCAATATTGACCTTAGGGACAATATTTGAACAATGTTGATAGTGGATCATGAGCAGTAGTTCTGCAGAACAAGATTTTCAAAGATTTAGTATATTGGTTTTATCAATATTGGGCTTAAAATGTGCCCTCTAGAGTATTTTTTCTAAGATTTGACCTACTTTTTATTCCCATCCAACCCATGATCACACTCAACCTTGGTATCACCAAGACAAACACTCTGAGCAAGTTTGAGGACTGGGCTAAAAATAGGCCACTGGAGTGTAAACTAGATTTTTCTAAGATGTGACCCAGTGACCTACTTTTTGACCTCACATAACCCACTTTCAAACATGTCCAAGATTTCAATAGGACAATCATTCTGGCCAATTTTCATGAAGATTTGGCTATAAATGTGACCTCTAGAGTGTTCACAAGGTTTTACTACTATTTGACCTAGTGACCTAGTTTTTAACCCCACATAACCCACTTTCAAACCTGTTTGAGATTTTATCAAGCCAATCATTATGACTAAGTTTCATGAAGATTGGACAAAAAATGTGACCACTAGAGTGTTCACAAGATTTTTCTACTTTTTGACCTAGTTTTTAACCCCACTTGACCCACTTTCGAACTCGTCCGAGATTTTATCAAGACATTCATTCTGACGAAGTTCCATGAAGATTGGACTAAAATTGTGACCACTAGAGTGTTCACAAGGTTTTTCTACTGTTTGACCTAGTGACCTAGTTTTTTACCACACGTAACCCACTTTTCAAACCCCTCCGAGCTTTTATCAAGACAATCATTCTGACCAAGTTTCATGAAAATTGGGCTTAAAATGTGACCTCTAGAGGGTTCACAAGGTTTTCCTACTATTTGACCTGGTGACCTAGTTTTTAACCCAACTTGACCCACTTTCGAACTTGTCCGAGATTTTATCAAGACATTCATTCTGACCAAGTTTCATGAAGATTGGACTACAATTGTGACCACTAGAGTGTTCACAAGCAAATTGTTGACGACGGACATTCAAGTCTCCCAAAAGCTCACTCTGAGCTTTGCTCAGGTGAGCAAAAAAACAAGAGGGCCAGAATGGCCCTGAAGCGCTCACCAGGCAATCAGAGGAGAAGATTTTCAAAGTTTTCACTATATGTTTTTATAGAAAACTAGCCGGCCCTGGGGCGGGCCAATTTTGACCCCAGGGACATAATTTATATAACTTTTGTAGAGGACTTGAACATGATGCTATGAGCCAAATATGAAAGCTGAGAACCTTTCAGTTTCAGAGGAGAAGATTTTCAAAGTTTTCTCTATATGTTTCTACTGAAAACTACCCACCACTGGGGCGGGGCCAATTTTGACCCCAGGGCCATAATTAATATAACTTTTGTAGAGGACCTGAACATGATGCTCTGTGCCAAATATGAAAGCTGAGAGCCTTCCAGTTTCAGAGGAGAAGATTTTCAAAGATTTCACTATTTGTTTCTATTGAAAACTGCCCAACCCTGGGGCTGGGCCAATTTTAACCCCAGGGCCATAATTTATATAACTTTTGTAGAGGACCTGAACATGATTCTCTGTGCCAAATATGAAAGATGAGAGCCTTTCAGTTTCAGAGGAGAAGATTTTCAAAGATTTCACTATTGTTTCTATTCTGAAAAGTACCCACCCCTGGGGCGGGGCCAATTTTGACCCCAGGGCCAAAATTAATATAACTTTTGTAGAGGACCTGAACATGATGCTCTGTGCCAAATATGAAAGCTGAGCGCCTTCCAGTTTCAGAGGAGAAGATTTTCAAAGATTTCACTATTTGTTTCTATTGAAAACTTCCCACCCCTGGGGCGGGCCCAATTTTGACCCCAGGGGCATAATTTATATAACTTTTGTAGAGGACCTGAACATGATGCTCTGTGCCAAATATGAAAGCTGAGAGCCTTCCAGTTTCAGAGAAGAAGATTTTCAAAGATTTCACTATTTGTTTCCATTGAAAACTGCCCACCCCTGGGGCGGGGCCAATTTTGACCCCAGGGCCATAATTTATATAACTTTTGTAGAGGACCTGAACATGATGCTATGTGCCAAATATGAAAGCTGAGAACCTTCTGGTTTCAGAGGAGAAGATTTTCAAAGTTTTACTATATGTTTCTATTGAAAACTTCCAACCCCTGGGGCGGGGCCAATTTTGACCCCAGGGGCATAATTTATATAACTTTTGTAGAGGACCTATAGGTGATGCTATGTACCAAAGATGAAAGCTGAGAACCCTGTAGATTCAGAGGAGAAGATTTTTAAAGGTTCAAATTGTTGACGACCGACGACGCACGACGCACGCCGCACGACGACGGACGACAGACATCTGGCGATCACAAAAGCTCACCCTGAGCACTTTGTGCTCTGGTGAGCTAAAAACTGACAAAACACTGCACGTAAATGTGACAACCAACTGCACGTAAAATTTCCAAGTCATTTGACCTCGACCTTGGGCTTGCGGGCAGCATGGGTGGGGTGCCAAATGATGGCACAGATGGTAATTGGTATGTGAAGTTTCATGTGTATAAGTGTAGAAATTACTGACTTATTACACTTGAAAAACTGACATCCAACTGCACCTAAAAGCGTGACACACGGACAGACAGACGGACGGACATGTGCAAAACATAATGCCCCGTGACTACCGTCAACGGGGGCATAAAAATTAATCAGATGAACATTTTATAATTAGATCTGTATTATTCCATGGACGTCAGAAGCATTTTGACGCAACATCCTTGTTTAACTCATTCCCTCCTAGACTATTTTTTGACCACCCCCCCTTTGAATTTATTAACCGAAAAGGAGCATTAAATATAGGAAAGAATTTTTTTTAGAATTGTGCATTTTTGAAACCACTGATAAATAGAGCATTTGCTCCTTATGTTGCAAATGCTCTATCACAATGGTTTTAATAAAAGAGTTTATAGAGGCGAAAAAAGGCATCAGTACGAGAGAATGGGTTAAATCGTCTTAATTAGGCATATGTACACACTCGTTGAACACGACAACGCTGGAATACCGTTTTTTTTACTACGAGTCTAGATTTCATTTGCACCCAGTTCAAATCAATATACATGTATAGCAATTTCTTGTGAACATCTTTTGAAGAATACCCATTTGAACAATTTTTGGTAACGGGTAACCTAATGAACAAGATAGCATTTTTTTTAAACGAAACTGAAATGGGACCGTTATGTGAACTTGGGTCGCAATTTCTACAGGTGTTTTAGAGAGGTTTGAAATAAATAGATGACAAAGGAACAACACTATCACAATGGGAGGCAATTCTGTAACCCATTTCCTCCTAGACTTTTAGACCCAAGCTCTTTGAATAGATCTATCTAAAAGTAGCTTTAGTAGATAGATTTCTAGTTTTTTCGAAACCAGTGTTAAACAGAGCATTTGCAAATGCTCTATTTATCACAATGGTTTCAAAAAGTGACTTACAGAGGTGTCAGTAGGAGGGAATGGGTTAATTCCTAATGGGTCATGGGATCAACCAAAAATCACATTCACCCATCGACGCCTCTGCGAAAGTCACCTGTTGAAACCATTGTGATAAATAGAGGAGCAAATGCAAAGTGATTGGATCTAAAAATAGCCTGAGGTAATCATACCGTAATGGGTTAAAGACATTCACTTAACGGCAAAGCTGCAATGACTGCCAAGGGCTACATCAAATGTGCATCTACTGAATGAACAGACAGACAATTGACCTATTTTCAGTTTAACTCCACCTCAACTCTGTGGTGGGGAGGTATAAATAACACAGAGCAACAAATAAATGTGCATACTCAAATGCTAAAATCGTCATTTCCATCAAACCCCGTTGTGACCACTCTTATAAAGAATCGTCTCAAGACGATTCTAAAGTAGTCACAAAATAGGATTTGACGGAGAAATCAATAACTCATTCTTGAAAATGTTTTAATGTATGCATCTTATTTTGATCTCTGATAATACGGTCTTTAAGTGCACATGGCTGCTCAATGCAGAACCAAATTAATGAAGAAAGTTCCTTTGGGAGATATGTGCATTAGCCATAGTGCTTCACTGAACTAAACCTTCCAAACCTTTGCCTGTTGAAAAAAATAAGATCTGCTCAAACTGGGGCCATGCTTATAAAGCTTTTAGTTGAGTCTGAGTTCGTTCTCAAGTTTTTGATTGGTCAGATTTGAGCCTTTTGCTCAAATCTGACCAATCAAAAGCTTGAGAACGAACTCAGACTCAACTAAAAAGCTTTATAAGCATGGATCCAGATCTGCTACAATTTTTTCTTATTTTCGATCCAGTAAACTTCTCAGAAACTACCAACAGAGTATCAAAAGCTTGGATTCCTATGAGACACGAAGTTACTCAGAGTCTCATCTGGATCCAAGCTGTAAAGTTATGCTTAGCAGGAAAAGGTTTAATAATGGTTTCAGCAAAGTTTTACATGTATATGTAAACATTGATTGGCATCTATGCTGGAGTATCAAACACAACACAATCATAAATTTTTCTCTTTAATTTAGTGTTTCCGGCCAATTTACAACATTACGACTTGGACTGTGACTGGGACATGGAGGCTGATCGGCTGCCTGAGCGACTGCGCTTTCTCTCCTTGGCTTCCTTCAGTCTCATGGCCAACAGCTTGGCGTACTCTGCAGCATCCTCACGCTTCTTTACAGAGCGCCTTCTCTTCAGGGCGAGTCTGTGACGTTTTCTTTGCAGGACTACTGGGGTGACCAGCCTCTGGATCTTAGGTGCCTTGGTCCTGGGCTTCTTTACCCCTGCAAATGGAGAACAAACCATTAAATGAAATGCAGGAAATGACCCTTTTCTTCATATAAATGCAAACAAAGGAGACCCAGATCAGACGGCTCCTGTAAGAGCTGTCTATCAGGGTTTTCCGTTTGCTTTATATGAAATAATCCTAGTTTTTGTCTAAGCAAAAAATTTCCTTTTAAATTTTAACTAAATAAGTTAATCAACATTTATGAGGTGATTAATTGATGCCAAATATTCATAAGGGAAAGGGATAATCAAGTTAGTGAAAACAGCCTTAACCCTATACTCCATGAACATTCATGTAACATGCATCAAGAATATTAACCTTTAAAGTGTGAGAACCAAATCTACAAGACCTTTGCAAGTAGTGTAGATCCATATCAAATGGTTCCCAAAACTGCCCTTTTTATCCGGGTCTGCACTGTTTTTAATAAAAATCATTTTCTTCAGTTATAAATTTTGATACAACTTTTAAGGTTTAATTGATATTCAGAAAGAGAAGAGCCAGTTTTAATACAACAGTATTTTTATAAAGGTATGTGAATACAGGAAATTTTGGTCAGGGTATAAACTGCAAAATCAGATTTGTATTATTTCATTAGCAAACCGAGCAGACCCTTTCTGCAAAAGCCATCTGATCTGTGTCTACTGTTTGCAACCTTTGAGTAAAGGTTTAACTCTTCCAGAACTAAGGGGCAAAATTAAGTTCAATTTCCAAAGTGAAAAGAAAATCCACTGAAGTCGACGATGTCAATTTGGAACTAATAATAGGTTTAAAATTTTCTCTCTTACTGACACTTAATTGCACCTCTCATTTTTGGAGCCATTGTGATTATGATTTTTATCACAATGGCTTCAAAACTACATAATTCTAAAATATTCAATTTCTCAAGTAAATGCTCCTTTTCGGTAGATTTATTCAACCTATTTGGGTCTAAAAATAGTCCAGAAGAGAATGAGTTAACCTAAAATAATTTCAGAGGTTTTAATTTACAAGTGTTTGGCAATTTTTATACCTCCATGAGCATTCAACAATTAAAGTTCCCACCGCTATGTACACTAGAATACTGCATGAACATGAACATGCATTGCAGTATATGTAACACTCTACCTTTGATGACGTGTTTGTTTGTATCAGGGTCTTACGTCAATTTAACGCCTTTGATAAGTCAGCAACACATATTAAGTATGTGAAACTAATTTTTTTGACAAGCTTAGACTTTTTAGCTGTCCTAATTATCGCCAGTTTTTTCTCTAGGACACCATTCTATTTTGTGAATCATTCAAATCAATATACATGGAGAGATTTTCAATAAGCATTTCCCATTCTATGAAGAATTTGCATATATAATATACGACTGAATTGGCCATTTAAATAGTGTAAATGGTTCAAAATCGGAAATGAACATACAGTAGCAATTTTACAGGAAATAAGGTTTTCGACCGGTGATCCGCAATGGAGAATCGTAGAAACTATTTGAAACACTCAATGTATGATGATAGAGGTCCAGAGATAAGATGCGTAAATTTAAACATTTTCAAGCCTGGCACCTTTATTTCTCCATCAAACCCTATACTGTGACTATTCTTTAGAATTGTCTCAAAGAGACGATTCTAAAGAGTGGTCACAGTAAAGGGTTTGGTGGAGAAATGAGAATTTTAGCATTTGGGTACTCATGGTTATCTATACTTGTCTGATGATAGGAATCAACAAGCCATGTTACCTGGCATCTCATATGGATCAAAACTGTTTGCAAACTGTTTATAATGGTGAAACAATTGTTGGGTCTTGTCAACCAGTAATATACAATAAATATAATGTCACTCCTCTTAAGAATTCTTTGAGGGCTTTGTGAACTATTGAGAAATATGTTTGATCTTTAAGTTTATTACTGTAGATGACAATAAATGATGCCATGGTAGCATTACTCATGCCCTAAGAAAGTGATATTTTGACATGCAGACCTCGATGTTTCAGAAGAAACCCTACATACAAGTAGTTTTGTTTCCCTGCCAAACCCTATCTTGCTGCAACTCATTAGAATCCCCTCTTTGAGGCAATTCTAGTAAGTTGCAGCAAGATAATGGGTTTGGCAGAGAAATAATAGACTTTGAATGAATAGTACATTTATGCATCTTATATAAAGCCTTCAGAGTTTCATGTAATATATCTGGGTAATCTTTACTCCATGATATATCAATTATATCATCTGAATTTTTATAATGGCATCATGAACAATGAATTCTTATCATGGCAGAAACTAGAAACACATCTACATGTAGTTCATTTCATAAGCAAACAAAGGAGACCCTGATTTGACAACTCCTACAGGAGCCATCTCATCTGGGTCTACTCAGAGTCTCTATTTGCAAAAGTGCCAAAAGATGTTTCTGTGGAGTATAGGGTTAACTCTAACAACAGCTGTTGCAAGTCAGAATCCAAAATTGAACAAAATATTATCTTACTAGGCATCAAGGTTCATTGATCCCTTAAAGGTTTTGCTGTCTTAATCCCCCCCCCCCCCACACACACACACTTTAAGGAGCCACTCCCTCTTCATTTTTGCAGACCCCCCCCCCCCTCCCAACACATTTAAGGAGATGGGATGGCCAGTCCCTTGTATTTTTGTAATCCTACATGAAACCAGTGCTCTACTCTAAAACTTTTGAATGTGGTTGCCAAACCGGACAAGTTGCTTGAAATTTTACTTGTCCTAACCAGTTTTCAGGTTGCCCAAATATGGAATTGTATTTCTAATAATAAATGATTAACTCTTTCCTTCATATTATGCACCTTTTCATGCCTTTGCAAACAAGAGTATATTCAGATCCGACAGCTCCTATAGGAATTCTGATCTGGATCTTATCTGTTTGTAAAGGTGTTACTATGAGGGGAAAGGACTAAATCAATGATACAGAAAGTTTTCCAAACAACTCACCTTCCTTGGGTGGAAGTGGACGCCTGACAACATACTGTCTAACATCATCCTCTTTGCCCAAGTTAAACAGGCGTCTGATCTTGCTGGCTCTCTTGGGTCCCAGGCGTCTGGGGATTGTAGTGTCAGTCAGTCCTGGGATCTCCTGATCACCTGTTTTAAACAAGAAACCATAAACTAGCTTTTACTTCAACCATGGCACTCTCAGCAATGATTCTTGTATGTACGGTGTCCTAATCCATTATTCATTTGTTTTCATATTTAACCCTTTATCAATCATAGCCATTAGTTTGGTCTGAAGCACACCGTGACACCAAATGGTTATCTGCTATGCCTACGATTCAGGCATTAGGGTGTCAGCAGTTTAAACATAAATCCTAAAACTGAAAAAAATCCCAATCAACAATGTAGGAGCAGTTTAACACACATTCTGTACCGTTACGAGCCATGGGCAACAGAAACACAAGAGAGCCATGATTACCCTGTATCTCTCACCTGGTTTGCTATGTTATGAAAACAGTCCCTGGCAACAGCCACCGTTTCAGCTATTTTGGCAGAGGGTCACTTAATGATTATTCTGATCAATTTATATTGAAATCTGACCATGGATCAGTTTTGTAGGAGACATTTAAATATTTTTATGCCCCCACCTTTAGGCAACAGGGGCATTAAGTTTTACCCTTGTTTCTTTTGGTTGCCATGGCAACCAACGTTCCGCATGGATGCAAACCATTTTAGCTATTTTGGTAGAGGTACTCCCGCCAAATTATTCTGAAATCAGACCATTGGTTTTGGAGAAGAGGTCGGTGGAGATTTGAAGATTTTGCTGAAGAGATTGAAAGATGGTTCAAAATGGATCCAAACCTGTTAGTTATTTTGACAGAGGATCATCCAAAGACCATCCTTGGAAAGTTTTCTTATGCTTGACCTTATAATTTTAAAAATGTTGTTTGAAATAAAATGTTAACGCTGAACGACGCACACATGATGATCACAATAGCTCACCTTGGCACTTAGCGCTAGGTGAGCTAAAAAGCCATCACTGAATCACACCAGTAAAGGGTATGACCCTGAAGGATTACCTTGTCTTTGACACACCACCCCTCAAAATGTGCAGCTTCATGAGATACACACGCATGCCAACTACCATGTCTCTATCTCTACTGGTTCAAAAGTTATGGCCAGTGTTAAAGTAGGTAATTTTACCTATATATTTGACCTCTGACCTTGACATGTCACCCCTCAAAATGTGTGGCTTTATGAGATACATATATATGCATTCCAAATATCAAGTCTCTATCTGTACTGGCTCAAAAGATATGACTAATGTTAAAGTTGTCCTCAAACAGACAAACAGACTGGGAAAAAACAACACTGGGTAGTCTTAACACTTTCCCTGTTTAATATTCATCACCCATGCAATCAGTTTCGATCCAGATGAGCTGTCAAGAGCGAAGTACCTCAGTGTCTCTACATATTTTGAAGAGAAATGAAGAAATAATAATTCAAGAATGTAAGCAGGCAATAACCTTTTAGCAGAAAACAACTATGTATTGTGCAAACTATGTATTGTGCAAAGAATCATGCCTGTGACTTACCTTTCTTGACAATTTTCATGGCCAACACACTCAAGTTGTTGTCAACAATGCATCCACGGACAGATTTCCTCTTCCTCTCACCCTTCCTGCGTTGTCTAAAGCATGAGTGTTCTTTTGTGAGGAGCAGCTTCACACGACCAGTGGTCAGGACTCCCTGTTTCATGGGGAAGCCCTGCTTGTCGTTGCCCCCTGTTATCTTTAGGATGTAACCCTGAAATAAGTGCAGGCCAAAACCTTTATATACCTAAACAATACTGTCTGCTAATTGTTTCATTATAACTGCTATAAAATTATTTGCCCAAGAAACAATAGCAAAGTAGTAAAAATGTCAATTTTATGTCTAGAATGATTATTTTTATTATTAAGCTCGTGGTAAAATTAACTATTTCTAAGATGGATGACCTCACATATAACTCTGTATATATGGTATGACCTATGACAAGTAGTGTCCAATCTAGAAGTGAGACTGAAGGAATCCCTCCACTTTTTCATAGATCCTGCACGATTTTCAGGGAGCATAGGATGAGCGTGCATAATCTTAAAAACACATATTTAGTAGTCGCCTTAAGTGCATAGCTTGTTTACACATGCGGTACACACTTATTGTCATTGGTGGAAATCCCCAACCGGTTGTATGTGTAATAAGAATTTTTGAAAATATAACAGAGCAAGTACAAAAGGTTTTTTTTGTCATTGTTTCTAAGAGTAATTATTTTATTTCGTAAAGAAAAGGATGATGATTAATGTCGGAGTGTAAAATCTTAACTCTAATCTATTAGTAATATACATAATTATTGAACTTCGTCTACAGTTGATTCTTTATGGCTGATGTTTCGCATTAAGCAGACGAAATCCCAATCAAAACAATATCTAACCGCAAAAAAGCAAAGGATTACTTTTTTTTCACATCAGGGCAATCCATACATCCTAGATCTGAGCAATCTGAACCCAGAGTTGGCAGTACCATTTCTGAATGGGCGGAAAAAGATCCAGATTCCATTCAACTGACCAACAGGGATGCCGAAACAAAACCCAAACCTTGTAACTTCTTCAGCATGCTAACATTTAACATTAGTATTTTTCAGGGGTACGGGGAAAGCCCTACTACTTTTGAATTTTAGATAGGACACTAGCAAGCACTAGATGCATAACCACACACTTTGGGTGCAAGTTCAAATAATGATCAACCATCCTACAAAAAGTTGCAGGACATACTTATGGTGCTATACATGTCAAAAAAATTGGGATAGACAGATTTAACCCTTGCTCTATTGAACATTCATGCAAGAAAGAATGACATGAACAGAAGTGGAACTTTTATAATGGCATATGTACACAAGTTCTGGGATTGGCAAACTCTGTTGAATCAGACCTATATAATGTCAAAAGCAAACAGCAGTCCTTGATCAGATGGCTCCTATAGGAGATGTCTGATCTGAGTCTACTGTTTGCAAAGGTGTGAAAGTGTTTTTAAGAGAGAAAGAGTTAAAAGGAAGAAGCAAAATGCCTCCCCCCATCATAAACAATCCCAATGTTCTTGGGGGGGGGGGGGGGGGGGGGTTATTATTGACTTACTTTCCATTCATCACCAAGGCAGTCAGCATTCACTTCTGCAGAGATACGTTTTTCATACAGTGGTCGCAGCCTTTTCTCATCATCAACTTCAATCAGTTTTTGACAGCCTGTGGCTGGATAGGAGATGTTCAGCTGTAATATTAAATACCACATTTTTATTTCTGAGAAGTGCAAGTTTAACCCTTTATTCCATGAATATTCGTATAATAAATGACATCATGAATATTAAGGTTGTTGAACAGACATCTCATCTAGGCATCATCTGACTTGGACCTACTCATCATCATCTTCAGTAATCGCAGTACTCTTACAGAGTATAATCGCGATGAACTCTGCAAAGGCATAGGAAAGGTGTAGTCAGTGAACTGTAAGACAGCATGCTATTTTTGCGATGGTTGCCGTTTGCTGGGATATCGTTAAAACCGAAAGTAGCTCGATATCACCATTCAGAGTACACAAATGGACCGCACAAATGTGAACTAAGAAAAGATGTATGGAGTAAAGGGTTAATAGTCAATAGAAATTAAAGGTAAAAGCTGCAAAACAGTCTGTAGATACATCATCTCATCTTGTTCTACATATATTTCCCAATCTCCATTTAATCTGACAAACTGCTCCGATTAAAAGTTGTAAAGGCAAACTATTGATGTCATGTAAATTTGGCAAAGTGAAACGATATGACGGTAAAATCTATGTCATCAAGCAATGATTGTGAGATGAATTGGTCACATTTCCCCACATTTACAAAGGAAAATGTTTATGGAATGGTTCCGTTTCATCATTTTAGATGGTTGGGTTATCGGAATTGTCTTATTTGGACAAAGTTTGTACCTTCATACTGATCCTACACGACCAGTTCGCTACAACCGGAAAAAGAGGACGGGAAGTAGAAAAATAGCCGCAAAGAAAAATACAAGGTTTGTATTTGTTTTGATTTTGCAAATATTATTGTAAAATTGAGTGCAAAAATAGTTATTGAAATATCGTTTTACAATTTTTAGTTGATTATTATGTAAAAACAATATTTTTCGAAAGTTTGGAGATTATTGATCAGACTCGCTTGAACGCGCGAACTCTTGTCAAACAACAACAACAACGAAAATATCACTACTGTTTACACAAATAACCTGATTTTTCTTCCTATATCTCTGTTAATTCATGTGTAAATGATGTGTATTGTTTATAATTGCTCTCCAGAATAATTTTTTGACGATAATCATCCTATGATTGAGTTTATGGTAAGCAAAAATCATAATGTTATTAGTTTTCGCTTCAGATTTCACACTCGCAGTGACAGGATCAAATGGAAATGTATGCATACTGATTTTGGATCTTTTTTTCAATTTGATGTCATTCAAACTGGCATAATATATCAATAATGTTTGTTGTCTGAAGTGTAAGAATGGGTCTCGTATTAGGGATGTGATAAAAAAAATAATTCTTCTTTGTGAATATTGTGCACTTTACGGGTGCTGGTGAATTCGCCTAATGACCAACTCGCCTACAATTAGATATATAGTAACCCAAATGGTCAATTCGCCTAGAAAGCAATTATATAGAGATTGTATTTCACACCTTATATTACAGGTAGATCTACCAGTAACATGCCAATGAAACAAAGCTGTTTGTAACAAGAACTTGCCTTGTTGTTTTCTTATCCAAATTTTTTTTTAATTAAACCAAAAGATCAGTGTAGACCCTAATCGCTACACGCAAATTTAACTGTAGGCGAGTTGGTCATTAGGCGAATTCACCATAAACCCACTTTACAACACGATGCGAAACCCTTTTCTTTCTGATCAGTACATTACTTTTGTTTAAAAACCCTTCTATGGATTTTTTTTTATTTTAGTACTATGATTTTCACAATATTGAATTTGATCAGGATCAAATAGTTTTGATTTACAATTCAATCATCCACATTGTTTATCTATCACATGATGACTCATACCCTATTATAGTATAAATAAAAACATATGTATTATTATATATATATAGGTGCAAAATACGAATGGACAAACACACTGAAAATCTTGGTCAGTTGTAGGGCTAAAATGAGTACCCGGGTACCTGTGGTTAAGGTGGAAATTGGCCGGTACCCGGGTACAAAATCCTATCAGATACCCGATATGCAATCTTAAGCTGAATCTAGTTGTCAATTCTCGTAACTAGGTGAAAGAAAGAAAGCTCGACAAACAAGTTAAA
The DNA here is from genome assembly GCA_963576725.1 of Azorinus chamasolen. Lineage (NCBI taxonomy): Eukaryota > Metazoa > Mollusca > Bivalvia > Cardiida > Solecurtidae > Azorinus > Azorinus chamasolen. The sequence continues at coordinate 55,441,609 of OY755239.1, read as the reverse complement.
GATAACATTTACTCAAGCATCCTTTTGTATACAAGCAGATAAAGCAAGTAAACATAAAAACAGACATGCAACAAACCTCCGTGAAAACATTGTTTGTTCGTATTCAACTGGTAAATGTGCATTTGTAATTACTTGTATTTTATAAGGGTTTGGAATATAGAAATGGCTGTGTTCTGTGTATTCTTTCATCCACTGTTGTTCCGCAGAGAGTATCAACCAATCAAATTTGAGGCCGCTAATTAGCCATGACATTTGTTACACTAACTTTCTCAATGGAAAACATCAATATACGTGTAAGGTATTTAACTACGGACATTACCTCAATCTTGAATCAGTTATCTATTTACACCAAATTTACGTTGCGGGTTAACGTAAGAATGATAGAATAACCTACACTTTCGCCAGTTACAAACACACTTTGCTTTCACAAACAATAAAACTTTCATTTTAACACATTCTCAATTCCATGCATGATCTGGCACATCACTGCCTTTCACAGGTATAAATCATGTTGCTGTATTTTCCAACAAAAATCAAGCAACGTTACATATTTCATTCGAGAAACCAATAATAACCAAGGGAGGATACTACAGTAGGTACTTACCATACTCTCCCTTGTCTACACTCGACATTAAAGGTGTAGTTCTAGGACTGGTCGGCCCTGTGTCAGGATAATGTGACTGGGTGGGGTGCCCTTGCCATGTACCTGCGGCAATGAGGCAGCACTATAACTTGTCTCATGCTGGTGCCGTCTGCAAATAACTGAAATACTGTTGGTCGGACGTAAAACCCAACTCACTCACTCACTTACCATACTTCTATACTATAAAGTCATTTTTAATCCAGGTACCTGGGTACCCGCAGGTAATTGCAGAATGGGTACCCGGATAGAAAATTTGTACCCATTTCAGCCCTAGTCAGTTGAACATGTCATTAATGCTATCAGTGTTTTATTACTACGGTTTTGCCATCCTATATTCAAAGCAAAATTAATGTAAAAGGGCATAATTGTGATATAAATTATAGTCTCAGGATTGTGAACATGTTGGCATACAGCCTTGCTCATGTCAGTCCATACATAAGTATGTCTGTCTGTCCATAGCAGGGCTCTAGAAATCCGGAAAATCACCGATCTGGACCGATTTTTGCATTTTGAGACCGGTTTGTATTTCAGAATCTGAAAAAAAATCGGTCCGAAAATCTTAAGCAGACACTGTTTCTAATCAAAATCATCAGCTGAAAGTAATGTTTTCAGCTGACCCCATCATTAACGTGTCAAGAGATTATAAGCTAGAGGCCCCGGGCAGTCAGTCCAGTTCCACTTGGTCTCTTCTCAGCTAGCCAATCAACCATGCTAGTAATATTGATAAGACATTCATATCTTGTGACACAAACCGAAACATTACCTACCTTGTACCTGTTAACAAACACGTTACAGTCCATAGATTTAGGCTACTGTAATTATATTAAGGCTGAAATGTCACTGAGAAATAACATCTTTGCATCGGGTAATCAGTTTTTTAAGAGCAAATACTCTCTTTATATCCATCAGCAACACAATTTACTTTGAACAATCATAACAAAAATTCAATAACATGTCCGCTTGATTCAAGGTAAAGATTGACCTATTTTTGAGACTCCACATTAAAGAGCTCCTTGGGTAGATCTACAGTTATCTGCCAAAAATATGCTGCAGTGAACAGAAAAACAATGTAGGCTTGTGGCTTTCGTTTATCTGATGAGAAATAAGTATGCATCATCAGCTAAATGATAATAACTAATCATGTAAGATTTTAAATACAAACTAGTTTTCTTGCTTCTCTATCAAAGCCTTCAAAACTGCCATTCATGCAAACTTGAAATGTCATTAGTTTTCGCGAATGTCAAATGTTTTTCACAAATTTCGGTATTTAATGCTATCATATTATTATATACAAACTATAAGTTGGCAAACACCCCTCATAAACATATTACCAGGTGGCTAATGTCCGCATATCACAAAAAGGCAAGGGGGCAAATGTCGGCTCATCAAGAAATAGGTTGCAAATGTCCGGGGAGGGGGCTAATGTCCGTTTACCGGCTGGACCAGTTGGGATTTGAAAATTTCTAGAGCCCTGGTCCATAGGTCCCGCAAATCTTGTGTGTCCAACTCCTCCTATATGCAAATCGGAAAATTTACTTCAATCTTTACAGATTTATGCGCCTTCACAAAGTGGGAGGCATATAGTCTTGCTCTTGTCCATATGTTTGTACGTACATCTGTCTGTCCATAAGTCCTGCAATGCTTGTGTGTCTAACTCCTCATACACCATTGACCATTGGGTGGATTTACTTCAAACTTTCATGGATGAATCATGAACCACGTTCATGAGAAGATGTCTGTAAAGAAGGGAATTTTTTGCTCAGACCATTTTTAACAGAGTTATAAAACTTTGATTTTTTCCCACTGTATAACATATAGTGAAAAGTGATTGATTTAGAGAAACATTGCTACAGGAGTTTCATTGTGCCATGGACACAAATTTTAGCTCACCTGAGCAAAGCTCAGGGTGAGCTTTTGGGATACTTGAATGTCTGGCGTCGGTCGTATGTGCGTCGTGCGTTGTCAACAATTTGCTTGTTAACATTCTAGTGGTCACAATTTTAGGACAATTTTCATGAAACTTGGTCAGAATGATCATCTTGATAAAATCTCGGACGAGTTTGACAGTGGGTTAGGTGGGGTTAAAAACTAGGTCACTAGGTCAAATAGTAAGAAAACCTTGTGAACACTCTAGAGGTCACATTTATAGACCAATCTTCATTAAACTTTGTCAGAAATATTATCCTAATAAAATCTCAAATGAGTTTGAAAGTGGGTCATATGGGGTTAAAAACTAGGTCTCTATGTCAAATAGTAGCAAAACCTTGTGAACACCCTAGAGGTCACATTTGTACCCGGATCTACATTGATTCTGATTGTGTTAATAAAATCTGAGACGAGTTTGAAAGTGGGTCACATGAGGTCAAAAACTAGGTCACTAGGTCAAACAGTAGATAAACCTTGTGAACACTCTAGTGGTCACATTCTTTGCCCAATCTTCATGAAACTTAGTCAGAATGATTGTCTTGATAAAATCTCAGACGAGTTTGAAAGTGGGTCATGTTGGGTCAAAAACTAGGTCACTAGCTCAAATAGTAGGAAAACCTTATGAACACTCCAGAGGTCACATTTTCTGATGACCAGTGGCTATTTTCAGCTGACTATTTTAGCATATATAAAAGGTAGGTTAACTCCCTTTGCACTTTTTGATAACAACTGGATTGCCTCCCTTCTGGGTAGTAAAGCTGAAGTAGAAAACTGTTATATTTAGATCTGGCCTGTTGCACAGTAAATCGGACAATTAACCCTGTACTCCATAAATACGCCTTTCTACACCTTTGCAAACAGAGAAGACCCAGATCAGATGGCATGTAGTATCCATCTGAGCAATCTGCTCTGTTAGCTTATGATATAATATAGTGCAAATTACATTAAATCAGTTAGCAAAGATGTAGTAAGTTTGGGAGTTTTTGCCATGTTTTATATAGAAACATATTGTCAGTGCTCCAGATAGTATCCGTACATCCGTATTGTACGGACAAATATTTTGCCGGTACGGATAGAAATTCGAATCTATACGTACCACGTACGTATCATTTTTGCCCGTACGGATCCAATACCAAAACGATCCGTATACAAAACCTACACATCGGAAAATTAAATTTTAAAATATCGCCAGTTGCTCTAGACGCCTTTTATATAAAGCTGGGAAAAGGACTTGCAAGTCAAGGTTGCTTGGGCGCTTATTAAATGTGAACAAATCAAGCGTTTCATCATACACGATAACAAACTCCTCCCAGTGATCTCCCTTAGGGTAGCGATAAGGGGAGATCACTGCGTTGGAGGTTGATAAAGATCAGCGGGTACCAACGGCCTCGTAGTGGAAATGGAAACCAGAACCGCGCAAAAATGTCAAAAATGTGATTTTCTCTCGTCTGGGTCATGGGCGAAAAAAACCCACCCCACTTCCACAAGTAATTTCACTGTATCGGGCATATTTTATGGCATAACCAAAAACGTTGGTGAAAAAGCGTAGTGACATACAGGTGGGTTACGTGCTAAAGTATGATTTGCGGCCTTGAGGCACTTCGTACCAAACACCAATAAAAAACTTTTGCTGAAATTTGCATGGCTTTCGGACCGGATATACTTTTTCATCAATACTTTTACTAGATTCCAACACGTATGGTAGAATGCATGAGATGGGAATAAACAGAGTTGTATTATAAATTAGATCTTTTGGAATATTCCTCCATGGCCATTTTTTTACCAAACCACCTATTACAATCATCTAGCCAATACACTTCTAAAAAGTAGTCAAGCATAGTTGGTTTTAAACATTTACTTCATGAATAAGACCTAACTTAACTTGTCTTGACTATGCAGTTAGTTTAACCCTTTCTCCCAAGAATATTCATGTGGAACTCCACCAACTATGCATTCTTAATGAAGTTTATATTTTAGCATTCATTGGCACATAAAATACAATGTAAGTATTTGACTTACCTTTGGTACAAGAGAAATGGCAGACATGTAATATGTCATAAGGCATCAACAGAATAGATCTTGATGAGGCAGCTACAGGATCTGACTTATCTGAGTCCAGTCTGTTTGCATAGGTGGTGAAAACAGAAATGGCTTTAATACTAAGTTATTATGTATGGATGGAAAGGTTAAATATAACATATTAGTAATATATAATGGGATTTTGGCCATAAATTGATGCATAGAATCAAATACACCATATTCTCTATCTCTAAGCAAACAGAACAGACTGAGTTAAATGACTCAGGTCCTGATCTGCAATGTGACCCCTCATTTCAACCCTTTACTTCATGGATATGCATGTGATCTGAATGAAATTTCATCACAAAGTATTGATTACTTCTATTCAGTAATCGGGCCCGGAATACTGGTTACATATGTACTGGCAGGACATAGCCTGTACTGATGAAGTTCAATTTGGATCAGTACCGTACTGATGGTAGCCAAAAATTAACTGGAGCACTGTATTCAGTGTATTGTGACAACTTTGAAAATCTTCTCCTCTGATTGTCTGGTGAGCAATATCAGGGCCATCATGGCCCTCTTGTTGTTATTTTTGTCTCATGTTTTATTTTCCTTATTAGTCCCCCACCGGTTACCGGTTGGGAGACTATAGGTTTGCTCGATTCCGTCCGTCCGTCCGTCTGTCACGCTTCGTGTCTGGGCCATATCTCCTACAAAGTTGTGCCGAATTCATTATAACTTCACACATTGAAGAAGCATGATGAGGGCTAGTGTCATACACAAGGGCCATAACTCTAGCATCAATATTTTTGGAGTTCTTCCCCTTTTTCATATTTTCTTGTCAGTCCGTCTGTCACACTTCGTGTCCGGGCAATATCTCCTACAAAGTTAGGCCAAATTCATTATAACTTCACACATTGAAGAAGCATGATCAGGAGTAGTGTCATGCACAAGGGCCATAATCAATATTTTTGGAGTTATTCCCCTTTTTCATATTTTTTTGTCCGGACAATAACTCTTTATCTACTGGTTCAATTGATTTGAAACTTCACATATGGAACACACATGATGAGGGGTAGTGTCATGCACAAGGGCGATAACTCTAGCATCTATATTGTTGGAGTTATTCCCCTTTTCATATTTTCTTGTCCAGTTAATAACTCTTTATGTACTGGTTCAATTGATTTGAAACTTCTCATATGGAACAAGCATGATGAGATGTAGTGTCATGCACAAGGGCAATAACTCTAGCATCAATATTTTTGGAGTTACTCCCCTTTTTCATATTTTCTTGTCCGGACAATAACTTTTTATTTACTGATTCAATGTATGAAAGTAGGTACTAATACCATTCAGGTGGTCATGTATATACCATGGTCAACCACACCATGGGTGGGTGGGGTGGGGAGAGTGGAGTTTTTTTTCAGTCCGGTGGGGGGACTCATGTCTTGCATAGCAATACAACATGCCCTTGTTTTCTTAGGCATCCTACTACATGTAGATGAAAGATGGAGGACTCAAATTTTTCCCAGACTGATGACCAGTCAAAATTTATAGTGCTGCCATCACAAGAAGAAACACAGCAATCCTTCCAGAGTGACAGCAAAATGAAAGATTACCTCATGTCCCTACCTGCATTACAGGCATGTTATTTCATGTATATTTTGTGTGATCACTGGTGTAATAAAAATGTCTGTCTAAGGACTTATGAATAAAAGTCAATGATTCTTTGCAAAGCCTGCTGTTTGTTTTCTACGAAATGTTAGTAAATGGGAATCTATGTCTTTGTAGGCAGATGGCTGTTTAATGCAGGGTGAAAGTCATGCAGAAGAGGAGCTTTCTGCATGACGTTCACCCTGCATTAAGCTGCCACCTGTACATGTACATGTATTCAACAAATGATATGTATTTGAGTGTTTGTAGTATCAAAGTTTTTACTTTACCTCAATTTTTATAATAGCATTATGACACAGGGAATATTATACCATAGCTGAAATTGTGGAATCAGATCTATATTATTTCATGAGCAGACCATCATTCAGTGGTTCCTACAGGAGCCATCGGATCTGGGTCTACTCTGTTTGAAAAGGTGTTTATATGAGGTAAAGGGTTATTTCTACTTCATTTAGGGCCATTAGAATTCAGAGACACGCTAAGGTTTTACCCTTTACTCCATGAATACTCGTGTAAAAAATAATCACATGAATATTAATTAGATGCTCTTTAATAATGAGCACAGGGAATTTTGGTCATAGCAGAAACTTTAGAGTCAGAAATTTATTATTTCATATGCAAATAGAACAGACCCTAATCGGACGACTCCTACATGACACAAAGGATTTACGGAAGAAGGAATACCGTAAAGTCTCTGATAAACACTCCCAAATGCGTTTTATTTTTTAAAAAAGAGCTTCTTGCATTCTTGCTTCTTTCCCTATTCTGTGTTTATTCCAAATTTCAGTACCTACTGATTATTCATTGACAAAATAGTTATAACAAAATATGAAAGGTGGAAAATTGTAGCCGCTTTTGAAAGTTAAAAAACCCCAGATCTTTCAAATTCCATTAGCAAACGACTCCTGTGGGAGTCATCTGATCTGGGTCTACTCTGTTTGCAAATGTGTTAAAATATGTTTATATGAGAGAAAGGGTTAATACAGAATGAAAGCAAAGCAGAGAGCACTTAGGGAAGTATTCTGTATTGCTTTCAATCTGCATTAAGCTACAACCTGTATTTTGGAGAGAAAAAAAAGATCATTATTTAATTGTTATTGTATAGGACTTGTTTTTCGCTTTTTATGGATACAAAGCTGTGTACATTGTGTGAGGGCAGACAATATTGAATCAGATCTATATCTTGGTCTACTTTGTTTGCAAAGGTGTAAAAAAGTGCATATATGAAGTAAAGGGTTTACCCGTTACATCATTAGATACACATTTAAATGCCTTTGCAAACAGTGCAGAGCCAGATCAGATGGCTCCTATAGGAGCCATCTGATCAGGGTCTGCTGTGTTTGCTTATGAAATAAAATAGTTTTGAAATTGCCAAACATTCTCTTGTTCATATTCCATTATACAAATTAAGCTGATCAATCTCCATACAGTCATAGTACATTACTCTTTACTTGAATATTCATAAGATAAAATGTTAAGAAAGTACCGTAGATCATACCAGTAAGATTTCATGGTCATAGATGCACACTTCTATTTATAGAACCCAGATAAAAAGAAACCAGATGAACAAAAAAAGGGAAGTAGATTGGATATTGATATACCTAGTGAAACAGCCTTGGCCAGTAAGAAAGGTAAGAATTAAATCTGTAAACTTCTGGGAATCTTTGTGTACAGTGAAACCCCTCTAAACCGGATGTTAAATTTAGTGTAGATATCAGTCTTGGAGTCCGGTGACAGCTTAATGCAGGGTGAAAGTCATGCTGAAAGCTCTCTAGGAACTTTCTGCATGACTTTCAACCTGCATTAAGCAGCCACCTACTTAAAAATAATCTCAGTTCTTCTCTACTAGAATTCCAGTTTAGAGGTGTGTTACTGTACATGTATCTGCAGCACTGTTGTCAATGGAGTTTTGCAGATTTGTTCCCTTCAACACTTAACCCTTTCCCTGTTCTATGTTCAGTACCTACTGAATTTTCATGGACAAAATAATTATAACGAAATATGGAAGGTGGAAAATTGTAGCCATTTTAGAAAGTAAGGAAACAGATCTTTCAAATTCCATTGGCAAACAGAGCAGATCCTGATCTGATGGCTCCTATAGGAGCTGTCTGATCTGGGTCTACACTATTTGCAAATGCATGAAAACACGTTTATATGAAGAAAAGGGTTAAAGTAAATTTTGTCTGCAAAATGCTACAATTCTCGAAAGTGCATTTTTCTTCCTCTACTTTGTTTCAAAAACTGCACCCAACAGGTGCTGGATGCAATTTTTTTGCAAGCTTCTTTGAGTTCAAAAGTTGCAGCTTCATTAGATGCATATAAAGACCAACTATCAGAGGTCCCGATAAGATGCGATAACTGATGCATAAAGTAAAACATTTTCACAAATAACTCCTTTATTTCTTCACCAAACCCTATGTTGTGATCACTCTTTAGAATCGTCTCGAAGAGACGATTCTAAAGAGTGGTCACAACATAGGGTTTGGTAGAGAAATGACGATTTTAGTATTTGAGTATGCACCTCTATCTGTTGCTCTGAACTATTAAGTGTTTGGAGCCTGATGACATACTTAGTTGCTTGGCATTTCATCTGGATCCACAGTTTGCATAGGGTGTCATAAATTTGCTGCAAGCATACAAAAAGTACATGTGCAAACACCTAAATAAACACTTGTCTTATTAACCCTTTACTCCATGAATATTCATGCCAGAAATAATGACATCATGAATATTTATTATATAAGTGTCTATAATGGCATATGAAGACAGGTATTTTTGGCCATGGCAGAAACTGTAGATTCAGATCTATATTATTCCATAAGCAAACAGAGCAGACCCTGATCAGATGACTGCTAATGGAGCTGTCTAATCTGGGTTTACTGTTTGCCAAGGCATTAAATGGCATACATACCGTATATGTAGTAAAGCTTTAATACAGAGAGAATGTAAAGCAAAAAGGTCCTTTCAGAATGTGATGCAGAACTTTCAGAACTTTTTGTCTTTCCCTGTAGGTAAAGTGTTAGTCCCGGACAGTGAGTACGACTCCGAGCGTCATACCGAGCACACAGAACCATCAGACTATGTCAGGTAAGGCATTCATTTTAACCCTTTACTCCATAAATGCACCTTCATACACCTGTGCAAACAGAGTAGACCCAGATCAGATAAGCCTTCATACACCTTTGCATGATCAGGATCTTCTCTGTTTGCTTCAAAAATTGCTTGTGGTATAATATAGATATGATCCTACAGTTTTTGCCATATCCAAAAATTCCTGTGTCCATCTGCTATTATATCAAGACGTAATCTTATTAATATTCATGGTGTCATTATTTCTTACATGATTATTCATGGAGTAAAGGGTTAAAACTCTTAATTTTCTTGTAGGCCTGTTTCAGGTATTTTAATAAGTTAGACATAGTAAAAAAAGTAGCCCTTGTATTATTGTCGCATAATAACAATCTTTTTTATTATATTTTATCTAGCTTCATACAAACATTAGGTGTGTTAGTTTTCCTGATAGAGACACCTTTTCACACCTTTGCAAACAGAGTAGACCCAGATCAGACAGCTCCTGTAGTAGCCACCTGATCAGGGCCTGCTCTGTTTTCTCTTGGAATTATATTGATCTTATTCTACTGTTTATGCCAAAGCCAAAAAATTCTGTTTTCATATACATGTACCATAATAAAAGTTCTGCTAATAAATGATTGTGATGTCATTACAGAGCTCCAGATAAGATGCGTAAATTAAAACATTTTCAACAATAGCTTCTTTTTTTCTCCTCCAAACCCTATACTGTGACCACTCTTTAGAATCGCCTCTTCGAGATGATTCTAAAGAGTGGTCACAGTATAGGGTTTAGTGGAGAAATGACTATTTTAGTATTTGAGTACGCACTGTTATCTGTAGCTCTGGTCATTATTTCATATATGAATATTTATGAGGTAAAGAGTTAACTAACTACCACAAGTGCAGCTTTTGACTATGGGCCATGAACATTTCATGTATTTTTACAGGGTAATATCTCTTCTCTTTTTGGCCACTAATAGAGCATTGATAGTAGAGTGTTCAGGTTTTGCAACATTATATAAACTGTCCGGTCAGATCAGTACCTGCTTTCTTTGTTCTAGCTGATAGCCATGATTTTGCCTGTTTTCAACTGCCCATGGTTTACTGAAAGTTGTCTTGTTTTATGTGTTAAAAGCTCTCTTAACCCTTTCCCTCATATAAACGTGTTTTCACACATTTGCAAACAGAGTAGACCCAGATCAGACAGCTCCTAGAGGAGCCGTCTGATCAGGGTCTACTCTGTTTGCTAATAGAACTTGAAAGATCTGTGTCTTCACTTTCTAAAATGGCTATAATGTACCACCTTCCACATTTCATTATAACTATTTTGGCCATGAATATTCAGTAGGTATTGAACTTTGGAATAAACACAGAACAGGGAAAGGGTTAACCCTTTCCCTGTGCTATGTTCATTTCAAAATATTCATGGGCAGAATAGGTATAATTACATATGTAAGGTGGAACATTGAAGCCATTTAAGAAAGTAAAGAAACCGATTTATCAAATTCCATTGGCAAACAGAGCAGGTATAACAGTAGTTGCATGTGTTTGTATCTGTATTTTAGTGAGTCTGAGGAGGAAAGTCATGAAGCAAATGGTGACAAAAGTGAAGATAGGGGGGATGTCACAGTCATACAGAAAACTATGACAGGTAAGATGCTGAAAAGAAAAGAAACTTTTTTAGAAATGAACTTTGATTAATCCTTTACTCCATAAATATGTCTTTCTATGCCCTTGTAAACATTGTAGACCCTGATCAGACAGCTCCTGTAGGAGCTGTCTGATCAGGGTCTGCTCTGTTTGCTGATGAAGTAATACAGATATGATTACAGTTTCTGCCATGGCCAAAATTTCCTTTGTTCATGTGCCATTATAAAAACGAATGTAATTTATACTCATGACATTGTTATTTCTCACATGAATATTCATGGAGTAAAAGGGCTAAAAATATTCCATTAGGATGTAGAAGCTGAGGTATTTCATGATACATTTCACTCAGCAAAGAATGTTACTTTTAGAAATAGGTCAGACCCAGTGCATACCGAAGATGAAATACATGATACGGACTTCTGTAACCCTTTCCTCCATAAATACACCTTTCTACGCCTCTTTAAAAATCACCTATTGAAACCATTGTGATAAATAGAGCATTTGCTCCTATAGGAGCAAATGCTCTATTTATCACAATGGTTTCAAACTACAAAATTCCAAAACTTTCGTTTTCTCTAGTTAAAAATTTCTTTTTCTCTAGTTAATGCTCCTTTTCGGTAGATTTATTCGAAGTGGTCGGATCTAAAAATAGCCTGTGAGGGAATGGGTTAATTTATGTATTGCCATGTAACAAAGCCTTACACTTGGCATATTAAGGGCCAGGTGACCTTAACCCTTTCCCTCATATAAACGTGTTTTTACACATTTGCAAGCAGAGTAGACCCAGATCAGACAGCTCCTAGAGGAGCCGTCTGATCAGGGTCTACTCTGTTTGCTTATAGAATTTGATAGATCTGTTTCTTTGCTTTCTAAAATGTCTACAATGTAATACCTTCCATATTTCTTTGTAACTATTTTGTGAATGAATATTCAGTAGGTATTGGAATTTGTAATAAACATAAAACAGGGAAAGGGTTAAGAGTTTTTCTCCCCTTCCCTCCTCTCTGTTCTGCCCCTTTAAGTGCTTTAACCCTTACTCCATATATGTACATATTACGCCTTTGCAAGCAGAGTAGACCCAGATCAGCTGGCACCTGTAGGAACCATCTGATCAAGGTCTATTTGCTTGGGAAATAATATAGATCTGAATCTACAGTTTCTGTTATGCCTAAATTTCCTGTATCAATATTCATGATATCATTATTTCTTGCATGAAAATTCATGGAAGCCCATATGGAATGTTATAGACATCAAACAAAAAGCCCCCAATTTGTGTGTGTGTGTGTGTGTGGGGGGGGGGTTGCTCTAATCCATAAAATTCTCTCTGTATCATGTCTATTGCCAAAATTAATTGACATGGAATCGTGTGTCACTCATGACTGAAAAAATATTGGAACCCTTTCCCTGTTCAATATTCATGAATTTTTATTAGCTGAAGTTTTATAATGTAAACTTTCCAAGGAAAAACAAATATGTCTGAAGATCACATACATATGTATTGCTGTGTTGGATATTTGAAATTCAGTGTATTGTATATTCACATTGTTATTCTTCATATGTAGAAAAAGAACAGCGAACTGAATCAGAGAACATCCCCAGTAGTGAGTCAAGGTAAGTCTGTCTTGAAGTTGTTACACCTTTGTTTTCTGTATCTGAAGTGAAGTGGACTTGTTCGTCATTGTTATACACCAGGATGTGATTTGTCCATGGATCCGTTGGTCTCGGGGCTCATTTCTGCGAAACACATACATTCATTGAAAAGAAGGGGGTGGGACTCTGTTTTAAGGCTTGTGTCTGTGTCATTTCATATGAGCTGAGAAATATTCTTATCCATCCTATATCTTGCTCATTCTTTTCTTCTCAATGGTCAATTTATTGCCTCTAGTCATATCAAATTGTTTATTACCAGTTTTGACATGTTTTATGGTGTTACTGCAACTAGTAAAATGTTTACCCTGTAAGCTGCCTGGCAAATCCTTGATAACTTTTACCAATCAAATAGATACTGATATTTATTTGGATGCAATATGTTTAACCCTTTACAAAGTGGATCTAAAAAATAGCCAATCACTATGAGGGAATGGATTAAATGTTACTTACGTAATACACTCTTGATCTTCCCAATAGTTTCCAGTCTAAGAATCGTTCAAACCTAGGCAGCTATGACCAGTGTGAGTTGTATAAGACACAGGACGCCCATGCCACTGGCTATAGGTTCAGCCTGTTTGCATCCTCCCAGGAAGATATGTTTGCCACAGATACAGCTGCAGGTAATGTTTGTCTTTGTGTGGAGACTGTAGTTCATAATTTTAATTCTTAACATTCAGTACAGAAGGTCGTGGGTTAGATCCCCGGCCGCGACAGACCAAAAGTCGTTAAAAGTTGGTACTAGTAGCTCCCTTGTCTACGCTTGACATTAAAAGGGTAGTTCTAGGACTGGTTGGCCCGATGTCAGGATAATGTGACTGGGTGGGGTGCCCTTGCCGTGTGCCCGTGGCAGGGGCATTCCAGTGAGCGGGTGCCGTCTGCAAATAACTGAAATACTGTTGGTCGGACGTAAAACCCAACTCACTCACTCAATTCTTAACATAAATTAAGCATATTTCAGTTGCCTGATAAAACTGATGACTGGGCATAAAATGATATATGCAAAAGTTCTTGCAGAAACTTGCATGATACTAAAGCATTTTGCAACACACAGCTTGATTAGGTCTGTATCTGTTTTTGCCAGAAAGAAGGTGTTCCGCACATTTGTCTGAGAAAACATCAGAAAGTTTTCAAGCCACAATTTTGAAAGTTAGCATATCCATAGAGAGGATAGTAGGCACTAGTAGAGGAGATGATTCTCTTCATTTTTATTGTTTCTTTCAGACATGAACTGTTGTTGCTACAGTCTTTTTATACAGTAAAACCTCTCTAAACCAGAATTCTAGTAGAGAAGATTTTAGATACTTTCAGGCAGGTGGCTACTTAATGCATGGTAAATGTCTTGCAGAATGCTCCTAGAGGAGCTTTCTGCATGACTTTCACTCTGCATTAAGCTGCTACCTGTCTGCAAGACCGATATTTATATTAAATTTAATGTCCGGTGTAGAGGGGTTTGACCATATATACAATTGTACTGTACATCTGGTATTGCAATCAGTGGGAAGTATTCATAATGCTGTTGTTTATGAGCATGTTTTTTTGTCCCAGGTCGTACAGAGACTGAGCCTGTGTTAACACCAGCGGAACACCTTGGTAGTCTGCACCTGTCCCAGAAACCCATGCTAGTGCCTGAGACAATTGAGGAGACTGGGTAAGTGCAGACTTAGAAATACTGTCATCTACCTGTCCCAGAAACACACAATAGTGCCTGAGACAATTTAGGAGACCAGGTATGTGCAGACTTAGAAATACTGTCACCTAGGCAGTATTCCCCTGTCACAGAATTTGAGAAAATCATCCTGGTCCTGGAGAATATAGAGGAGACCAAGTTAGTGCAGACTTAGAAATACTGTCACCCTTGTGGTCTACACCTGTTCCAGAAATCCAAGCTGGCGTCTTAAATTATAGAGGAGACTAGGTTATCATAGACTTAGAAGTACATGTACTGTGAACTTGGCAGTGAGCACCTGCTCTAGAAACCTTTGCTGGTAGTAGAGACTACTAAAAAGGAGACTGAATGAGTGCAGACTCAGAGATTCTGTGATCTTGTTAGTCTACACCTGTCTCTGAAACCCTTGCTTGTGCCTTAAATTATAGAGGATATTACAGTAAAACTTCTCTATAATGGCCACTTAATTGTTTTAATTAGTTCGTATCTAGGGCAGGTGGCTGCTTAAAGCAAGGTGAAAGTAAAACAGAACGCTCCAATAGGAGCGTTCTGTTTTACTTTCACCTTGCTTTAAGCAGCCACCTGCCTCTAACCCAAAATAATGGATGTAATTTAGTGGCCGTTATAGAGAGGTTTTACTGTAGGTCATTGTGGACTTATATTTCATAACCAAATCAGACAGTATCTACAGGAGCTGTTGAATCTGAGTCTACTCTGTTTGCAAAGGTATTTAATCCTTTCTCTGTTTTATGTTTAAATACCTACTGAACATTCATGGGACATAATAGTTATCATGAACTATGGAAGGAGGAGCATTGTAGCCATTTTAAAAAGTAAAGAAACAGAAATTCCATTACCAAACAGAGCAGACCCTGATCAGACGTCTCCTATAAGAGCCGTCTGATCTGGGTTTACTCTATTTGCAATTGCGTTAAAAAAAAGTTTATATGAAGGAAAGGGTTAACAGAATTTTCTAATACTCTGGATGTTATGTATGGATGTTTTGTACCAGCTGTAAGATGAAGTACTGGTATGTCACTAATTTATCTTGTACTACGATATGTGCAGATTTATGCTGAACTATGCAAAAGATGCAGATCTTGATGAGTTACTTGGTGTCTTGTCTGTCTTTTCACTGTTTGGATAGAAATGGAAGCAAACTCTTTTTTGAAGCATTGAACCAGTCTCTAGTTTTGCAGACTCTATCAGTTTGAATGGCTGCAGTTTTTATATTGATATTTCAGGAATGCAATTTCTCCATCCCCTGAGGTGTATGGATCTACCCCTATCATTATACCCGGTTCACCAACTCAGCATTCACAAGGTTTGTATTGTGTTAAAATATAAATAAGGTGAAGCTGAAACACCATCTTACTGGACATAATAGCATCACCTAACGAATTAGATACAGTTGAACTTTGATATCTCGAACTCGGATAACTCGAACTTCGCGATAACTCGGAAGAAAACTTCCAGTCCTTCCAAAATTACAATACAGAATTGCTCTAATAATGTATCTCTACAGATATCTAGAAACACACGTGACAGCTTAATACAGGTCTAAAGTAATGCTGAAAGCTCCTACAGGAGCTTTCAGCATTACTTTAGACCTGTATTAAGCTGTGGTCTTGAGAAAGTGTTCAGACTACAAATCGGATGACTCGAACTTCTGTTATCTCAGACTAATTTGTATGGTCCCTTGAAGTTTGAGTTATCGAAGTTCAACTGTACTTTGGTGTACTCAATGTATACACCTTTCAGCACCTTGGAATGCCCATATCAGACCATCTGGTCAGTGTCTTCCCTGTTTGCTATATGGAATAATATACATTATAGTGACATAGCATTTATTTGTGAATGAATTAAATTAAATCAAGGATTATTTACAGTGTCTATGTCAAAAGCATCACCAAAATTTCTATTGCCTCTCTTTCAAAGCATATGTCTTTTATTACTCAGTCTTTATGGTGATTTGTTAGTCGTTGTGTCTTTAAAATTTATTAGGAAGTGATTGTCATTACTCTTTGTCTTAAGTTTACCAAAAGGTGATTGTCATTATACTTTGTGATTACTAGAAGGTGACTGTCATAAAGCAAACAGATCAGACCCTGATGAGACGGCTCCTACAGGAGCTACCTGATCTGGGTCTGCTCTGTTCGCAAAGTCATTTAAAGGCGTATTTATAGCGTAAAGGGTTAAAGGTTACCAGAAGGTGACTGACATTACTCTGTCTTTACCAGAATGTGATGAGACTTCCATGTTTGATGTGAATGCTGCCAGCACCTTAGCAGAGAACTCCAAGGTAGATTAGCCATTGACATAAAAATTACCCCTCAGAAACATATAGATCTGTAGATAGTGATCCACCCACAGAGGCGTAAATTGAAACATTTTCATGAATAATTTCTTTATTTCTCCACCAAACCCTATTTTGTGACCACTCTTTAAAATCGTATCTTTGAGACAATTCTAAAGAGTGGTCACAACATAGGGTTTGGTGGAGAAATGATGATTTTAGTATTTGGGTATGCACCTTTATCTTTAGCTCTGTACCCAAGTCATTTATTTTCCACCAAACTTTATCTTATTGGCACTTAGAAGCACCTGATAGAGACAATTCTAATGGGGACCTTCAAGACAACATTAAGCAGAGAATTACAGAAAATATTTCATCTATCTTTCCTAAATACAATAAATTTTGCTTGTAACGATATTCATGGTACTTTGAATCCCTTAGGATCTTTCTGCATTATCTATTTATTACCGGCTCATATAGACTCCAGTCTTCATTCTTTAAGTAATCACTATGCAGAGATTCTACTGTATAAATACAGTAGAAATTTCAAATTATTCCGAATATTTCTAAAAGTAGTTTCATTGAAACGCTTTGAGTGTTGAAATACATGTACTTTTAGGTAAAACGTTTGATCATTTTCTGTACAGGGGCTTGAGTTCGGGGACTCTTCAGAAAAGAACAGTCTGAATAGCAAAGATACAAAAAACCCTGATGCAGAGTTGGCCTCCCTCAGGAAGTCTCCTGTGGTAAGTATGTTAACATTCTGCCTCATGCATATTCATATTTTAACCCAATCCCACATATTGATGCATTTTGACGCCTCTGTAAAAGTCACTTTTTGAAACTATTGTGATAAATAACAGAGCAGACCCTGATCAGACAGCTCCTACAGGAAATGCATGAAGAGGTGTCTCTATCAGGTAAAGAGTTAATCATTAACCCTTTACTTCATAGAAATACCTGTAAGCGGAATAGATCTTGTGGATACCATCTGATCAGGGTCTGCCATGGCCAACATTTGCTGGGTCCATGTGCCATTATTAAAATTCAGCTAGTTAATATCCATATTGTCATTAAGGGTTAACCCATTCCCTCATATGCTTTTTTTAGATCCAACCTCTTTGAATAAGTCTACCGAAAAGGAGCATTAACTAGAGAAAAGGAATTTTTTGAGTTTTGTAATTTGAAACCATTGTGATAAATAGAGCATTTGCTCCTATAGGAGCAAATGCTCTATTTATCACAATGGTTTCAATAGGTGACTTTTACAGAGGCATAGAAAGGCGTATTTATGGAGGAAAGGGTTAATGCAGGACAAGATAATGCAGAAATGCACTGTAGGAATTTTTTTCACACATTTTGAATCCAAATATTCGGCATCTCATCAGGAAACAAACAGTGACATACAGGCACTACTTCTGATACAAAATAGAAGGAAGTGTATTTTGAAAAATGTAGGAGACAGCAATACAGTCTAATCGCGATACTACGAATCGGGACCGGGTCGGGCCGATTTTTCGTAGTTTCGCATTTTCGTATTAATGCATCTTTAGGATACGAACTAATTCCCACAAACCTTTTCTCGGTTTCGTAGTGAATGCATACACATACCATACATCGCTATTGTATTGGTCATTATATGTAATAATATTGTCGCAATTTACTGTTGCATAATAAAGATATTCCTGTACATGTTTGTGTTATATTTAATATATTTTATGCCTTGTTTGACAATCTACTCACATTCCCACTTACTACAGTGTACATTATTGATTTTGTATCACACGCCTCATGCAAAAGGTGGTCAAATCATAATGTGTAATGTCATATGCCAGTGCAAAACGGGTTATGTAAAAAACACGAACCGCGCAATGCCAGCTCATCAAACTCTAGATAGGAGGGAGTAAACGAGTCATTTCCAAAGATTCTGTTCGTTCTTTTTCATCAAACCATATTATGTGACTATTCTTTCGAACGTGAAGTGACAACCAAGAATTTGGTGACAGCATAAGGATTTTAGTATTTAAATGCTCCCTTTAACTAGAGACATGAACTCGAACTTTCTAGCAATCCATAAGGGTTATGTATAAAACAAGAAACGAATCAATACATTCATATTTTCATTCAGGAATAAAAACAAAATGCATAGAAAACTGTGACATCGTTTATATGCGTATAGAAGCAGTGTAGACACAGGTTTGATGACCAGTGTAACTGGTTTTATAAGTTTGGCATATAAGTTTTATATGCTTTGAGACATTGACTACAAACAAACACGTCAGTATGCCTGTATGGTAATCATTTACAACACGATGTGTGTGAAAACGTAATTGTGCATAATTGCACGATACAAGCTTTAATCATTTGGGACATTTGATATGTAGTTAGTCTAATCCTGTCACAAACAAACACGGGTGCTGATCATTAAAGCGTATCGGGCAGGCCAGGTGTGTCAACAATGGATAATTATGCTGACTGGAGCGACGAATGTCTCTCAGAAGTGTGAAAACATCGCACAGGTGAGATTCGTAAAAATGCATCTTTTTGCCACTGTTTTTGTGTTTAAGGGACTACGAAAACCTCTCGCAATAACGTGTTTTTCGTAGTTTCGCATTTTCGTACTTTCGCATCTTTTTGCAATTGAAACAAGAACAAAATCGGCCGGGACCTGGGGTGTTATTCGTAGCAAACCGGTATTTCGTTCGAACGTGATTCGTAGTATCGTGATTAGACTGTATTTCCAGACAAAAGTGCATAGTATTGAAAGGGGTTGATTTTTAGTCCCCTACCGACAATGCCGAAGGGGACTATAGGCTTGTATTCAGTCCGTCTGTCAGTCAGTCACACTTCCGTTTCCTGGATTTTTTTCTAAACCCTAGCATATAATGAGGTGATATTTGGTATTAAGCTTTATTATAATGAGTTAGGGGAGTATGGCATTGCTTTCAATGCTCCCATTACTTGTTGTATTTGTCACAGTCATGTTGGTATATTTCAGGATATTGATGCAGCTCTTCTGGTGAATACCCTAGTTGATGACGATGAAATCAAAACCAGTAAAACTAAGGTATGTGTGTGCATTTTGCTGTGAAACAATTTTTTATGCCCCCACATAGTGGAGGCACATAGGGTTGCCCTTGTCCGTACGTCCGTCTGTACGCACATCTAGAAGAATTTTTCTGGACTTTGTTTTGGAAAGTATTTGTCCAATCCACACCAAACTTTACACACATGTTTGTGGCCTTATATCTTGGTCAAGTTTGATAGCCATGTGAATCGTTTAGGAGTTGCGGCCTTTTATTCGCAAAAATGACTTTAAAAATGGCCTTTTCTGTGACAAAAAGTCTGAAGTGGGGGCATCAGTGTCCTATGGACACATTTCTAGTCTCCTATTTGTAAGGATAGTGTTCGGCTCAAGGTAAAGAAATATTTTAATGGACTTGCAAGCAGAGTAGTCCTATTAGATCCCGCAAACAAGAATTCTGACATTTTTTCAGTTTTTACCATCCTTATCAAACTTCACACCATCTCAAAGGCTATAATCTAGTAATATCATTGTTGTATCATTCATATTTAATCCATTTCCTCATAGGCTATTTTAGACCCAACCTTTTTTTGAATAATCTACCGAAAAGGAGCATTTACTAGCAAAAATGGTAAATTTCTGAATTGTATAGTTTTGAAACCATTGTGATAAAAAGAGCATTTGTTCCTATGGAGCAAATGCTCTATTTATCACAGTGGTTTCCAAAAATGACTTTTACAGAGGTGTCAATACGAGGGAATGGGTTAAGAAGTTATACCTCTTGGGCATCCATCTGAGATGCTCTTGAAAAGGGAAATGATAACACATGATTTCAGCACATTAAAGGTTAAAACGTTCTCATATTTATTCATAGAGGAGTAAGTTATCAGAAGCCAAAGCTCCTGTTAAGAGGCAGCAGCAGACAGGTGTAGACAGCAAAAAAGATGCTGAAGACAGAAGCAAGTTGCCAGCGATAGTGTCCAAAGTCGGTGCAGGGGACCAACAGGTCATCGATGAGTCTGAGGACGAGGTCATTTTGATACCCACTGGCACGGCAGAAACACAGCAAGAAGGTAGATATTGTGGGTTGTTGTAACAATTTATGATAAGTAGTCCCTGTATTTAACCCTTTACTTTTGCACCTTTGCAAACAGAGTAGACCCAGATTAGATGGCTCCTATAGGAGTCACCTGATCGAGGTCTGCTCTATTTGCTTATGAAATAATATAAATCTATTTCTATCGTTTCTGATATGGTAAAATTTCTCTTTTCAGGTGATGCCATTATAATAATTTAGCTTATTGATATTCATACAGTCATTATATATCTGAGTTGAATAATTCATGAAATAAAGGGTTAAGACGTGAAAATATGCACACTGCATCATTGTTTTACCAGAGAATCGTTATAATTCATTAACATACCACCTGCTTCAGCAAGATGACACTCAGTTCAAACATATCTAATACAGTATATTAGCGTTATTTCGAGCACCATCGGGAATCAGCAAAAACCTCGGATTATCGCGATGCTCGAAAGAACCGATCGAGAGCATTCTATGTCATTTCCTAAGATCATTGTTTGACGACGACAGAAAGCGTATTTCTTCACAGTATTTTTTTTAACATTATCATAACATTCAATGCATATATAATTCATCGATTCTTTCCTTATATAAGTGATAACGGAAAACACAATTCACATCGGCGACCGAAGTTTCACTATAATTTGTATAGGTCCGTTCAACGGACCCTTCACTATAAACTCAAAACTTGTTTCAAACCATTTAGACATATCCCTAGAACAGTCGTAGCGTGTAGCGTTAGGTCGTTTATTTTGCATAATTTTCCATTTGTCGACATTAATTTAGTTGTTGGTGCTGAGTTGGGTGCACAAACAAACATTATCGTTTCGTTCCCGTGCTGTTTCGTAGTAAGGAAAATCAGGGTGAGTGACCCAATCAATTAATAATCGAAACACCAGGCTTTTTTCGTCTGAAATAGTTATTCTCGTTCATCTCTCGTAGCAAGAGTCTGCATCAACGAGACTGTCTAAAAGTACCAAAATATTGCGAATTTCAAAGTATTACACGAAAAGCACTGCACTATTTTAAAACTTAAAGCAGAAAGACGTTATATGGCACACTTTCAGCGGTACCGAAAATCACTACACGTTTGCGAATGTATGCAAATTATGAATCCAATGAATGTGTTATTCACACATTTGGAAGATAAAATGCCCCATAGACGGATCTTTCAAAAGGTTACGACAGGGTATCGAGAAGGTGTGAATAATTACCTCGAAGGTGGGAAAACACCGTGCTCGAATTAAACGATCAATAAAGGGAACCAGAATGGTCCGCGGGACCAGCACACATGCTCGAATTTTCGGATTATCGCTATTCGGATTAATGCAGGTATTTTCAATGAGATTTGATAGAATTTGAGCCGGGACCTCAAGATCCCCTCGGAATAGGCGGGTATCTCGGAAAAACGAGAGTCGAAATTACGCCGTTATACTGTATTTTCAATTCATTTTATTTCCAGAACAATCAGAGCAGTTGTTTTTACACCTAACTCCATCACAAGGAGAAATAACCCAAGGTCAAAGGTCACAGGGCAGACTGAGCCTCAGTATGAGCTGCCCCAAGGACAAAGAGTCCGAGGATCAGGTAGTTAGAGAGCTAACCGTTAGCAAAGATATAGGTAATGGACAAGATGAATCAGCAGATCAGGAGGTGATTGAGATAAAGTCACAGAATTCTGAAGTTGGGTCTCAAAGAGATCAACATGGGTCTCTTGACTGTGTACTGATATCGGATGACACAGGAGAAAATCAGAAGAAGCCATCTCAAGGGGAGATTTCGCAGGGTCAGAAGTCAAACAAGTCAACTGACAGTCGGGGCTCAGGAAGTCAGAGGTCAGATAAAAGTTCAAAGTCTGATAGAAGTCAAAGGTCAGAGAGAAGTCAAAAGAGGAGAGAGGAGAAGAGACTGGCAGATGTGAATGATAACCCCCTGGTGGTCTGGAAAGAAGAGAGTGATACAGGTAAAGATCCAAGCTGTTTTGTTATGAGGCCAATAGTTTTTAAATAGCTTGAACAAATTGGAAGTGTATGTACGGTATTATCTCTAATAAATGCTCCAGGGGCCTTTCATCTTTTAAAGAAGTTTCTTGCATTTTGTATACAGGTGGTTGCTTAAATGCAGAATGAAAGCAATGCAGAAAGCTCCTAGTGGAGCTTTCTGCAATGCTTTTCAGTCTGCATTAAGTTACCACCTGTATATTGAAAAAAACTATATTTCTTTATTTAACACATTCCTTCCTTCTGACGCCTTTGTAAATGTCATTTTTAGCTCCACTTTTTCAAAAAGAGGAGCTATTGTCATGACCCTCTCGTCGGCGTCGGCGTCGGCGTTGGTTAACCTTTTTGTTAAGGTCCTTTTCTCAGAAACCATCAAAGATATTTGGATCATATTTGGTATGTATGTATACTATCACAAGTGGAACCCATTTCACAAGGGTAGGTAACCCTAAAATTAATTTTGCCATAGTTATGCCCCTTTTTCGACTTAGAACTTTCATTGTTGGTTAAGTTTTATGTTCAGGTCCATGTCTCGGAAACTGTCCAAGATATTTGGTTCAACTTTGGTATACATGTTAACTATTACAAGGGGGACCTATTTTACAAGGGCGGATAACCCTAAAATTAATTTTGCTATAGTTATCTCCCCTTTCTGACTTAGACTTCCACTACACTATCCAGCACTAAAGAAAGTGGAGCGCGCTGTCTGCGGACAGCTCTTGTTTAAAACAATTGTGATAAATAGAGCAATTTGCTCATATGGAGCAAATATTGTATTTATCACATTTTGGTTTTAGAATAATAGAATTCTAAAAATAAATTCCCTTGTTCTTTTAAATGCTCCTTTTCTATGGATTTATTTAATGAGGTTAGGTCTAAAAATAGTCTAGGACGGATTTATATAGGGTTTTAGTAGTTTTGTTGATCGTTAGTTTGCCCCCAGAAGTACCAGGCATTTAAATATTAGAGCGGGTGGCATTTATTAGGGAGAATAAGGTAAGTAAAAATTGCAGATCACAATTTGTGTAGACTTCATATTTTTCGGCAGCGTATGTGTTAACATTTCAGGACAAGCCTAACACTCTCTATGAAATGGCTGTTATAGTTTTATTTTTAATATTGATGTCATACAGCTTTGATCTTGATGAGAGTTATTTGGCATCTCATTTGGATCCAAGCTGTTTGCAAATACGTATAGCAGGATAAGGGTTAAGACGTCGTTTGCAGTATGTACTATTATGTACTAGTACAGTTTTGTCACTGTTGTGTACGGCAACAAACATTTGGTTATCTTTTTTTTATGTCTTCTCAATGGTGTTTATTGAATGCCTCCTCTTTTTTGTAGACCTGTTTCATTTAACCTTGCCAAAAGATGGTGACCTATTACACCCTGCAGATGTAACTACTGGTAACAAGGGTCAAGGTCAAACAACAAATGTGCAGGAAGGACAGTCTGACACCAAGATAAGCTCAGAGAAAAATCAAGAGAGGGATTCAGCTAAAGAACCTAATCAAGACTCTGTACTGTGAGTATACTGAAGACATGAATAGAATAGAATTGGGACAGGTCCAGTTTATAGGCAATTTTTATGTCATGAATATTCATGAAACCAAATGTTAATACTGGATTAAATGATACTCATGTATTGTTTTGTATTGATTGCCCAGTTTAGTGTAGTTTTACTGTAAGAGGTTTCCATTCAACTTGGAAAGATGTTATATGGAGAAATGAGCTGTGTTTACCCAAGAAGTAATGACATCATGAATATTTATTAGCTGTTTTTTTTACAATGTACAATTTTTAAGGCAATATTTTGCTATAATGACAAAAGCTGTAGAATCAGATCTATATTATGTCATAAGCAAATGGAGCAGACCCTGATCAGCTGGCTCCTGTAGGAGCCCTACACCCTGTAATTAGCTGGATGTCGTGATATTACTGAAATACTGTTAAAGTGACGTAAAAAGCGATAAAAACCAAACCAAACCAAACCTATAGGAGCCATCTGATCTGGGTTGTCTCTGTTTGCAAGAGGTTTATATGAGGGAAAGGGTTGATGTCATTGTAAAAAATAATCTGATTAATATTTGTGATGTCATTATTTCTTCTATGAACATTGAACAGGTAAAGGGTTAACATGCATGTCTAAACTTTGTCTCAGATCTGAAGACAGTCACAGAGAGGAGCAGATGACTATCGGGGTCATGCAGTCCGAGTCTGAACCTGTCACACAGCCCATGTTCAGGCTGGAGAGTAAGTTGACGCACATATATACACTAACATGCTTCTAACAAGTCTGTGGTAACCTGGTCAAACGGTTATATGATCCAGATTAGATCATGTTGTAACTAATTAGCATCTCCTCAGGATGCAAAACATTTGAAACTTTGATCAATGTTGTTGATGTAAGTAAAAACACCCTTTAGGATTGAATAAGATCACAATTTAAACAGAGAAATGTTTGACTGTTAAGTGTTTTCTTACCTGTAAATATAGATCTGATTCCAGTTACTGCAGGGGCCAAAAAGTTCTGTGTTTTGATACCGTTTAAAAAGTCAAGTCAAACTGGGAAAGGATTAATAAAAGCATATCACTACAGGCTCACTCAGTGCAGATACATGTATTGACATTGCATGATTTAGATATTGATGTTATATTCTTTACTGGATTAATCCTTTCTTTCCTATAAACACCTTTTCACACATTAGAAAACAGAGTAGATCCAGATCAGATGGATCCTATAGGAGCTGTCTGATCAGGGTCTCCTCTGTTTGCTTATGGTATAATATAGATGATGATCTGATTCTACATTTTCTGCCTGTCAGAGGAAAAACGTCCTATGTACATATGCCATCATAAAGGTTCAGCTAAAAAAAATTATGAAATTTTGTAATGGCACTATGAGCAAGGGAATTTAATAATTCATTGTATAAACTATTGAATCAGATCTATATTATATAATTTATTGTATAAACTATTGAATCAGATATATATTATGTCATAAGCAGACAGAGCAGGCCCTGATCAGATGGCTCCTACAGGAGTCATCTGTTCTGGGTCTACTCTGTATGCAAAGGCATAGAAAGGTGTATTTATGGAGCAAGATTTAAACAAGTAAAGGGTTAATGTCTTAGATGAGAACCTTACCGTATTCACCCTAAACAGTCTGGGCCTCCATGGCCGAGTGGTTATGGTCTTCGACTGACAATCGCTTAACCCCTCACCGCTGTGGTTTGAATCCCGGTCTGGGCATTTGGATTTTTTATGTGAGGAAGCCTTCCAGCTGGCTTGCAGTAGGTTGGTGGTTCTACCCGGATGTTCTTCTGTGCATGAAACAGTGAAATTCTTTACATGCACAAAAGAACATCCGGGGTCTTCCTCCACCTGTAATTAGCTGGACATTGGATATGACTGAAATACTGTTAAAGCGACGTAAAATTCGATCAAAACCAAACACTAAACATTATGCCTCCCAGTGTCCCCTCTCCACTGGTGGATACAGATAAATAACAAGCAAATAGTGCAGACCCTGATGGTATGTCTCCTTCTGAATCTGTACTATTTGGTTAAACTTATCTGTCCACATTTATAACAACGTAACATATCTGCTACTTGCAGCATTTATTGTAAATTAAAACCTTTTACCCATTACTTCTTGAATATTAATTGGAATCTTTTTTTTATTCTAACATACAAAACACAGGAAATTTTGGCCATTGCATAAACTGAAGTCAGATTTATATCATTTCATAAACAAACAACAGACCTGGTTAGACAGCTCCTACTGGAGTCATCTGATCTTGGTCTGCATTTTTTGCAGAGGCATTTTACTTTGACAAACACTGTTGAATCAGATCTATATCATCTCACAAGCAAACAGAGCAGACTGATTAGACAGCTCTTACAGGAGCCATCTGATCTGGGTCTACTCTGTTTGCAAAGACATAAAAAAGTGTTTGTATGAAGGAAAGAGGTGATGCAGGGCAAATGTTAAGTGAGACAGGTTGTAAAGTTTTGTTCTGCAGTCAGCTGCCTCCTGCTTTTAAAGAACCCTGTACACATTCAATAAGTGACTTATATAACTCTTTACCTGATGAATATTCATGTAAGAAATATTGTCCTGCTGAAATTTTATATTGGCAATATGAAAACAGGATTTTCTGGTTGTGGCAGAAACTGTAGAATCAGAACTGTATATTTCCTTAAGCACTGATAGACAGTTTCTTCAGAAGTCGTCTGATCTGGTTAAAGAGGTTATACTTTTCTTATATCCATAGAACCAACACTGCCAGATGTTGAGTTGTCCCAGGAGGCTCCCGAGGACTTGTTCACCAGAAGCTCCCCTAGACAGGCCAGGCCCCATGCTCGCTATATACTGGAGGAAGAGGACAGGTAGGTGCTAGGGTTATTATACCCCCACTTCGAAAGAAGTGGGGGCTATATTGGAATCGCGCATGTCAGTGTTTTGGTCTTGGCAGTAACTAGAATTATATCTAAATCATAAGCAAACAGAGCAGACCCTGATCAGATGGCTCCCAGTTGGAGCATCTGATCTTGGTCTATTCTGTTTGCAAAGGTGTAGAAAGGCGTATTTATGGAGTGAAGGGTTAAGCAACGAGAGGTATTGTTATGGGACTGTTATTGTTATTGTGGTAGCTTAATGCAGGTAAAGGAACTTTCTGCATTACCTTTGCACTGTATTAAGCAACCACCTGGCTTTTTAAGATTCATGTATCCATTTAATATAAAGTCGCTTGAGACAAATTCTACTGTATAGACAATGAAAAAGTCCTTATTATAATGACAATAATTTTCACCGCTTGCAAGTCAGTAGTGAGTACTGATATTTCTAATGCTTGTACAGCAAATCTGATTTTGAGTTTATTCACATGTGATTGATTGATATTTAGATTTTGTTTCGAATATTTGCACTCTAGTGAAGAAACTGATACGAAAAGTTCGGATCATAATGAGGCATTGAGTTACTTGACATCTCATCAGGATCCAGAGTGTTTGACACTCAGACACAATATACAATACAGTTGAACTTCAATATCTCGAACATCGAGGGACTATACAAATTAGTTATCCGCTCTCTAATCTCATTATCTGAACAAATTATCAAGTTCACAGCTTAATACAGGTCTAAAGTAATGCTGAAAGCTGTAGGAACTTTCAGCATTACTTTAGACCTGTATTAAGCTGTCACATGTGTGTTCTAGATATCTGCAGCGATACAATTTAGAGCAATTCTGTATTGTAAGTTTTGAATGGACTGAACTTTTTGTTTGAGTTACACCGAAGTTCAAGTTATCCGAGTTCAAGATATAGAAGTTCAACTGTATATGCAATAACTCCCAAAAAGGCGCATTTACTAGAGAAAAGGAACATTTTAAAAAATTGTAGTTTTGAAACCATTGTGATAAATAGAGCATTTGCTCCTGTGGAGCACATGCTCTATTTATCAAAATGGTTTCAGAAAGTGACTTTTACAGAGGCGTCAATATGTGGGAATGGGTTGGTTTTAGACTTTGTTAATGCGGCTAAGTTAGGAAATCTTAGTAACTTTTCTCTGCCAAACCCTATCTTGCGGCTACTCATTAGAATCACCTCACCTAGGCAATTCTAATGGGAAGCAGCAAGATAGAGTCTGACAGAGAATTAAGAGTTGTTGAAGGATCGTTCTGGTCTTTATTGCATGTCATCTTCAGCCCTGTATTATTTTAATATGTATTTTGCAGTGAGGATGAAGGGGTTCAGAAAGAAAAGACCAATGCTGGGGGTGATGCTGGTGGAGGTGATGCACCTAAATCTCAAGTAGCTGGACCCAGCACAGAACCAGATGATGAGACATATGTGGCTCAAAGACTGATGTTTATTCCAGAGGTATAATGCTACTTAACCCTTTTCCAGATGAATATTCATGAAGGAAATAATGACATCATGAATATTAAAAAGATTATTTTTTATAATGACTTAAGAACACATGACATTTTGGCTCAGGCAGAAGCTGTAGAATCAGATCTATATTACACCATAAGCAAACAGAGCAGACCCTGATCAAACGGCTCCTATAGGACCCGTCTGATCTGGGTCTACTCTGTTTGCAGATGCGTCAAAATGCGCTTACATAAGCGAAAGGGTTAAATGCCTATATGTAATTGATTGGCATTTGCAAACAGCTTGGATCCAGATAAGACATTAAGTCAATTGGTGCCTCATCAGGATCCAAGCTATTTGCTACTCAGTCAATAATTTCTGAAAATTTTTAGAATTTGAAGAAAGATAAATGTGTAACATAGTGGAGTTTAAGGATCTTTTACGTAGTAACTACATTAAATAACCCTTTCCCTCATAGGCTATTTTTAGATCCAACCTCTTTGAATAAATCTACCGAAAAGGATCATTAACTATGGAAGAGGAGAATTTTAAAATTGCGTTGTTTTGAAACCATTGTGATAAATAGAGCTTTTGCTCCTATAGGAGCAAATGCTCTATTTATCACAATAGTTTCAACAGGTGAATTTTACTGAGGCGTAGAAAGGGCTAAAACAGTAAAATATTTCTTAAACGTCCTTTTATTAGAAATCAGTTTTTACACAGTTTTACAGTTATCCCTTTCCTCCATAAATACGCCTTTCTGTGCCTCTGTAAAAATCACCTATTGAAACCATTGTGATAAATAGAGCATTATTTATCACAATGGTTTCAAACTACAAAATTCTAAAAAAAAAATCCTTTTCTCTAGTTAATGCTCCTTTTCGGTACATTTTTTCAAAGTGGTTGGATCTAAAAATAGCCTATGAGGGAATGGGTTATACAGTTTTACACTGTATCAGGTATGGACAAAACACTGTAACACTGGTGAATGGCAAATAGTGTTGACCAAGATCAGTCACAGCAATTCCTACGCATTTATCAGCACAATCAACATTGTCTTAAAGATTTGATTTCGTACAGTATGGCTCATTTGTTTTACTGTTACTCTCTACTGGATGGAGACACCTGTTGATGTATTTGCTAACAGAATAGACCAAGATCAGATAACTCCTGTTGGAGCTGTCTGATCAGGGTCTGCTCTATTTGCTCATATGATACAGATTCCGTAATGTTTACCATGGTGCTAACTTTCCTTATTTTATATATTTGATGCAATAAATTTTAGTTTCATAATGGGCAGTGACATGCATGAATATTTATTAGGTAAAGGGTTAAGATCCTCTTCAACTTTTCCCTGTTGAATATTCATCTAAGAAATAATGACATGAATTTATTAGCTGAAGTTTGATAATAGCATGTGTATTTTGGAATTCTTATATTTGGAGAAACTGTAAAGTCAGATCAGCATTAATATCATAAGCAAACAGAGCAGACCATATAGCGTCTACAGGAGTGGCCTGATCTGGGTCTACTCTGTTTGCAAAGGCAGGTAAAAGCATTGATATGAGAGAAAGGATTAAATTTGGCTTTCTTTCTCTTTATGATAGCACGAAGAATCTGTGGAAGCAACTCAGCCTTATGATGCAGTGATGGAAATATCTGGAGACATTAAGCATCCAAATGTCAGTGCTGCCGACACAGACAAAGAAACAGTGAGAGACACTGAGTTACATACTTTTGAGGTCAAAGAAAGTTGTGCTCAGGAAGATGATGTAACAAAAGCCGCACTTGTACAGACTGCCACTCAGACTCAGGAGACAGGTGTTCAAACACCTTTGGATATAAACGTTGTACAAAAAGTTACTGAGTACCTCCAGTCAGGTTACAGTCCCAGAAGCCATAGTGGTAGCTCTGTAACAGATATATCTGATCTTCATGGCTCAGAGAAGAGCGATGGACCGCATAAGACTCCACAGAGAATCAATCTGGAGAGACGCAGGTCTTCGTCGTCATTAAGGAAAGAGAATATGGATAAAAGAAGCCCCAAGAGCCCAAAAGAAATCCAGGACATTCTTAATACATATTCCTCAATATTAAGTAAAAAAAAGAAAGTATCACTAACAGGAAGCCAGTCACTACAAAGGGAGGTA
Organism: Azorinus chamasolen; assembly: GCA_963576725.1. NCBI lineage: Eukaryota > Metazoa > Mollusca > Bivalvia > Cardiida > Solecurtidae > Azorinus > Azorinus chamasolen. The sequence continues at coordinate 55,410,870 of OY755239.1, read as the reverse complement.
AGTGTGACAGAAAGCATTGAAGGCAATAAGGACAGGGATATGCCAGGGGACGCTCAATGGCTACAGACTCCCATTAGGCGAGAGAGTTATACAAGCCTTACACCAGGTCGACAAACACCAGTTAGGCGAGATAGTAATACTGACTCTGTCACTAATACAATTGATGGTGTTACCAGTATTAAGCCGCTGGCAGCTGGTCAGCAAACACCGGGTAGAAGGGACAGTTATTCTAGTGAAACCTCTGTTGTCAGAAAAGACAGTAATAATGGCAACACTTCAGTGACCAAACAAGACAGCAACAGCAACAGTTTGGTGAAAAAATCTGACGAAAACAGTACAGTCACTGGTTTGACATCAACTAGAACTGATGGGACAAACATGTCAGTCCCTCCAAAAGACAATGTGAAATCTAGAAAAGATCTTAGTAGACAGTATGCAGGAGTGGAGAACGGAAATCTGCCCACAGCTACAAGGACATCATCAATAAATACTCAACAGGGAGCAGAGCCCTTGAGTGAGTCACGGCTTACCATAGTGCTCACCCGAACAGCCCAAAACTCCAGCAAGAAGCATAATGAACAAACACCAACATCATCCATTACAAAGGACAGACATAGCTTAAGAACAAAGGACAAAAATTCCTCAAAACAGAAAGTCAAGCGACTGTTTACATCGTCAGAAAGGAGTGAGAGACGTAAATCTATTGAATCTAGTCCTCATCTTCCATCTGGATCATTTGTGGTATCTACACAGAAGTTCAGTACAGAGAGGGTAGGAGAGATGTCCAGCTCCGCTAGTTCACCAGGGAAGCTTCACAGAGGGGACACATTTGAATTCCATGGAACTCAGTCACAAGTCTCACCAAATGAGGTAAGTTTAACATGACAGTAATTAAATGTAAATCCAAGCTCAACAGATCGGCAAGACCTGAATACACACACACACACACACACACACACACACATGTTCTCACGCTCTGAACTTAAGTATATTTTCAAATATGTTTGTTTGGTTCCCAGTTTCCAAAACTTTGACATTTTGTCATAGGTACCATCTAATCAAGGGGCATAACTATTATTGTTCATGTTTATAGTCCTTTAACCCTTTACTCCATACATGTATATACACTTTTTTATGCCTTTGCAAATCGAGTAGACCCAGACCATACACTTCCTGTAGTAGTTTTCTTCCATGTTATAGATCTGATTCTCTTCACTAAGAAATATCAGGCCTCGAAAATTTAGGAATTCTTACTTGTCCTCCAGAAAAGTTTCTCGTCCTACATTTTTAGGCAAACACTGTTATACTGTCAACTTACTTGAAAATAACTTTGATCTGATTGTGTTGTTAAATCGAAAATAGAACAATATCACAAATTGTGGGTTCACATTATGTGGACTTGCATAGATGGGGATTTATACCATCTACTCTTTTCTGTTAATGGTTTTCTCGTTAATCCCTCCTTTCGTCATTTCTCCGACCACCAAATAATGTCGCTGATTTGGCATTTCGGTTTGATAACCAGGCGCGAGATAAAGCGGTGTTGATATAAACATTTACCCCTCTTACCAGACTGGTTTCAGACTTTTTGAAACAGTGACTATCGGGACGCTGTATCTTGATTCGCTAACAAACTGAATTAATTTCCATTACTTTAAATCAAACACTATTCTTTTTTTATTTCTTCCACAGTGTTTTCATCACCTAAAGCCTTTCACTCCATTTAATCTATTCATTTACGAAACAAAAATAATCGGCTGTTGAAAATACTGAGTCCCAGTCTGTGCAGTCAGCAAGCAATGAGCACTTGCTACAGTAAATCAAGTGTTCAGCTGACCACGAAGTTCAAATGTCAATTGTAAATGATAACTGTTTTAAACGTGAGTTTGGTCAGAATTTCAGCTCCAAATAAATTATTTCTCCTCCAAAAAGCAACTCGTCCTGTCGGACATGTACTTCCAAATTTTTACTCGTCCTACACCACTTTCCACTCGTAATTACGAGCGGACGAGTGATATTTTCGAGGCCTGAATATATTTCCTTTAAAATTGTGTATGTTTAGCTCATGAATTAGATTAATAAATATTCACAATGTGTGGAATTGGCTTGAATATTCATTGGGTAAAAAGTTAACTCTTTACTCCATGAATATTCATGTAAGAAATAATGACATCATGAATATTAATTAGATTATTATAATAGCACATAGACACAGGAAATTTGGGCCATGGCAGAAACTGAAATCATATCTATATTATATCATAAGCAAACAGAGCAGACCCTGATCAGATGGCTCCTATAGGAGCCATCTGATCTGGGTCTAGTCTGTTTCCAAAGGCTTAGAAAAGCGTATTTATGGAGTAAAGAGTAAAGAAAGGATTGATTATTGTGAACAGACGTGCATTGGCATCAGCATGTTTTACTCTTGTAGGTTGTCAGGCACCTTAGAATGTGTTGGTGTGCATAAGACTGGAAATGTTGCCATCTTGCAATGATCTTCTCTGAAAACATACAAGTAAAATCTTGCATACATCTGGATGAAAATACATGTAATATTTCAATAATGGGAAGTTGAAATAATGACATCATGAATATTTATTATCTGAATTTTTATAATGGTATATGTACACAAGGATATTTTGGTGTTGATAGAAACTGTAGATTCAAATCTATTGTAATTTCATAAAAGCAAACAGAGCAGACCCTGATCAGACGGCTCCTACAGGAGCTATCTGATCTTGGTCTACTCTGTTTGCAAAGGCATGAAAAAGCGCTTTTATGAGGGAAAGAGTTATGGAAATATATGCTTTTCATGTTTAAGGTGGTATCTCTAAGTCTTGACAGCAGTAGAAAAGAAGGCACCATATCCAGCCACGCTGAGAGAACCCCTGTGTCATCACGGAAACGTGGCAGGCTACAACACAAAAAGTCTGGTTTGAAGAAGTCAAGAGAGGATGGTGAGTTAACCCTTTACCTGTTCACTATTCATGGAAGAAAATTATGACATCATTATTATTAATTAAATTACTTTTTATTACACGACATTTTCACCCAAACAGAAACTAGAATCATATCTATATTATTTCCTAAGCAAACAGAGTAGACCTTGATCAGACGGCTCCTGTAGGAGCCGGCTGATCTAGGTCTACTCTGTTTGCAAATGTGTGAGAAAGCGTTTATATGAAAGGAAAGGGTCAACAGAAGATAGGTTATATATGATATGAATAGTTTAGAGATGTACTAAAAAACATGATATTTATGGACAGATTTCCTTTAACTAAATGGCATCTTCACTGTGTACAATTTACATGTGACTTTCATTTTTCGACATTGCAAATATGCATATGCATTTGATATTATAAAAATACATGTATGTATCATGAGGTCATTTTTCATTTACCTAATGAATATTCATCTTAGAAATATGACACCATGAATTTTAATTATATGATTTTGTTTGATAATGATACATGAAACCATTGTGATAAATAGAGCATTTGCTCCTATAGGAGCAAATGCTCTATTTATCACAAGGGTTTCAAACTACAAAATTCTAAAAAATTTCCTTTTCTCTAGTTCATGACAGAAAATGTATAATTTCATAGCAAATAGAGCAGACCCTGATCAGACAGTTGCTACAAGAGTTGTTTGATTTGGGTCTACTCTGTTTGCAAAGGCGTGAAAAAGTATTTGTATGAGATGAATGGTTATACTTTAATGATGTTTTGTGATTGTTTAGGTAACTCTGCCAGCACTACTCCTAGCAAACACCATGTCTCTTTCAAAAATACAAATGAGACATTTGACCAGCCTGTAAGTCAGAAGAGCGATATAACCACAGCAACCATTGGTTCAATGCCGTCCCTACCATCCTCGATATCGAGCCCAGGTCGAGACTCAATCATGTCACCATCAAGTACCAGCAGCGGTAGTCGGCAGAGTGTGACTGGAGAGATCAGTACAAGATTGTCAGGGAAACGGATGTCTTTAGATACTGTTAGTACATTTTATTCTTTACCGGTCATTTTCACCCTTTCCCTTGTGATCTTTTATGCATGAATTGATCTCTTCATGAATATTCATTAAATTAATTTTTATGATGTAAATTTTTCAAAGGCATTTTTGGCTTGGACAGAAACTATAGGATCAGATCAGTATAATTCCATAAGCAAACAGAGCAGACCCTCATCAGACAGTTCCTCTAGGAGTTTCTGATCTGGTTATTCTCTGTTTGCAACACCTTTTCACACATTTGCAAACAGAGTAGACCGAGATCAGACGGATCCTATAGGAACTGTCTGATCAGGGTCTGCTCTGCTTGCTTTTGACATGATGTAGATCTGGTTTTACAGTTTTTTCAAAGCAAAAACGTTATAAAAATTGAGCTAATAAATATTCATGTTGTCGTTATAATTCCTACATGGATACTGAACAGAGGAAGTCCTAGGCATTACTATGAGAGAAGGAATTACTCAGCGTTGCAGAAAAAAGTAACAAAAGACTATTCAATTTCAGGAATCTCATCAACTCTAGTCTGTATATTCACTTATTAATGATGTTTCATGCCAAAATATGATGTCTGCATAACTTTATCTGTTGATATAATTATGTACTTACTTCATATTTGTTCAAAATATTTGAAAAACTGTTGGTGATGAATCAAGCATCTTGGATCATAGTGAGATGCTAGGTTTACTCAGACCCTAATTTTTACCCTAAATATTAAGATACTCAGTCTTTCTGCTCCGCCAGTGTGTATAGCTTCAGAGGTCCGAATAAAATTCATAAATCAAAGCATTTTCAAGAATTGCGTCTATATTGTTCCACCAAACCCTATGTTGAGACCACTCTTTAGAATTGTCTCCTTGAGACGAATCTAAGGAGTGGTCACAACATAGGGTTTGGTGGAGAAATAACGATTTTAGTATCTGAGTACGCACATTTATCTGTAGCTCTGATAGCTGAGCAGGTTCGATTTTTGTCTGGCTCTGTATGCAAACATTGACTAAGTTGAGACTATTTGATTACTTTGAACTGATTCAGTTTAACCCTTGACTTGAAAAAGACACTTTTTCAAACAGAGTAGAACCAGATCTTGTAGGATCCATCTGATCAGTCTACTCTGTTTGCTTATGGAATTATAGAGATCTGATTCCACAAAAAGCTGAGTACTCATTGGATGTCTGTACATATTGCTAGGCCCTACCGGACACACTACCTCTGCAGCAGGGAGAAGAGGAGAATTACCAGCTTGTTACCGTGGAAACCCAGACTGTCAAGAGGGTCTACACTGAGATCACAACCACCAAGAAGATCATAGGGCCCCAGGGACAGATACTAGAGAGTTCTGTCGATGTGGTATGTAACTTTTGTAAAGATAATTATGATTTTCATTGTTAAATTTTTCAATACTAAATAACTTTTTATAGGGTTGCCCTTGTCCGTCTATACGCATGTCTAGAAGAATTTGTCCAGACTTCTTCATGGAAAGTATTTGTCTAATTCACACCAAACTTTACACACTTGTTTGTGGCCATTATATCGTGTTCAAGTTCGATAGCCATGTAAATCGCCTCAGTCGTTTAGGAGTTGCGGCCCTTTATTTACGAAAATGACTTTAAAAATGGCCCTTACTTTCTTTGACAAAAAGTCTGAAGTGGGGGCATCAGTGTCCTATGGACACATTTCTAGTTTCTCAAAAAGCTGCTATCAGAATATTTTTCTTCCATTTCTTTGCAAAACAAGGTTCATAGTGTCACACAGTCTCATTCGAAAATATCATCATTAATTAAAAGAGGTAAGCTTATACGTCTGGAAAGCAATAGGTTTAGGTTAGTTTGTCACTAAGTGTGTGGTATCACTTTATTAACCCTTTCCTTCATAGAAACGCTTTTCATGCATTTGCAAACAGAGTAGACATTATAAGATGATTACTAGTGGGTCTGGGTTTGGGTCTGCTCTGTTTGCTTGTGGAATTATATAGATCTGATCAATAAATTATATTGTGGTCAAAAAAAGCTTGTGTTCATATGCCATTCTAAAATTTCAGTTAATAAATATGTATAATATCATTATTTCCTACATTCTGATCTGGGTCTTCTCTGTTTGCAGAGGCGTAGAAAAGCTTATTTATGGAGTAAAGGTTTAACCCTTTCCCTGTGCTGTGTTTATTTCAAATTTTAATACCTACTGTTTATTCATGGAAAAATTATTTATAATGAAATGTTGAAGGTGGAACATAGTAGCCATTTCAGAAGGCAAAGAAATAGATCTATCAAATTCTATTAGCAAACAGAGCAAACCCTGATCAGACGGCTCCTCTAGGAGCCGTCTCATCTGGGTCTACTCTGTTTGCAAATGCGTGAAAACACGTTTATATGAGGGAAAGGGTTAAACAATTGAGAGTATGCAAAAAGCAGGTCAAACTTTGAGCATCTATGTCTTTTTACAGTGTGCTAAGTATTGACAATATCTTTCTTTTAGAAAAAGACAGATCCAACTGTTATGGAAGAAAGTACGCACAAGCGGATGCAGTACATTTATATCGCTTCACCCTCCAGAAGTGCTGCATCATTGACCTCTGGTGACCTTGCAGACATCAGTTCTTCCCTGTCAAGGTCAAGCGTGTCTAGCAGTAGTCTCGGGTCAAAGGGTAATAGTACAAATCAAACAGCAACCTCAAACTTGGAGAGGCAGACTAGTCTGAATCAGACAGGAGCTTTATCAAAGGATCAAGGTCATACAGAGGTTGAAAGATCACTTGACATGGATACCAGTGAACAAAGAAAACATTCTATCTCACAAGGTATTACCATATTACATGTTTATTCATAAATTTCTAATTTAACGCTTTACTCAATGGATATTCATGTAAGAAATAATGACATGAATATCCTTTAGATTTATTTTTTATCATGGAACATGAACACAGGGGTTTTGGCCATAGCAGAAACTGTAGAATCACATCTGAATTATTTCATAAGCAAACAGAGCAGACCCTGATCAGATGGCTTCTACTGTGTATATTTATGGAATAAAACTTCAATAGCAACATTGAATTTGGCTCTTTGAATTCTTTGAATTTCATTGCGCAACTGTCATGTGATTATTGGGAAATAAACCCTTGTGAAATTACAAAATACAGTTTCATAAACACCCCACGCAAGGAAATTGCACGGGGTATATAGTTTTTTACCCTTCTGTCCGTCAGGCCGTCCATCCGTCAGTCTGGCCGTGTATAATAATACATTGTTGCTCATCTAACACTTTTATTTCTTGACCAATTTTTCTCAAATTTGCTTTATATCTCGGTCACATTTTCCACGGTGGTTGTATGGTCGAAAATTTCTATGACCAGTAGCATTTCTACAGAAGTCACAGAATTCCTACAGCCATATACTGCAGTGGTCACATATGCTAGGCCGTCGAATGGCATGTTTTGAATTATCAGTGAAATCCTAGTACAGACTGTCCGTGCAATAGAGGTAGTTTTTAGCACAAGTGACTTTGATTCTCAGATGTTCCTTAGTCCTGTTTGGACTATCTGATGTGTACAAATAGTTTCAAAATGATCAGTTTCCAATAAAGGTTGTTTTAACCCATTCCCTCATAAGCTATTTTTAGACCCAACGTCTTTGAATAAATCTACCAAAAAGGAGCATTAACTAGAGAATAGGAACATTTTAGATATTTTTAGTTCTGAAACCATTGAGATAAATAGAGCATTTGCTCCATAGGAGAAAATGCTCTATTTATCACAATGGTTTCAAAAAGTGACTTTTTCAGAGGCATAGAAAGGCGTATTTATGGAGGAAAGGATTAATTGTGGTTTACACATTATAAAGATGTTTTAGTCTCTTTTCTTTGAGAATTTTGTGTTTGGTATCTAACTGGCTAAAATTATGTTTCTCTAGGAGCTGGTGAACCAATGCCGGTCAATGCAAAAACTCAAATGGTAATGGAAGTAGGGCATCAGAAAACGAGACGAAAATCAACACCTTTAACGCCAAACTTGCCCGAGACATCAGGTAAGTACCAGATGGATAACTTTTACTAGAATGAAATGTTTTAACCTTTTAAATGCGAGAGAATTAGTTTAACCCTTTCCTTCATATAAACGCCTTTTCACGCATTTGCAAACAGAGTAGACCCATATCAGATGGCTTCTAAAGGAGCCATCTGATCAGGGTCTGCTCTGTTTGCTAATGGATTTTGATACATCAGTTCCTTTTGATAGATCTGTTCCTTAAATGGCTACAATGTTCCACCTTCCATATTTTGCTCTATGTTGTCTATGAATATTCAGTAGGTATTGACATTTGGAATAAACATAGAACAGGGAAAGGGTTAATGAATTTGCAAACAATGTAGTCCCAGATCATAGGTATGGTAATTTAATGGAATTCTCTGATCAGGGTCAGCAATGTTTGTCTGACATTAAAAATCCTCTAGCAAATTTTCAATACTGAACTTCTCTGCTTTTCAGCAGTAATGAATTATTCCTTTATAAAAATTTAGTATTCCAAGAGTTGGTACATAGGTTGCCTATCAGAAGAGCTGTCCTGCTTCTTATATCATTCATTAACCCTTTCCTCCCTAAATACGCCTTTCTACACCCCTAAAAAAGTCACTTCTTGAAACCATTGTGATAAATAGAGCATTTGCTCCATAGGAGCAAATGCTCTGTTTATCACAATGGTTTCATAACAATACAATTCTAAAAATTGCCTTTTCTCTTGTAGATGTTCCTTTTGGGTAGATTTATTCAAAGAGGTTGGATCTTAAAATAGCCTATGTGGGAATGGGTTAAATCATTTTGATTTTCTGTGTCTTAATACTAAACCAAAATGATAATTCACCCAATTATTAACACAAGAGTTTGCAATTCAAATATTAGATAAAACGTAAGGAAATATTATATATAAATATAAAAAAATATATTGTATATGAATTCATGAATTTTGAAGTTGCTTAACAAAATCAAAATTGACTCTTTGTGCAAGGAAAAAAATGAAAAAAATGTACTTTGAGAATTTCAGTAGACAATAATTTTGCAGATGAAAGTTTCTTAGCATCTTTAAAAAGTTGTTTAGAATTTGTATTCTTTGTATAGTGTGAAGCTCATGAATTAATCTGGTACACCATGAATAAATATGTAGAAAATAATGGCATCAAGAATATTAATGAGATGAATTTTTATAATGGCATATGAACAAGAAAAGTTTTGACTATGGCAGATACTATAGCATCAGATCTATAGTGTTCATTAAGCAAACAGAGTAGACCCTGATCAGACCATTCTCTCATATTGACACTTTTAATGCTTCTGTAAAAGTCACTTTTTGAAACCATTGTGATTTATAGGAGCAAATACACTATTTATCACAACTGTTTCAAAATACACAATATTCTCCTTTTTCTAGTAAATGCTCCTTTTCAGTAGATTTATTCAAAGAGGTTGGGTCTAAAAATAGCCTATGAGGGAATGGGTAAAAAGACATGACTATGGAATAAAGGGTTGATATGTTGTAGTTGTGCTAACACCACTGGGGTCCACAATCAACAAAACAGGGAGCTACCTGCACAGCCGCACCACCAGCATGGAGAGCCCCAAAACTTCCAGCTCTCTGTTTACCAGCCCTGAGGAAAAAAAGGGAACCAAACCTATTGGTAATCTTTTGCTTACTACGGACAAAATACCATTTGCATTGTAAACGGTTTGGATCCGGATAATATATTGAATCAGACCTATGTTCTTGCATATAACGTGTTTAACCCTTTCCCTGTTCTGTGTTTATTCAATATTTCAATACCTACTGAATATTCATTGACAAAATAGTTATAATAAAATATGGAAGGTGGAATATTGTAGTCATTTTAGGAAGTAAAAAAACAAATCTATCAAATTCTATAAGCAAACAGAGCAGACTCTGATGAGACGGCTCGTATAGGAGCTGTCTGATCTGGGTCTACTCTGTTTGCAAATGCGTGAAAAAGCGTTTATATGAGGAAAAGGGTTAAGTCCCAATAAACCATGTTTCAGCAAGACATATATTGTGCTCATGCTGTTGTTGACATGCTAACACTTTGTCTAATGAATATTCATGTCAGAAATAATAACTTAATACTAATTGCTGAAATGTCTATTTATGGCATCAGATCAGTATTATTTCATAAGCAGGACAGACCGTGATTAGTCAACTCCAACATGAGCTGTGTGGGCTGGGTCTACTAGTTTTTGCAAGTGATTAAAAATGATTCTCTGTCTGGTAAAGGGCTTACATATGATACTTTTCAGACTGAAGTAGGGTGACACTTAGGAGTCACATCTCCAGTGTGTGCATGCGTGTGTGCGTGCGTGCACGTGTGTCTGCCTGTCTGTCTGTCTATCCATCCTTCTGTCTGTCATACTTTTTTGTCATGATTTCATTGATTTCATCATTAAACTTTTATCCTCAATGGGATTTACTTTAAACTTTGCACACATTCAGGTAGCAATAAGTAAAAGAGCACATGCTAAAGCCCAGAAGTATTGCATTTCAACATTTTGAGTTATTCCCCATTTTCAGCTGCTGACACATGTGTTCCTTGAAATACTCCTATGCAAATAAAACACACTCTTATTTCTTGTTATATCATGCTATATATTTACCGAAAGAATGTTCCTGTAAAAATTATGTCATCATGAATATAATTGATTTTTATAATGGCATATTAACCCTTTCCCTCATATAAACGTGTTTTCACGCATTTGCAAACAGAGTAGACCCAGATCAGACGGCTCCTAGAGGAGCCGTCTGATCAGGGTCTACTCTGTTTGCTAACAGAATTTGATAGATCTGTTTCTTTGCTTTCTAAAATGTCTACAATGTTCCACCTTGCATATTTCTTTATAACTATTTTGTTAATGAATATTCATTAGGTATTGAAATTTGAAATAAACATAGAACAGGGAAAGGGTTAACAAAGGAAGTCTTCTCTGTTTACAAAGGTGCCAGAAGGCATCCCTATGGAGTAGAGGGTTAACCTAACTATTGATAGACTTCCTGTCCTTAAACTTTACACTAACAATCAATGGTACAGTAAAACCTCTCTATAACGGCCATTAAATTGTGTTAATTAGTTGGTATTTAGGGCAGGTGGCTGCTTAGGAGCGTTCTGTTTTATTTTCACCTTGCTTTAAGCAGCCACCTGCCTTTAACATAAAATACTTGATGTAATTTAGTGGCCGTTATAGAGAGGTTTTACTGTACTTATGTTCATTACAATGAGGATGTTTGTTGCTATTACAGAGTCTACTGGAAGTTCTGAGAGTAGAGTGGAGACCCAGTCTTATATCCCGGATAGAAGAACCAAAAAGCATACAGGCTCTAGTTATGACATAAGGTAAAAGGATAAAGTCTATACTGGTAATTGTGCATCTTATCAGGATCCAAACTGTTTGACAGTTGTATAATATGGTTTTGAAACAATGCAAACAGAAAAAAACCATCAAGGTTTGTTAGATAACATTATTCAGAATTCTAACAGGCTGACAACCTAAAGATTGCAGATTTTACTTATTAACCCTTTACTGTTCAGGTCTGCTCTATTTGCTTATGAAATAAAATAGATCAGATTCTACAGTTCCACCACATTCAAACATTCCTTTGTTGGAAAAATGCTGTTTAAAAAATTAGGCTTATTAATATTCTTACATATACATTGTATATGCAAAAGGGAAAAGCTGAAAAAAACCCGCAATATTTGTTTGTTGAAGTCATTTGTAGTAGCATATTCTGAGGTCTAATCTGAGTCTTCATTGTTAGCAGTAGCAGCGCACAAAGACCAGTTGTTACTAAACAATCATCAGTATATATATCTTGATCTGATGCCACGTACCAAATGGGCAGCAGACCTGGCTCTATGCAGCTTTGCAAATGCATGATTGCCATTTTTCCTTTGATGTTGTTTGCAAATTATGATTAGGTTGGACAATAAGTACTATAAGTGTCACAATCATAATGTTTGTTTCAGTTCTGAATTCCCTAACCAGGACCAGGCAGTGAGTTCCTCCAGTCCCAACAATGACAACAGCTTGGTGCCCAGCTCAGGAGTTGTAGGTATGTCGAGTAGACATACATGGGAACAGTATCATAGAAAAATACAACATTAGCAATTAATACAACCATTTCATTCATGCTGATTAGATGTCTTTTCATGCCTTTGTGGACAGAGTAGACCCAGATATGATGGCTCTTGTAGGAGCTGTCAGATTAGAGACTGCTCTGTTTGCTTATGCAGTTATATTGATTTGATTCTACAGCTTCTGCCATGGCCAAAACACCATGTACAGTAAAACCTCTCTATAACGGCCATTAAATTGTGTTAATTAGTTGGTATTTAGGGCAGGTGACTGCTTAAAAGCAAGGTGAAAGTAAAACAGAACGCTCCAATAGGAGCATTCTGTTTTACTTTCACCTTGCTTTAAGCAGCCACCTGCCTTTAACACGACATACTTGATGTAATGTAGTGGCCATTATGGAGAGGTTTTACTGAAGTCATATTCCTATATAAAAATTCAGCTAATAAATATTCATGATGTTATTATTTTTTACATGAACATTCATGAGGTAAAGGCTAAAGCTCTGGATAGAATTGTTTAGTGTAATTAAATTTGGATTAACTCTTTAGTCAATAAATACACCCTCATACTCCTTTGCAAACAGAGTAGACCCAGATCAGATGGGTCCTTTAGGAATCGTCTGATCAGGGTCTGCTTTGTTTCCTTATGAAATAATAATGATGTGATTTTACAGTTTCTCCATACTCATATTATTCATGATGTCATTGTTTCTTTTATAATGAATAATCATGGAGTAAAGGGTTTAATGTATCTGTATAATTTACGTTTCAGCTGCAGATTTGAGTCTATTTTGTAATGTTTTAGAAAATGTGTATCTGTTGATGTGTTGTAGGTTGCCGTGTAATAGCCAAGTGGAAGGATGATTTTTACTATCCCGGTACTCTGAAGTCTTCAACTGATAGGTTCTCAAGGTAACAAGATGGTATATCCTGTACAGCAATCATGTTAGAACAAATTGGATCAAGAAAAAAAAAAATTAGCAGAATTTTTAATGATGGCATATGAACGTTTGAAATTTTGACTGTTGGAGAAACTGTTAAAGCATATCTATATAATCCCATAAGCAAACAGAGCAACCCCTGATCAGGCTGCTCCTACAGGAGCTCTCTGATCTGTGTCTACTCTGTTTGCAAAGCCGCCCCAGTCAAGTAAAGGGTTAATGAGAAATAAACAGTTGGTACGTCAGAATGTCCACATTATGAGTATTGTGTAGCATTCAGTTCAGTTTGTTCTTTGATTTTTAGAAAATCCAAAATCCATAGGAGCAAATGTTCTATTTATCACAATGGTTTCAAAACTACACAATTCTAAAACATTTTCTTTTCTCTAGTAAATGCTCCTTTTCAGTAGATTTATGCCAAGAGTCTAAAAATAGCCTATGAGGGAATGGGTTAATTTTCTTTGCATGGTATTCTACAGGTGCTCTGTCCGCTTTGACGATGGTGACTCTATGAATGTGAGGACAACTGACATCCTGTTGATAGAGCGGCTGCCAGTGGGCCAGAGTGTCTTGTTTCTTACGGAGGATGGGGATTTTGAGAGTGGAATGATTACAGGTCAGAAGGCTGACCACTACTCTGTGGCGAAGGACACTGGAGGCCATGGAAGGTACACAAACATTCTGCTCAGAAGAAAGCTTAGTCCGGCTTTTTATGTGCCTGTTATTAGATAAGACATATTATCCTTTTACTCCATGAATATTTATGTAAGAAATGATGATGTCATGAATATTAGATTATTTTTTATCATAGGACATGGACACTGGATTTTTGGCCATGGCAGAAGCTGTAGTCATATCTATATTACATCATTAGCAAACAGAGCAGACCCTGATCAGACGGCTCATACATTTTTTGCAAAGGCGTAGAAAAGTGTATTTATGGAGTAAAGGGTTATATCATGACTGTCCTTATTGGCAATCTATCCAAGGTCATAGGTTTTTTATCACTTTTGTGGGTGTGTCATCTTGTTGAAGGTATTACAGATTGAGTTTGACTGTTTGGGGATTTACCTACTATTTACTAACCCTTCACTCAATGAATATTCATGTCAGAAATAATGACATTATGAATATTCATAAGATTAATTTTGGTAATGGCACATGAACACAGGACATTTTGGTCATGAAGTCATTATTTCTTACATGAATATTGAACAGGGAAATGGTTACAGATAACCATGTTTAGTCATTAAACCTTTACTCCATGAATATTCAAGTAAGAAATACAGTAAAACCTCTCTATAACGGCCACTAAATTACATTTAGTATTTTGTGTTAAAGGCAGGTGGATGCTTAAAGCAAGGTGAAAGTAAAACAGAAGCGTTAGGATAGGAGCGTTCTGCTTTACTTTCATCTTGCTTTAAGCAACCACCTGCCCAAAATACCAACTAATTAACACAATTTAATGGTCATTATAGAGAGGTTTTACTGTAATGACATCATGAATATTAATTTGCTGAATTTGCCTACATGTATTTCGTTAATTCTTTTCCTTGACATCATGAATATTGATGAGCTGGAGTTTTAGAAAGGTATATGAACCGTATTTTTGGCTTTGACAGAAACTGTAAAATCAGATCCAAATAATTATATTAGCAAATAGAACAGCTCTTAATCAGATGGTTTCAGTAGGCATATAATAAACACAGAAAACTTTTTCAGCCATTGCAGAAACTGTATTACCAGATCTATATAATTCCATTAACAAACAGAGTAGACTTTAGAGGGGTTCTGCTGATTGTATAATTCTGGGAGAATTAGGGAGGAGATTGGATGTCATTATTGCATAGTATTAAAGTATAAACCGAGAGGTTTTAACTTGTTGAGATGATTATTTGTTGTTTGCCTCAAAATTGTTTGCAAAGGTCATCATTGTTTTGACCCTTAGATTGTAGCTTTACATTAACCTTATGGTGCTCCGTGCAGGACTTAAGTTACTAATGTCCTTTGCAAACAGTGTAGACCCTGATGAGGGGCTCCTCTAATAGAGGAGCCTCTCATCAGGGTCTACACTGTTTGTCATGTTACATTCTTCTTTAGAAAAGTCCCTAAATATTCACCATAAGCTTGACCTGTTTGAAATTTGGAATAGTCCATTTGAAAATTCAGCTTTGTAAGGGTTAAGCCCTCAATATGTATTGTTTTAGCTTTACTGCTGTGGATTGGCTTGGTATTGCTATCTATGATATTTTTGTAGATATTCACACAGCCAAGTGATTTTGTCTAGTGACCAAGCAGCATGTATTATGGCCGATGCAGGCTCCGAGATACTGCTTCAGCAAGGGGGACTACCAGGCCCCTCAGCAAACAATGCAGAAGTCAGTCTAGGTGAGTCTTGAAATCATTGCTACTGTAAAACTTCTTATAAATGACCCTCAAAAGAAGTATAAATTGGTGGTGTTTTGGCAGGCAGTGGCTTGGGAACTTTCTGAATTAATTTCATGCTACATTAACCCTTTAGGCCATGAATATTTATGTATTTAAAGAAACTGTGGGTCTAATGTATATTATTTAAAATGGCATATTTACGTAGGAATTTGAACATAGGAACGTTTGGTCAAAGGCATATTTATGGAGTAAAGGGTTTAGCAACCACCTCATTAATCGGTTGATGTAGAGAATTTCTACTGTACTGCGACATTGGTGAAAATATTTGCCAGTAGCTTTAATACAGATAAAATTCACATTAACTCACATCCATCATAATTAACAGTAAAACCCCTCTAAACTCGAATTCTAGTAGAGAAGAATTTGGATACTTTTAGGCAGATGGCTGCTTAATGCAGGATGAAAGTTATGCAGAAAGCCTCTAGAGAAGCTTTTTGCATGACTTTCACCCTGCATTAAGCTGCCACCTGTATTCAAGACCGATATTTATACTAAACTGATAGTCCAGTTTAGAGGGCTTTACTAGATCTACTTTATACATAGACAACCTTGTTGATCAGCCAAGAAGGTCGGCAAAGAAACAGAAAGTACTCGATGTTGCTCCAGGGGAGACTAAGGAGCTTCCATCAACTAGTAGAGGGCGCAAACGTAAGATTGATGAGCTGAAACCAAAGGCCACAAGCACCCCGACCCCGAAAGGCAAGGCTGATATGGCAGCAAAACGTAGGAAAGGTGAGATACTTTTGTCTTTGTATGTTAACCCTTTAATTCATGACTATTTAAAGTAAAGTACCTAGTTATAGTCTACTTTCAATCCGAATGACCACTCAGCCGACTGTACATTTACTCCCCTGGTCATTGAGTCGTTCGTCTACAATATTGAGCACTGCTTACATATGGCGCAATCATGCAGTCGCGGTACCGGCTAGTGACCCTCACAGGTACCCATTTAACCACAGGGTGGAGAGGAGGTGCGGGTGAGAGACAATGAAAAACGTCTATGAAATTTTCGTGAGGGACCGGAATTTGAATCCTGGACCTCCGGACTGATAGTCAGGCGCATTACCACTAGACCACCGCACACAACAATTAATTTAAAAAAAATGATGACATAATGAATATGAAGTTTTTATGTTGGCATATGGACATAGAATGTTTTGACCATAACAGATCTATATTATTTCATAAAGCAAACAAAGCAGACCCTGACCAGACGTTAAGGCATATGTATGGAGTAAATAATGAAATACACCCATTACCTATTTGACAGAGCAACAGATAAAGTTGTATACTCAATACTAAAATCGTTCTTTCTCCACCAAACCCCATGTTGTGACCACTCTTTAGAATCGTCTCGAAGAGAGTGGTCACAACATAGAGTTTGGTCACAACATAGGGTTCTAAAGAGTGGTCACAATATAGGGGTTTGATGGAGAAATAAAGAAGTGAAACTTCTTGAAAATGTTTAATTTACGCATCTTATCTGGACCTCAGCATTAGATACTTCTCAAATTTGCATAAGACTGGTGTACAATTCAAGTATAGTTTGAAAGTGTTTTTTATAGTCATACAGAGCATACTGACTTCTCATCAGGATCACGATGGTAGGATACTGTGACTGTATTTTTTTAACCTTTAACCTGCAGAGCAAATTATTTTTACAGAATTTTTCACCAACTACATTTTCAAAATGCAAGCTATAATCAATTTATCTACCAAAATGCAATCAGTGTGTCAAACAGTTTGGATCCTGATGAGGCGCCGAGGTACTCGGCGTCTCATCTGGATCCAAACTGTTTGCATTGGTATTCACTCATCGGTCCATAGCAGGCTAAAGGTTAAGAGAAAAGAAGAAAAATTTGCACCAGATTTGTACCTTTGCATGCAAATATTTACCTATCAATTTTATGTACTCTTTCAGTGATGGATGTTGACGAGAGTCCTATAGAGACGTCACAATCGTCCCCGCTTACTGCCAGACGGTCCCCTCGTAAAGCCAGAGACAGTAAGGATCATCATCACCTTTACTGCTGAATATATTTACTCAGAGCATGGGGTGCTCTATAAAATCAGTGTGGCACAATTTCAATAATTATGGGCCAAATAGTGTATTAAGAACATCACACATTCATCCATAATGTTTAACCCTTTTCTCCATGAATATTTATGCCAAAAATAATAACATTATGAATATTAATTAGATTAATTGTTATAATAGTACATGGACCCAGGAATAGTTGGCCATGGCAAGAAATGTAAAATCATATCTATTATATCATAAGCAAATGGAGCAGACCCTGATCAGACGGCTCCTATAGGATCCGTCTGATCTGGGTCTACACTGTTTGCAAAGGCGTAGAAAGTCATATATATGGAGTAAATGGTTAACAGTTTGTCTGATGAATGTTCATTTACAGAGTAGACCCTGATCAGACAGCTTCTACAGGAGCTGTCTGATCTAGGTCTGCTTTGTTTGCAAATGTATAGAAAAAATCGTTTTTTTATTAGGTAAATTTCTATAGAGTTGCACTTGATTTTCAAATAATTGCCAATCTTCATGATCATCTGGTTTGCAATGTTGTCACTCTTGATCCTTAATGTTTGGGAACTGAGTGTATAAGACCATTGCAAACGGTGCTGACCCAAATCAGATTTTCTTTAGTGGTAATTTTTGATAAAACATTTTGTTTAACCCTTTCCCTGATATAAACGCGCTTTCACGCATCTGCAAACAGAGTAGACCCAGATCAGACGGCTCCTAGAGGAGCCGTCTGATCAGGGTCTGCTCTTTTTGCTTGTGGAATTTGATAGATCTGGTTCTTTAGTTTCCAAAATGTCTACAATATCCACCCTTCCTCTTATAACTTTTGCCCATGAATATTCAGTAGTAGGTATTGAAATTTGTAATAAACATACAACAGGGAGAGTGTTAGTTGATATTCATAAATAGAGGAGCCAGTTTTAGTTATTGAACATATTAACCATGCTACAGTGCTGTGTGCAACAAAATATTTTTTTATTTTTTTTTAACAATAATTTCCATTTCTGTCTTAGAGCTATTCCAGAAGGACATTGGTCCTCTACCCACCAAGAAGCTGTTCAGGGGACTAACTTTCCTGCTAACTAATATAGAAAAAAGCTGCGAACAGCGAGAGTTTGAACAGAAACTGCTTCAGGACTCCTCGCTAGATGTGTCTACAGATGAGAGTGCAGCAGAAGGTAAAATATCCAGCCTTTTATAGTTTTTAGGAAAATTAAGGTCGTATCTTCACAGCCATGATTGCTTAACCGTTTCACGTAAAAAATAATGACATTATGATAATATATTAGCTGAATTTTTATAATGGCATATGTACACAGGATGTTTTGGTATTTATAGTAGAAACTGAAGAGTGAGATCATTTATAATAGTGACTCTTTGAATGCCAAGTAATTGTCATCTGCATAAATGGTTGCCTAGACAATCCTGAAAATTATTTTTATGCCCTTAAAGGGAGGCATGTAGTAATCACACTGACTAACCAGTCTGTCTGTCTGTCTGTTTATCTGTCTGTCCCTCATCGTGTCTGCTCTGTAACATACATGAGTGGATTTCAAAATAACCTGGTACAAATGTTCACGATCTTGAGACGATGTGCCGCGAAAATGCACCAGGTTCCTATCTCAACGGTCAAGGTCACAATCGGGGTCAAAGTTAAAAAATGGTGACATTTTTGTGGTGTCTCCTCTGTAATTCCTACATACATGAGTGGATTTCAAAATAACCTGGTACAAATGTTTACCACCTTGAAACGTGTCGTGTAAAAGAACCAGGTTCCTATCTCAAAGGTCAAGTCACAATCTGGGTCAAAGGTAAAAAGTTTGGGACATTTGTCTTGTCTGCTCTGTAACTCCTACATACATTAGTGGATTTCAACTGTACACCACCTTGAGTTGATGTGTCGCAAAAAAGGACTAGGTTCCTAAGTCAAAGGTCAAGGTCACAATTGGGGCTACAAACGTTCACCACCTTGAGATAATGTGCCGCGAAAATGCGCCAGGTTCATATCTCAAAGGTCAAGGTCACAATCGGGGGTCAGAGTTAAAAAATGGGGACATTTTGTCGTGTCCGCTCTGAAACTCCCCACTTTGAGACGATGTGTCGCGAAAACTCAAAGGTCAAGGTTACAATCAGGGTTCAAAGTTAAAAAATGGGGAAATTTTGTCATGTCAGCTCTGTAACTCCTACATACATAAGTGGATTTCAAAGTAACCTGGTACAAATGTTCACCATCTTGGGATAATGTGTTGCAAAAAAGAACCAGGTTCCTATCTCAAAGGTCAAGGTCACAAATGGGATATAGTCCAGGCATAAAAATGACCCAGGCTTTAGTGTCTTGATATCCTTTGGGGGCATTTGTCACTTGACTTCATTTATTCAATCTTATTGTCAAACAGTTTGGATTTTGATGAGATACTCAGGTACTGGGCACCTCGTCTGGATCTAAACTGTTAGCATAGGATATCAAGATTGGCCACCCACATTTAAAAAGTTAATATAGTACACTAAAACCCCACTAAGGAGGAATTTTAGTAGAAAATAATTTTTCTCTCCTTCTCTCCCCCCCCCCCCCCCCCCTTTTCCTTTTTTTTCATATTCCAGAATTAATTGTTTTAAACACCATACTGGAAGTTTTGAAATGATATAAAAAGAAACATAATCTCCTCATATAGCATGCTTTGTTTACAATAACTTATGAAAAGTATTATACATGTATCAACTATCAAAATTGTATATGTATACTAACCATGACACATAAGCTACTAACAAAACACTTTAGTAAGGTATGATTGGGGTGGTCCTCCCCGACCCCTTCATACCTATGATGGGGTGAATAAAAGAGCACTCAGTTTGGTGTCTCAAAAAAAAGAAAAGAATTTAGATACTTTTAGACAGATGGCTGCTTAATGTAGGGTGAAAATTATGCAGAAAGCAACTAGAGCTTTCTGCAAGACTTTCATCCTGCATTAAGATGCCACCAGTCTCCAAGATCAATATTTATACCAAATTCAACGTCCGGTTTAGAAGGGTTTTACTGTACTGTTACATTTTGTTTTACAGATGAGATGAGTGCCCCGTTTAACAAAGACCATCTGAAAGCCCAGATAGAGGCTGGGGGCGGAGTCTGTCTGGATAATTTTGAGGACAAACTGGTATGTATTATCTCGGGCAATAATTTCTCACAGAAAACTGTTGTACATTTTGAGGAGAAATATGATATGGCCAGTGCGCAGGGGAAAAGGGTACATTCAAACAATGTTCAAGTTTCTTACGTCTGAATTTAACAATTATTTTCTATCATTTTTGGCACATGGTACCCTAACTAGTATTTGCAAGGTCAAGGTCAGAGTCATTTCAATAGTTCATATTATCATATTTAGACTCAAGCTACTCAATTTCCTTTCATCTTCCTTGTAAATTATGTTATTTTGTACATAAAGTGCCTGTCCTGTCATAGTCCTCTTATTAACCTTCTAAAGGGTTACCTCTTAGAATTTTGTGTTCTTGTTTAACCAATTTCCTAATATTGACGCCTTTTGACACCTCTGTAAAAATCACTTTTTGAATCCAATGTGATAAAAAGGGCATTTGCACCATAGAAGGAAATGCTTTATTTATCACAATGGTTTCAAAAGTACACAACTCTAAAATTTTCCTTTTCTAGTAAATGCTCCTTTTCAGTAGATTTATTCAAAGAGGCTGGGTCCAAAAATAGCCTATGAGGGAATGAGTTAATGCTGACAATTATAATCAGGGTTGTAGATATGGTTTGTACTAGTTTATCAAAATCTCTTATTTCTCAGCCTAACCTCATCTCACTGCAACTCATTAGAATCGCCTCTTACAGGTGTTACCAATGAGCTGCAGTGAGTAGGGATTGGCAAAGACATATAAAAAATATTTGGATTAGATTTTCTGCATATACATACTAGTTTTATTTACTCAGTATCATTAGGGCTTATAGTACTCTTTTTTCCCAGTCAGAGAGTGGGCCCTCTCTTTACTTTACTCTTATGCTAAGTAATTTGTCCTTCGCAAATATTGCTGTCAGCTTCAATTTTGAATTTTGTTTTTCCTTTTCAAATCTTTAGTCATGGTATCAGTCAGTTTGGATCCTGATGAGATAATGAGTTACTCGGAGTCTCATCCAGATCCATAATGCTTGTATAGGTAATCACAAAGTTCGCCGCTAGTATGCAGTGTACAGGGAAAATGTCCATATTTACAGGTTGGTAAGACTCGGTGCTACTTTGTGTCATCGACATACCAGCGGACCATTAAATACCTCCAGTGTCTAGCGTGTGGCATCCCGTGCGTGTCCCACATGTGGCTCGTAGACTCATGCTCACAGGTATACCCTCAACCATTACTGCCTTTTATCTATTTTCTCACGGAAGTTGTCAAAAAGCGACTCACATGGCTTGCTGCAATAGGTGAATCTGTGATAACCTTTACAAACAGTTTGGATCCAGGTGAGATGCTGATTAACCCTTTCCTCCATAAATACGCCTTTCTATGCCTCTGTAAACATCACCTGCTGAAACCATTGTGATAAATGGAGCATTTGCTCCTAGATATCACAATGGTTTCAAACTACAAAATTAAAAAAAAAAATTCTTTTCTCTAGTAAATGCTGCTTTTGGGTAGATTTATTCAAAGAGGTAGGGTCTAAAAATAGCCTATGGAGGAATGGGTTAACTCTGCGTCTCATCAGGATCCAAACTGTTTGCCACACCACAAGAATTTGAAGGAATGTCAGTTGGACAATGATGTTATAGGTATTGATTGATATTCAAACTAATGTTTTAAGTTAGATTTTGACTTTTATCTATTTAACATGTATATCATGAAAGTTTCTAAACAATATATGCAATCTCTTTTGATTGCTTAGGTTTTGATTTAGATTATTTTATTTATTCAATCTTTTATTTTCAAATGCACGTATATATTTGTGGAACCTGTTTGATGTGACTGCTTACTGATACAAGGTAAAAGTGAGGCAGACAGTTTGAGCGTTTGTATTACTTTTGTTCTGTATGAGGCAAATACCTGCCTTATAAACCCTGACTTTTTTTAATGGTTGCTTAATGCTTTACTCCATGAATATTTCAAGCAAGAAATAATGACATCATTAATATTGATTACATTATTTTTTGCAATAACACATGAACACAGGAAATCTGCGCCAAGACAGAAGCTGTAGAATCAGACCTTCATTACATTATAAGTAAACAGAGCAGACCCTGGTCAGACAGCTCCTATAGGAACCGTCTGATCTGGGTTTACTCTGTTTGCAAAGGCGTGGAAAGGCGTATACATGTATATGGAGTAAAGGGTTCAGACCTGTTCTACAGTAACTTGTCTTTATTTAACAGGGTCATCTGTTGGATGAGAAATCCTACTTACTTCCAAATGGTGTCAGCTTAGAAAAGAGAAAGATTATGGAATGGTAAGGTTCTGTTTAACCCTTTCCCTGTTTGAATATTCATATAAGAAATAGTGACATCATGATAATTTACTAGCTGAGTTTGTATAATAGCATATGTACACGGAACTGTTTTGTTTTGGTAGAAACTGTACAGTCAGATCTATTATAATTTCATAAGAAAATAGAGCAGACCCAAATCAGACAGCTCCTGTAGGAGCATCTGATCAAGGTCTACTCTGTTTGCAAAGGTGTTAAAAAGCATTTATATGAAGGAAAGGGTTAAAATCTTGTTAGACTTCCTGACAGATAAATATGTATGCCTCATTGTCATGTTGCTTGTGTTGTATCCTTTCTTTTTATAGTTCTCGTTTTAACCCTTTCCCTAATTAACAATTAAGTATTAATTGATCACTTCATGAATATTCATGGTTTCAAGAAGAGACTATTACAGAGGCGTAGAAAGGTGTATTTATGGAGGAAAGGGTTAAAGAAATAAAGACATCATTGATATTAATAAGATTAATTTTTATAATGGCATATGAACACAGGAACTACAGAAATTATATCTATATTATACCTTAACCCATTACCTCATAGGCTATTGTTAGATACAACCTCTTTGAATTAATCTACCGAAAAGGAGCATTAGTTAGCGAAAAGGAAAATTTTAGAATTTTGTAGTTTGAAACCATTGTGATAAATAAAGCATTTGCTCCTATAGGAGCAAATGCTCTATTTATCACAATGGTTTCACAAAGTGACTTTTATAGAGTCGTCAAAAGTCGTCAATATGAGAGAAAGGGTTAAGCAAACAGCAAACAGATCAGATGGCTCCTGAGTCTTATCTGGGTCTTCTCTGTTTGCATGATTGAAAGAGTTAATAAGAATGTGTTTAAAATCAGATGGTTGCTTAATCCTTTACTGCATCAATATTCATGTCAGAAATAATAACTATTAATATTAAGTAGCTGAATTTGATAATAGAATCATGAACTAGGGAGTTTTTACCTTGTCAGAAATTGTAGATATGCATCTATGTTATTTTCATAAGCAAACAGAGAAGATCCTGATCAGACGGCTCCTACAGGTGCTAAAAGGTGTCTCTATGGAGTACAGAGTTAATTCAGAAGAAAAGTAATGCAGAGAGCCCCTATAGGAGTTTTATGCATTACATTTGTCTTGCATTAAGCTACCACTTCTCTTTACAACCAAGAACTTAACCTCTGTTGACTTGTCATTATAGAGAGAGTTTATTTTTGTTCTGAACTTGCAAGAAAGGAGAGGAAGATAGACACAAATATTATGTTTCTCACCTCTGACCTTTTCAGGAAAAGCAAAAAGGACACTTTCATAGGAGTGAAAGCAAGTGTCTATTCTAAAACTGTCAAGTTTGTGGATACATGGACCAAAATACTCAGTCTGGGACAGTGCAAAGTTTTAAAACAGTTACAATACACGGAGCTAGATGTGATAGTTACAGACAGTACGTGCACCTCAGCGGTGAAACGCCAGGCAAGCAAGCATGAAGTGCCATTGGTCTCTACGGAGTGGATTATACAGTCACTGATAAATAACAAGGTGATGCAGTATGATGGACATGCTCGATATAGGCATGACTTTGGTGTGTGATCGAGAAAACTGTGGCTGTCACTGGTACATGATTAGTCAGCTTTTGTTTTTTTGATAGAAAATGACCACAATAAACCTTTTACTCCATGAATACTCGTGTAAGAAATAATGACACCATGAATATAAATTAGATTAATTTTTAGAATAACACATGGAAACAGAAAAGTTTGGTCATGGCAGAAACTGTAGAATCCAATCTGTGTTATATACAGTAAAACCCCTCTAAACCAGACGTTAAATTTGGTATAAATATCGGTCTTGGAGACAGGTGGTAGCTTCATGCAGTGTGAAAGTCATGCAGACAGCTCCTCTAGGAGCTTTCTGCATGACTTTCACCCTGCATGAAGCAGCCACCTGCCCAAAAGTATCTAAATTCCTTTCTACTAGAATTCCGGTTTAGAGGGGTTTTACTGTATTAAGCAAACAGAGCAGACCTTGATTAGATGGCTCCTACAGGAACCATCTAATTTGGGTCTGCTCTGTTTGCAAAAGCTTGGAAAGGCGTATTTATGGAGTAAACTTGTTAATACAAAAATATCCAAACTAATACAACCATTTTGGCCCAGGAATAGTTTTTTGTCAAAGTCCCATTTTTACTACTGCTATATATTCATATTAAGTTGAACCTTTAATGACCCTACCTCGATTTTATGATCTAGTTTTTATTTGCAACACGTGTCTGGAGATTAAGAACTGGTGTATTGAGACAACAATTTATCATTCAACAAAAAGATTGTATGTCTCTGCCATTCAAAGAATAGGGAAACACTGTCTCATGTCAGGTAAAAAGGTGTTGTCAACATTTCTTGAAGTTGTTGGCATAGTGTTTCAACACTTCTTGTTGATTTTGGTGAGAAATCATGTGTATCAGAAATTTTGTTGTCATTTTTTAACTGTTTTAATTTTGAAACATGGATGATGTTGGTATGTTTTACTGTACTTTTTTACAAAATCATGAAAAACAATGGATGCTTTTTATTTGTTTGCTATATTAAGAAAACCTATTGATTTTTATTTCAAAGTTTAAAACATCTTATGTTTATAGTTAATGTGTTCTGTTTTTTAAAGTGTTCATTCCACATTGATCTCTTTTAGTGTTCTGTAAATAAGTATCTCCAGTCTTGCTAAGATTTAGAGACAAGATGAACACTGTAAAAGTTCATATGTCAGGCAATATTTGTCTATTTTAAAATACCTTAAATACGTTCAGTATTCAGACAGACAAGCTTAACCCTTTCCTCCATAGGCTATTTTTTAGATACAGCCTTTTTGAATAAATCTACCGAAAAGAAGCATTAACTAGAGAAAAGGAAACTTAGAATTTTGTAGTTTGAAACCATTGTGATAAATAGAGCATTTGCTCCTATAGGAGCAAATGCTCTATTTATCACAATGGTTTCATAAAGTGACTTTTACAGAGGCGTAGAAAGGCGTATTTATGGAGGAAATGGTTAATAGTATAGACTCAGATCAAACTTCTCTGAAGAAGCAGTTTGATCAGGATCTTCACTATTTGCTACTATGTGAGACTAGTTTAATTATTCAGCCTTACAACTGGTGGGGAGATTGGATATCTGAATACTTAGGAAATTAGGGTAAAAAAGTTTTACTTTTAAATCATGTTTTTTATACGCCCGAAGGGACGTATTATGGTATGGCGCATGTCGTCCGTCCGTCCGTCCGCACTCACCAAAGGGTAGTTGTGTGACTTTTTCTAACTAGTCCCACAAGTAAAATCATTAACCTG
Source organism: Azorinus chamasolen (assembly GCA_963576725.1). Lineage (NCBI taxonomy): Eukaryota > Metazoa > Mollusca > Bivalvia > Cardiida > Solecurtidae > Azorinus > Azorinus chamasolen. The sequence goes on along the minus strand of OY755239.1, from coordinate 55,384,513 downwards.
GCCATCTCTTGTGACATTAACCTGGCCATTTCTTGTGACATTAACCTGGCCAGTTGTGGGACATAGGGTTAGGGTTAGGGTTAGCTTCCAGATCATTCTTTTCCAAAGTTAGAGCCAAAAATAGTTTTTCTTGTGGGACTAGTCACACAAGAAAAGATCAAAGGAAAAAGTCACACAACTACCCATTTGTTAGTATGTCCGTCCGTCTGTCCGTCTGTCCGTCCGTCCGTTAGCAATTTCTTGTGCAACTAACTCCTCCTTTATTTTTCAACATAATTTCTTCAAACTTTCAGGAATGATAGATATTGATGTGTAGTTGTGCATATCAGTGAGATAACTCTCATATCATTTTTCATTCTGGAGTTATTGCCCTTTGATAGTTTCGGGTAGCAATTTCTTGTGCAACTAACTCCTCCTTTATTTTTCAACATAATTTCTTCAAACTTTCAGGAATGATAGATACTGATGTGTAGTTGTGCATATCAGTGAGATAACTCTCATATCATTTTTCATTCTGGAGTTATTGCCCTTTGATAGTTTCGGGTAGCAATTTCTTGTGCAACTAACTCCTCCTTTATTTTTCAACATAATTTCTTCAAACTTTCAGGAATGATAGATACTGATGTGTAGTTGTGCATATCAGTGAGATAACTCTCATATCATTTTTCATTCTGGAGTTATTGCCCTTTGATAGTTTCGGGTAGCAATTTCTTGTGCAACTAACTCCTCCTTTATTTTTCAACATAATTTCTTCAAACTTTCAGGAATGTGTAGTTGTGCATATCAGTGTGATAACTCTCATATCATTTTTCATTCTGGAGTTATTGCCCTTTGAAAGTTTCGGGTAGCAATTTCTTGTGCAACTAACTCCTCCTTTATTTTTCAACATAATTTCTTCAAACTTTCAGGAATGATAGATACTGATGTGTAGTTGTGCATATCAGTGAGATAACTCTCATATCATTTTTCATTCTGGAGTTATTGCCCTTTGATAGTTTCGGGTAGCAATTTCTTGTGCAACTAACTCCTCCTTTATTTTTCGACATAATTTCTTCAAACTTTCAGGAATGATAGATACTGATGTGTAGTTGTGCATATCAGTGAGATAACTCTCATATCATTTTTCATTCTGGAGTTATTGCCCTTTGATAGTTTCGGGTAGCAATTTCTTGTGCAACTAACTCCTCCTTTATTTTTCAACATAATTTCTTCAAACTTTCAGGAATGATAGATACTGATGTGTAGTTGTGCATATCAGTGAGATAACTCTCATATCATTTTTCATTCTGGAGTTATTGCCCTTTGATAGTTTCGGGTAGCAATTTCTTGTGCAACTAACTCCTCCTTTATTTTTCAACATAATTTCTTCAAACTTTCAGGAATGATATATACTGATGTGTAGTTGTGCATATCAGTGAGATAACTCTCATATCATTTTTCATTCTGGAGTTATTGCCCTTTGATAGTTTCGGGTAGCAATTTCTTGTGCAACTAACTCCTCCTTTATTTTTCAACATAATTTCTTCAAACTTTCAGGAATGATAGATATTGATGTGTAGTTGTGCATATCAGTGAGATAACTCTTATATTATTTTTCATTCTGGAGTTATTGCCCTTTGATAGTTTCGGGTAGCAATTTCTTGTGCAACTAATTCCTCCTTTATTTTTCAACATAATTTTATAGAACAGCCTTCGGGCGTATATTGCCCCGTCTTGCGGTGCTCTTGTTTAACTTCTGCAGTGCTGTCAGTCCATATCTCTACAACCTCCATTAAAAAGGAATCTTATTCTGGCTTATTCATACAGCTTAACCCTTTCCCTGTTCTATTTTTATTCCAAATTTCAATACCTACAGAATACTCATGAATAAAATAGTTATAATGAAATATGGAAGTGGAACATTGTTGCAATTTTAGAAGCAAAAGAAACAGATCTATCTAATTCCATAAGCAAACAGAGCAGACCCTGATAAGACAGTTCCTTTAGGAGCTGTCTGATCTTGGTCTGCTCTGTTTGTAAAGGCATAGAAAGGCGTATTTATGGAGAAAAGGGTTAATTAATTAATTTTGTTATGTAAAACATATAAATATGTTGGTATTAATTAGATTTAACCCATTCCCTCATGAGCTATTTTAGATCCAACCTATTTGAATAAATCCACCGAAAAGGAGCATTCACTTGAGAAAAGGAATTTTTTAGAATTTTGTAGTTCAGAAACCATTGTGATAAATAGAGCATTTGCTCCTTAGGAGCAAATGTTCTATTTATCACAATGGTTTCAAAAAGTGACTTTTACAGAGTCATAGAATGGCATATTTATGGAGGAAAGGGTTAAAATACCAGTATATTGTACCTGGCAGCAAATAGAGCAGACCCTGATCAGCCAGCTCCTACATGAGTCATCTAATCTCGTCTGCTCTAATTCACAAAATGTCCGTATCAGGGAAAGGGTTTAGTTTCCTGAAAAAGCACATTTAATTCTTTCCTCCATAAACATGCTTTTCTACGCCTCTGTAAAAATCACCTGTTGAAACCATTGTGATAAATAGAGCATTTGCTCCTATAGGAGCAAATGCTCTATTTATCACAATCGTTGCAAACTATAAAATTCTAAAAAAATTCCTTTTCTATAGTTAATGCTCCGTTTTGGTAGATTTATTCAAAGAGGTTGGATCTAAAAATAGCCTATGGGGAATGGGTTAATACCTCGTATTATGCACATATTTCAAAAGCTATTTTCTTTTAAACTTTGTGTGTTTCTCCTTGAATATTCATATAAGAAATAATGATATCATATATTATTAATTACATTAATAACACTTTACTCCATATATACACCTTTCTACTCCTTTGCAAACAAAGAAGACCCAGATCAGATGGCTCCTTTAGGGGCTGTCTGAACAGGGTCTTCTCTATTTGCTTATGGGATTATAGGGATGTGAGTTTACAGCTTCTATCACCAAAATTAACTGTTCGTTTGACATCATAAAAAGTCAGCTAATAAATATTCATGCTGTCATTGTTCTTTACATAGATATTCATGGAGTAAAGAGATTATTGTAATACAGGTAATAACACATGGACACAGGGATGTTTGGCAATGGCAGAAACTGTAGAATCATAGCTCTGTTTTATCATAAGCAAACAGAGCAGACCCTGACCAGAAAGGCTCTATCTGGGTCTACTTTGTTTGCAAATACGTAAAGAGTTGTATTTATCGGTTAAAAGAGCATCAGACCTAATCTTTTATTGAATTACGATTTGAAGTATGGCTATTGTTGGACTGAGTAGTTTTTTATGATTGTTTTCTTGCTAAGTTGAAACTACTGGTTATTGTGAGTTATATTAAGCTCTATCTCTTCTTGAACAAAATATATTTTTTTAACATTGATCAATTTAAGAAGTCAATTTAAACTGTATCATTATTGACTTGATTGTTGGTACATTTACCAGTGAAATCTAAGATTTTCTTTTTTTACTGTGTGCACACATCATTCATTAAGCAATTTTCATTATCAGTTGTTGTCAATGTATTGTTATACCTATCGCTCAACAGAAATGTGGTTTGAGGTTGGATGTTTAATCTAGCGGGTTTATATCATCACTGGCAATGGGATAGATTTAGACAAAACACTTGGTGACACCCCTTGTGGAATTTGAAACAGTAGTTTTGGCATGGGTATTATGAAGCACTTACAATTTTAAGGAATTTGATACTATTAACTCTTTCCCTCATCTACAGTAAAACGTCTCTATAACAACCACTAAATTACATCAAGTATTTTGTGTTAAAGGCAGGTGGATGCTTAAAGCCAGTTGAAAGTGAAACAGAATGCTCATTGTTTTACTTTCACCTTGCTTTAAGCAACCACCTGTCCAAAATACAAACTGATTAACACAATTTAGTGGTCGTTATAGAGAGGTTTTACTGTAAATGACTTTGCAAATAGAGTAGACTCAGATCAGACAACTCCTGTAAGAGCTGTCTGATCAGTGTCTACTCTGCATATTATATAATACAAATCTGATTCTACAGTTTCTTTCTGAGCCAAAATGGCATGTGTTCATATGTTATTATAAAACATAATCTAATTATAGATATGAATGATGTCATTATTTCTGACATGAATATTCAACAGGTAAAGGGTTAAATATTTGTCATTGTTATACATGTACAGTGCAAATTCTGTTTATTGAATTAACCCTTTCAACCCAGGACATGCACACATTGTCATTTGCAAACAGTGTAGACCAAGACCAGAGAGCTCCTATAGGAGTCCTCTGATCAGGGTCTGCACTGTTTGCCCATGAAAATCCTCTAGCAAGTTTAAGCCTTTTAACCCATTCCCTCATAGGCTATTTTTAGATCCAACCTCTTTGAATAAATCTACCAAAAAGGAGCAGAATTATGTAGTTTTGAAACCATTGTGATAAATAGAGCATTTGCTCCTAAGGAGCAAATGCTCTATTTATCACAATGGTTTCAAAAAGTGACTTTAACAGAGGCGTGTATAGGCATATTTATGGAGAAAAGGGTTAAAATTAGTGGCCCCAATAGTTAAATACTAAGTATGGCTGCTTAGGATTACAATAGAACCAGTCTTAAGCAGTCATTCATTTATTGAACATATGAGTCTTAAAAAGCAGGTGGTTGCTTAATGCAGGGCAAAAGTAATGGGAGCTTTCTGCATTACTTTTGATCTGCATTAAGCTATGGCCTGCCTAACAGACCCATAATTAGACCCCTTTTTGATGGCTGCTTAAGAAAGATTCTACTGTACTTGGAAACAGTATTCTTAGATCACCAACAATTGGAAAAGCCAGGATAATAATTTACTCAGGTATCAAATGTATATGAATTGAAACCTTGTTACTAAAAAGATAAAGTTTTTATGTTGCTTCTAGCAAATGGTGTTGAACCCTTTCCCTGGTGGTATTCATGTAAGAAATACAGTAAAACCCCTCTAATGCGACCACGTAAAAGGGACATAATTCTGTCTGGCGTAGGCAGGTGGTAGTTTAATACAGGACGAAAGTTATGCAGAAAGCTCCTATAGGAGCTTTCTGCATTACTTTCGTCCTGCATTAAACAACCACCTGCTTATATATAAAGATAGTTATAGTTATTCATTAGAGGGGTTCTACTGTATTGACATTATGAATATTAATTAGCTGATTTTTTGTAATGGCTGTATGAACAGTTTTGGCAGTAGATGAAACTGTAGATTCAGATCTCTATGATTGATTCCATAAGCAAACAGAGCAGACCCCGATCTACTGTGTCAGTAAAAGTGTTGCTATCAGGTAAAGGGTTAAAGTTATTTTGCCAAGTTGTTTCTGTTTCAAAGTTAGTTTATAATTGATTATTACATTCATTTTCAAACATTTTCATTTTATTATTTTATGTCTAAGTTTAAATTGACGACAATTAGGTGGTGCATGCTGAGGAGGAAAGATTGGAGAAAAGTTTGTCTTATTCAGGCATTCACAGTTCACTTTCGATTTTATATGCTTTAATTGCCTTTGCAATCAGAGTAGACCCAGATCAGATTGCTCCTGTTCAGTTTCGTGTGACAAACAATAGAAACTGATCAAAGGCTGCGTTAGATATGGCAGTGGATCTGGTTCTTCAATGTTTGTAAAGTCTAGAGGTTGGTTTTCGCATGATAGTGCTCATATACCCTTTCTATGGAGAAGGTCCTCTGTAAACTTGCAATTACCAGAGAACTTACAGAATACAATGCACAGAACAATTTGTGGCAAACAGTGGACCAGAGAGTATACAGTTGAACTTAAATATCTCGGAACTTCACGGGACCATACAAATTACTTCAAGATAACAGAAGTTAGAGTCATCAGAGTCATCCGATTTCTAATCTGGACAATATCTCAAGTTCACAGCTTAATACATGTCTAAAGTAATGCTGAAAGCTCCTGTAGAAGCTTCCAGCATTACTTTAAACCTGCATTAAGCCATCACATGGGTAGTGATACATTTAAGAACAGTTCTGTATTGTAAACTTTGGAAGGACCGAACATTTACTACGAGTTATCTGAGTTCGAGATATTGAAGTTCAGCTGTATGTGACAAAACTGGTATAAGTACAATAGAGCCTGTTTATCTATTGACCAAACATAGGCGTCTTAACCCTTTCCCTGTTCTATGTTTATTACAAATTTCAATACCTACTGAGTCTTCATGGACAAAATAGTTAAGATGAAATATGGAAGAAGGAACATTGTAGCCATTTTAGAAAGGAAAGAAATAGATCTTTCAAATTCCCATAGCAAACAGAGCAGACCCTGATCAGACGGCTCCTCTAGGAGCCGTCTGATCTGGGTCTACTCTGTTTGCAAATGCGTGAAAATGCGTTTCTATGTGGGAAAGGGTTAAAAAAAAATGGTGGTTGCTCGATACTCTACCTAATGAATATTCATGGAAGAAATAATGGTAAAATGAATATTAATTAGCTGATTTCTTATAATGGCATTTGAAAAAAGGGTATTTTTTTACCTTTTACCATGGCAGAAACTATAGAATCAGAACTGTATTATTTCCTAAACAAACAGAGCAGACCCAGATCAGATGGCTCCAATAGTTGTCTGATCTGGATCAACACTGTTTGTAAAGGTGTCAAAATGGAGGGTATGGTGTAATGGGTTAAGAATTTTCTCCATAAATATGCCAGTCAATGCTTTTGCTTTTACAGTAGACCCAGATCTGATGGCTCCTATAGGAGCTGTCTGATCAGGTTCTGCTATGTATGCATATGAATTAATACAGATCTGATTCTTCTATATACATGTATTGTGCTTTGGCAAAAATTTCATGTATTAATATGCCATTTTAAAAATTAATGTAATTGATATTGATGATGCCATCATTTCTTTCATGAATATTCATAAAGTAACTAAAGGGTTAATGCCGGGCAAAAGCAAGTTGTCCTGCAGTTAGCTACCACCTGCCTTAACTGTTAAGTCATCAAGTGTTACACTGACTGATTAAAATTTCCACCATGGTCTGAGGCAAGTCAGAGTACTGCCCGTTTGAGGTAAGTCTGCCTGCCAGAGGTAAGTCAGAGTACTGGCCATCTGAGGTAAGTCTGCTTGCCTGAGGTAAGTCAGAGTACTGCCTGTCTGAGGTAAGTCTGCCTGTCTGAGGTAAGTCTGCCTGCCTGAGGTAAGTCTGATGGTAAGTCTGTCTGATGAGGGTCAAACAGTTGAGACTCATCAGCAGATGCTGTATTGTAGATTTGGTGGCTGACCTGGGTCTACAGTTTGTATTGTACTTATACCGGTCCTGTCGTGGAGCAGTGTAGACACATAAAATAAAAAAAACAACACGTAATTTGAAAAAAAAATCAAATTGCATTAAGAATTGGGGCATGTTGAATAATTTTTTATTTTCAAATAACATTAAAAGTTTGAGGTTAAAAATATTTGAAATTGCGTAGCCATTATGCCTACCATATATTTAGAATTTGCATTACAGTTTCCAAATTCTCTTTTTGAACTTTATTTTTTAAATTACGTTTTTTTGTTTGTTTTTATATGTCTACAGAGCAGCAAACATAGTGCAGACTAAGTAAATATATAGGGCAGAATAATGACTTTATGTACTTGATATGGAATTGAAATAAATATTTGTTTTGTTTTGATCAATTGTTACATGTTTTTGGGAGAAAATTAAAGTAATGAAACAAACAGATAGTTGATGGTTATTTGAATCGATAATCAAACATTCTCAGGACTTACTCAAGAACATTTCAGGATACACTTTAACCCTTTCTCTCATATAAATGTGTTTTCATGCATTTGCAAACAGAGTAGACCCAGATCAGCAGCTCCTGTAGGAGCTGTCTCATAAGGGTCTGCTCTGTATGCCTATAAAATTATAACCCTTTCCTCCATAAATACGCCTTTCTAAGCCTCTGTATAAAATAACCTATTGAAAACATTGTGATAAATAGAGCATTTGCTCCTATAGGAGCAAATGCTCTATTTATCACAATGGTTTCAAATTACAAAATTCTAAAGTTTTCCTTTTCTCTAGTTAACGCTCCTTTTTAGCTCGCCTGTTCGTAGAACAGTAGAGCTTATGCTATACCCCCGGCGTGAGCGTGAGTGTGAGCGTGTGCGTGAGCGTGGCCAAGGTTAAAGTTTTTTGGACGGGTTGTTTTAAAGCTTAATATTTGTACTAGGATGCTGAAATTTTGTATGGAAGTTCATTTGAGGTTAAATATTGCTGTTATGAAGTTAAACATTAAAAATATTTTTCAATTTTATCAATATTTGACATGTTTTGGACTTGGTCCTGTTGGCCACAAATCACCAGGTTAAAGTTTTTTGGACGGGTTGTTTTAAAGCTTAATATTTGTACTAGGGTGCTGAAATTTTGCATGGAAGTTCATTTGAGGTAGATATTGCTGTTATGAAGTTAAACATTAAAAATATTTTTCAATATTATCAATTTTTGACATGTTTTGGACTTAAATTTTGGGGGGCCAAAAATCACCAGGTTAAAGTTTTTTGGACGGGTTGGTATAAAGCTTAATATTTGTGCTATGATGCTGAAATTTGGTGAGAAGGTTTATATTGTTGAGACCCTTCAGATGACCTTGACCTTTTTTTGCAAAAATCTTTAAATACCTATATTATTGGAACCATTTGGCCTAGGGCTTCCATACTTGGTATGACCATGCCAATATTTTTGCCCTTCTGACCTTGACCTTTGACCTCCTTTTGCAAAAATCTTTAAATGCCTATAGTATTTGAACCAATAGACATAGGGCTTCCATGCTTGGTATGATCATGCCCACTTTTTTGCCCTCCTGACCTTGACTGTTGACCTACTTTCGGAAAAATCTTTAAATGCCTATAGTATTTGGACCAATCGACCTAGGGCTTTCATACCTGGTATGCAACTTTCTTGTGTTAAGACTTTTCCAACAATATTTTTGTTTGCCCTTCTGACCTTGACATTCGACCTATTTTTGAAAAAATATTTAAATGCCAATGTTATTGGAACCACTAGGCATAGGACTTCCATACTTGGTATGATCATGCCAACTTTTTTGCCCTCCTGACCATGACCTTTGACCTACTTTTGCAAAAATCTTTATATGCCTATAACATTTGAACCAATGGGCCAAAGGCCTCCATACTTGGTATGCAACTTTCTTGTGTTAAGACCTTTCCAACAACGTTGTTTTTGCCATGTTACTTTGACCTTTGACCTACTTTTGCAATTTTCTTTAAATGCCTATAAAGTTTGAACCAGTAGGCCAAGGGCTTCCATACTCGGTATGCAACTTTCTTGTCTTAAGACTTTTTCAACCATACCATTGTTTTTACCATGTGACCTTGACCTTTGACTTAGGTTTGCAAAAGTCTTTAAATGCCTATAGCATTGCAACAAATAGGCATAGGGCTTCCATACCTGGTATGACCATGCCAACATGTTTGCCTTTCTGACCTTGACTATGACCTACTTTTGCAAAAGTTTTTAAATGCATATACTTCCATACTTGGTTTGTATCTTTTCTGTCTGAAGACTTTTTCAAACACACCAATGTTTTTTTACGATATGACCTTGACATTCCACCTATTTTTGCAAAAATCTGTAAGTGCCTATAACTTGGAACCAATATACCTAGGACTTCCATACTTTGTATGACCATGCAAACATATTTGCCCTTCTGACCTTGACCTTAACATTTGACCTACTTTTGCAAAAGTCTTTAAATGCATATAACATTGGAAAAATAGGCCTAGGGCTTCCATACTTTGTATATTTATAAGACTTTCAAAACCATACCAATGTTTTTTACTGTGTGACGTTGACTTTGACCTTTGAGCTTCTTTTGCAAAAATCTTTAAATGCCTATAATATTGGATGCAATAGGCATAGGAATTCTATACTTGGTATGACCATGCCAACAATTTTACCCTTCTGACCTTCACCTTTGACCTACTTTTGCAAAGTCTTTAACTGCCTATTACATTGGAACCAATAGACCTAGGGCTTCCATATTTGGTATGTATCTTTTTTGTTTAATAATCTTTTTAAATTGATGAAAATTGGTATTTGGTTGCCTTTTGGTTGTGATATTGATGCAGTTAAGGTAAATTGAAAATTGAATGATTTTTTTGTGTTCAATATGACACGTTTTAGACAAACTTTAAACAGGCGAGCATCAGGTGGCTTTGACACCATTTCTGGTTGGTAGATTTATTCAAAGTGGTTGGATCTAAAAATAGCCTATGAGGGAATGGGTTAACATCAGACTACAGTTTCTACCAATATCAAACAATCCGGTGTACACGATTCAGCTAATAAATATTCTTAATATCATTATTTCTTACTTGAAATATCGTCAACCCCTTGGGTTAGGATTTCCAAATTTATTGTGCGGTTACATCTTATGACCTCAGTTTTAGTAAAAAACTGTCTGAAATTTGTCTGGGTGATACAACCTCAAGCCCTTGAGTTAGATTTTTTGAATTTTCTTGTGCAGATGCATCTTGAGATGGCAGAGTGCCACATACTACAATGGCGTCTCTAACTACCTTTACCCTGACCTTGACCTCAATTTTATTAAAAGTTTGTCAAGAAATTTGTCGGCAGTATAGAAATGCTATGAACAGTCTCTGGTGGGGGACGATGGATTGCTCGACAATACTTGCTTGCTCAAATCAGCATGAACATGGTATTATGAAAAGACAACAAGACGACATTACATTTACATGATTTCATTCAGATGCAATGTACATATCAGTAATGTATAAAGACAATAATAATAATAACAAATAAAACCATGGAACAAAGCTAGATACAATACACCTGTATGTATAGACACTGGTCAAGGTAAAAGTCCTATAAAAGGGCGACATACATTTACACAAAGGTTACACACATCTTGTTTGCTTACCCCTTTACTCCATGCATATTCATATAAGAAATACTCGTATGATGAATATCAATTAATTTCTATAATGGACACAGATATATTTGGACACGGCAGAAACTAGTCATATCTGTATTATTTCATAAGCAAACAGAGCAGACCCTGATCAGACGGCTCCTATAGGAGCCGTCTGATCTGGGTCTACTCTGTTTGCAAAGGCATAGAAAGGTGTATTTATGGAGTAAAGGGTTACACTTGTACTCTGTTCAACGCAATTTATACTGTTTCATGTTACAGCAATTAGTATTCTACTAATTCATGAAAAAGTACTGAAGATTACACAGTTACACTTATTCATCAAACGTCAAAGACTACTGCTTCCTGTTAGCAATTATACAGACTTCATTGAAAAGCATTACAGATTACTGCTTCATATAACTATTACACATTAAATACACATGATTAATTCATGTAACAGTTGAATATCATATTTCTTCATGTAACATGAATAAATATTGTACTTATTCATGTAACAGCAAATAAGACAAAGTATACTATATATTGTACACTTATGAAAGATTACACTGCTTCATGTAACACTACTGAAGATTCCATTATTTTATGTAACACCATGGTCAACGATGCACACTTATGGAAGATTCCACTTCTTTATGTAACACCACTGTCAACGATGCACACTTATGGAATATTCCATTATGTTATGTAACACCATTTGTCAAAGATGCACATTTATGGAAGATTCCACTGCCTCAGGTAACCACATTAATGAGTATTCTACTTTAAACTGCTCAACTATAACGTCAAACCAGCATATTCTGTTAAACACACTCGTATATTTATGTCAAAACAGGTTTACAAAAGCTAGTACAATTTCTTGGCCATGCTTTAACCCTTTGAATGTTTTCAGTTTTCAAAGGAAATATGATAAAATGTCTAACTTCCAGAGTTTAGAGCAACACTATTGTAGCTGTTTGTACATGTACCTGCAAAATTCTCATTCCCATTTATTCCTATATGATTTAACCCTTTCCTCCATAAATATGCCTTTCTACGCCTCTGTAATAGTCACTTCTTGAAACCATTGTGATAAATAGAGCATTTGCTCCTATAGGAGCAAATGCTCTATTTATCACAATGGTTTCAAACTACAAAATTCTAAAAAAAACCCTTTTCTTTAGTTAATGCTCCTTTTCGGTAGATGCATTCAAAGAGTTTGGGTCTAAAAATAGCATATGAGGTAATGGGTTAAGGAAAGCCAGACCAGATCTTACTTTGGAATTCATTTTTAATGTGGAGAGTGCACAGCAAACAAACTATTTCCTGGAATGAGCCATTGACATTGATGGGTTGAGCAAACAGTGCAAGACCCTGATCTGTGTCTACAATGTTTGCCTATGTCACTTTAAAGGGACACTGGGCACTAATTTAGTATGTTAAAGTCACATTTTGAAACCATTGTGATTTTTGAAACATTGAGGTTAGGTCTAAAAATAGCCTATGAGGTAATGACTTAAGAGAGCAGTTACAACATTTTGTTCTAAACCCTCAATTTTAAATACATTTATAAATTATAACCATTTATAGTGCCATCATGGAAAAGCACTTGCTTTGTACATGTGTGGCTTGTCAGAATATCAGTATTCAATAAATGGTACAAATCCATGTGAAAAAAACATGACACTGCACTGGGCTGCAGATAAGAGGAAAATTGTGAAGTCTTTACATTTCATTATTTTCTATATCTTCTGTGAATTGCGAAATTTTTACATTTCATTATTTTCTGTATTTCTCCGACAACAATATTAATAACTTATGGGTACTTTTGATAGAACAAGAGGGTCGTCACGGGTGACAAATGCCCCCAAAGTGTTTGACACCGAAATGCATTTTGGTGGAAAAACAATACAATGTAATGCAGGTGTAACATGAAATTTTGATGCTGTTAAAAATGACACAGGAGTCAGTTCTTAACATTAGAAACAGAACCTTTGACGATTATGATAGCTAAGAAAAGAGCCAAGCGTCAAAACTTAGTTAAAAAGGACCCTAAGTCATTCTCAACGTTAAAAAGGACCCTGGGTTGATTGTCAACGTTTAAGGTATAGGAGATATGCTCTGGACAAGCTTTTTGTATCTGGTAAGATATAGGAGATATGCTCCGGACTGTAAAATTGAGGTCAAAGGTCAAGGTCAAGGTCAGTGATCTGAAAATGGTACATGACTCTCCCCCATCCCAAGATGAACTCACAAACCAAATTTGGATTCCGTAGCTGGTAAGGTATAGGAGAAATGCTCCAGACAAGCTTTGTGTAAAATGTAGGTCAAAGGTCAAGGTCACAGTGACCTGAAAATGGTACGCGACACTCCGCCATCCCAAGATAAACTCACACATTAAATTTGGAATCCATAGCTGGTAAGGTATAAGAGATATTCTCTGGACAACCTTTTTTGTAAAATCGAGGTCGAAGGTCAAGGTCAAGGTCACAGTGACCTGAAAATGGTACGCGACACTCCGCCATCTGAAGGTGATCTCACAAACCAAATTTGGAATCCGTATCTGGTAAGGTATAGGAGATATGCTCTGGACAAACTTTTTGTAAAATCGGTCAAGGTCAAGGTTAAGGTCATAGTGACCTGGAAATGGTACATGACATTCCGCCATCCCAAGATGAACTCACACACCAAATTTGGAATCTGTAGCTGGTAAGGTAAAGGAGATATGCTCCGGACAAGCTTTTTGTAAAATCGGTCAAAGGTCATGGTCAAGGTCACAGTGATCTGAAAATGGTATGCGACACTCCTCCATCCAAAGATGAACTCACACACCAAATTTGGAATCCTTAGCTGGTAAGGAATAGGAGATATACTCCGGACAAGCTTTTTGTAGCTGGTAAGGTATAAGTGGTTTTTAAAATCGAGGTCAAAGGTCAAGGTCAAGGTCACAGTGACCTGGAAATGGTACACGACACTCCGCCATCCCAAGATGAACTCACACACCAAATTTGGAATCTGTAGCTGGTAAGGTAAAGGAGATATGCTCCGGACAAGCTTTTTGTAAAATCGGTCAAAGGTCATGGTCAAGGTCACAGTGATCTGAAAATGGTACGCGACACTCCTCCATCCCAAGATGAACTAACACACCAAATTTGGAATCCTTAGCTGGTAAGGTATAGGAGATATACTCCGGACAAGCTTTTTGTAGCTGGTAAGGCATAAGCTTTTTTTAAAATTGAGGTCAAAGGTCAAGGTCAAGGTCACAGTGACCTGGAAATGGTACGCGACACTCCGCCATCCTAAGATGAACTCACACACCAAATTTGGAATCTGTAGCTGGTAAGGTAAAGGAGATATGCTCCGGACAAGCTTTTTGTAAAATCAAGGTCAAAGGTCAAGGTCAAGGTCACAGTGACATGAAAATGATACGCGACACTCCCCCATCCCAATATGAACTCACACACCAAATTTGGTATCCGTAGCTGATGTGACAAAGGAAATATACTCCGGACAAAAGGTACACACACCCACACACCCACCCACCCACCCACACACCCACACACCCACACACACACACACACACACACCCACACACGCACGGTGCGATCACTATATGCCGCCAAAGCCTAGCTTTGGGGGCATAAAAATAAGTGATTTAAATACAGTCAAACCCCTCTAAACCGGAATTTTATAAAAGAACAATTTGGGTCTTGGTGTAGGCAGGTGGCTACTGAATACCGGATGAAAGTCATGCAGAAAGCTCCTATGCATTAACCCTTCGCTTGCTATTCACGTCAATATACCTACCTGTAAATAGTGAAGACCCAGATGAGACAGCTCCTGCAGGAGCTGTCTCATCAGGGTCTGCACTATTTACCAGTTGATTGTGCAACCAGTGCACTCCACAGCAGTGATTGCACAGAAAAATACTTGTACACAGTGAATATATATGTAATTATACAACAGGGCATGGGTAAAGAAGGAGAAATGTATTTTAAAATTCAGCAAGCGAAGGGTTAAGCTGCCAACTGTCTGAAAAATTAGTTTTGATACTAATCTTAACCTCTGGTTTAGAGGGGTTTTAATGTAGATCAGTACTCTTATCTGCAGCTCAGTATCAGGCAAAGCATCCCCATTTATTTACATCATCTGTCACATTCAACCGAAGTCTGAGTATTCAAATCTCTAGGTACATGTATCTACACTTTTCTCAGCTACTTGTTTACATTTCACACAAAATATCTGTTGAATCAATGTAACAACTAGGACTGTACAAATACACAAAATATGTAATTACAAATTAATACAAAATATCATGACTCTTTGGTTGAGAAAAAATCAACAGGTTTGTGTATTATTAAATCCTAAAACAATTCTTTTTTGCTTATACATGTACTGTAAAACCCATCTAAACCGGAATTCTATTATAGAACAATTTCAATACTTTTAGGCAGGTGGCTGCTTAGAGGATCTTTCTGCATGACTTTCACCCTGCATTAAGCTGCCACCTCTCTCCAAGACCGATATTTATACCAAATTTAGCATCCAGTTTAGAGGGGTTTACTGTACAGAAATAAGGGACTATAATTGGATGTCTTTGAAAGCAGTTGGTTGCTTATTATTGCAGGACAACAGCAATGCAAAAAGTTCCTACAAGAGCTTTCTGCATAACTTACGTCCAGCATTAAGCAACCATCTGAGTTCAAGACCCAGAATTAGACCCCCTTTCGGTGGTCGCATTTGAGGAGTTTTAACCCTTTACTCCATAATTATGCCTTTGCAAACAAAGTAGACTCAGGGTCTGCTCTGTTTGCTTATGATATAATATTAATGTGATTCTACAGTTTCTTCCTTGGTCAAAATTTCTTGTGTCGATGTACAATTAAAAAAATATTCTAATTCATATTCATGATGTCATTAATTTCTTGCATGAATATTCATGGAGTAAAGGGTTAACTGTATTGTGTACTGTTTGGTATGGCAGTATATTCTAGAGTTTTGATACAAGATCTGAGCTAATACATATTCATAATGGGCAGAGTTTTGCATAAATATTCATTAGTTAAAAGAGTTATTTCAATTTGGATCCAGCAGTATGGAGACAGTAAAATCTGGATCAAAAACAGGGTTAAACTTGATCAGCTGGAAAACATGATCAGCTGGGAAAAAATGTGCTGATAAATCATCGGTTGAATCAAACCTGATTTGAAATCTAACATGATCCACAGCTTACAACATAAACCTTAAGAAAAGTTAGATCTCAAAACTCCCTAAACATGGTAAAATGTTTCTAATGATGATGATCTCAGGTCTACCTTAATAAGCAAAGCAAGATGAATTTGTACTCGCACTTTACTCAAAAACTCACATTTTCATCCTTTCAACACTATGGTCCAAATTTGTGATGAATTTTGCAAACGGTTTGGATCCAGATGAAACGTAAAGTATCTCAGCATCTCATTAGGATCTAAACTATGACACTCTGACACTGTTTTATCAAAAGAAACTAGAACTTTCACTAGGTGATGAATAGCCCTGCACGGCAGCCATGATTGCAAATCCAAAAGCTGTTAATTTCTGTATGTTCTGAACGACCGACAGGGTGATTCCAGTATACCATTGCGGGGGTATAATAAAAGAAAGATGGACATTTGAAGGCTGACAACAATTTTTGCAGACTAAAGATATTTATTGTTGAAAGTGTTTACGGATTTGAAATTCTAAATACGTATTTGAAAATCAAAATATCAGTCTTGGAATCAGGCTTTTGTTATATCCCTTTACTCAATAGATATGCTTTTTAACCCAATCCCCATTTTGACACCTCTATAAAAGCCATTTTTTGAAACTATTGTGATAAAAAGAGTATTTGCTCCTATGGAACAAATGCTTTATTCATCAAAATAGTTTCAAAAATACACAATTCTAAATTTTCCTTTTTTCTAGTTAATGCTGTAGATTTATTCTACGTACATATTATAGATTTTTATCATCTTATTTAGTTTCAAAACTACACAATTCTAAATTCTTCTTGTTTCTAGTAAATTCTGTAGATTTATTCGAAGAGGTCGGGTCTAAAAATAGCGTATGAGAGAATGGGTTAATGCCTTTGAAAAAAGGGAAGACTCACATCAGACGCCTCTTGTACAAGTCGTCTGATTTGTTTGCTTACAAAATAATATATATCTGATTCTGATTCAGTTAGTAAAACATATCTAGGTCTACTCTGTATGCAATGGTACCAAATGACATATCTATGGATTAAAAGATTAACAATTCTATTGATACTTTTTTTTTTCTCATGGTAAAACTTAAAATCCTGATTCCATGCTTCATTCTGGAATAATCAACTGCTCTGTTATTATATTTCAAATTTCAAGTAATAGAACCGATTGCCATTTCCGACTAAGACTTCACTCATTTTGCCAATTCAAATCCCATAGCATTTCACTACATAAAGTTATCACAGACTGTCAATGCTAGTAATGGAATAAAATGAATGGTATAAAACATGCGTCACCTGTAATAAAACATGCACATCAACTGTAACATATTTCCCAATCCTCTTTCTTTTAACCCTTTCCCTCATATAAATGCCTTTTCACACATTTGCAAACAGAGTAGACCCAGATCAGACGGCTCCTATACTCAGGATCTGCTCTGTTTGATTTTGACACAATATACAGTGAAACCCCGCTAATGCGACCACTTAATAAACAGCCACTGGTGTCATTTAAAGCAGGTGGTTGCTTAATGCAGGACAAAAGTTATGCAGAAAGCTCCTAGGGGAGCTTTCTGCATAACTTTTGTCCTGCATTAAGCTACCACCTGCCTATGCCACCCAGAATTATGCCCCCTTTTGGTGGTCGCATTAGCGGGGTTTTACTGTAGATATGATTGTACAATTTTTGTCAAAGCAAAACTTAGTTTACATTATAAAAGTTCTGCTAACAAATATTCATGTTGCCATTTTTTCTCTCATGAATATTGAACAGGGAAAGGGTTATTTTAGCAATTTTCCTCTTGTCTGCTGCAAATTCTGGCAGATTACCTTGTTGTTGTTTTTTCAATAAACATGATCAAAGAATAAAACAGTTTGATGAAATACTGACTTACTTGTTACAAAATATTATTAGATACAATTGTACACATACTATTACATGTACCACTAATGATCACAACATTAGTACTAGTGTGCAAGTGTTAATGAAAAAAACTATGCATTCAGGTGGATTCAGAACAGAGTCATCATAGGGATGCCATCTCTCAGGGATGTGTGATCACAGGGATGCCATCACACAGGGGTGTGTGATCACAGGGATGCCATCACACACCTGGGATGCCATTACACAGGGATGTGTGATAACACAAGGATGTGTGATCACAGGGATGCCATCACACAGGGAGGCCATC
The DNA here is from genome assembly GCA_963576725.1 of Azorinus chamasolen. Classification (NCBI taxonomy): domain Eukaryota; kingdom Metazoa; phylum Mollusca; class Bivalvia; order Cardiida; family Solecurtidae; genus Azorinus; species Azorinus chamasolen. Next base: position 55,366,178 of record OY755239.1, on the reverse strand, counting down.
ACACAGGGATGTGTGATCACAGGGATGCCATCACACAAGGGTAACACCACACATATCAGCATTCATAAGGTAACTGCACTGTGACATTAAGAAAGCAATGTAGTGCAGATAGATCTCTAAGTCAGGAAGGTAATTAATATCCAGAAAGAAGCATTGGTCCTAACTTTGGATTTTCCTGTATATTCTTCCCACTCAACTCAAACAGACCTGAAAGAGTCTGATGTCTCGTCTTTACCAACACAACACTCATTTCACCGGGATGAGGTTTAATTGTAAGGTCACTATTGGCACTTCTGTACTTGTATCATCACCTATGTACAGTAAAACCCCAATAAGCTGGAATGTTAGTAAAAAAGAATTTAGATCTTTTTTGGCAGATGACTGCTTAACCCATTCCCTCATAGGCTATTTTTAGACACAACCTCAGTGAATAAATCTACTGAAAAGAAGCATTTACTATAGAAAAGGAAAACTTTAGAATTGTGAAGTTTGGAAACCACTGTGATAAACAGAGTATTTGCTTCTATGGAGCAAATGCTCTATTTATCACAATAGTTTCAAAAAGTATCTTTTACAGAGGGGTCAAAAGGTGTCAATATAAGGGAATGGATGGAAATCATGCAGAAAGGAGCTTTCTGCATGACTTTCGCCCTGTATTAAGCAGCCACCTGTCTTACAGACCGACATTAATGCCAGTTTAGAGGGGTTTTACTGTATTAAGACATTAACCAAATGTTACATTTGACACCTTTCTACAAATACCAGCACCAAAACATAAATGACACAGTCAATCAAACTGCATCTTGTTGAGGAAACAGTTACCGAGCACTTCATTTGGATCCAAACTAATAACCCTTTCCCTCACATTGACACCTCTGTAAAAGTCACCTTTTGAAACCATTGTGATAAATAGAGCATTTGTTCCTATGGAGCAAATGCTCTACATGTACTTATCACAATCGTTTCAATACAACACATTTCTAAACAAAATTCTCCTTTTTGGTAGATTTATTCAAAGAGGTTGAGTCTAGAAATAGCCTATGAGGGAATGGGTTAAGGATTCCCAAGTAGTGTGGAAACATCACTGAAAACAGTATAGATCCAAATGACTAACAGAGGAACTTGCTGTCTCATCAAGATCCAATCAAATCGATTACTGGAAATCAGGTTTTGGAAAGAAATCTCAGAAAATCTGAAGGGTATATATTTGTAGCTAATGACATTATTGCCCTGAACAATTACTAAAATGTATGATTTGGCAATTTCCTTTCATTCAGTGTGTTCTGACAAGTAATGACAAGATCTCGAATGGATAAGATTCTACTGACTAGAACAATCAATGAAGAATATAACAGCTACTGCTTGCCTTATCCTGCCAGTTAACTCTTTCCTCCATGAATATTAACACTTTACTCCATAAATACGCCTTTCTATGCATTTGCAAACAGAGTAGACCCAGATCAGGCGGCTCCTATAGGAGCTGTTAGATCTGGGTCTACTCTTTTAGCAAAGGCATATTTATATAGTAAAGGGTTAAGAATTTACTATTTCCTCAATATTAATGGCCTGAATTTTATAATTACACATTCAAACAAGGAAACGTTTCGATTGTGACAGAAACTTCTTAATCAGATCTATATTATTCCATAAACAAATAGAGCAGATTCTAATCAGAAAGCTCCAACATCAGCTGTCTGATCTGGGTCTTCTGTGTTTGTAAAAGTACCAAAAGTCGTCTATATGAGTGAAAGGATTCAAATCACATCCCACTCAAGCTTTCATTTGCTGCACCTTACATATTTTCCCATTTACAGTTATGTTTTTTCCAAGAGGTAAACAGCTTGACTCCAGTTTAGACTTTGAATTACTCAGTGTCTCATCAGGATCCAAACTGTTAGCAAATGTTCCATTTAGCAGGATAAGAAACAACAACTGACAAATATAAATCGATAAAATCTTTGGTCTGTTATAACTGTAAAAACATTAATGGACTCTTTGGAAAGATTGAAACTTATGAATTATTGAACTAGCTAGTGACTTAGACATTTACAGTAGACCAGCCCTAAACTGGATAACCTATGGTTGGCTTAGTCCTTTCCCTGTTCAATATTCATGTAAGAAATAATGACAACATGAATATTCATTAGCTCAATGTAAACTTTTCAAGGGAACTTTCTGCTTTGACAAAAACTAGAAACAGATCTATATCATGTCAAAGCAAACAAAGTAGACCATGATCAGACTGCTCCTATTAGGAGCCGTCTGATCTGGGTCTACTCTGTTTGCAAATGTGTAAAAAGGTGTTTACAAGAGGGAAAGGGTTAATCCTTTACCTTTTCAATATTCATATAAGAAATAATAATGATTGTATGCATATTTATAGGCTGAGTTTTTATAATGGCATTATGACCAAGGGAATTTAGACCTTGATCAGACGGCTCCTACAGGAACCATCTAATGTGGGTCTACTCTGTTTGCAAAGGCGTGAAAAAGTGTTTATATGAGGGAAAGGGTTAATGAGAGACCATTCAGTATGAAAGGGTATCAGTAAAACTACTTTGAATGACAAACAGTGCAGAACCTGGACAGACCTCCCTGATCTGGGTCTACACAGTTTGCAAATGACAACTAACTCAATTCCAATATTCAACAGATAAAGACGCAAATACAAATACAGTAAACCCACATCACAAAGGAGGTGTTTGTTTTGCTGGTATAACGAGGTAGCCGTTATAACGAGATGAAAGGAACCATATGGCCAGTTTTAAACTAGTACCAACAGGTGAACGATTAATGCAGAACACAAGATGTGCAAAAGCTCCCAAAGGGAGCTTTTTGCACGTCTTGTGTTCTGCATTAAGCAATCACCTGTCTTATTGGCATTGCACCTATCTATTCAGTGGTTGTTTCAAAGACTTAATGGTCATTTTGTTTCAATGCATACTGCCAGTATAACGAGGGTGCCATTGTAACGAATGCGGGTATAATGAGGGTTCACTGTACTAAAATTTTCTTTTCTCTACCAAACCCATGTTGTGACCACTCTTTAGAACTCTCTCTTAGAGATGATTTTAAAGAGTGCTCACAACATTGGGTTTGGAGGAGAAATATAGTTTTTATAGTTTTTAGTTATACAGTTTTAATTTATGCATCTTATCTGAACCTCAATTTGTCTCAAAATAAGTTTAATTAACCCTGTCTAAACCCTTTACTTCATAAAGATGAATACTGGCGCATTTACAAACAGAGTAGATCTTGGTCAGACAACTCCTGCAGGCTAATGTAAGTTCGTAATGTGTTACTGAACTGATACATTTCCCCTAATTCAGCAATGAATCAAATGTATGTACATAATACATGGCAACCAAAATGTCTTATAAATATAATGCAGAATGAAACAAAGAGATCGAAATTATAAACTTAAATGTCTAAATAATTCATTAAGTATATAATATTTACATCTTATAACTGCATGATTAAACAAAGTAAGTCATGATATATAGCCAGTGATAATTAGAACTAATGATAGAGAACCAAACCTGACACATACAATACTCTCCCTAATAAATGCCCCCACTCTAATCAACACTCCCTTACTTCATAGGGGTTTCAAAATACAGATGGTAGCTTAATGCAGACTGAAAGTAGTTCAGAAAGCTCCCCATGAAGCATGCAAGAAGCATTCATTAGGGACAACACAGTATGTTCTATTTTACAACCAAAACTGATGCATGTGTTATATTTTACAACCAAATATGATACACAATATATTTATAAATTACAACCAAGAAAAACATAAAATCTGTTAAATAAACAAAACTGTTCCAATATTTCTGACATTTTTTTTCAATAAAGAAAATTAAGTCTTGTCTGATTATTTTGTCTTACAACCTTTCAGCAAAATAATCTTTGTATCATTCATCAAAATGTTAGTAGACATGTAACAAAATATGCAAAAACGAAACACTGAATTTAGGCCCTGCAAACTTCAAGAACATCATACCAACTATCTCATATTCACACTTTGCACGCCAAGTTGTTCAACAATAAAAGTGAAAGTATTGATCAGTGTGGATCCTGTTGAGATGGCCAGTTACTAGGGGTCTCATCTGGGATCGAACTGTTTGCATACTGCATGGTTCATCCAAAAGCAAGTGAAAGAATTGACCCTTTCCTCGATAAATACTGTACACCTTTTAACACCTTTGTAAACAGAGTAGACCCAGATCAGATGGCTCCTATAGGAGCCATCTGATCAGGGTCTGCTCCGTTTGCTTATTCAGTAATATAGATCTGATTTTACAGTAAATGATTATGCTTCAGACCAAATATCACATCATTCCAGCATACACAAGCCAAGAAATCTTTGACGATAATTTTACAGGACTGATATACAGATGGACTTATGCCCCCATTGCCTAAAGTGGGGGCATAAAAATTTAACTAATTAATATTCATGATGTCACGATTTCTTTCATGAATATTCATATGGTAAAGGGTTAAAGAGATTCTATTGTTTTCAACTGACATTCAAAAACAAGTATCTGAAAATATGCAACAATGAACAATCATGTTTACGCTTACACCTATACCCTACTATGATTTAAAATATGAAAAAAACAAAAATGGTAATGTAGTATGATTTTCAAACCTGTTGCAGTCATGTGATACTACAGATAAATCATACTTTATATGCAGCTAGCTATAACCCTTTCAAACACTGAATATTCGAAGTGAAGAATGGCCATCAGATAGAGGTCGTCAGATAGAGGTCATTACGTATCAAAGGCTAAACAGTAAAAACCCCTCTAAAGCGACCACTTAACCCTTTCCTCCAGAGGCTATTTTCAGACCCAACCTCTTTGAATGAATCTACCCAAAAGGAGCATTTACTAAAGAAAAGTACAATTTTAGAATTTTGTAGTTTGAAACCATTGTGATAAATAGAGCATTTGCTCCTATAGGAGCAAAGAAGTGGTTATTACAAGGGCGTAGAATGGCGTATTTATGGAGGAAAGAGTTAATGAATATAAATGTGTGTCTTTATAAGCAGATGGTTGCTTAATGCAGGACAAAAGTAATGCAGAAAGCTCCTCTAGGAGCTTTCTGCATTGCTTTTGTTCTGCATTAAGCTACCACCTGTCTCTACATCCCAGAATTATACCTCTTTTAGGTGGTTGCATAAGAAGGGTTTTACTGTACTTTGTATGCTAATAATAATTATGCAATCATCGTAAAAATTCAGCTAATTAATATTCTTGATGCCATTATTTCTTACATGAATATTCACGGAGTAAAGGGTTAACCATTGGGCCATTGCACTTTGACTATTTAGCATTTGGTGGGTTAGCAAAACCTTTGTACAATATCTTGTTATAAATAGTCTATATCTGTAACATATACAACATTAGTCATAACATATCTCTCATTAATCCTATACTCCATGAATATTCATATAAGAAATAATGACATCATGGATATTAATCAAATTAATTTTTATAACAGCACATGGACACAGGAATGTTTGGCCATGGCAGACACTGTAGAATCTATATCACACTATAAGCAAACAGTGTAGACACTGATTAGATCGCTCCTACAGGAGCCGTCTGACCTGGATCTACTCTGTTTGCAAAACCTAGACAGGTGTATTTATGGAGTACAGGATTAAATTCATAACCAGCTATTCCTAAACAACAGCAGCAAATTGTAACCAAAACCACTCTCTCTGTGAATATTGTTCTCCTGTACTGATGTGGCTTTATTTCTTTCCATAGTAAAAAATCTCTGAGAATAAAATACCGTGAAAGGAAGTTTATACAAGCTAACTGAGCAATTACAAGGCAAGTAAATTTGTGCATTACCAAAATCTCATGTGTAAGACTAAACACTTATTCCAAGAACATAAGAAATTATCCGATGATGAATCTAAAAACAGATTCTGTGGTACTATACACACCACCTGCGACAGTGATGACCTTTCTGGACTGTTAACCCTTTACTTCACGAATAATCATGTAGGAAATAAAGACTTTATGGATATTCATTAACCCATTTCCTCAAAGGCTATTTTTAGACCCAACCACTTTGAATAAATCTACCGAAAAGGAGCATTAACTAGAGAAAAGGAAAGTTTTAGAATTTTGTAGTTTGAAACCATTGTGATAAATAGACCATTTGCTCCTATAGGAGCAAATGCTCTATTTATCACAATGGTTTCAATAGGTGATTTTTACAGAGGTGTAGAAAGGCGAATTTATGGAGGGAATGGTTTTTTTTTATATTTTGGCATAATTATGAACACTGGAATGTTTAAGCATGGTAGAAATTGTAAAAATCAGATTTGTGTTTATTTCATAAGCCAACAGAGCAGATCCTCTTCAAACAACTCCTACAGGAGCTGTCAGATCCGGGTCTACTCTGTTGGCAAAGACATTAAAAAGGCGTATGGAGTAAAGGGTTAACATAATGGATAGGTATCTCTCACACAAAAATTATGCATGAACATGTAAGTGCTTTGGAGTAGTAAACAGTCAATTTTTTCAACTTCAAATGAAACAGAAGAAGAGTAACTTGGTGATACCCCACTCCCCTTAAGTATTCTAACATCAAATCTCCTTATTCCATTGGCTTGTTAACCTTTTCCCTGTTTAATATTCATGTAAGAAATAATGACATCATGAATATTAATTAGCTGAAGTTTATAATGTAAATTTTTCAAGGGAATTTTCTGCTTAGACACTAACTTTAGAATCAGATCTATATCATGGCGAAATAAAACAGAGCAGTCCCTGATCAGATGGATCTACTCTGTTTGCAAATGTGTGAACATGCATTTATTTGAAAGAAAGAATTAACCTTTTCCCTCATAGAGACAACTTTTTTTACCCCTTTGCAAACAATAAACCCAGATCAGATAGGAGCCATAGGAGCTGTTTGATCAGTGCCAGCTCTGTTTGCTTTCCCGTTTATTATTCGTGCAAGAAATAATGGCAGCTATATCTATCAGCTGCATTTTTATGATGGCATATGATGCTATGGCTCAGACAGAAACTGTAGAATCAGATCTATATTATACCATACATAAACAGAGATCCTATAGGAGGCATCTGATCTGGGTCTGCTCTGTTTGCTTATGGAATAATATAGATCTGATTCTACAATTTCAAAAATCCCGTGTGTTCATATACAATTTTTAAAAAAATCATCTAATTAATGTTTAAGGTGTCATAAGTCCTAACATGAATATTCATGAGGTGAAGAGTTAACCCTTTACTTCATAAATACGCAATTGCAAACAGAGTAGACCCAGGTAGGACAGCTCCTATTGGAGCTTGTCTGATCAGGGTCTACTCTCTTCGCTCATGATAAAATATAGATATGATTCTACAGTTTCTGCCATGGTCAAGCATTGGTGGCCATTTACTATTATAACAATAAATCTAATTAATATTCATGATGACAATATTTCTTACACGAATATTCATGGAGTTAAGGGTTAAGGCAGGTGGTTGCTTAAAGGCAAATATTGGACTTTGATCTGGCAAAATTACTTAATAAATTACATTCATGAAACACTTGAAATATGCTAAAACACTGTTACCAAATTGTATTATAAAATTTCAGGTTTTATAGTAAAATACATATCAAGTTTTGGTATTTTTAAATTTTATCTCCGCATAAAAAGCGTGTAAAAAGATCTGAAAGGAAACTCACAGACTCCCTAGGCCATGCTAGATTTTCAAGCCAATGAAATTATAGTAGAGACTAAAATCAGAGTTAGATATTGATATGCAGATTTTCAAATAATGAAATTTAAAGTGATAAAGTATTTAGCGTGCTTATCAAGTTTGTCGATATAATTGAATAAGTAATTTTGCTTATCAAATTCCATTGTCTGCCTTTTACACCACCACTGAAGCTTTCTGCGTTACTTTTGTTCTGCATTAACCCATTCTCTCATATTGATGCCTTTCTACGCCTCTGTAAAAGTCACTTTCTGAAACCATTGTGATAAATAGCTCCATAGCAGCAAATGCTCTATTTATCGCAATGGTTTCAAAACTATACAATTCTAAAATTTTCATTTTCTGTAGTAAATGCTCCTTTTTGATAGATTTATTCAAAGAGGTTTGATCTAAAAATAGCCTATGAGGGAATGAGCTAAACAACCACCTACTTTTAAAGGTACAGGCACCCACATATTCATTAATCCTTTCTTTCACAGATACACCTTTTTATGCCTTTGAAAAGAATAGATCCAGATCAGATGACTTCTATAGGAGCCAATTGATCTAGATTTGCTCTGTTTGTATGTAGAATATCTTATGTCTGATCTATGCTATGGCATAGCAAAGTATTCACTTGTTTTATAAACAAACTATGAAAAATAATATTCATAATAGGTGGATTCCACCATGAATATTCATCAGGTAAAGGTCATGTGGCCACTGCAGACAGGTTCTCCCATAAGTGCAGTACAGCTGTTGTTGATGTCACTGTCAGCATTCAGTTCTGTGTACAAACAGTAGACCCTGGGGAGTCTACCGTGCCCTATATCTACAGTCTGCTATACCCAGTATTGGTTTTTCCGAAGCAATGGCGGAGAAGATGAGCTGCAGTGCTGTAGCAGTTCTGGATCGGACGTAATCCACTCTATCATATCACCCATACTGCTGTTTGACTTCCTGTTATCGTCCGGTGACAAATCATCATCAGATGCATCATTGTCAATTAGAGGCGTAACTTTGCATGTGGGCACTGTAGCACTTATCTCTGTGCGCGAAATGTCTGGTGACCTCGGAACATACTGAGCATCATGAGATGTCATAGGTGTCACTATATCTGCCTCCTCTGATGAATAATTCGCTGCTGCACCAGCGACACTAAACGTATTTGCATATTCTATAACAGACTTCATTTCCTCCGACGTCGGACTGCTCTGCTCTTGCGGTTCTATATGCACATGCGGTTGCTGTATTTGAAACGGACCACTTATATGTGGTCGTAAATGTGGTGATCGCTTGGATGATGGGGCGTAATCACGCTTTCTTCTCCTTCGCCATAGTACAAACACAACTAACACAGCTATTATAATAAGCACTAACAATGGAATAACAATAGCTAATACAAGCATGTGTTCATGTTTGAGACTACTGGGTTTCACGGAGCCATCATTCACCGGGGAGTGTTCAGCTTCCACCTCACTATCTGGCTGTATCACCAGTTCTTTTGTGACAGGATCACTTGCTTTCACAGTTGTTGTGACCACTGGCATCACTGGAGTAAATTCTGATGGCTCTAGCCCTATGTAAAACACTCCCTCTGCCGGTTGAACATTAAAAGCACTAAGAACGTATGTGAAATTATCCTGTGCTGCATGTACAGCGGAATAGATATCACTCTCGTAATAAATCTTCATATACACAACATCCTCATGACTAAACTTACGTACAGTCCTATATCCGGACCTCTCATTAAAACTTCCCTCATGCACTTGTCTTTTAGCAAAAGCTTTCCTGACTAACTTCCCAAAGTAGGGTCCATGTATAACACTATATTCAGGGTTGTCAGCTGTTCGGTCTGACAACTTTCCTGCATCTAAACTAAGTAATGTTATGGCAACCTTATCTCCTCTTGAAGCAAGCAAGGGTCCTTCTATTAACAAGGGCTTTACCCTAATATTTATTAGTCTGTTGGTGTATACAATGTCAGTACCCCTGTAATTTATATCACACATGAAATAGTCAAATCCTGACTTTAAATTTTCTTGAAAGTAGCTCACTTTGTTGTTATCAACGTCTAATTGCGTAAATGACATTATATCCTGTCCCTTCAGATAGATTTTTCCAAACCGAGGCTGCTTTCTTATATAATAGGTTACATTATACCTCTCCCCATTGGTAGAAACATCTAAATTTGCCTGTGTTAGCTGAACCGAAGAATCTGATTGGAGTAATGTCACCGTTGCATTCTGGGTAATATTCATGTATATTTTTGTCACTGTAACATTAAACATGTTGTAATGTGGTCGAAAGACACCATCAGAAACTTGAAAGTAGAATGCCCCAGATTCAACACTGCCATCTTGCAAAAAAATCACTTTACCATCATTAACGTCTTGCTGTGTGAAAACATCTATCGCTCTGTACTCATTACCTAACAATGCAACATGGCCATTTTTAGCTTTACGAATTATTCTATACACAAGATAGGCTGGATAAGTATCCTCATCTACTGTATTTAACACAGATTTGTTTATGTAAGCTGTAAAACCTTGTGTGATATTCAAAATAGGGTTGGTTGTCATTAATTTGAATGGCTCATCATTGATTGGTTGAATTGTGACATTGAGAACCAGGTCAAAAGTTGTCTCCCTTTCTTTATCCTGAGGCAATGTTTGGTCCTGTATTCGGAGATGGAGTGTTAGGTTAAAAGTGTCAAATATTGTGTTGGAATCATCATGTTGGTACATTAATGCATGAGAGTTGATGTTTCTCTGTCCAAAGCGCAATCCTTTGAGTAATGGCTCATTTCGGAACAACAACTGACCATGTCGAGGTGGATCTTTGAGACTGAATCGTAGACTAACTCTTTTACCAAGCCTTTCCAAATTTTTCATAAACTCAGACACATCCAAATTGTTTTTCGCCACTATCATTTCCCCACCTTCATCAACATGGACAGGACTAGTCCGTATTAACTGGTTTTTGTTCTCAGCATTCAAATTTCCATAGGAAACGTATATATTCAACACTTGATCTGCAAGGGGCTCCGCATAAAGCGTGTTCAACCGGAATTCTATACTGTCATTTTGTGTCCAGCCAATTAGCTTCTCATCATGCTTATAAAACACTTCTGATGCATTCACCTCTGCTTGAGTGAACCAGGAAACCTTTTGTGGTTTGCCATTCACGAATGTTACAACAGAGCCATGTTTAGGGTCAGAGGTCAGAGTGTATGTTATTGGCTTGGCTTGGTCAGGGTCATTGGTCGATGCTGACAGGTGGTTCACAGTGATTGGCTGTATGGTGTTGGGGTACGCGTTCAGCAAGCTGTTGGTGTCCAAGGACAGAAGCAGCTGTTTGGCGTCAATGTGGAAGTTGTTAAGAGGGCTGTTGTTGTGACCATCGCTCACCAGGAAGCTGAAATCACCGCTTTCACCACCTGCAAAAACCAAAACCACAATTGAGATCATCTTAAGAAAACGGGATCTAACTGTATTGCAAACAGGGTAGACCCAGATTAGACATCATATGTTTGATGAAGTATCTAATGAGGGTCAAACAGTGCAAATCCTCCTGATCAGTCGCCATATTCATGAAACTGTGGTCTGGGTCTGCACTGTTTGTCATTCAAAATTTCCCAATTATACCCTATCATACTGAATGAACTCTGTTTTTAAACTCTGATGGGCCATTCCATTTTGAAAATTCAGCATACACAGGGTTACATTTTAACCCTATCCTCCATAAATACACCTTTCTACGCCTTTGCAAACAGAGTAGACGGCTGCAGGAGCCATCTGATCAGGGTCTGCTCTGTTTGTTTATGGAATAATATAAATCTGATTCTATACTGTTTCTGCTTTAGCAAACATTTCATTTAAAAATCGATCTAGTTAATATTCATAATGTCATAATTTCTTACTTGAATATTCATGGAGTAAAGGGTTTAATGCCAGACATGAGTTTAGACTGTTGACACTCTGACTAAAATTTGGAGAGAAATAGAAAAACACTTTTTTTTGGATAATTGCAGCTGACAACAATATTAACAGACAACAATTTAAGTAAACCCTTTCCCTGTTCAATATTCATGCAAGAAATACGTCATGAATATTTATTAGCTGACTTTTATAAAAGCATATATATAGAGTAATTTTTGGTATAGGTAGAAACTGTAGTCAGATCTATTAGAATTTAATAAAAAAGAACCAGAGCAGTCTCAGATCAAGGTCCATGCTTATAAAGCTTTTTAGTTGAGTCTGAGTTTGCTCTCAAGCTTTTGATTGGTCAGATTTGAGCCAAAGGCTCAAATCTGACCAATCAAAAACTTGAGAACGAACTCAGACTCAACTAAAAAGTTTTATAAGCATGGATACTGATGGCTCCTATAGAGTGTGTCTACTCTGTTTGCAAAGGCATGAAAAGGCATTTATATGAGGGAAAGGGTTCAACTGGTACCCACTCAATTTTCTAACAACTATCAATTCAAAGCTGAATATTTCAATTTGGCATCATTGTGATAAATTTAACCCATTACATCATAGGCTATTTTTAGATCCAACCTCTTTGAATGAATCTACCAAGATCTAACCTCTTTGAATGAATCTACCAAAAAGGAGCATTAACTAGAGAAAAGGAAAAGTTTGGTATTTTGTAGATTGAAACCATTGTGATAAATATAGCATTTGCTCCTACAATGTATATCACAATGGTTTAAACAGGTGACTTTTGCAGAGACGTCAAAAGGCGTCAATATGAGGGAATGGGTTAAATAAGATAAGTTGTGTAGTCTCTGATGAAACTGCTTCTGAAGAAGCAGTTTCATCTGGGTTCGCACTATTTGCCTAAGTTTGTCGTTCCGAATACTAAGTATAATTAGGGTATACTAGCATTTTAGTATGCGGGTGCTAACGCTCATCTGTCGAGACGTCTTAAATTTTTATTTCCTTAGTCCATAAAAGGACATAATTTTTTCAAAAAAGCCTTACTGAGTTATGGCCCTTGGTCAGATTGTAGTGCCTGTGAAAATAAGGTCAAATTTAAAAGGTCAAGCTCAAAAGTCCAAAATTTTAACATTTATGAAAAGGCCTTGCTACAGGGGATTCACATAAATCAATGTCTACAATGTAAATAAAGTGTGGTAACAAATCCTGCTTGCACCGATTCTTGTCAAAGATTGCAGACCATGATCAGACATCAGACAATGTGTCTCAAACACAGCAGCTAGCCTCGGTCTACACAATTCAGCAAATATGTATTCATGATGTCACTATTTCTTATTTATGAATATTGTCATAATTGATGAAGTAAATTCAAATCACCTTGACCTGTGCTGTGTTTACGTCTAATTGCAGAGCGGTAGATAGGAGTATTTAGGAATCTAGTTTACATACAGAGGTCCAGATAAAATGCGTAAATTAAAACATTTTCAAGAATAACTCCTTTATTCCTCCACCAAAACCTATACTGTGACCACTCTTTAGAATAGTCTCGAAGAGACGTTTCTAAAGAGTGGTCACAGTATAGGGTTTAGTGGAGAAATGACGATTTTAGTATTTGGGTATGCACCTTTATCTGTAGCTCATATTTTCTATATTTCTCTGCCAAACCCTATCTTGCTGGTACTCAATAGAATTGCTCCCCAAAGCGATTCTGATGAGCATAAATGAGTAATAAGCGATTTAACCCTTTACTCCATAAATATGTCCTTTTAAAGTCTTTGCAAACAGAGTATACTCAGGTCAGATGGCTCCTACATCAGCCATCTGATCCAGGTCTGCTCTGTTTCCTTACAAATCTTTACAGATCATCCCTAATTAATATTCATGCATACATAATTTCTTATATGAATATTCATGAAGTAAAGGGTTAAAAAGTTCTCTTCACAGATAACTCTACAGCTCTGTAACTGACAATACAATTACCTGTGTGAACAAATACAATAATCCCGTCATCAATCCATGACTGCATGAAGCTGACTATAGGCTTGAAGGTGTTGTTTAGAATAGAGATATGCCCGTTTGTAGGCATGGACAGCCTGTACTCTAGCTCTGTGGCTGGTGTATCTGGGTCTCGGGCTTGCAGGTTCTCTGACGTAATCTGAGTCATTGATCCCACCCACACTTCTAAGCCTGAATTCTTTTCTATAACTGGGGCTTCATCATTGAGTGCATCAATTGTGATCATAAATGTTCTCTCTTCACTCTCTTGTGATTTGTCTTCAGATACTGCCATAATCATGAATTGGTCCCAAGAAGTATCACTGTCATCATGCACATAATAAACAACCTTGTTGGATACATCATCAGATGTGAATTTCGAAATGGATACCCCTTTGTTGTTTGAAAATTCAATGATCCCATGAACTGGCATTTGAGTCACAACAAAATTGACTAACTGACCCTCAACAAATTTATCATCAATTATGAGAAACTTTGATGTTAAAGCTTTCTTTCCACCTTCCCTTATGGTAAAATTTTTAATTTGCAATGTCAGAGTGGTTGGAATAATGTTGATAAGAAACTCAAGGCCGCGTAAGGCTTCATAGCCATTGGTTACTTCAAATATAAACTGATCTGTAGTAGCAGACATATTGTCCAGTTGGTAAGTAACAAGTCTTTGACTTATATCATGTTGTGTGAATGTCATATCACTGTCCACAGTCAGTTCTGTACTCCCACGGAAAAGACGTCCATGTTTGGGTAGAACAAGAACTAGGTACTCGATACTATTTTCTGAACTATCTGGATGGGTTATCAATAAATGGGACTTCTCTATAACGTTCCTTCCATTTCCAAATACTTCAAGAACATGATTATTTACAACTCTTGGTGGCAGTTGGGCAGATTCTATTATAATGTGAATAGAAAAACTGTCTTGTACTTGGGCATAGTCAGCCCTAACAGCAAATTTAAAACTGTCCTTAAGTTTAGAACCTCCATCATGCTTATACACCAGTCTCTGGGCCTTAATATCATCATATGTAAATTGGAGAACTTCTTTTTCCCTTATCTCAAAATGGCCTTCAATGGGTTCCTCAGTCGTAAAAAAACGAATGTTCTTGTCATCTGTGTCTACATTGGTTTCAACACTGAGATTTTGTACAGTTACTGCTACTTTATTGTTTCTTTTGACTTGGATGCCCGTATTCTCAATCACTTTAATATAAGGGTCACCAGCCTGAATCTCCAATAAACAGGATGTGTAAAACTGGCCGTCAGTAACAAAAATAGCAGCTCTTCCCAAATCATCTCCTCTGTGTTGAAAAATTATCTGCCTGTCCTTCAAGTCCTTCTGCTTGAACTGATAAATTTCTGAGCGATTTTTTGCATGTAAAATATCTCCATTAGGTATGCCTCGTCTGGTGTAGAGTAAGTTATCAGTATCATAATCTATATCAGGATCAGTAAAGGCTAAATCATCTATGGTAATAATGCGCTCCTTGTTGCGTACCACTTTAAAGACCTTGTCCACCAGCCTAACAGGCTCATTATCATTGATCATAAGCATTTGGATTTCAAATGTTCCTGTGAATTCTGGGATCTCTCTTTGTCCAAGACCTCTCCGTATGACGGGGACAGCAGTGAATGTGAAGGAATCCCTGTCATGTTCTGAATCATCATGCTTGTACACTAGTTTTCGATCATTTATATCAGCATTTGTGAATTCCTTGATATCTGACTGAAGCATGGCTGAAGATCGTGGGTCTATGATCTGGAGTTGACCATGTTTAGGTGGTGAGGTGACTGAGTATTCAAAATCATTGAAGTTGTCAGTCTGAATGAACAGACTGTGTTTGTCTATGGCTTTAAGGTCCCCTTCAATTACATCAGTCAACCCATTGTTTATAAACCTTACACCACTTTTGCCCGGTATATATTCAATTCGGAATCGTAAAAGCTTTCGCGATGATTCAGCAAACATGATTTCTAGTTCTGCGAAATCATTTACTTTCTCATAGGAATTTGTTTTCAGTTTGTAGTATATTTTTTCATTGTCGATATCTTCCTGGGTAAATGTGGCATCCCTACGCAGTAAATGACCTTGAGCTATATCACTCAGCCTGAACTGTCTTTGATTAGTTTTGTAAAAGTCACCACGACTAGGGGGGCGTACAATTATAAACTTAATACTGCTTGGTGGGATAAGTGGGTTGTTTGTTCCAGCTTTGATATTTGAAGATGACACAACCCCATATGGCTGATGAAGCAGAATTAATTTCTCATTTTTCTCTAGAGTCATGTAAATATCTTCAAAATGAATACTGAAGTAATTGTTTTCAGTAGTAAACTTTCTAGCTGTAACTCTAAATTTAAAGTAGTCTGCCAGAGGGGTCTTAGAAGGCTCAGTGTAATGGTATCGAATATGTCCGTTATCGATATGACGTTGAACAAATGATCGAACTTCATGCCATTTACCATCAACATAATGCTTTTTCTCAATCACTCCATAATGGGGCTGCGAAATTATTTCATATTTGATTTCCACTTCTTGTGACGGTAAGTTGCTGATGGTCGTCAAATTGCGGCTATCTATAGTAGCAAATGAATTATAAGGTAAGAGAAGTCCAGTATTCTTAATAATTTTCAATGCCAGTTCTACAGTCTGAATATGGACTGTCACTGGTTCACTAAAGGCCTGACCATCAGTAAGCCTCATAGTAACATCAGAATTCCCTCTTCCAAGATGATGAAACCATATTTGCTTATCATTTACTTCTGCTTGGGAAAATTCTAATATCGACTGACCAGTTTTCCCCTGTCTTTCAAAGTACCCTACTGTTGGTGGCTTGATAACCTCATATCTAAGGTGAGACAGTCGGGTGTCAGGATCGTCTGCACTTAGAAAATCATTAGTAATTCTTATCTTTGTGTTCTCAATCAATTTCAGGTTTCCATTATTCCCAACAATGATTTTTGGAGGATCGTTTATAGGTTTTATGACTATTGGCAACAGAAATGCATAACTCTGCTGTAACTTTTCTGGAATATCTTTCTCAGACCTACGACTAGTATATATTTCCACTTCCATAGACACTTCATCCGAGAACTGCTCATACCCTTCATGTATGTATGTGACTTTCCCTCTACTCAAATCAAGATATGTAAACATATCACTTGTTCGTCTCCTCCCCAGATCTACCTCAATCTCACCATACTTCGGTGATTTCACTACATTAATCATAATTGCAGATTCTCGAATTCCGAATTCCTTGAAGTCATACACAATTTCAATATTTTGTGTTGTTATTTCAGCCCTACCCCCTTCATTTACATGGAGTGGATTCACTGACAACATCTGCTCTTCATTACTGTTAGAGTCTGAGCGTGGCTTCATTTGTGCAGGAGCCTGAGTTACACAGTTGCTTGCTTCACAGTCCTCCACATGTGAACATCCAGCTTCAATCAAACGACTCGAGTGAATATCATGAATGTTGTACACTCTGTGGTTTATCAAGACTTCTTTGATGCATCCAACTAGTCCGATGTTCTGACTGTTCACACCAGTTACAGATTCAAGTCCCTGTTGTATCACAAGTGATCTACTTTTTTGGTTGATTCCTCCAAAGAACAACAGTCCAGAATAAATAGCCCCTGTCTTATCTTCAAAAGACACTGATTCTGACTCACCATCTACTTCTAACTGAATTACTGTTGATGTCACGCTTAGGTTGACAGGATACCATTTAGACTCACTCACTGTTACATTGGATTCCACTGACACAGATTCCTCATCTTTGCACACCGTCAGTCGTAATTTTCCATTTATAAGTTCCAGTGCAATAAAATGCTTTTTCAATGAATGGTGTGTATAACTAAATAATACAAGAGCAGTTTGAGACTGTGTCATTAGCAGCATTGATACCGTTCTCTCCTGTCCCGGATGAATGTGGGTGAAGGAAAAGAATGATGTATCAGACTGTAAAGATACTGCTGAGACTCTCGCTGCGTTGAAAATGTCGTCAACAGACCAGGATACTTCCACAACATTCCCTGGGTCTGTGAGCTTTTGAGCCATATCAATAATATCCATGTTGTTAAATATTACACGGTCAATGGCACCTCTGAAGTACTTTAGATGAGCATGCTTTTGTAATATTTGTTTGTCATCCACACCTCCTAGATATACTCCTGAAGGGATGCTGAGCTCTCTGAATTCTCCTACTATCTCTTTCTCTACTGTTTTGTCGTCCACTGTGATGGATATCGTGTCCCCTTTAGATGTGACCTTGACTACATGCCACTGAAGGTCATCATATCTCTGTTGACCAAGGTCAAGTCTGTTTTCAGCTACCCCATAGTTAACCTGAAAAAGGAAAGGGAGAATAATTCTAAAGAGCACTCAAAAGACACTATTAAACCCATTACAGTATAACTTCTCTAAACCGGACATTTAATTTAGTACAAAGTTTGGTCTTGGAGACAGGTGGCAGCTTAATGCAGGGTGAAAGTCATGCAGAAAGCTCCTAGAGGAGCTTTCTGCCTGACTTTCACCCTGCATTAAGCAGCCACCTACCTGAAAGTATTTAAATTCTTCCCTACTATAATTCCGGTTTAGAGTGGATTTTTTGACTGAACTTGATAATTCAAGCTTTAACACCTTTGCAAACAGAGTAGACCCTAATCAGGTGTCTGATCAGGGTCTACTCTGTTCGCTTACATGTTACAGGTATGATTGTTTACAATTGGTCTTCATTTGTTTTATTTCAAATTTTAACTCTTCACTCCATCCATACACCTTTCTACACCTTTGCAAACAGAACTTATCCAGATCAGACAGCTCTTATTCCTACAGCAGTCTGATCAGGGCCAGCTGTATTTGTTTATGAAATAATTAAGATCTATCTAGAACTATTACTAGTACTAGTATTATGAATACTTCTGCACGGTAGTTTTGATCACAAATCTAAGGGCTGATAACTTCTATATGTTAGATACTAGAACAAATTATGTGATGCATATCTACATTTCATAGAGGTCATGTGTATCAACTTTCAAATAATTATGTTGAAAACTTTATAAGAAGTTGACAATCCACAAACTTTATTGGCTAGCAACACATTTGGCAAGTTCAGGGGCAGATAACTCTTGACATTAAAATGATTTATGTCATGCACATCTACACTGCAAAGAGACCATGTGTACAAACTTTCATAGAAATCTGACGAAATCTAGAAGTTGATCGTATCACAAGTTCATATACAACGGTAAACCGTTATCTAAGTTCAAGGGCAGGTAACTCCATACTACCTGAACACATGCAAATGAAAATTGTGCCATGCAAAATACACTTAACTCTTTCCCTGTTCTACGTTTATTATATATTCATGGGCAAATTAGTTATAATGAAACATGAAATATTGAGATATTTCTGCAATGCCTGGCACAAAACACATGGAAATTATATCTTGCACATCTGCTATTCATAGTTATTATGTTTGCCAAACATAAATTCAATACAACTTTCAAACTGAAGGAGGAGTTCGCAACACCAACTATCTATGTTGCATGCCCTTCAATGTTCAAGGGGAGATATTTCTGCAATTTCTGACACTAAACACATGGAAATTGCATCTTGCACATCTAGTATTCATTGTTATTATGAGTGGCTAGTATAAATTCAGTAATTTTCAAATTGAAGGAGTTCGCAACACCAACAATCCATGTTTCATGCCAAAATGACTAAAAAAATGCTCAAAGTTCAAAGGGAGATAATTCTGCAATGCCTGGCGCTAAACACATGAAAATTGTGTCTTGTACATTTACTATTTGTGGTATGCCCTACACAAATTCAATAACTTTCAAATTGAAGGAGGAGTTTGCAACACCAACTACCCATGTTTAAATGCGGATGGACTGACCGACGGCCCGAACAACCGACCACCAGGATGATTCCAGTATACTCCTTCAAACTGTTTTTGCTTGGGTATAAAAAGAAACTGATGGAAGAGTTACATTGAGAATATATATATATATATACATATATGTAGAGGATATTTTCGGATGAAACCCCCATTCCCCCCCCCCCCCCCCCCCCCCCAACACACACACACACACACACACAACTCCACTTCTACCCTCATCAATAAACGAACAAACTGATATAAGACAAATAAAATTAATTGTCTGAAAGGCAACAACCTTTAGCTCAACTGTTCCCGCATATAGCTGTAACAAGAAGTAGTCTGCTCGCCCTGCCAACATAAATAGCATGCCATATGGTCGGGAGGCTTTAAATCGCAGCTCAAGATCTGTCTCACGGAATGCATCATGAAGTGGAATGTGGATGTGGCTTTCTCCGTAGAAGGAAACTGAAATGGACAAAGTTAGCACTATAAAATCACATTTACTTCTTTGCCTTTAGGTAATTGTAAAATTCTATTCGCAAACACTGTAATTTGCTTAATTTATTAACCGATTACCTCATAGGCTATTTTTAGATACAACCTCATTGAATAAATCTACCAAAAAGGAGCATTAACTAGAGAAAAGGAAAATTTCGGAATTTTGTAGTTTGAAACCATTGTGATAAATAGAGCATTTGCTCCTACAGGAGCAAATGCTCTATTTATCACAGTGGTTTCATAAAGTGACTTTTACAGAGGCGTCAAAAGGCGTCAATATGAGGGAATGGGTTAAAGCAGTATTCCCTTATAACCTTAAAGCTTTTCCCTGTTCTATGTTTATTCCAAATTTCAATACCTACTGAATATTCATGAACAAAAGAGTTATAATGAAATATGGAAGGTGG
Organism: Azorinus chamasolen; assembly: GCA_963576725.1. Lineage (NCBI taxonomy): Eukaryota > Metazoa > Mollusca > Bivalvia > Cardiida > Solecurtidae > Azorinus > Azorinus chamasolen. The sequence goes on along the minus strand of OY755239.1, from coordinate 55,345,701 downwards.
AATATTGTAGCCATTTTAGAAAGTAAAGAAACATACCTTTTAAAGACCATTAGCAAACAGAGCAGACCCTGATCAGATGGCTCCTATAGATATACTCTGTTTGCAAATGTGTGAAAATGCGTTTACATGAAGGAAATGGTTAAATTTTGATCATCAGAATGTCAAACTGGATCACTTGAAACATTGGCAAAAGCCAGCAAGAATTTACACATAAACTTAGATATACATAAATCAATCAAAACTATATTCTTTAGAATGCATATATACACATGCTTTCATGGTACTATGGATCTCAAGTTGGTCATTCAAAATCCCCAAACAAAATATACATGGTTACTAATTGGACTTGATTGCTGTTGTCTGCAAAAGTTTTGATCTGCTCAAGTTTAAAAGATAATATAACAGAACCTGTCTTAACCCATTACCTCATAGGCTATCTTTAGATCCAACCACTTTGAATTAATCTACCGAAAAGGAGCATTAACTAGAGAAAAGGAAAATGTTGGAATTTTGTAGTTTGAAACCATTGTGATAAATAGAGCATTTGCTCCTATAGGAGCAAAATTAATGCTCTATTTATCACAATGGTTTCAACAGGTGATTTTTATAAAGGCATAAAAAAGCGTATTTATGGAGGAAAGGGTTAAATGGCCATTCATTTATTGAACATGGAAGTTTTAAAAAACAGGCGGTTGCTTAATGCAGGGCAAAAGTAAAGCAGAAAGCTCCTGCATTACTTTAGACCTGCATTAAGCTACCACCTGCCTTACAGACCCTGATAATTTGACCCATTTTTGATGGCCACTTAGGACAGTATCTACTGTATTTTTATTTCTGATCTGATTCCAAACTGTTTATAAGTGCCCGTCAGGTCGTGATTAACACTGTAAGGATTGTAAGCATTGATCAAACATTTCACATGACATTTAATTTCTTTCACTGTGCCATAGCGGTATCGCTTGTCAGGAAATGTTTTATCCCTGCCCTTTTGATCTATTTATGATTCTGAACTGAGAAGAAATCAATGAAGTTGCTTTCAATGTGATGATTACCAGCACTGTAAGCTCAAAGAAGCCCCAATGGAAATTCATATATAGAATTATGTAATCTTCAGTACACCCCACAAAAGCAGAAAAGATAATGCACCGTAACGTTTTGCAGATTTCCCAGATAAGGCGTATTAAGGAAAATCTACCCCAAAAATTCTGACAAACAATTTTGGGCAAATAGTGCAGACTCAGACCAAACTGCTCCTGAAAGAGCAGCTTGATCTGGTCTACGCTACTTGCTATAACATGTATGTCAGTCTAATTCAAACTTCTAAAAATGGTGCAAAATCGACTTATTCAGCTTTACAAAACCATGGAGAAGAAAGATTGGCTGTCCTAATGTAATTAGGGTTCATAGATTATGTTCCATAATTCTCTGCCAAGCTTTTCATTGGAATCACTTCACTGAGTGCTGAAAACAAGGAGTTTGGCTGATAATCAAGTCCCTTAACTACATGAATATCCGTGTAATAAATAACAAGTGAGGTTTTACGCAAGCATAAAATGACTGCCTAAAACATGTTTAAGCAGGATAGAAGATAAAACATAAAGCAATATTATTTGGTAATTTTGATTTAGAGATACATCGGAAATTTTAAAATGATTGCAGAATGAGAAAAATGCTTTAATAAGATATCATTTTGCTGAAAACTATATTTGAAACACTTAAAGATGGGAATGTGAACATTTGGAAACTCAGAAATACATAGTTCTCGTGTGATGTTTCAAGAACTAATAAGACCTTTTGACAGTCATTTTGAAAGGCGTAAGTTAAAGCTTGCTTTGAAATGTCTTTTTACGGATCTTTTCTTATTTCTGATACAAAACCTTTCTGTTAATATGCATTTTTATAAGAAATGTTATGCAAGGGCATACCAAGTTCTGATCAAAGATGATCAACTGACTTCTGAAATAAGCAACTGTTCCTCTAAACAGGTATGAGTTTCGTGACCTGCATAATGTTTACAACACTTCAAACATTAAAGAGTTCTTGGGCATTAGTGAGTCTAAGTGGGCACAGTGAAAAATATTACAGCTGTATTGTTCTGAAGTGTGAATCTAAAAACTAGTCTCAAAGTAAATCATGGTCATTCTGAATTTCTGTCAAAGAGTGGCTGCAGCTTTTGCAGAATAGAATATTAACTAGATTAACCCTTTACTCCATAAATATGCCTTTCCATGTCTTTGCAAACAGAGTAGACCCAGATCAGATGACTTCTATAGGAGCCATTCTGATCAGTGTCTGCTCTGTTTGCTTATAATACATTTATAGATCATCTGATTCTAGTTTCTGCCATGGCCAAAAATTCCTGGTGTATTCATGTGCTATCATATTTTCTTATATGACTTTTCATGGAGGAAAGGGTTAATTGTTATAATGACATATAAACACAGAAGTTTTGGATAAGGCAGAATCTGTAGAATCAGATCTATCTTTTTTCAATAGCAAACAGCAGACTCTGATCTGGTTCAACTCTGTGTTATACTTTAGTGTTGTGCTATATTAACTTATGTTATCGTGTTTCTACTCTTTGCAAAGGCATTAAGAATTAAGAAGTGAAGGGTTAGCCCTTTCCTTCATATAAATGTAATTCAGGCCTTTGCAAACAGAGTCGACCCAAATCAGATGACTCCTGTTTTGTTGTGATAAAAAGATCATTTAAGCAATTTTGGTAGAGGGTCACAAGAAGACTTATAATTCCAAAAGAAGAGTATTCCTATCAAATTTAATTCTGACCACTGTTGGTTTTTTTTTTATTCTTTTAACAATTTTGATAGATCATAATACAAAGATCATGTCTGTAAAGTTAGGTTAAATTCTGCAATGTGGTTTCAGAGGAGATATCGTTTAAAGCAATTGTTGATGGACGGACAGATGCCCAACGGTGGGTGATCACAAAAGCTCACCTGAGCATACTCAGGTGAGCTAAAAACATTGAAGCTAGTTCTGGACCTTGTGCTTGACACTTCCTCTTATCATGTTTTTTCCCTATGTGAAGTTTCAGAACAATTGCATCAGTAGAAAAGGTGTAATTGTGTCTGGACAGACGGAGAGAGACAGACAGACAGACAGACGAATGGATGATTCCAGTATATCTCCCCTTACTTTGTTGATGGGGTGTATAATAATAAGAAATGGAAGAAACACAATATGTCCCCCCCCCCCCCACTTCGTCTAGGAGACATAATAATGCCATCATAAATATTAATTAGATGGAGATCTTTATAATAGCATATAAATGCAGGAAGTTCTAACCATGGCAGAAAATGTTGAATGGAAACAGCGTGATCAGAGCATCAAAAGGTTAGTGTTCTTGAGCAATGCCAAGTTACTTGTCTCATCTGGAAACATACTGCACAAACTCAGTTCTAGTCATATAATGCAAAGATGTAAAAAGAGAATATTCCGGATGTTCGCCTTGCATAATTTGGCTATCTATCGTGGCATCACCGTCCTCCTGCATTGATTTTGAATTTCTATGACTCCGAGAGAGAAGACTTTAACCTTTTGAATGCGGGAAACAAGTGAACTGCTATCTGCAGACAGTGTACACCCAGATCAGAAGGCTCCTGGAGGAGTCATCTGATCAAGATCTTCACTCTTTGGACTTCCGAATTCTTCCAGCAAAATTACCCAACAATACTGAACAGACTTTACAGTAAAACAATGAGGCAGTATTCCACTTTAAAAATCCAGTATTCAAAGGATTTATACTCTGCAGTACTAAATCAATACACAATGCAAGTCAATTTCATGGGAGTGTTACAAGAAAGTCTGTGATGTGCTTTTAACTCTTTGCACATTATGTAACTAGAGGGTTTATACCACACAAATATTATACCTACATTAACCCTTTCCCTTAATGGCTATTTTTAGATCCAACCACTTTGAATAAATCTACCGAAAAGGAGCATTAACTAGAGAAAGGGAATTTTTTTAGAATTTTGTAGTTTGAAACCATTGTGATAAATAGAGCATTTGCTCCTATAGGAGCAAATGCTCTATTTATCACAATGGTTTCAATAGCTGATTTTTACAGAGGCATAGAAAGGCGTATTTATGGAGGAAAGGGTTAACACTTTCCCTGTTCTATGTTTTATTCCAAATTCAATACTTACTGAATATTCATGTACAAATAGTTCTAATGAAATATTGTAGGAGGAACAGTGTGGCTATTTCAGACAGTAAAGAAACAGAAAATGACAAGAAACCATGAAGATCTATTAGCAAACAGAGCAGACCCTAATCAGAGGGCTCCCATAGGAGCTGTCTGATCTGGGTCTACTCTGTTTGCAAATACATGACAATGCGTTTACACGAAGGAAAGGGTTAACCCTTCATTTCATGAATATTCATATAAGAAAATGCTACTAGAGGCTGACCATTGCTTGGTACTACCAGGACTGGTCGTCCCAATGTCAGGATAATGTGATTAGGCATGGGTTAAAACCCCACTGTGTATCAGTCTTTGAACTGAGAAATGAACCCTTTACTCCAAATATGCATTTAAGAAATAATGACATCATGTAATAGCACATGGACACATGAAATGATGAATATTTGCCATAGCAGAAACTGTACAATCATATCTATATCATATCACCAGTAAACAGAGCAGACCCTGATCAGACGGCTCCTATAGGAGCCATCTGATCTAGGTCTCCTCTGTTTGCAAAGATGTAGAAATGCAAATTTATGGAGTAAAGGGTTAACTATATAAGTATGTGTGGCAAATGTGTGGTTTACATTTATCATGTGTACAATAAATCAAGTTATTTTATATATTACTCAATCTCTATTAGCCCTATATGGCACAATAAAGACATTATAACCAAGAAAAATCCAAAACACCCTTCAATACTACTGCCTGTGACCCTCAACTGATGCTGGTGAAAGTTTGCTTGTAATTATATGAAAATCCACCAAAAGGTTTAGATGCAGGTGTGCACACCTTTTCACCATTGCTTTAACCCTTAACCTGCAGAATAAAATAAAAACTGGCTCCGCCTTTTCTCAATATAAATTAAACTAAACAATATATCAAAATTTATCACTCAAGAAAATTATTTTTATTACAAACAGTGCAGACCCTGATCAAAGGGCTCTCTCAGGAGCCCATTGATCCATACTCTACACTGTTTACAAAGGTCTTATATACTCATTTCCTGCATACGAACGGTTAAGAAAGACCTCAGGCTTATTCTCCTTTTTCAACAGTTGCACTCATCAAAAGTTTAGCTAGCTACCAACAGTTTTGGGATAATCTGTTCAAGTTGTTCAGATCCAGACAAGACATTGAGTAACTTGGCTTCAGGTCAACATTCAAACTTGTAACCTCACTAATTTTTTAACCTTATTTTTGAAAAATAATTGAAATAAAGGTGACTGTGAATTGAGTAAATACCTGTTCTGCCAATGAAGTAGTGGCACACTCTTAACCCTTCTCTTGCTGATTTTTAAAATGCATTTCTCCTTCTTTAGCCATGCCCAGTTGTATAATTACGTATATCTTAACTGTGTACAAGTATATCACTGTGCAATCACTGCTGTGGAGTACACTGGTTGCACAATCAACTTGTAAAATAATAGTGCAGACCCTGATGAGGAGCTGTCTCATCTGGGTCTTCTCTATTTTCAGGTAGGTATATTGACGCGAATAGGGTTAACTCTTTGTATGCCAAGTAATATTTTGTCTGCAACTACTGTCATTGCTTCCATTCTTAAAATAAAATTTCTCTATTTATTTGCAAATATATGGTCAGTCGGTGTCAAACAGTTCGGATCGTGATTGGATATCGCATTACATGGCACCTCATCTGGATCAAAACTGCTTACATAGGTAATCACATCTCCGCTGCTAGCATGCAAAGACTTAAACTAGCGGGATGATGCAATTTTAATGACCCACAGAAAACACTTTCAGGCTCTGCTAGCATCTAGCCCAATGACTTTCTAATTTAGAGGTAATTGGGGGAAATTACTAGGCACCTGTTATCTGATGTTTTGTTAATTTAAGGAAATGTGTTTTGGAGGAGAAAAAGATACAAGAGTAACACCGACTCTAACCTTCAACCTGCTGAATAATTAAAAACTGGCTCCTCCCTTTTCGAATATTAACTAATCAAAAACTTCTTATCAGCATTTATCAGTGAAGAAAACGATGTTTATGACAAACAGTGCAGAGCCCTGCAGACCCTGGTTAAAGGGCTCTACCAGGAATCCTTTGATCTAAGTCTACATTGTTTGCAAAATTCCTATATACTTGGGTTCCTGAATTTAACCCTTTCCTTCATGAATACGCCTTTCTACGCCTCTGTAATAGTCACTTCTTGAAACCATTGTGATAAATAGAGCATTTGCTCCGTAGGAGCAAATGCTCTAATTATCACAATGGTTTCAATACTACATAATTCTAATTTTCCTTTTCTCTAGTTAATGCTCCTTTTGGGTAGATTCATTCCAAGAGGTTGGGTCTAAAAATATGGAAGAATGGGTTAAAGCACACCTGTGGGTTAAAGGGCTAAGCACCAGGTACTAATACAATTGTCTTTGGCAAAAATGTGTTCTCTGCATCAATGAGCTGGTCCATGTAAAACCAGTATTATTGTATCGTGTTGCCACCCAGTCAAGCTGCCAAGTCCCCCTTTAAGTGTTGACTGATTGGGACTGTCACTCTTGTCAGACACTCACAAGGGCTATCGAAATGACTTAGTGATGTACATTATTATTTGCGGAAAATCATACTGGAATAACAAAGTCCATAAAGAGCGAATTTGAAAAATCCATCAATTTTACTATAATATATATAACAGGGTTAATACGAGGGAATGGGTTAATAGTGTAGATGCATGATTAGTTGTTTTACCCCATATATTCATGTAAGAAAAATTATAATGACATGAATACTAATTAACTGAACTGTTATAATAGCATAATTATGAAGACAGGAATTTTTAGCCATATCCATATAATTCTATTTATACAAACAGCAAATCCTGATCAGACCGCCCCTATAGAAGTCATCTGATCTGGGTCTATTCTGTCTGCAATATGGAGTGTGATATCTTATCAATTAAAGGCATCTATAAGGAGTGTGATATCTTATCAATTAAAGGCATCTATATGGAGTGTGATATCTATATGGAGTGTGATACCTTATCAATTAAAGGCATCTATATGGAGTGTGATATCTATATGGAGTGTGATATCTTATCAATCAAAGGCATCTATATGGAGTGTGATATCTATATGGAGTGTGATATCTTATCAATCAAAGGCATCTATATGGAGTGTGATATCTTAAGGCATCTATATGGAGTGTGATATCTATATGGAGTGTGATATCTTATCAATCAAAGGCATCTATATGGAGTGTGATATCTTATCAATTAAAGACACCAATATGGAGTGTGATATCTTAATTAAAGACACTGATATGGAGTGTGATATCTTATTAATTAAAGACATCAATATGGAGTGTGATATCTTATTAATTAAAGACACCGATATGGAGTGTGATATCTTATCAATCAAAGGCATCTATATGGAGTGTGATATCTTATCAATCAAAGGCATCTATATGGAGTGTGATATCTTATCAATCAAAGGCATCTATATGGAGTGTGATATCTTATCAATCAAAGGCATCTATATGGAGTGTGATATCTATATGGAGTGTGATACCTTATCAATTAAAGGCATCTATATGCAGTGTGATATCTATATGGAGTGTGATACCTTATTAATTAAAGACATCAATATGGAGTGTGATATCTTATTAATTAAAGACATCAATATGGAGTGTGATATCTTATTAATTAAAGACACCGATATGGAGTGTGATATCTTATTAATTAAAGACATCAATATGGAGTGTGATATCTTATTAATTAAAGACATCAATATGGAGTGTGATATCTTATTAATTAAAGACACAGATATGGAGTGTGATATCTTATTAATTAAAGACACTGATATGGAGTGTGATATCTTATCAATTTGTTAATTCTTTGCTGCTTAGGAATCAATTTGTGAAAATATGTGTGCAAAGATCAACTATAGAAGTTTACCTGGAATATGAGGACTGAATTTGTTCAACACAAATATCACAAAATGGGTAGTGTATTTTACAACCCTATAAAGTCTATGGTTCAACGACCTACAACTAAAGTCATAAAGACAGACACCACAACCTCCAGTTGTTATTTCACTGCCCAGACTAATTCACCTCATATCTTAGAAACAATGTTTATCTTCAAAACATAAAAATCAAAAGTATTGGAAAAGTTTGGATTGCCAAAAAAAAGTATCTGAGTTTCCGACCTGCCAGTTTCTCCATAGTTTTTTTCTCTATAGTGTAGCTCGGTGGATCTATACAGATACCCATCATCAGACAATACCAGCGCACCACTATACATCATCTTGTAACAGCATAACTATCCAGCTTGATGCAACACTCACCTAAAATTACTTTTATTTCAGATAAGATGCGGCCTAATAACACTTTATAGTCTGACTGGGCCTTTGGAATCATAACACAAGAAAATGTTGAATGGCCTGATCGTGTACCGCAGCAGCACAGAAATATTTCAAGGGAAGTTTTTTATGACTCAGAAGAAAGTTTCAACTGACATACAAGGCATTACACTTTTCTTTTGAATGCGGGGAAAAACAATTTTTTCCATTTGAATACAGGAAACAAGTTTTTTTCCCTTTGAATGCAGAAAGCATGTGTGACCTTTTGAATGTAGGGAAACAACTGGCATTTGCAAACAGTCTAGACCCAGATCAGAGGTCAGATCAGAGGTCACTTCTGCAGGAGTTCTTTGACTGACATCTGCATTGTTGGTCTTTCAAAATACAGTTGAACTTCGATATCTCGAACTTCAAGGGACTGTAAAAATTAGTTCGAGATAACAGAAGTTCGAGTTATCCGATTTCTAATACGGACATTTTCTCAAGTTCACAGCTAAATGCAGGTCTACAGTATTGCTTAAAGCTCCTGTAGGAGCTTTCAGCATTACTGTAGACCCGCATTTAGCTGTGAAATGTGTTTCTAGATATGCGTAGTGATACATTTTAGAGCAATTCTGTACTGTAAGATACTTTTGAAGGACTGAACCTTTAGTTCGAGTTATCCTGAAGTTCAAGTTATCCGAGTTCGAGATATCGAAGTTCAACTGTACTTAATTTAAAACTCTGACATAAAATCATTTTAACCATCATCAAACAATTAAGTATTGAAATAATTAGGGATTATGATTACATGTATGGCCTGTATCATTGAGCACACTGAAATTTGCAAACACCTAGTCCAAGAGCTGCTGCAGTGCAAAGTAGAATCTCTCATCAATGACCCCTTAACCCTAAAATTACTCCATGAATATTCAGGCAAGAAAAAATGACATCAAGAATATAAATTTGCTGAATATGGTATGGTAGAAACTGCAGAATCAGATCTATAAATCCATATGCAAACAGAGGCAGATCCAAATCAAATGGCACCTGAAGAAGCATATGATCAGGGTCTACACTATTTCCTACTATGCCAGTTGAATGTTATTCAAAAAACAGTGTGTCAAACTGAACTGGAATTGGTTTTGTATATAAAAACTGATCTCTCCCCCAGCGCGTGGACAAACTTTTCCAAAGTCCCATAACTCTGCAGAAAATAATCAACCAGAAAAGAAGCATGGTGCTGATCAATCCTATTAAGTTTCATGAAAATTCAATCGAATCATTTTAATGTTTTGGAGAAACTGCACGGACAAACTTTTCCATGTAAAAAATTCAAACTGAAGTTTCATGAATATCTGACCAAAGATTTTGGAAAAACCATGTGGTCAAAACTTTCCATGTAAAAATTTCAAAGTCCCATATCTCCACAGAAAATCATTAAACAGGAACAGGAATAAGACAGGCACATCTAGGCATGGTGCTGATCAATCATTTTAAGTTTCATGAAAATTCAATCAAATGGTTTGGGGAAACTGCGCGGACAAGATTTTCCATGTAAAAAATTCAAAGTCCCATAACGCTGCAGAAAATCCTAAAACAGGAATAAGATATGCACAACTAAAGCATGATGCTAATCAATCCTTTGAAAATTAAAATGTTTGGAGAAAGCCTGTGGACAAAATATCCATATAAAAATTTCAAAGTCCCATAACTTTGCAGAAAATCGGGGGCAATAACTACAATATTATTGAAGCAAGAGTTATGAAACTCGTGCATAACACTTTCTTCCATCATGCTCTTTCCATACATGAAATGTCATTCCAATAGCATCAGTAGAAAAGGAGTTATTGATCAGACAAAAAATGTAACAAAGGGCAATAACCCCAAAAGTATTGAAGCCAGAGTTATGGCCCTTATACAAGACACTTCCAATCACCATGCTGTTTCCATGTATGAAGTTTCAATCAAACGGCATGAGCCATATAGGAGTTATCGTCCGGACAAGAAAGTGTGAATAATTGACCTTGAATTGTGACCATGACCTTGAATTGTGGCCTTGACCTTTGACCCACTACTTTCTGCAATCGGCTTGTTAAGGGGAACATTTGTGCAACAGCATTTTGGAATCCTTCCAAGGGTTGTATGATGTGGAGCAGACATGAAAATTAAGGCTAATAGAGAACATTTGTGCCACAGCTTTTTGAAATCCTTCCAAGGGTTTGAGAGATATGGAGTAGACATGAAGGATGTGGCTAAAGACATTTGACCTTGAATTGTGACCTTGACCTTTGACCCAGGTGTCTGAATCGAAAGCTCTGCACATCGTCTTGTTGAGTAACATTTGTGCCAAAGCATTCTGAAAGCCTTCCATATTTGTGAGAGATAAGGAGTGTGACAGACAGACAGACAGACAGATGGATGGACAACTCGACCAAAAACAATATGTCTCCCTATTATAAATGGGGGAGACATAATTACAGTAGAAACAGAAGTCTTAAAAAGCAGGTGGTTGCTTAATGCTTAGGAGCTTTCTGTATTACTTTTGACCTGCATTAAGCTACAACCTTCCTTACAGAGCCATAAGACCTCTTTTTGATGCCACTTAAGACAGGTTCTACTGTATTCAACTTTACAAACTGACAGAGAACGGAAACTGGATATCCAAATTCTTTGGGTATACAGGAATTTAATTTTTCACCAAATGAGCTATAAAAGGTGAAAGATCAAATCTCAGATGATCATAACATTTCCATTATTATTAATGGAACAAGTTGCAAAACCTTCTTTTGCATAGTATTATGATACATGTATATGTGTCAAAAGCAATTGCACCAGTTTTTTATAGTCTTTACTCCATAGATAAGCCAGTATAAGGCCTTTGCAAAACAGATAATACAGATAAGAGTAGACCCAGATCAGACTGCTTCTATATGAGCCATCTGATCAGTGATCAGGGTCTGCTCTGTTTGCTTATGATATAATACAGATATGATTTTACAGTTTCTTCCTTAGCAAAAATGTTCTGTGTCCATGTGCTATTTTAACAATTAATCCAATTATATTTATAATGTCATTATTTCTTAATTGAATATTCATGGAGTAAAGGGTTAAATGAATTGTCAGGCACCATGAGTCATACACTGTATTCATTTTTAGCACCCTTAGAGAGTGTCTGTAAAAACTTGCCGTTTCTTTTTTTTTTATTATCAATTCATCTTTACATATCTTTTCCAGTATTACATGATCGTAGTCAAATGGTCTGGATCCTTATAAGACATCAAGTTACTTGGCTTCTGATCTTGATCCCATTTGTTTGTAACGGTCATCATAAACTGACAGCTAGCACGAAAGGACTTAACTTGCATGACATCTCCTGTAACAGATGTCTCCGTCCATTGTACAAGGAAAGCCAATGATGTACGTAATCTTTATAAATAGCAGAGCCACGCCATCACAGGACTGCAAGGAGACTGCCATACATGGCGTCTATTTCTGGCAACTGGTGTTTATTGGTATCTACTATCAATATTCTGTGTCACACAGTCAGCCAGCAGGCTACCACCAGCGACTCTGAATGCAGAATTCCTTTCATGTAAGAAATAATGACATCATGAATAAATCGAATACCTATCAGCTAAATTTTTTATAATAGCATATTATTATACACACATGAATTTTGGTATTGGTAGAAAGTATTAAAAAACAAGAGGGCCATTGGCCCTATATCGCTCACCTGAGTTACAGTAATACATGTATATTGACATGTTAATTTTTCAGTGGACAACATTTCTAGCAGATGAAATAAGCTTAGTGCACTGCTTTCACCCTTTAACTGCTGAATAAACTTGAACTGAATTCAGAACTAATACCAAGTGACTGGTTGACCAAGATCTAAACTGTTTACAACTTGTGCCATTTTTGCCTTAGCTCAAAATGCCTAAAACTGGTCTTTGAGAAATTCAAATGACTTCAATAAAGCTATGCAATTATACCTTGACCCAGGTATATAGGCAAATAGAGTGCTAGGCAGTACATAATGCCAGTTTTTGTGTGAAATGACCAATAAGAATATCTTTAAAAATCGTTTAACCCTTTCCCTCATATAAAGCTGTTTTTATGCATTAGCAAACAGAGTAGACTCAGATCAGACGACTCCTACGGAAGCTGTCTGATCTGGGTATTCTCTGTTTCTTTTGACACAATATAGATCGGATTCTACAGTTTTTGTCAAAGCAAAAACTTCTCTTCAGAGAAATAATGTGGTTTACACATTAAAAATAAGAGTAGACTAGATCAGACAGCTGCTATAGAAGCTGTCTGATCAGGGTCTGCTCTTTTTACATTTGACAAGATATAGATTTGATTTTACAGTTTTTTTTTCAAAGCTAAAACTTCTATTTATGGCAATAACAATTTTTTTAAGCATTAGCAAACAAGAGTAGTCCCAGATCAATTTTTGTCAAAGCAAACAGGTTAAGGGTTAATAGGTGTTTAGAAATAATTCTAGCTCTAGGTGTGAATATCTGATGATAATTCAATTAAACGGGTCATTAGTATTTTTTACAATTGAAATTGAGAAGAGTTACGTCTACTGTTATAATGAAGTTATATTTACTCAGTTATTTCATTAATATCATACAAGATTCAGACATTTTAGAACTTTTTAATGTGTTGTCATCAAATTTTATAAAAAAAAAGTTATATTTAAGATGCTTTTTGGGGCAGCAGACTTAATCCACAGTAGTAAGTTTAACACCTATCATTGTTAAGGGGGGGGGGGGGGGGGGGATTATCATGTTTTCTTAAGAATTACCATGACTTATATCAGTTGGGCCATTGCATAATCATGTTTTCACAGTTTTCTTAAACATTACCATGACTTACATCAGTTGGGTTTGGACCCAGATCAAAAGTCTAGATGGTGATCATTTTCCTTGATTGCCTGAATTGTTACTTTCCTATATCTCTCACATCTAATTTGAGAGACATTGGAAGACACTATGTAACATCACTCACACTACACACTGGGGTTAATGGGTCAAAATGCCTTTAATGTTTCGTCTGCAACAAAAAGTTATTGTCATCTGCTTCAATTCTTAAAATAAACTTACTTTCATTTTTTTGCAAAAATATGGTTAAGATGACAAACAGTTTGGATCCTGATGAGACGCCGCAGTATGCGGCCTCTCATCTGGATCCAAACTGTTTGCATAGGTAATCACAGTTTCACCACTAGCATGCAAAGAGTTAAGAGTCATGCATTGACCTGGAGAGATTTTACTGCCCAGCAGCTGTAACCTTTGAACTGCTGCTGGTCTGCAGATCTGGAGTTGTTTATTTAACCCTTAATTTCTCTCATATAAACTTGTTTTCATGCATCTGCAAACAGAGTAGACCCAGATAAGGTGGCTCCTATAGGATCAAGGTCATGGAATTTGATAGATGTTTCTATGCCTTCTAAAACAGCTACACTGATTCACCTTCAACATTTTATTATAAATAGTTATAAATAGAATGATACTAGCACTCCAATGCAGTTATGTCCCTTTGTCCCTTATGGCTATGCTGATGGGACAAGGGAAATAACTGTGAGGAAATTACCTTTTAAGTGTTACAGATTCTGATGTTAAGTAGCATAAAACCCCAGGGTGAGACCATTTATGGCCCAGGGGTCATTATTTGAACACACCTGGTAGTGGTATATTAGGTGTTGCTTCATACCAAATATCTTAGCTCTAGATTATGTGGTTTCAGACAAAAAGATTTTTAAAGGTTTCCCTATATAAGTCTATGTAAAAACTACAAGCCCCAGGGCAGGGCCATTTTTGGCCCGGGGGTCATCATTTTAACAAACTTGGTAAAGGACCATTAGATGATGCTATATACCAAATATCAAAGCACTAGAAATTGTGGTTTCAGAGAAGAAGATTTTTAAAGATTTAAAAAAAAAACCTGTAAAAGTAGTGGGGCGGGGCCATTTTTTGCCCGGGGGTCATGATTTTAACAAAACTGATAGAGGGCATCCTAAGGTACATTTCTGTGAAATTTGGTTGAAATCCTCCCAGTGGTTTAGGAGAAGAAGTCATTTGAAATAAAAGTGAACGGACAGACGGACGGACAGACGGACAGACGGACGACGGACGACAGGCGGTCACAATAGCTCACCTTGAGCCTTTGGCTCAGGTGAGCTAAAAATGTAGCGTCAGATCTATTTATAATTCCATAAGCAGATCTATTATTATTCTATAAGCAAAAAGAGCAGATCCTGATGAGATGGCTCTTACAGGAACCATCTTAAATCTGGGTCTAATCTAGACTGTTTGCAAAGGCAAATTCCTCTAGAAACTTGAGTTCATTCACACTAAGGACCATTCCATTATGAAAATTCAGCATTCAAAGGAATGCGAAGAAAGATGTGAAGAAAAACTAAATTTGTTTTATGATCTGAATCAAAGCTGTGTGACAATGATAGTCCAAATTACCCTTTCAGCAAATTTCTGCCTAAACTACGTAAAATTGTTCCATTTCTGTTCTCAACTAAGGCCCGAGTGTCAAACAGTTCAGATCTTGATGAGATGCAAAATTACTCCACATCACATCTGACTGAATCCTGTCTGTTTGCTTAACCCTTTCCGCCATGAATATTAATTTGTGTAAGAAATAATGATGTCATGAATATTGTTAAGATTAATTTGTTACACTTGCACACAGACACACGAACTTTTAGCCATGGCAGAAACTGTCATACATCAGCTGCAAACAGAGCAGACCATGATGAAACAGCTCCTATAGGGGCCGTCTGATCTGGGTCTTCCGTAGAAAGCGGTAGAAAGAAGTCTTTATAGAGTAAAGGATTAACCCTTTCCATTGCTGAATATTCAAATGGACTACTCCAAAACTCACACAGGTCTAGCTTACGGTGAATAGAGGACAGTGTAACTGTTTGCAAAGGACATTCATGACTCGTCCCCTATACTGAAAGAGTTACAGGTTCTTTACAATTTCTCACATTATGGACACAGAGTAATGTAGTAACACATACAAGGGTTAGACTATTCAGTCTCACACAATTCCCTGGTCTTCCATTACTTGTTCCGTCAAAAGCCATGCTTGTGTAATAGGTAGTAACCCTTTACTGGCTAAATATTATTCTTGAAATCTTACTTCACTCAATCAGGCCCAGTCATTTGCAGTTGTTGAAGGAGTTTCCAGTAGAAAATGGTATATATTGGAGATAAATCTTGAAAAAACACACTACATGATGCCTTATTTGAATACGATGCCTTATAAAGGCTTTAAATATTCGCCACAAATCATGCAACGAGTTGATGTCTAGTGTTACATGCAATCCTGAATTTCCCAAGATATTCATAATTCAGGCTTTATATTATTTTTCCTCTCCGCAATATCTACAATTTCCCTATGGAGTGATACTATGCACTTATGTATCACCAGAATTGTGCTAAAACCTGATGCAAACCTTGCAGTTTCCCCATATACAGTTGAACTTCATTATCTCCAACTTAAATTTGGGGGACCATTCAAATTACTTTGAGATAACAAAAGTTAAAGCCATCCAATTTCTAATCTGGACTACTTCTCAAGTTCACAACTTAATGCAGGTCTAAAGTAATGGTGAAAGCTCCTATAATGGTGAAAGCTGTCACATGTGTTTCTAGATATGCATAGTGATACATTTTAGAATAATTCTATAATGTAAATTTTGGAAGATCCAAACTTTTACTTCGTCTTAGAATTATTACTTTTTATCACTAAAGGTGACTGCACTTGCGGTCAATGTGATCTATCTGTGTGCGAAGTTTCAAGTCAACTAAGCTTTTGTACTTAGGAAGTTATGATCCGGACAAGCTGGACGGACAAACAGACAAACGGACGGACATGATGCCTCCAGTATAACCCCCTCCCCAAAGGAGTATAAAAAGCTCCTACAGGAGCCATCTGATCAGGGTCTGCTCTGTCTGATTTCCTTTTTGCTTTCAAAAACATGACCACAGTACAAAGTTTGATGACCAAGCGCCAGTGCTGGTCACAAGAGTTTTGGACTTGAATTACCAATGGACAGGAGAAAATCTATATGCCCCACTACTCACACACACAAATGGGGGCAAAAATCACTATTTTTCACATTAACACTAACAAAAAGAAACATTAGACTCTGTCAATGAACCAATCTGATATCTTGATCAGAATCTAAACTGAAGGAAATGTCACTGAAGTAGTGTTACATAAATAAGCAAAATGTTGTACAATGCATGTACCGCTATCCGTTATTGTTCCGATTAATCAATATTACAAATTGCATTGTCCCATATAAGAGCCTTCCATTGTTTATGCTTTAGACACACTGAGCAATTGTTGTCTGCTAATTTTCTGTCTGTTTCAAGGCTCAAAGTAGATTTTCATTGAATTTCTGTCAAATTTAGTTTAAGAGTCGTATAGTATGGATCCTGATTTAGAAGCCAAATTACTAATTTAGTAGACATCTGACTGCATTAAACCCTTTCCCTCATATAAACGTGTTTTCACACATTTGCAAACAGAGTAGACCCAGATCAGACGGCTCCTAGAGGAGCCGTCTGATCAGGGTCTGCTCTGTTTGCTAATAGAATTTGATAGGCCTGTTTCTTTGCTTTCTAACATGTCTACAATGTTCCACCTTCCATATTTCTTTATACAATGTTCCACCTTCCATATTTCTTTATAACTATTTTGTAAATGAATACTCAGTAGGTGTTGAAATTTGTAATAAACATAGAACAGGGAAAGGGTTAACTAAAAAACAAAAAGCCCATCAAATAATTACATAAAAATACATACAGAAAAATTAATGAGATGCCCAGAAACTCAGTATCTGGTTAGGATCCAAACTACTTGCAATGGTCATTCCAAAAGAGCAAAGCAGGATCAAAGAATTAATGCCATTAAAAACTTATATCATCTTAAACTCTTGATCCGATGTAACTACAATCACTTCCATTTTGTTCAAGGTCAAACAGTTTGGATCCTGATGAGATGCTGAGTTACTTGGTGTCTCATGTGAATCCTTGTTGTTTGCAAATGCCCTTAGGTTGCTCGTAACCCTTTACTCTATAAATAGGCTTTTCTACGCATTTGCAAACAGAGTAGACCCACATCAGATGGCTCCTATAGGAGCCGTCTGATCAGGGTCTGCTCTGTTTGCTCATGAAATTATATAGATCTGATTCTACACTTTCTGCTATGACCACAAATACCTGTGTCCATGTGCTATTATAACAAATTAATGTCATTGACATTCATGGAAGAAAGGGTTGTTAACATTACGGAGTTAACCCTTTACTCCATAGACAGTCCCTTTGTAACGTCTTTGCAGAGTAGACCCAGATCTGGCAGCTCCTGTAGGATCTATCTGATTAGAGCCTGGTTAAATTAGCTTGTGAAATAATATAGATCAGATTCTACAGTTTCTGCCATTGCTAAAATTGTGTTTATATGCCATTATAAAAATTCATCTAATTAGTATTCATATCATTATTTCTTGCATGAATATTCATGAGATAAAGTGTTAAGATCAGTCTGTATCACCAAGCAAGTGCTCTAGATCTCCTTATAAATGTCATGGCCTTTACTTTGAAAGATAAGAAAATACCTTTTATTGATTGGAAAATTGAACTTTAAAATAATGAACCTGGGTGACATTTTTAACGATGTGGGGGGCATTATTTTCCACAATTTCTGGCAAAGCATAATCTGCCTCCATGTGGAAATAATGTCTGTCACGCGGCAAGATGTAATGTGCCTTGCATGAATAGCTATTTATTTGATGTACGACACAATTATCGTCTACCAAGACTAAGCATTATATCATTTGAATGATCAAAAATGCTGCTAAGGCAAACAAGATGACAATGCCAGTCTGTTGGAGAAATATGAAAACTACCCTAAGAATCTGAACAGACATAAACGATTCTAAGGAGTGGTCACAACATAGGGTTTGGTGGATAAATAAATAAGTTATCCTTGTACATGTACATGTATATGTTTTATTTTACGCATTTTATCTGGACCTCTGTTCTAGCGGACAAAGGTTTAACCCATTACCTGTTCTATGTTTATTCCAAATTTCAATACCTACTGAATATTCATTAATAAAATAGTTATAAAGACATATGCATGGTGAAACATTGTAGACATTTTAGAAAGCAAAGAAACAGATCTATCAAATTTTATTAGCAAACAGAGCAGATCCTGATCATAGAGTTCCTCTAGGAGCCATCAGATCTGGGTCTACTCTGTTTGCAAATGTGTGAAAACGCACTTATAAATGTGAGAGAAAGGGATAATAAAGAAACCAACCTAGAAATAGTAATATGCATGTACAGTAAAACCCCTCTAAAGCGACCACTTAATGAGGAGACATTAATGTTTTTAAAAGCAGGTGGTTGCTTAAATGCAGGACAAAAGTTATGCAGAAAGCTACTGCAGGAGCTTTCTGCATTTCCTTTATCCTGCATTAAGCTACCACATGCCTCCAAGACCCAGAATTATACCTCATTTTGGTGGCTGCATTAGAGGGGTTTTACTGTATTGACCTCATGCATATTTACCGACTGCATCTTTATAATGATAGCTGAAGAAGGGAACATTTGGCCATGGTAGAAACTGTAGAATCAAATCGAGGGCTTGGTGCAAAACTATTCTTTAGTTTTGCACCAAGCCCTCGAAATATATTCCCTCTGTAGCCAACTGAGCAGACTCTGATCAGATGGATCCTACAGGATCCATCTCATCTGAGTTTACTCTGTTTGCAAAGGTGTCAATAAATGGCTCTATGAGAGAAAGGCATAAGTTCAAGGATTCTTCATAAAACAACACAAATTTCCCTACGTAAGCTGTCTGTGTCAAAACCCGATGAAATATAAGAAACTAATTACATATTCATTCTGCAACACTAAACTTAAAGCTTGGGCTATCTATCAAGAGCAAGACAAATTGAGCAGACTCTGATCAGATGGCTCCTACAGGAGTGTCTATGAGGGAAAGGGATAAGTTCAAGGATTCTTCATAAAACAACACAAATTTCCCTAAGTAACCTGTGTGTCAAAACCCGATGAAATATAAGAAACTAATTACATATTCATTCTGCAACACTAAACTTGGGTTATCTATCAAGAGCAAGACAAATTAACATACCCTTATTACCCTAAATATTCGGACAGACAAACATAGGCAAATACAGTAAAACCCTCGATACCGTAAATCTATCAGAGAAAAATTTAGATACTTTAAGGCATGTGGCTGCTTAATGCAGGGAGAAAGTCATGCAGAAAGCTCCTAGAGGAGCTTTCTGCATGACTTTCACCCTGCATTAAGCTGCTACCCGTCTCCAAGACCGATATTTATACTGAATTTAACATCTGGTTTAGAGGAATTCTACTGTAGTGCTGACAGAGTATACATTATTTGTTGCTTAAAATGTCTGTCTAATTTAATCCTTTCCCTGTTCAATTATTCATACTAGAAAATATGATATCATGAATACTAATTAGATTAATTTTTACAGTGCCATAACGAACACAAGACATTTTTGGCTCACACAGAAACTGTAGAATCATGACCTATATTATACCATAAGCAAACACAGCAGACATTGTTCTAGGTCTACTCTGTTTGCAAATGCGTGAAAAAAGAAAGTTGCCATTATAAACTGGTATAGAGGGTAGCTAGATTGAGTGTCCAAATATTTACAGTAATTACGATATCTATTTCATCAAATTTGTCCACCACAAAATTCCCAGCATAAAGGGGTTTTATCTAATTATCTTAAATTACTGTATCATCATGGCTAAAAGCCCCACCATACAACCATCTGTAGAAAAAATCTCTTTACCCTTTACTTCTTTCTTTACTTAACCCTTTATTCCATAAATACGCTTTTGCAAACAGAGTAGACCCAGATCAGATGGCTTCTATAGGAGCCGTCTGATCAGGGTCTGCTCTGTTTGCTGATGATATGATATTGATATGATTCTACAGTTTCCGCCATGGCTAAAATGCCTGTGTCCATGACATGTGCTATAATAACAAATTTATCTCATTAATATTCATGACATCATTATTTCATACATGAATATTTATAGAGGAAAGGGTTTAATGCAAATTAACGTCGGTAACAAATGAACATTTAAACAGTCTTAATAATATTGCACTGACTATTGTTAATTACTCTAAACACTGTTGTTTAACCCTTTCCTTCATACAAATGCTTTTTCACACCTTTTGCAAACACTCACTGAGAAGACCCAGATCAGATGGCAGAAATACTGAGCAGAACCAGATCAAATTGCTCTTGATGAAGCAGCCTGACTAAAGATGTAAATTATTTGCTGCTCCATTGCTTTCGTAACCCTTTACCTCATGAATATTCATATAAGAAATAATGACATCATGAACATTGAGTAGATTATATTTCATAAAGGCGTGTATGAAGACAGGAAGTTTTGACCATTGCAGAGACAGTATTATCAGATCTTTATTATTTCATAAGCAAATAGTGCAGACCCTATAATTGTTTATATCGAAAAAATGAGAAAATGAAAAACCAACAGGGATAAATTCACCAGAATCTGTCACAATTTGCAGTTAACTCTTTGAATGCTAGAAACATTTAGTGTACTGGCATTTGCAAACAATTTGTAGAACAAGATCATCAGACACTGTCTGTCATTCAAAATCCTCTAGCAAATTATATAAAGCCTTTCATATTAACTGGACTCTATAGTTAACCTACTCCTCCATAGGCTATATTTAGATCCAACCTCTTTGAATAAATCTACCGAAAAGGAGCATTTACTAGAGAAAAGGAAAAGTTTAGAATTGTGTAGTTTTGAAACCATTGTGATAAATAGAGCATTTGCTCCTCTAGGAGCAAATGCTCTATTTATCACAATGGTTTCATAAAAGGACTTTTACAGAGGCGTAGCAAGGCGTATTTATGGAGGAAAGGGTTAACCACTCTGAATATTCAGCATTAACCATTTACTCCATGAATATTCATGAAAAAAATAATGACATCATGAATGTTAAATAGATTCATTTTAATAATATAAACACTGGAAATTTTGACTCTGGCAGAAACTATAGAATCATATCTATATTATTTCATTTGCTCAAACAGAGCAGACCCTGATCAGATGGCTCCTATAGGAGCTGTCTGATCTGCATCTACTATGTTTGCAAAAGACATAGGAAGGCGTATTTATGGAGTAAATGGTTAATAGGGTTAATCAAAGAAAAGTTTTCGACATAAAATCTGGCCACAATGAGAGAACACTCTTAACCCATTACATCATAGGCTATTTTTAGATACAACCTCTTTGAATAAATCTACCAAAAAGGAGCATTAACTAGAGAAAAGGATTTTTTTTTAGAGTTTTGTAGTTTGAAACCATTGTGATAAATAGAGCATTTGCTCCTGTAGGAGCAAATGCTCTATTTATCACAATGGTTTCACAAAGTGACTTTTACAGATTCGTCAAAAGTCGTCAATATGAGGGAATGGGTTAAAGAGTTGTATGATCTATGTCTATCATGTAAGCAAATCAACACCTACATGTCAACCATTAATAACATCTGTCAGTAAATCATTTTTAACAAAAATTGGAAAGCTTCAGTTTTCAAAATACATTATTTTCTTTTTATCACAATGGTTTCACAAAGTGACTTTTACAGATTCGTCAAAAGTCGTCAATATGAGGGAATGGGTTAAAGAGTTGTATGATCTATGTCTATCATGTAAGCAAATCAACACCTACATGTCAACCATTAATAACATCTGTCAGTAAATCATTTTTAACAAAAATTGGAAAGCTTCAGTTTTCAAAATACATTATTTTCTTTTCAGTAACTACCAGTAGATACTGCTTGGATCCTGATGTAACACTTAAAGTTGCTAGGTATCTCATAAGTAGTTTTATCACAAAATTGAAAATGGCATGCTAAAAGTCAATAATGGAATAAATCACCCTACATTTAGTATTCAGATGTCCAATAATGGATTTATTGCATGGCCGAGGCAATTAAGTATTCAGAGGCCATGATTGGAGGATTCATTACCGTCATGATAACGAAGTTTGAGTGACACAAAGTCACCTAATTAGTGACTAAGACCTTGACCCTAGTACTCAGGACATTTCAAGATCACTAAATATCCAATGTAATTCCTCAGAGAAATTGACCACAGGTCCAGCATCCATGTATTTACTGCAGCTCTAAATGTGATTGCTTTTTGGAGCCCAGAATACATCTATCATACACATAATCATAATTGAAGATCTTGTTGTAATTTGCAGTAAGAATATAACTGATATATTACAAAGTGGTCCAATTTAAGCTTGGTTATAAACAAGTGAATGAACTTTGGCCCATCTCAACAAAGAAAAGGCATATTTCTTGGAAAAGGGTTGAGTTTAATTGAGTGCACATCAATAAGTTCTTGGTCATGTGGCTGGGGTACCAGAAGTCAGTGATTAGCATGCTGGCAGGGTAAGCTAGTGAGCAGGGTGATTCAGAGGCACTGGGTTTGATTCCCGATCTGGCAGTAAGTTTTTTCACCAGCCCTGTTACATATTTGCACCAAAGTAAAATTCTATCAATGTGCATGACTGATTTCACGCAAGTTCCACAAGACAAAAGGGGGAGTAGTGTAATGGAGTTGAGGTAAGTAAGGTTGTCTGATCTGGGTCTACTCTGGTTAAAAAACATATCAATGTAGTAAAGGGTTAATAACTCCAAGACCCTGTGGCTTGGTAGCTCAGTGGTCAAAGTACTGGCATGGAAAGCAAGAAGCCCTGGTTTTTGAGTCCTTATCTTTTAACCAGCCCTGTTGCAATAAAATAGTGGACATTCGGAGCACAGTTTAACCCTTTCCTCCATAAATACGCCTTTCTCTGTAATTTTAGTCACTTCTTGAAACCATTGTGATAAATAGAGCATTTACACTTCTGAACCTGATATGATGCCTAATTACTTGACATCTGATCTGGTTCCATGCTATTTGCAAATTTCAGATATATTGTGATTAGCAAGATATTACGGTTAAGCCCTTCTCTTAATGAATTTTTAAAATACATTTCTCCTTCTTTACCCATGTCCTGTTGTATAATTACTCATATCTTCACTGTCTACAAATATTTATCTGTGCAATCACTGCTGTGGAGTGCACTGATTGAACAAACTCGTAAATAGTGCAGACCCTGATGAGACAGCTCCTGCTCCTTGAACAGCAAGAGAAGGGTTAAGAGTTCAATAATCATGGATCATTGTGACATCAAAAACACTCCTCCTAGGGTATATTGACCTTGTAATTTACAAGCTGCCGACAAAAAACATCTTTCAACTCCCAAGGCATAAGACTAGTGGCTGGAGTAGAAAAACTGCCAGATATTTGCTAATGTTTCCTTTTTGCCACAAAATAAATGGCACAAACAATGGTGAATATTGATTGAATGATACCGTATTTGGTGAATATTGATTGAATGATACCATATTAAGGGTTTATACACTAGATCCATAGGTACACCTTTTAATACACCTTTTAACGCCTTCGCAAACTGAGTAGACCCACACCAGATGACTCCTGTAGGAGCTGTCTTTCAGGGTCTGCTCTGTTTGCTTATGGAATAATATAGATATGGCTTTCATCCGGGGCCAAAACTTCTTGTGTTCATTATGCCATTATAAAATAATTTTCAATATTTTTTATAATGTCATTTTTTCTTACATGAATATTCATGGAGTAAAGGTTTAAAGATAACTAGGTTTCAATTTCCCTCCATCATCTCCGAGGAACATTCAAAACAAGCTGGATTATTGTTATCGGTACAAAGCCAGCTCTCATTTGTTATCTAATATGTCAGAGAATTGAGCATCTCTATGGAAACACCAAAAATACACCAAGAAATCTGAAGCCTCCCCCAAGAAGGGATGAGAAAATTATGCTTATAAAGTTACTGCTTTTAAATTTCAAATCAACTTAGACTACTGGCTCTGCATCTGAATACATTTCACACATAAGTTTACAGAGCTACAGATAACGGTGCATACTCAAATACTAAAATCGTCATTTCTCAACAAAATCCTATGCTGGGACAGCTCTTTAGAATCGTCTCGAAGAGACGATTCTAAAGAGTGGTCACAACATAGGATTTGGTGGAGAAATAAAGAAGTTATACTTGAAAATATCTTATCTGGAGCTCTGAGTCATTGCCTAATCTGGGAAATAAACAAGAACGACATAAGGGCACGTGTGGGATATTGTACGGTCTTATATCGCGACGGACATGACCGTACAATATCACACTTGTCGCCAATTAACCTTACTAATAGGTACATCCTTACAACTCTACACCATTTAGGTAATATTCTCTAGAAAGAAGATAAAATGGGGGAAGTTTTAATTGCTGCTGACACATACTGATAAGAGACTCGCCTGCAACAAAACATATGCCCATTTTAAGAAAAATATCTCTCTCTCTCTCTCTCTCTTGACAGTAAACTGTTTTGAACCAGATCACTGATACTGTTCTCGATGTGTGTTAATCAAGATAGTCCATACCAAAACTTTTATACCAATTTCATTTTTATACATGTATGTATCATCATATTGTGAATTTGTCACATTTTATACTCTCATTTTTAGCAGACATCATGCAGCTCTCACCACAATTCTGTTTTCGCTCGTAATTGCCTTGAAACAATTAATTACCATGACCAGGTGTCGTCTACATAATCTGACTCTTATTTGTTTTATCATTGTTTCCTATTAGAGGGGCAGGCATAACTGACATATCTGGCACTAGATTTTGTTGCACAGGAATTTAGACCTAAAAGTTATATCAGTTGCTGTATATTGGCGACAATTAGAAATACAGTAAGACCTGTATTAGAGATCACTTACTGATTAACCCCCCCCCCCCCCCCCGATGAATATTCATGTCAGAAATAATGGCATCATGAATTTTATTAGCTGAATTATATATGGGGCATCTGTACACAAGCAGTCTTGGTGTTGGTTACGAAACTGTAGAATCAGATCTATTAAAATTTCATAAGCAAACCGTGCAGACCCTGATCAGACAGCTCCTGCAGGAGCCGTCTGATCTGGATCTTCTCTGTTTGCAAAGGCATAAAGAATCTTTTGTATGAGGTAAAAGGTTAAAAAGAGTCCCATGTGTCGGAGTATTATACGCCCGAAGTATGTGCCGTCGTAACATGCAAAATATTAATTTGAGTTGAAGGTCACCGTGACCTTGACCTTTGACCAACTGACCTCAAAATCAAAAGGGTCATGTACTGGCCATGACCAACTTTCCTACCAAGTATGAAGACAGCACACCTAATACATATCAAATTATTCAGCGGACAAGATTTTTTAGTTGAAGGTCATTGTGACCTTGACCTTTGACAGATTGACCTCAAAATCAATAGGGGTCATCCACTAGCCATGACCAACCTTCCTAATGAGTATGAAAACAGCACAACTAATACTTATCAAGTTATTGAGCAGACAAGATTTTTGAGTTGAAGGTCACGGTGACCTTGACCTTTGACCGTATGACCTCAAAATCAATAGGGGTCATCTACTAGACATGACATTACCTTCCTACTCACACCCAATACTTATCAAGTTATTGTGCGGACAAGATTTTTGAGTTGAAGGTCACTGTGACCTTGACCTTTGACCGATTGACCTCTAAATCAATAGGGGTCATCTACTAGCCATGACCAACCATCCTACTAGGTATGAAGACATCACACACGGTGTGATGACCCAGTTGTCAAGTTATTGAGCGGACAAAGAAGTAGCTAACAGACGGACGCCCACTGTGAGACAGACATTCTTACAGATTGAAAGGTATGCTGCTATTCTTTTGTTCGAAATAGCCGCATAAACTGAAAATTAGCCACATAAAACCAATGAATGTTCTCATAGTCACATAAACATGAATTGTTAGCGCGGACGGACAGATGGACGGACAAGCGCCATACCATAATACGACCGATTCGAGTTACCGTCGGGCGTATAATAAAGGAGTCTTAATAAGTAAGTGGTTGCTTAATGCAGGACAAACATGATGCAGGAACCCCCCTTAAGCTCCTTTAACCATCTGCCTCAAGAATATTTATGTAAGAAATACTGACAAATTATGAAAATTTATTAGCATTCTTTGGTCATGCCAGAAACTACAGGTTCAGACCTATATAATTCCATTGATAAGTATAAACAGAGTAGACCCTGATCAGATGGTTCTAACAGGAAACCTCTGATCTGGAGCTACTCTGTTTAGCAAAGGCTTTGAAAAAGAGTCTAAAGACTTCTTTTGAACCATTTCCTTGTTCAGTATTCATGTAAGAAATAATGACAAAATGAATATTTATTAGCTGAACATTTATCCTGTAAACTTGTCAATGAGATTCTTTGCTTTGACAAAAATTGCAGAAACAGATTTATATCATGTCAAAAGCAAACAGGGCAGACCCTGATCAGACGGCTCCTGTAGGAGCCGTCTATCATCTGGGTCTGCTCTGTTTGCAAATGCTTGAAAAGGTATTTCTATGAAGGAAAGGTTAACAGTATGTACATGTTATCTGATAGAGACGTCTTTTGATGCATTTGTAAACAGAGTATTATGGAACGAAAGGTTCACCATTCATGTAAGAAATAATGATGTCGTGAATATTTATAAGCTGCATTTTTATAATGGCATATGTATACATGGTTTTTTTGTATTACTAGAAATTGTAGAGTCAGATCCATTATGATTTCATAGCAAACAGAGCAGACCCAGATCAGATGGCTCCTATAGATCTGATGTGGGTCTACTCTGTTTGCAAAGGCGTGAAAATGCGTTTATATGAAGGAAAGGTCTAACCCTTCTCTTGCTGAATTTTAAAATACAGTTCTCCATCTTTACCCATGCGCTGTTGTATAATTACATACAAGTATTTCGCTGTGCAATCACTGCTGTGGAGTGCACTGGTTGCACAATCAACTTGTAAATAGTGCAGACCCTGATGAGACAGCTCCTGCAGGAGCTGTCTCATCTTGGTCTTCACTATTTACAGGTTGGTATACTGACGCGAATAGCAAGATTAGTTAAGATATAAAGTTAACCCTTTGACTCATATAAATGTTCCTTCACGTTTTTGCAAACAGGAAAGACCCAGATCAGTCGGCTCCTATAGGAGCTGTCTGATCAAGGTCTGCTCTGTTTTCTTATGGAATTACATAGATGTAATTATACAGTTTCTACCAAGAGAAAAAATATCCTGTGGTCATGACCCATTACCAAAATTCAGCTTATAAATATTCATGTCAGATGTCATTACTTCTTACATGAATATTGAAAAGGGGGAGGCTTAATCCACATTAATTTCCAGCTAACTATAAAGTACAGATGCTTCATTTACAAATCAAGGTAACAACACATTTGAAGCAGATTACATTTTTTAAGCCTTTGAATATGGGATGTGAGTGCATTGACATTTGCAGTCAGTGTAGAGCCAGATCATACGACAGAGGGCTCATATAGAGAAGCCTTTGGATCAGGGTATCCTCTAACACATTACACCTTTTCAATCTGAATGGACTAAGTCGTTATACACTTAAATGGACGATTCTACATTGTAAAGTATTAACCTAGTCGGTGTGAAGCTATAGACTACGTCCAAGTACATCAACTTCTATTGTTTCCCTTGGGAGTCTTCTGAAAAGGTTATGAAATATCTCATATTGATTCTGCAGAGAAACGATGAAACCCTATTAGATCAGCACAATCTACAGTAGAACCTATTTAAAGCTGCCACTAATTGAATAAATGTGAGGTGGGGCATGCAATTAAAAGCAGGTGGTAGCTTAAAGTAGAATGAAATTATGCAGAAAGCTCCTGCTTTCTGCATAAATCTAATTCTGCATTAAGCTACCACCTGTCTTTGAGATCAACAGGTAAATTTCTCTTGAGCAGCTGCTTTGCTAAAGTTTTACTGTATTTCCCACACAAAGCCAATCAGAACAACTGAAGAAACTGGTGTTCTTAATTCCCAAGGAAATCAGACCTACTTTCATTGTGCCAGGGACCCGGATAAGACATTAATGCATTTTCAAGAAATTAAAAGCTCCTTTATTTTCCTTCAAACCATACCTTGTGACAACCCTTTAGGATCGTCTCTTCGAGATCCAAATGAAAATGAGATTAAGAAAACATTGCCAACTAGAATAATGAATCTTGCCTAAGTGACCTAGTTTCATTTCATAACCACATATTTGATGTTTCATACCAATCCATTAGTGACCCACATTCATACCAATCCAATTTAAAGTTATAGTCTCTACAATATACATTTTTTTAATAAAATTACAACACATAGTGTTGGTTATGCTCAATTATTCTGATAAAGATTGTCAATTTGAACTTATGTTGAACAAGATGTGTTTGTGAAACACTATGCCCCCAATATGATCTTTGACCTTGATGCATGACCTTGATCTTAATACGTCACCCCTAAAAATGTTTGCCTCCATAAGTTGCAGATGCATGGCAAGCTTGAAATATGTATGTCCATGGCGACAAAATTATCACCAAAGTTTTCGTCGTCTTCCAATAGATGGTCAGGAGTCAGACAAAATTATCGCCAAAGTTAAAGTTGGTGACAAACAGACAAACCAATCAACCAACTGACAGAGCAAAAACAAATAAGACCATTTACCTTGATGTATGACCTTGACCTTAATAAGTCACCCCTAAAAATGTTCGCCTCCATAAGTTGCACATGCATGCAAAGTTTGAAGTAAGTATGTGCAATGGCAACAAAATTATTGACAAAGATAAATTTGTGACAGACAGACAATGAGCCAACCAACAGACAGAGCAAAAACAATATGCTCCCTGGTCATAGATCTGAGGGGGGCATAAAAATGCCCCTGTGATAGAAAATAAACCATTTTTGTCAATACTTATAACAAAATATTATTGACCTACATTGAACATTCACAAAACTAAAACGCAGCCGGAATAAATACTAATATATCTATAGGCGAATAACAACAAAGTCTTCAATATCAAATATGTGGAAGTTTGTCTTCTTCAGCATTTCATCGATCAGTTTCTTCGATATACTTCTTTTCAGCATGTAAACAAATGATTTATGTAATTTTTAGGCATTTTTAAATTGCATATAAAGTAGAGACTAGAACTTTAAGGGATAATAAAGTTATTAAGGAATTTCGCTTTAGGTCTTAGACAACGTACTAATTTAAAAGAGTAGACTCAGATCAGACGGCTCCTATAGGAGCTGTCTGATCAGGGTCAGCTTTGTTTGCTTAATAAGTTAAATATATGATATGACTTTATAGTTTCAGCCATAGCTAAGCATTCTTGTGTCCTTGTGCTATTATAACTGTTAATCTAATTAATATTTATGATGTCATTATTTCTAACATGAATATTCATGGAGTAACGGGTTAATTAATATTCAGAAAGGGAGGAGCCATTTTTAACTATTCAGCAGGTTAAGGGATAAGCTATCAATTTGAAAGATATATATCAGTCATAAAAAATATAGACATACCATACAGATATGGTTTGTTCGATCGTAGCTAAAAGCATTTTGACAAATAGGCATCTACAGCTGAAAACCATGACTCTTGATCCTAAGCTATACTCCGATCAATAGTCTGAGAAGCAGGAAGGTTTATCATTACCTTCTAAGGTAATTGACTGGCAAATATGGACTACATACTTAAGACAACACTATTTGAAATGCAAATGTAATTTAAACTGATGCCAAGCATACCCATGGGTGTGTTAATTTGGTATGAATTTACATGGAATAACTATCTCATCCATTAACGCTTACAATGCTGAATTTTCAAATGGACTATTCCAAAATTCAAACAGTTCAAGCTTATGGTGAATATTTTGGGATTTTTCTAAAGAAGAGTGTAACATAACAAACAGTGCCGACCCTGATGAGAGGCCTCCTCTAGGAGCCCTCTCATCTGGGCCTACACTGTTTGCAAAGGCCATAAGTGACTTGTTTCCCACACTGTAAGGGTTAAGTTATAGAATTTCACCCTACATACTGACAATTTTTCCTGCCGACTCAGCAATTTTCTCTGACAACAACGTTTCTAGACAACTAGGAGAATTACTTCAAGACTACCGTATTTAAAATTCAAATTGTCTTAAGGTTGTATTGATCCTAATTAAGATGTCTGGTTATGAGAATGAATTTTTCAATTGAAGGCAGTTTGGACATATTTATTTCTTATATGAGACAATCATTAAATTAGTTTGAAGGTGATGTCTGATAGTGCCATACACATCTGATCTTTTCTACAAAAAAAAGCAAAATAGAATTTTAGGTTGACAATATTGTAAGCCAGGTAAGAAGAAAACATGTTATTTCAGGCCTGGAAAATTCCACTCATCCGCTCGCCATGATGAGTAACTTTCTTGCAGGATGAGTAAAATTTCAGAAATTTTAACAATGAATTTAAGTAAAATAGGACAAAAGCAGCTGGCAGGACGAGTAAAAGTTTTAGGATTTTTCCAGCCCTGTATTTAGGCAACACTTTTAGGACATACACCATCAATATACAGTAGAACCTGTCTTAAGCGGTCTTATATTAATTGGACACATGAATTTTGAAAAGCAGGTGGTTGCTTAATACAGGATAAAAGTAATGCAGAAAAATCTTTCTGCATTACTCTGACCTGTATTAAGCTACCATCTGCCTTACAGACCCATAATGAGACCACCTTTTGATGGTCGTATGACCCTTTTCCAGTTCTATATTTAGTCCAAATTTCAACATCTACTGAATATTCATGGCCAAAATAGTCTTAATGAAATATGGAAGTTGGAACATTGTACCCATTTTAGAAACTTAATAAAAACTAATCTATCATATTCTTTAAGCAAACAGAGCATACCCTGATCAGATAGCTCCTCTTGGAGCTGTCTGATCTGGGTCTTATCTGTTTGCAAATACATTAAAAGGCGTTAAGACAGGTTCTACTGTATTAAAGATAAGGATGTACACTGTTAGAAATTCATAAGCATCATAAGTATCTATATAAGATTGACAAACATTATATCGACACAGATCAAAAACGAGGTCTGATGTGGTGATTATGCCTATGTCTATATTCAGAGGTCCAGGTAAGATGCATAAATTAGAACATTTTCAATACTAACTTATAAGTATAAGATTGACAAACATTATATCGACACAGATCAAAAACGAGGTCTGATGTGGTGATTATGCCTATGTCTATATTCAGAGGTCCAGGTAAGATGCATAAATTAGAACATTTTCAATACTAACTCCTTTATTTCTCCATCAAAAGCCTATACTATGACCACTCTTTAGAATCGTCTCTTTAAGACGATTCTAAAGAGTCAGGGTCACAAAATAGGGTTCATTGTTGCAATGATTCAATTTTAGTATTTGATTATCCCTTTCCTCCATAAATATGCCTTTCTATGCCCCTGTAATAGTCACTTCTTGAAACCATTGTGATAAATAGAGCATTTGCTCCTATGGAGCAAATGCTCTATTTATCACAATGGTTTCAATACTACACAATTCTAGCAATTTCCTTTTCTCTAGTAAATGCTCCTTTTCGGTAGATTTATTCAAAGAGGATGGGTCTAAAAAAATAGCCTAAGGGAGAATGGGTTAAGCACCTTCATCTATTGATCTGTATACTGTATAATGAGCCAAAAGTACTAAAAGTACCGCATTAATTGTTTCCTAAGAAATTGATCCTAAATTTTAAAACATTCATCTCCACTCTCCATTGGTTTAATTGCACAGCTAAATAATTCTGATAACTTCAAATGAACCAAATGAAGTATCGTAGTAAATAGTGTAGAACAAAATGCTCCTTCAGGAGCTGCTTAGAGGAGCAGTTTGATCTGAGTCTACACTTAGATTTGACTAGGTTTCTTTAACCAAATATATAGTGTAATTATGGTAAATGGTTTTACATCAATATTCATGAGGTAAAGGCTTAAGAAATAATGAAATCATGAATATTAATTAGGGTAATTTTTTTTAATGGCATGTAAAAACACAGGACATTTTGGCTATTGCAGAAACTGTAGAACCAGAGCTATACTATTCCATAAGCAAATAGAACAGACCCTGCGTAAGGTACCTTAACCCTTTAATCCATATATATGTATACCTTTTTAAGCCTAATTACAGACAGTTTCTGATCTTGGCCAAAAATTCATGTAGGAGCCATGTTTGCTTATGAAATATTACAGTTTCTGACTTTGGCCAACATTTCCTGTGTTAATTAATGCAAGATTGTCAAAATTCATCTAATTAATAGAGTAGTTTGATCCGGGTCCTAACCATTTGCTTATTTATGTCTATCCAAATAATTAAGGTACATGTAATAAGAGTATGCATCCTCTTAATGGGTAGAACAGGTCAAACATGCTCTGATAAAAAAAAAATCAAACAACCTAACTGAGAAAGGACTGAATAATTTGCATTGCTACTTTAATTTCCCCCTTTGCTATGATCTGAAACAAAAATCCCTATGTATTTACAGAAGCAACAAGTTGAAAATCAATACTATGACACAACAAGTAACCATTTCAAATAAGCATGCACAGGCCATAATGTATTCCAGTTGGGAGACTGTATACAGCTGTAGAGGGGATCAATTAATCGATAGATACCCTTATCCCGCTATCTGCAACCTGACTACCATTTTGTTAACAGCACAGACCCAGATGTGACGCTGAGAAACTCGGCGTCTCATAAGGATCCAAGCTGTTTGACACTCGGTCATTAGATTCTCAAAAGCTTG
This sequence comes from Azorinus chamasolen, assembly GCA_963576725.1. Classification (NCBI taxonomy): domain Eukaryota; kingdom Metazoa; phylum Mollusca; class Bivalvia; order Cardiida; family Solecurtidae; genus Azorinus; species Azorinus chamasolen. Next base: position 55,312,303 of record OY755239.1, on the reverse strand, counting down.
ACAGAATTCACAGAATGTAGTCAACTTTGCACCACATATAAAAATTCAAGCAATTTCATAGCAGGGTACTTTAAAGTATTCAAAACTTTTTTATTCATAATGCTGGGAGAACATGATCTTCAAGGTAAACCTTTCTCTGTTCAATATTCTGTAAGAAATAATGACATCCTGAATATTTATTAGCGGATTTTTTATAATGTAAAGTTTCCAGGAAATATTTTGCTTTGACAATATAGTAAAACTGTAGAGTCATATCTAAGATATCATGTGAAAAGTAAATAGAGCAGACCAGTGATCAGATGACTCCGGTAGGACTCGCCATCTGATCTGGGTCTACTCTGTTTGCAAATGCATGAAAAAGGGTTTATATAAAGGAAAGGGTTGTTACACTGATAACCATGATCAAGGTAGCCGATTACAAGTAACCATTCAAGAAACAAGTAAATTTCAAAAATGTTATCTGCTTCAAGGCAAAAAGTACCTCCCCACCGGACCAAGTCCTTTGGACGAGACTCAAATGCACCGAGGTCCGATGTATCAGTACTTCACACTGGGCATCTAAAAGAACCAGAGAAACTCTGTCGATAATAACAGGGCATCGCACCTGGGTTTCTCTGTATCTAGCCTTGCCCCATATACTCAAGTACTGAAATACCATTGCTCAAATAAGATTATCATCACACAAACTTCTAATTGAAACAGGTAGACATAGGAATATAGAAAGAAACAAAAGAATATGCCCTTATTGCACAATAAATGATATAGAAGATGAATATCACATATCAATTTGACTGAAATATGGTAATTTTAGAAAACAGTATATTCAGCGATATTATTGGCAGCGACCAAGCATGATTAAACTAATTGAGCTGTTGAGTATTAATAAGACAACAACTCTTATTAAATCAGCAATATTTTGTAATTTAAGAGGTTTAAATGCAGGGATACGTTAATGACCGCTTTGTAATCACAATTGAGTAATGCATACCGGTACATGTAACATTAATGATTTACACTCTCACATCCATCATCAGAGCTCCAGATAGGATGCGTAAATTAAAACATGTTCAAGTATAACTTCTTTATTTCTCCACCAAATCCTATGCTGTGACCAGTCTTTAGAATCGTCTCTTCGAGACGATTCTAAAGAGTGGTCACAACATAGGGTTCGGTGGAGAAATTATGATTTTAGTATTTGTGTACGCACCGTTATCTGTAGCTCCGCATCATGTATTTTACGTTTATGCTTTTCACTTTTTCTCGTTGCATACAGGATACATTTATGTTTGTATGGTGATGAGCTGTTATGCTTAAACCGAAATCAACAATATGTTATGTTATGTATCCTCTCTGGGGCATCCACATTGCCCATAGTGAGCAGAAACGAACCTTAATCAACACAAACAAAACAAATCAAAAAGTACTTTTCTTCTACTTCATTTCAATAGCACAAACAGTGTCAAATATCTGGGATCCTAAGGAAATGCCATGTTACTCAATTCAACTGGATAAAACTGTTTGAGACAGTAATCATGTATCTCCTCCAAGCAGTTTCATCGACAGTAATCATATATCTCCTCCAAGCAGTTTCGTCAAAGAATACACATTCAGTCTAATGCAGAATCATATAGATGGGGAAATCATATACCGTATTTCCTCTAATAAAAGCGCCGGGGCGCCATGCAAAACGCCAACAGGGTGCTTTTATTTCATACCCCAAAATCGGAGTTTTTACTATATGGCTGTCACGGTTAGAGACTGTATAGGCTAATGCATGATAGATTATATATTTGAAAATTTAGACATACTACATGATTTATTTGTTGACCGAAATCGTAAAACCATTCATTTCAAACTTAACTTCTGGTAGATTTATGACTAAAGTGAAAGTAAAAGTAAGAATCGTGTTTACCTTTCGAGGCTCAACTTCCGCTAGACTGTATGCTCTACAGTAAAATTATCAAATAAAGTTATGGGTGCTACGGTCTAACAGGAAATGTTCGAAGGCCCTTCCGATTTACCGTAATGCTTGTAAAAGTACTACTGTAGTATGCATTACACAGAAATGCGGAAAACTGGACAAATTTGAGAGCAAACAAACATTGGTTAACTCCGTTAGGCAAGTGGGAGTCACCTTTGAATTTGGTTGGGAAATAGTGACAAGTTTTTAAAATTACAATTAGAATTAAAGAGCAATACGTAAGTGTGTTGGAAAACCGAATTGCTTGGCAAATGCATGAAAACACATTTATATGAATGAAAGGAATGAAAACATTGCACTTTGTTCCATGACAAGAGTGTTTCATGTCAGCATACTGTTACTTCAGGACACTATTACTCTGAAAGTTATACCATTGTAGTGTCATTCCCTGTAGCAAATTTCCTAGAAAAGCTTCAAAGAAATTTTAACTGTTAGTATGCCGTAAAACAATCGGGATAACCATTGAAAGTCACTTGGATCCAGACAAAACATTCAGTAACCCTGCCTTGCACTAGGATCCAACTTAACTGCAACTCCATGCACATTTTTTTAAAAAACAACAACAAATGGATTACATTTATTTCAAGGACTGAAGCAGACGACAATATCTACAGAATGATGACAATTACAGCAAACCTTAAGAGTAAAAGTGCACATGAGCATCATGCATCCTTGGGCATTGTGTCTGATGAGAATTTGACACGAAACACATTCCGCCACATCAAGACGAAAGTGCAGTATTGATTGCAGCTTCAATCCTTCAAGTTTTAATGGACGCTTTGATTTTCAATTTAGATCAAAGCCATTCTATTAAAATGGGGTGATTTAGTTTAAATTACAATACCTGCGGTTTCTACACAGTCTGATAAGATTCCCGATTTCTTTAACCCTTTCCCTCATATAAATGCTTTTCACACATTTGCAAACAGAGTAGACCCAGATCAGATGGCTCCAGCTGGAGCCATCTGATCAGGGTCTGCTCTGTTTACTTCATAGGAATTTATAGATCAGAATATAATTATGCAGAATGCACAGTGACAGAATTCCCTTTTCCACATTCTTTATAATTGATTCTGTCCATGAATATTCATGAGGTGAAGAAATCTTGAATAAATGTTAATTAATCAGGGAAAGAGTTAAGTCATCAATATTGGTTACTAGCATATTCAGAGCTAATACCTCAAAAACAAGACCAAAACTAACTAGAACTATCACTAAAGGTGATGAATACCCCCACACAGCAGCCTTGATTGCAAATCCAAGTTTTAAATATGTAACAGGACCAAATAATAAAAATACCCAAAGTTCAAATAGAGAAAATTCTGTAATGGCTAACACTAAACACAGGAAAATTGTGTCTTGCACATGTACTATTCGTGTTTAGTATGTATGGCAAGTATCAATTTAACAAGTTTGAAAATGAAGGAGGAGTTTGTGACACCAACTCCCTATGTTTCATGCAAAAATGACAAAAAATATTCAAAGTTCAGGGTGGGGTGGGGGGATAATTCTACAATGGCTAACTGTAAACACATGACAATTGTGTCTTGCGCATCTGCTATTTGTGACCATTACGTATCCCAAATATAAATTCAGTAACATTAAAACTGAAGGAGGAGTTTGCGACACCAACTCCCCATATTACAAGCCAAAACAAGTATCAAGTGAATCAGGTTGAAAGTGAAGGAGGAGTTCAAAGTACAGTATTTTGCCTGCCAATTTCAAGACCAATTTCAAGGACAAAGGTCAAGGTCAAGGTCACAGAGACCTGAAATTTGTGTCTTGCACATATACTACTCCTGAGTAATATTTATGCCAAGTATCAAGTGAATCCGGTTGAAATTGAAGGAGGAGTTCAAAGTACAAGATTTTGCCTGCCAATTTCAAGGCCAAAGGTTAAGGTCAAGGTCACAGAGACCTGAAATTTGTGTCTTGCACATCTACTACTCCTGAGTAACATTTATGCCAAGTATCAAGTAAATCAGGTTGAAAGTGAAGGAGGAGTTCGCCGTACAAGATTTTGCCTGCCAATTTTAAGACCAATTTCAAGGTCAAAGGTCAAGGTCACAGAGATTTGAAATTTGTGTCTTGCACATCTACTACTCCTGAGTAACATTTATGCCAAGTATCAAGTGAATCAGGTTGAAAGTGAAGGAGTTCAAAGAGCAAGATTTTGCCTGCCAATTTCAAGACCAATTTCAAGGCCAAAGGTCAAGGTCAAGGTCACAGAGACCTGAAATTTGTGTCTTGCACATCTACTACTCCTGAGTAACATTTATGCCAAGTATCAAGTGAATCAGGTTGAAAGTGAAGGAGGAGTTCAAAGTACAAGATTTTGCCTGCCAATTTCAAGACCAATTTCAAGGCCAAAGGTCAAGGTCAAGGTCACAGAGACCTGAAATTTGTGTCTTGCACATCTACTACTCCTGAGTAACATTTATGCCAAGTATCAAGTGAATCAGGTTGAAAGTGAAGGAGGAGTTCGCCGTACAAGATTTTGCCTGCCAATTTTAAGACCAATTTCAAGGTCAAAGGTCAAGGTCACAGAGATTTGAAATTAGTGTCTTGCACATCTACTACTCCTGAGTAACATTTATGCCAAGTATCAAATGAATCGGGTTGAAAGTGAAGGAGTTCAAAGTACAAGATTTTGCCTGCCAATTTCAAGACTAATTTCAAGGCCAAAGGTCAAGGTCATGGTCACAGAGACCTGAAATTTGTGTCTTGCACATCTACTACTCCTGAGTAACATTTATGCCAAGTATCAAGTGAATCAGGTTGAAAGTGAAGGAGGAGTTCAAAGTACAAGATTTTGCCTGCCAATTTCAAGACCAATTTCAAGGCCAAAGGTCAAGGTCAAGGTCACAGAGACCTGAAATTTGTGTCTTGCACATCTACTACTCCTGAGTAACATTTATACCAAGTATCAAGTGAATCAGGTTGAAAGTGAAGGAGGAGTTCAAAGTACAAGACTTTGCCTGACAATTTCAAGACCAATTTCAAGGCCAAAGGTCAAGGTCAAGGTCACAGAGACCTGAAATTTGTGTAAGTGAATCGGATTGAAACTGAAGGAGGAGTTCGCCGTACAAGATTTTGCAGACAGACCGACCGCCGGACCGACCGACCGACCTACCGCCCGACCGACCGACCGACAGGCTGATTCCAGTATACCCCACTCAAACTCTGTTTGTGGGGGTATAAAAACGATCCACATTGATCAAGGTCAAGGTCAAGGACATTGGCCTGAATATAGAACGTGATATTCTCTCATTCCAACATGAATGTCCACAACCGTATGAACTTTATTAACAGGTTGACAGAATGGAAGATGCAACAATCCATTTACCCTGTTAAGGGTTAGAGGTCAAGGTCAACAAGACCTAGAAAGGAGCATTAAAGATGCAAATGCTGCCATCTGATTAATGTTGCATTTCAGATATATTGACCTTTAGTGACAACCAGATGTCAAGGATACAATCAAGGTCAAGGATATAATAATACGATTCCACTGATTAACACTTTCCCTCATATAAACCCTATTTCAAGCCTATGTAAATAAAGTAGACTCTTATCCTTATGGCTCTTGTAAGAACCATCTGATCAGCGTCTACACAGTTTTCTTATGAAATAACATAGATCAGATAATACAGCTTCTGCCATTGTCAAAAGTTGGCTTGTTTATGACATCATTACAAAATTCAGCTAATCAATATTCATACACTGCTTACATGAATATTCATGAGGGAAAGGGTTCCTATGAATAACACATACAGTATCCATTCAGGCATTAATTGCAGTGTACCAGCAAATATTGACCTTCTTTCATACAGTTTTTAACATGTTCCAGTACCATGATCTGTTTTTCTTTTCAAAGATATGACAAGGGTGTCAAACAGTCTAGATCCTGGATGAGACACCCAGTCACTGGATTAACATGGTATCACGAATGTTTAGCCAACAAGATCTGGGTCTACTCTGTTTGCAAAGGCGTAAAAGAGCGTTTATATGAGGGAAAAGGTTAAAATACTTTCGTAATAAGACCTCGAAATACAATCAATACTTCTACACTGTAAAAGTATTTCTAGTATCTACTGATCTCTACCCTACCCAGGTACATTCCCATTACCAGTAATACAGTACAGTCTCACTAATGCAACCACATAATTTATTGACATTATGAGTCTGGAAAAGAAGGTAGTTGCTTAATGCAGCACAAAAGTAATGCAGAAAACTGCTACCGGAGTTTTCTGCATAACTTTTGTCCTGTATTAATTAAGCTACCACTTGGATTAAAATCCAAAATGATACTTCTTTTGAGTGGTCGTTTTAGCAGACTTTTCTGTACCTTGTACTGATAAGGAAACAAATTCACCTTGTAAAACAAATCATTAAATGATCAAATAGGACTATTTTGAGACTTAACCTTTTCCTTGTTCATAATGTTTATTTCCAATTTCAATACCTTCTGAATGTCATGGACGATATACTTGTAATGAAATACAGAAAGTGGAACATTGTAGCCATTTTAGAAAGTAAAGAAACAGATCTATCAATTTCCATTAGCAAACAGAGCAGACCCTGATCAGACAGCTCCTATAGGAGCCGTCTTATCTGGGTCTACTCTGTTTGCAATTGTGGGAAAAAGGCGTTTATATGAAGGAAAGGGTTAACTTTTTACATGCTAGCAGCAAATTTGCAATAATGTGTACAAACTGCGGATCTAGATGAAATGTCGACACCTCATCAGAATTTGAAGCTCTGATGACATTTTTTATGACATTCCTTTTGCACAATAATTCTGATATCCTAGTTTCTCGGCAGAAACCATGAATCTCTGCCCAGACATAGATTTTTTGAGAACCTGGGTTCTCGTCTAAACATACATAGGCCTTACATTAATTATAACATTTGTTATTAACCCATTCCCTGTTCTATGTTTATTTCATTTTTCAGTACCTACTGCATATTCATGGCCAAAATAGTTATAATGAAATATGGAAGATGGATCATTGTAGCCATTTTAGAAAGAAAAGATACAGATATTTCAAATTCTGTTAGCAAATAGAGTAGACCCTGATCAGACGTCTCCTCTAGGAGCCGTCTGATCTGGGTCTACTCTGTTTGCAAATGCATGAAAACACGTTTATATGAGGGAAAGGGTTAAAACACAAAATCTAATGAATCATTACACAGAGCTACAGATAACGGTGCGTACCCAAATACTAAAATCCTCATTTCTCCAACAAACCCCATACTGTGACCACTCTTTAGAATCGTCTCTTTGAGACGATTATAAAGAGTGGTCGCAGTATAGGGTCTGTTGGAGAAATAAAGGAGTTATTCTTGAAAATGTTTTTAATTTAGGTATCTTATCTGGAGCTCTGATTACACCAAAAACTTAGGTGCTCCAATGATAATGTCAATGATACCGTCATGTTGGTTCACAATTGCAATGAATGATCTCGAAAATGCAATCAAAGCGTAAAAAAAAGAGGTACCCAGTTACTAGGCATCTCATTTGGATCCAACCAATTTGCTACTTCCTATCTTGCAAAATAAATTTTCACTTGGTTACAGAATGAGAAATAGGTCTAAAGTAATGTTTTTTTTACCTTTTATTTCTTCTCTATCTTTGGTGTGACTGGGGTTATAACTCAATAATTACTTCAGATTACTACCTGCTGAAAAGTGTTATTGAAGCAATTAACTCCCATCAGAGCATCTTGCTCCAGCTTTCTACCTAACCTAGTCTTATGTTTTGGGTCAAAGCATTCATGGATCAATTCCTGAGAGGAAACAGCTTTCACTCACGGTCTACCAGCGAAACAAGCCAATTACATCCCATATATCTAAAAGGTCTCATCCAAATTAATGATTTGTGTGAATCTAATTTTCATAAGTAGGTTAATTCTAAACAATTTGGTTTTTTCTGTGGAAAACATAAGCAAAATGTGCAGACCCTAATCAGGGAGTTACAACAAGAGCTCTCTTCCCTCTGGTCTGGCTCCTCTGTTTGCCGATGTGCCTATTAACCCATTCCCCCACAGACTACTTTTTAGACCCAACCTATTTGAATAAATCTACCAAAAAGGAGTATATTATTAGAAAAAGGTAAAATTTCGAATTGTGTAGTTGCGAGACCATTGTGATAAATAGAGCATTCTGTTCCTATGGAACAAATGCTCTATTTATCACAATGGTTTCAAAAAGTGACTTTACAGAGGCGTCAGACGGCGTATCAATATGAAGTAATGGGTTGACTCTAAAGTAAATATTGTTTGCTTTTACATTGTCCTCTGATGCAAAGCTGAAAGGCTTTTTTCTTTTATTTAGGCTCCTCCAAATATACGCCTTTCTACACCTCTGTAATAGTCACTTCTTGAAACCATTGTGATAAATAGAGCATTTGCTCCATAGGAGCAAATGCTCTATTTATCACAGTGGTTTCAATACTACATAATTCTAACATTTTTCTTTTCTCTAGCTAGTAAATGCTCCATTTGGGTAGATTCATTCAAAGAGGTTGGGTCTAAAAATAGCCTATGGAGGAAAGGGTTGAAAACTGCAATCAGATTGTAAAACAGTTTGATTCGTGATGAGACCTCAAGTGACTCCACGTGACATTCCACCTTGAATGAAACTGTTTTCAAGGGTAACTTCCAAAGAACTAACGGACACTAGGTACTTTAATGTTCAGTGTTGCTCAAGATTCCAAACCCAGGTAGAACCTATAGATCAGGGTCTCCAAAGTTTTCAAAGTTCTGACCATGGTGCTTGACATTCCTTTCAAAAATGTTGGACATTAGTCTGTGACAGAATTCACAGACAATGAATAAGTTATGGCCTGGGCTGTAGATAAGACATTTCCCATAACTCTTTACTCCATGAATATTCATGCAAGAAATAATGACATCATGAATATAAAGGTGACAGTTCTCCATAGATATGCCATCTTCTTTCAACAATCGATAATTACGATAGTTTCTTAACCCTTTACTCCATAAATATTCCTTTCTACGCCTTTGAAAAAAGAGTAGACCGTAATCAGAAGCCGTCTGATCAGGGTAGTGCTCTGTTTGCTTACGAGTTATGACATAATATAGATATGATTCTAAATATTCTGTCATAACCGAAAAGTCCCGTGTCCATGTAGGCCTACTATTACAACAATTAATATTTACGAGGTCATTAGTTCTTACATGAATATTCATGGGGGGGAAGGCTTAATTGCCAGTATTCCTACTACTCATTAGAAGTGCCGTGGAGAGGGCATTCTAATGAGTAGTCGTAAGACAGGTAATAAATAAGCAGCAAGATAAGATTTGGCAGAGAAATCCAGATATTGGTAATAGCTCTGAAAACATCTTATCTACAGGGCTGATATAGCTAGCTGAGAGTCACAATATGAAAGAAAGACTTAACCCTTACAGTGTGGGATACAAGTTAATGTCCTTTGCAAACAGTGTAGACCCAGATGAGAGGGCTCCTCCAGGAGCCCTCTCATCAGGGTCTGCACTGTTTGTCAATAGGTTCACTGTTCTTTAGAAAAATCCCTAAATATTCATCATAAGCTTGACCTGTTCGAATTTTGGAACAGTCCATTTAAAAATTCAGAGTTGTAAGGGTTAAAGTTAAATGGACAGATGGATAAATGAACGAGTTCACACAAAAACATAAACACAAGAGTCCTGTGACAAGACAATAACAAATAAGATACGCCTCCATAGGGAATTACATACAATGGAAAACAATTGCCATTTGTAGTGTTTGAGGACAACTCCCTCTTGGTTACTCAAGCCTACAAAATTGCTTTTGTTTCACACTTTATCTTGATTTATGGCTTGTAAAGTTGAGAACATAAACTGATTATATCTCTCTCACTCATACAATTGTCATATAACATATGGTCCTAACCATCAAAAACTGAATCTAATGGGCCAATGCAAACAGAGTCGATCAAGACCAAGTGTCATATCAGAGCAACCAGAGATGCAGGTCTAGCTTTAGGAAAATACTTTCTATACATGTATGTCTATATCAACTTTTAACACTTTACTCCATGAATATTCATGCCAGAAATAATGACATTATGAATATTAAACTATAAACAAAATGAGTTTTATCATGATAGAAGCTGTCCAATCAGATCTATATTATATCATAAGCAAACAGAGCAGACCCTGATCAGACGGCTCCTATAGGAGCCATCTGATCTTGGTCTACTCTGTTTGCAAATGCGTAGAAAGGCGTATTTATAGAGTAAAGTTTAATTCACCTCTCCAGTGAATCTAACGAGTATCAAAAACATAAGACTTGGCTGTATAATAAGAGATCCAGACAGCTAGCCAGACGAATAGTAACTCTTCTGATATATACAGTTCTGCAGGTATCATAAGATTATGGTCCACACTGTTTGACATCAGCTCATTATCCTAAGTATTCAGACAGGTAAAAAAAGGCCAATAGTGGAGACCATGATTATATGGCTCTTGAAGGGTCTATACTATTTGCTACTATGTCAGTCTAATTTGACGTTATCAATATGGTGTCAAATTGATTAACAACAGAACCTGTCCTAAGCGGCCAGTCATTTATTGAATATAGGAGACTTAACAAGATGTGTTGCCCCGATATGACCTTGATTTAATGACCTTGACCTTAATAAGTCACCCCTAAAAATGTTCACATCCACATGTATGCCAAGTTTGATGTTATATGTGCAATGTCAATTATTGCAAATGTTAAAGTTGGAGACAAACCAGCCAACATGACTCATGAATATTAATTAGAATAACTTTTAGTCTGGAATATGCACGCAAGAATTGTTTGGCCATGGCAGAAACTGTATAATCAGATATACATACCGGTATATTATAATATATATTATTTCATACCCAAACAGAGCTGACCCTGATCAGACGACTCCTAAAAAGAGTCATCTGATCTGAGTCTACTCTGTCTGCGAAGGCATTTCTTTGGTGGAATGGGTTAACGCTTTGAATTTGGAAGCAAGTGTACTGGCATTTGCAAACACTGTAGACCCAGATCAATCATTGGTTCCCAGGGAAGGCCTCAGTATACACTGGGTCTGCGCCGTCATTCAAAGTCTGCCAGCCAATTTAACCCTTGCAGTGTGGTGTCCTTTGCAAACAGTGTAAGACCCAGATGAGAGGGCTCCTATAGGAGTCCTCTCATCAGGGTCTGCACTGTGTGTCATGTTACTTTTCTTTAGAAAAATCCCTAAATATTCATCTTAACCGTGACCTGTTTGAATTTTGGAATAGTCCATTTAAAAAGTCAGCGTTGTAAGGGTTAAACAGACATGCTAACAATTCGAAACATTTCTTTCAAAACTTTATTAAAAATATGTCAGAGTAAATACTTTCACTGCATAATGATATTCAAAATGACAAAGATTTACACATTAACCCTTTCCTTCATATGAACACATTTTCACGCATATGCTAAATGAGCAGACCCAGATCAGACGGCTCCTATAGGAGCCGTCTGATCAGGGTCTGCTCTGTTTGCTTTTGACATGAAATAGATCTGATTCTACAATCTTTGTCAAAGCAAAAAATGTCCTTGAAAAGTTTATATTATAAAATTTCAGCTAATATATATTTATAATTTCTTATGTGACTATTGAACAGGGAAAAGGTTAACAAGGTCCTAACAGAACCCTATTTACTCTAAATATTCAAATGACTCTTCGCGGTGCAGTGTGATCAGGATCTACACTATATGCTACCAGGTCAGTCTGATTCAAAGGTTTAAATTTCATAAAGGTGTCAAATTGAATTACAGTAAAACCTCTTTATAACGGCCACTAAATTACATCAAGTATTTTGTGTTAAAGGCAGGTGGTTGCTCAAAGCAAGGTGAAAGTAAAACGGAACGCTCCTTATAATAGGAGCGTTCTGTTTTACTTTCACTTTGCTTCAAGCAGCCACCTGCCCTAATATACCAACTAATTAACACAAATTAGTGGCCGTTACAGAGAGGTTTTTACTGTATTCAGCTTTACAGGGGATAATTGGGTGTCCAAAATACTTAGGGTAATTAAAGCATTATAAAACTAATAAATCTAACAAGCTGTAGCATTTCACCATACTATCTCCTCATTTTAGTTTACACCTCAATTCTTGCATTTATCATCTGTAATGGGCCTGATGCACTTGAGAAGTCAACTATAAAATGAAATGACAACAATTTTATCAGAGACATTAGGTATAATAAGGACCTAACATGTGTAAATCATTCTTGCACAAATAAAATGAGCCATATGACAAGATAAGGGAGTTTCATAGGATTGAAATAGATGCAACTCATGGCCAGCCACCATTACCCTAATGTAGCAGCTGATCAGGTTCCACACTGTTCAAGGCTCGACACTTAACCATTTACTCCATGAATATTTATATATTTAAAGAAATAATGGCACCTTGAACATTAGTTAACCCTTTTCTCCATAAATACGCCTTTCTACGCCTTTGCAAAAAAGAGTAGACCCAGATCAGACGGCTCCTTCAGGAGCCGTCTGATCAGGGTCTGCTCTGTTTGTTTATGATATAATATAGATATGATTCTGCAGTTTCTGCCGTGGCCAAAAGTGACTTTAAGTGTCCATGTGTTATATAAAAAAAACAAGATGTGTTTGTGAAACACTATGCCCCCCTCGATATGATATTCAACCCTGAAGGATAACTTCGATCTTGACTTCATGAGATACACATGCATACCAAATATCAAGTCTGTATCTCTACTGGTTCAAAAGTTATGGCCAAGTTATGGCCAATGTTAAAGTCGGCCACCTTTGACCCTGAAGGATGACCTTGACCTTGACATGTCACTCCTCAAACTGTGCAGCTTCATGAGATACACATGCATACCAAGTATTAAGTCTGTATATCTACTGGTTCAAACGTTATGGCCAATGTTAAAGTTGGTGACCTTTAACACTGAAAGATGACCTTGACCTTGACATGTCACCCCCAAACTGTGCAGCTTCATGAGACCAATGTTAAAGTTACAGACAATCTGACCTTTGACCCTGAAGCATGGCCTTGACCTTGACATGTCATCCCTCAAAATGTGTGGCTTTATGAGATACATATGCATGCCAAATATAAAGTCTCTATCTGTACTGGCTCAAAAGTTATGACCAATGTTAAAGTTGCTGACAAACAGACAGACAAACAGACAGACAGACAGGGCAAAAACAATATGCCCCCCAGATCTGATCTGGGGGGCATAAAAAATCTAATGAATATTTATGACATCATTATTTCTTACATGAATATTCATGGAGGAAAGGGTTAAATGAACTTTTATAATGGTACATTTGTATATGAACACAATATTTTTTGGCCATAGCAGATTAATTAATAAGCAACTCTTATCAAACAGCTTCTTTCTACAGGAGCCATGGTCTTAGTCTTAGACTTAGCAAATTCATAACAAGGCGTATTTATGAAATACAGGGTTAAACTGGGGGTTTTAGTGGTCTCACTTCTTTTTTTCATTTATTACTATATACTATATACGAGTCTCATAAGATCTTTCCCAGCAAAGTTTATCCTGGAATTGTCAGGATCAAAAGAAATTCCACCAATACAGGGAGTGCCTCTGTAATTAAAGAAGCAGGTCAAAGTGCTTCTCTTGTGTAGTCAATAGTCTCAATCTATGGACTTGTGGGTCTCCATAAAAGAACTTCTTCCATGTAAGAACTCCATAAATTATTTCTCTCAATCCATAAAACTGTCTGAACCATGTAGATATACTACAGCAACATACCGATGGACCCCATATTTAGCCTTCACTCTACCTATCCCTAATAAGAGATCCAGATAAGATGCGTAAATTAAAACATTTCCAAGAATAACTTCTTTATTTCTCCAATAAATCATAATTATGTTGTGACCACTATTTGGAATCATCTCAAAGAGATACAGTGGTCACAACATAGGGTTTGGCGGAGAAATTACGATTTTAGTATTTGAGTACGCACCTTTATCTATTGCCCTGCCTAACCCTTCGAATGCTGAATATTCAAAGTGGAATGACCCATCAATTTTAACTAATTATATTCCATTCAGTATGGAAGGCTTCAATTTGCCTGAGGATTCTGAATAACAAACAGTGCTGACCCTGATCTTGAAGAGCCCTCTGATCTGGCTCTACACTGTTAGAAAATGACAGTACACTCAATTTGTTGCATTCAAAGGGCTGATCGGCCTGGACATGCCAATAGTTTTAAGACAGGCATCTAATATCAGACTGATACATTAACTATTTGAATGCACGAAATGAGTGTACTGGTATTTGGAGCAGTGTAAACCAGATCAGATAGCTCCTAGAGAAACCCTCTGATCAGAGTCTGCACTGTTTGTCCTTAAAAATCCCCTGGCATATTTAAACCTTTCAAACTTAATAATAATTAATTAAGTACTAATAGGCCACTCCCCTTTAAACCTTTCCCTCATATAAAATAAATGATTTTTCACATCTTTGCAAACAGAGTGAACCCAGATCAGACAGCTCCTCTAACAGCCATGTGACCAGAGTCTGCTCTGCTTCCTTATCCCTTTCCTCCATGGATATTCATGTAAGAAATAATGATGTCATGAATATTAATTAGGTTAATTTGTGAGAATAGCACATTGATTCAGACATTTTTGGCCATGGCAGAAACTGTAGAATCATGTCTATACTATATCATAAGCAAACAGAGCAGACGCTGATCAGACAGCTCCTATAGGAGCTGTCTGATCTGGATCTACTCTGTTTGCAAAGGCGTAGAAAGGCATATATATGGAGTAAAGGGTTAAGTGCTTGTCGCCTGCACTATTTTGTTGTTTGTCTCAAATTCTTGGTCTTTTTTCTCCGCTGTGCTTCCCAAACCATGATCGCAGTGTCAAACAGTTTAGATCCTGCTGAGCTGCCGAGAATTTACTCACCATGTCAATTGGATCCAAACTGACTGCTTTGGTAAATCACAATTTAGCTGCTAGTGTTCAATGAATCAAACTCTGGCAATATAAACTACGTTTTCGGAAAATAATGAAATACATGTATAGTCTGGCAGATATATTTTGTATGTTTGGCAGATAAAGTCGATGTGATTGGCCGCTGGTGTCTACCAATATTTTAGTTATGGATAATAAATCATCACTATTTCGGACAGAATAATAAATCCATAACATTGCCTCACATAGAAATGCCTTTAATAACAGAGTAGACCAACATCAGGTGGCTGACCTGCAGGAGCTGTCTAATTAGAGTCTGCTTTCTTTGTTTACTGATGGAATTATATACAGTAAAACTCCTCTAATGCGCCCACTTAAAAGAGGTATAATTCTGGGTAGTAGAGGCATGTGGTAGCTTAATGCAGGACAAAAGTAATACAAAAAGCTCCTAGAGGAGCTTTCTGCATTACTTTTGTCCTGCATTAAGCAACCACCTGCTTATAAAGATCACCATGTTTATTCATTAAGTGGTCGCATTAGAGGGGTTCTACTGTATATCTGATTCTACAGTTGCTGCCATAACCAATTTAGCATCTTGTTTTCAGGTACTATTAATATAAATTCAGCTACTAAATATTCATGACATTATAAAATTTTCTTGTATGAATATTCATGAGGTAAATGGTTATCTCTTTCCTTCATATTAACGTGTTTTCATGCATTTGCAAACAGAACAGACCCAAATATATTCAGTCTGCTCCATTTGCTTATGAAATCATAATAGATCTAACTACAGTTTCTATTAACCCATTCCTCCATATGCTATTTTTAGACCCAACCTCTTTGAATGAATCTACCGAAAAGGAACATTTACTAGAGAAAAGGAAAAGTTTAGAATTGTGTAGTTTTGAAACCATTGTGATAAAATAGAGCATTAATTTGCTCTTATATATTTATCACAATGGTTTCATAAAGTGATTTTTACAGAGGCGTAGGAAGGCATATTTATGGAGGAAAGGGTTAATACCAAAAAATCCTGTGTACATATGCCGTTATAAAAATTTAGCTAGAAAATATTCATGATATCCTTATTTCCTACATGAATATTCAACAAGGAAAGGGTTATTTGGAATAATTAGCCAAGTGTCAAATAGTTTGAATCCAGATTTGACACTGAGATAGTCTATCAACCCATCCTACTATCCCATTTGTTTTCACGAGCTGGTCATGTGAAGATAACAGGATATGGGTTATTCTAGCAGCATTCTGATTTTCTGCAGAAAAACAGATTCTATGGAAAAATATTTCTATTTAATGCAGCACCCTGGGGAATATTGAGATGTTTCCAAGGAAACTATTTGTCTTACATGACACTTGAGCAAAATAAAGTATTTTTAGGCCCCTTACTGGCTTCAGCATTAATCTGTGAACATTGTATTAGTTACAAGATTCATAACAAATTTATCTCACAACAGTTTAGATCCAGGTGCATTGAACTGAGAAATCAAATCACATCAGATCAAGATCCAATATTTTTACATTGTGATCGCGTTTTTTGAAAATGAACTTTAACCCTTTCCCTAATAAAAATGCCGTTTCACGCATTTGCAAACAGTGAAGACCCACATCAGATGGCTCCTATAGGGTTTGCTCTGTTTACTTTTGACATGATATAGATCTAAAACATTTCCTTGAAAACTTAACATTATAAAAAGATAAGCTAATAAATATTTATGATGTCATTATTTCTTACATGAATATTGAACAGGGAAAGTTAAAACGTTAAAACCAGGAGGACTGTGATCAGATGCCATGTTGGAAATCTAGTTAATAAAAGTACATGACATGACTGTGAATTCTTATTAACCCTTTCCTATAGGAACTATCTGATCTGGATCTATTCTGTTTGCAAATGTGAGGGAAAGGGTTACCTATTGTCATGCAATTCAAGCAGCAACTTTGTAATAACCTACTGGTATGCTAACAGTCTGGGTCCAAATGAGACATCATTGGTACCTTGGCATTTCATCAGGACCAAAACTGTTTCATAGTCTATCAGTATTTCCAAAAAGAAATGCATGAAAACTTGACTGAGAATCATAGCAGATGACAATTTCACAGACAATTACTTAGCCTGGAAATAAATCGCGTTTTTTGTACATTACTGCCGCAAACACTGTAGATCCTTAACCTTTAATTATCCGATAGAGACGCTTTTTGAAGCATTTGGTTATTTGCAAACAGTAGACCCCGAGCAGATTGGCTCCTGTATACGAGCCAATCTGGTCCACTGATCAAGTTTAATTTGCTCCATTTCATTATGAAATTACAGTAAAACCCCGCTAATGCGACCATTTAAAAGATGTATAATTCTGGGTGCTAAATGCAGGTGGTAGCTTAATGCAGGACAAAAGTAATGCAGAAAGCTCCTAGAAGAGCTTTCTACATTACTTTTGTTCTGCATTAAGCAACCACCTGCTTATTAAGGCACCCATGTTTATTCATTAGTGGTCACATTAGAGGGGTTCTACTGTACGTAGATCTGATTCTATAGCTGAAATGGTCAACAATGTCTGTGTTCATATGCCATTATAGAAAATCATGTAATTAATATCCATTATGTAATTATTTCTTACATGAATATTCATGAGATAAAGGACTATGTTACAAAGTAGCAGCTATTCTCTGCACCTGCAAGACTGTCCTATCATTTCATGACCCAGAAAAAAATATTCTCCCTAACAAACACCCTCACTCTAATACACGTCCCCTTTCTTCTGCGGGTAAACTAACGACGAATAAACAACTAAAACTCTATTGAATAATTATTAAATAAAGAAAATTAGTTTTTTCCTAATGTAAATGGTTGCATAATGCAGACAGAAAGCAATGTAGAAAACTCCCCTAGGAGCTTTCTACATTGCTTTCATTCAGCATTAAGCAACCACCTGTGTACAAAGTGCAAGAATCTCCTTTTCAAAATGGTTACGCCCACGGGGGCGTTTATAAGAGATAATACATTATGCTAGTAAAGAATACACCCAAGACAGCCTACAATCTTCTTTAGCGTTAGACTTGTAAACACCCATACAATCATTATACAATTTACTTGATACAATAAACCCAATTATATAGAACAATCAGAAATTCTCTGTCAGACCATTTTGTACATAAAGCCAATTTTTGTAAATCTACTGCTACTGTTATTGGACTTATCAGGCTGGGCTAAGACAAACTCATTGATCATGTGTCTGTTACACTGTTGCTTATAGCCAACTGTCCATAATAAACAAGGTTTATACAATGTAAATTTTGCCGAGTCAGCAATTTCCATATTAGTCTCGTTCTATCGATCTGAAATACAGAATTTTGTTGTCTAATCTCACAAGCGATCCTGCCTTCCCACACTGTATCACTCTCGATTAGTCTGTTGTAAAATCGAAGAACAAAATTTTCCAAAAACTTTATGTTGCAATAAATTTGCATAGTGTGCTTGGCACCTAATCTGATCCAACAACTATTATAGTCTATGCCCTTCATAGAAAATAAATCTGCCTAATTTGTTTTCTCAAAGAAGTATTCTGAAGTTTAAATGGGACTTTATCTGAAAGAAATGCCTCTTCACACTTCTGCAAACAGGGTAAACCTAGATCAGGTTGATGGCTCCTGTAGGAGCTGTCTTATCACACGGTCCACATGCTGGGCAGAATAACTTTTGTCTCATAAGGATCCAAGCTGTCTGACATTCGCTCAGTACAGCAGAACCTGTATCAAGCGACCATTCATTTAACAAAGGAATTTTAAAAAGCAGGTGGTTGCTTAATGGAGGATAAAATTAATGCAGAAAGCTTCAACAGAATCTTTCTGCATTACTTTCTTTCTGAATTAAGAATCCACCTGTCTCATAGACCTAGATTTAGAAATCGATTGATCTTTTTAATGATCGCTTCTGGTTCTTCTATAATTACAAAAAAATCTCTAACAAATCATAAATGCGTAAAAATTGCTTAAGATCAGAGTTCCAGCCAGTCTTTTTTTTTTGCAAGATAAGGATTAACCCTTTACTCCATGAATATTCATATAAGAAATAATGCCATCATTAATATTTAAATTAGATTGTTATAAAAGCGCATGGAGTCAGGACACAGGAAATTCCTGTAGGAGCCGTCTGATCAGGGTCTGCTCTGTTTGCTTATGATATAATGTAGATATGATTCTACAGTTTGTGCCTTGGCCAAAAATGTCTGTGTCAAAATATTTTATAACAATTAACCTAATTAATATTCAGGATGTGATTATTTCTTATATGAATATTCATGGAGTAAAAGATTAAGAGAAGTTCTAATTTTGTATCATATTTCCCATGTACATTGTATCAGATCTGTGAATAAATAACAATATTCATTTTCATATACAGTAAAACCCCTCTATACCGGATGTAAAATTCAGTATAAATATCGGTCTTGGAGACAGGTGGCAGCTTAATGCAGGATGAAAGTCATGCAGAAAGCTCCTCTAGGAGCTTTCTGTATGACTTTCACCCTGCATTAAGCAGCCGGGTAACTGCCTAAATGTATCTAAATTCTTCTCTACTAGAATTCCGGTTTAGAGGGGGGTTACTGTACTACAATTTCTTATCAGACTACTGTATCTGGATAAACGAGATACCGCTGTATTTTTATCGGAAGACAAGGACAAGAATCACATTATTCTGCATGCATGAGCAGAATATTGTAGCTGAGACAAACAGGAGCCTCTGCAGCATAAACTAACCCTTTCCTTGCTATGTGCCATTTCATGATAAACATTGCATACAGTATTATGTCCAGGTAAGACGCACAGTAAATATAGCTTTACTTCATGAGTATTTATGTTTGCAATCATGACATAATGAATATTAATAAGACTAATGTCTATATTGGCATACAAACACAGGAATGTTTAGTCATGTGACGTCAAAAACTGTAAAATCAGATCTATATTATTCCATATGGATTTGAACAGAGCAGACCCTGATCACATGGCTCCTAGCCCCACATGAGCGGGCTGATCTGAATCTACTCTGTTTGCAAAGGTGTAAATATGGAATAAAAGATTAAAGAAATGCAAGAAAATCTCCATTGAAAAAATAAGCAAAGGACATTTATAGAAGTGGGCCATTACTTATTAGATGAAGAGCCAACAATCTGGATGGAAATAAGAAATGAAAATCCTAATTGAACAACTTTTAATGTAGCATTCTGAATTCGCTTCTCTCATCAAATTGAATATCAGTAAATTAGGTTTCACTTTATTTATCCTAAACATTTGGAAACCCGATCTCCCCTCTACACCCATTTGTAATGGTGAATAAGTAAATCCAGTACCCTAAGAAAATGTTAACCCTTTCCCTCACAGTTCAATATTCATGTAAGAAACAATGACATCATGAATATTTATTAGCTAGTTTTTTTTATAACTTTATAATGGTACATGAACACAGGACCTTTTTACCTTGGTACAAGCTGTAGAATCACATCTGTATAATACCACAAGCAAACAAAGCAGACCCTGGTCAGACAGTTCCTACAGGGTCTACTCTGTTTGCAAACACATAGAAATGCAATTATATGAAGGAAAGTGTTAAATGAAACTAAAGGAGTCATAAATAGTGTAAACCCTCAGTTCAAATTGCTCATTTCATGTTTGTTCCGAGTCTCCACTATAATTATGCCTTAGTTTGTCTGACTGAATATTGAAGGTAATTGTAGTTTATCTAAGCACTTATAAGAAAGACAGTGCAGAGAGGTGTTCAGTTGAAAGTAGGGGTGGGCAAGCTGGGAGGGGGGGGGTGTTAAACCAGTGGTTATATATATACTTTTGCAGCAATGAAATAATAAACTGAGCAAAGTAAAACAAATATATAAATAAAAGATAAATGAGAGATGTTGATATTGTTTGTAAAACATGCATGACCCTAAATGGTAGTAAATCTATAATTTTGACCTTTGACCTTGATATTTGATACTCATATGGCAAACTCAAAAGTTCCAGCTTTGTAAGACAAGTAAACACACAAACTGTGAAGTCTATATCTCTATTAAATCGAAATTTATGGCCAA
This sequence comes from Azorinus chamasolen, assembly GCA_963576725.1. Lineage (NCBI taxonomy): Eukaryota > Metazoa > Mollusca > Bivalvia > Cardiida > Solecurtidae > Azorinus > Azorinus chamasolen. The sequence continues at coordinate 55,291,253 of OY755239.1, read as the reverse complement.
GTTTTAGAAATTTGACCTTTGACCTCGACGTTTAACCTTGACCTAGATATGACTTGACTCAAAAGTTGCTCTTTATGAGGTGAGTGTGCATGCCATGTATAACATCGCCATCCCTAATAGTTCATATTAATGCTGTAGGAATTTAACTTTTAATCTTGATGTTTGACCTTGACCATTCACCTACTGACCTCAAAATCAACTGGGGTCGTCTACTCATGACCAACTTCTCCATCAAATATGAGTAATCTTGGTGAAAAGCTTGATGATTTATTGATCAGAAACCATTTAGTCCACACTACACCATTTGGATTCACCTACAAATTAAATGCAATACTTTATTGCATTGCATGCTTTTACCCTTTAATTAATCCATAAATACCCCTTTCTATGCCTCTGCAAACAGAATAGACCCAGATCAGATTAAGTCTGCTCTGTTTGGATATGATTCTTCCATTTGAACAGCACAGTTAGAGTGTCAAACATTAGACCCTGATGAGACATCACATCACTTAGCATTTCCTATATACAAGCTTTCTGCATAAATTTCACCCTGCATTAAGCTACCATTTGCTTTTAAAGTCACCCCTATTCATTCATTCAGCATGATTTTCGAGGAGTTTTTCTGTATTATGGATAGTAGCTATGGCTGGCTGGACTTTATGCCAAATTAACTATCACCTTCTTCCATCAAACCTCCTACACGTTCCAAGCTCATTAATTTAGCATTGACAGAAAAGAAATTAGCTCTCAGCCCCACTAAGTAATTTACAATTTGTCATCTATAAGAACTCCTTGCACAATAAGTAATTGTCTGCAACATTTGTTGTCCGATATATAGATTCAGAAAGTGAAATTTGCCATTGTTTTTTTTGAAGATCACGATTCAAGTAACAATTTGTAGCCTGACATGATGACACTTAGTTATTTGGGGTCTCATCCAGATCCGAACTGTTTGCGCATGTATTCACAAACTCCCTGAATGCAAGTGAAGATAAGATTGTTGTCTATTTCCAATCTATTTGTAGATCTTGCTTACATTTCTTCTTAAATCGCCAGTCTGAGTGTATCATCATTCAGACACAGCTGAGACGCCAACAGAGCAACAGATAAAAGTGCGTACTGGGATACTAAAATTGTCATTTCTCCACCAAACCCTATGATGTGACCACTCTTTAGAATCGTCTCGAAGAGACGATTCTAAAAAGTGGTCACAACATAGGGTTTGGAGGAGAAATAAAGGAGTTATTCTTGAAAATGTTTTAATTTACACATCTTATCTGGACCTCTGATCATGAGTCAAGTTACTCAACGTCCCATCTGCATCAAAACTGTTTGCAAAGGTCATCACAAATTTCCATATAGTCTGTTAGCATTAATTCCTGCCACTGACAGGCAAGAAATTAGCAGGGGGCCATTATTTACTGGACTGTCTGGGTCCTGTCTTAGAATTCTGTTCTTCTTCCTCTTTGAATATAAAACAGCTTCTGGCTTGTGTAACATAATGCTAAAGCAATATAAACCAAATATGGAAGATTAGTCCATTGAATACCGAAGATTCAAAGCGGCCAATCAGTGTTTAACTCTTTTCCTCATGAATAATCATGAGAAATAATGAGTGTATGAATATTAATTAGAGGAATACTAGCATCATGAACAAGGGAATTTGGTACCTGGGCATAAGCTGCAGAATTTTAAGATCAATATCATTTTATAAGCAAAACAAACAGACCCTGGTCAGCTGCTCCACAGGAGCCATGTGACCTATAGGAGACATGATGTCTGATCAGAGTCTACTCAGTTTGCTTATGGAATAATATAAGTTTTATTCTATAGTTTCTACTTAACCCTTTCCTCCATAAATAAGCCTTTCTATGCCTCTGTAATTGTCACTTTTTGAACTCATTGTGATAAATAGAGCATTTGCTCCTTATAATGAACAAATGCTCTATCTACAAAATTCTAAAATTGTCCTTTTCTCTAGTTATGCTCCTTTTCGGTAGATTTATTCAAAGAGGTTGGATCTAAAAATAGCCTATAAGGGAATGGGTTAAGCGTTTGGCAAACATTTCATGTATTGATATGCCATTTTAATAAATATTCATTATTTCTTACATATATATATTCATTATGTAAAGGGTAAAAAGATTACTTTGCTGAGGACTTATCTTGGTGTTCAATGTTAGCAAATACCAGTACCGGTAACTCATTTTTCACATTCAAAAGCTCAATAATGCAAAACATTCCTGTAGAATTCAGCCAATATTCCTATGTTGGCTTATTTTGATTTCATTGGTCTAGACAACTTTATTAATCAAAGGAGAGATATTTTGTGCTTTTTATTTGCCATGAAACCAATCTAAGTACAAACATAAAATGTAATACGTCTGATTAATCATATATAAGCCTCAAGCATACAAAGGATCGAAATTTCAAAGACAGGTCTAAGAGACTGTTTTGTAAATAAGATTAATGACTATCTGGCTATAAAGGGAATTAACCCTTTACCTTATGAATATTCATGTAAGAAATAATGATGTCATGAATATCAATTAGAATATTTTTTTGATAATGGCACATGGACAAAGGATTTTTTTGGTCATAGCAGAAACTGTAGAATATTTATAATCAAACAGCAGACCCTGATCAGACAGCTCCTAAAGGAACCATCTGATCAGGATCTACTCTGTTTGCAAAGGCACAGATAAGCATAAATATACCTTCCTATGCCTCTGTTAAAATCACCTGTTGAAACTAATGTGATAAATAGAGCATTTGCTCCTATAGGAGCAAATGCTCTATTTATCACAATGGTTTCAAACTACAAAATTCTAAGATTTTCCTTTTGTCTAGTTAATGCTCCATTTCGGTAGATTTATTCAAAGTGGTTGGATCTAAAAATAGCCTATGAGGGAATGGATTAAGCATATTTATGGAGTAAAGGGTTAAATAGTCACCATCACTGTCCTGCAACAAAGGAAGATAACTCTGCGAAAATTCAGCAGAGTATTGCTTGTCCACAATAAATGATCAATATAATTATTCGTATTCAAATGGTGACAAAATAGTTCTGTACCACATTTTTATTTCGAATTTTCTGACTCATGTCCTTTATCATGGAAACAAATTTTCATAAATTCTGAATGACATTTATTTTCTAATGTCTGAAATGTTTCACACATAAAAGATGGATGTCACCTAGAATTATTGAAAATTTCTTCGATCCTTGATAACGGAAAATTTGAAAGTAAAGTGTAGTTCAGAACTATTTTGTTATATTATTACTTCCCTTAGTTGGGACTTATTATATACAGTAAAACCCCTCTAAACCGGAATTTTAATAGAGAAGAATTCTGATACTTTTAGGCAGGTGGTTGCTTGATGCAGGGTGAACGTCATGCAGCTCCTAGAGCTGCCACCCGTCTCCAAGGCTGATATTTAAAACTACATTTAATTTATACACAATGGTATCAAAACAACACAATTTTAATTGTTTTCTTTCTTCTAGTAAACACTCCTTTTCAGTAGATTTATTCAGGAGATTCATCATTGGGTCTAAAACATAGGCTATGAAGGAATGGGTTAAAGAAATCTTGGTAAAATATTTTCTATATTCTCCAGAAACCCTAATTTGCTGGTACTCACTAGAATGGCACCTCTCTCAATCAATATTTTATGAGTACCAACAAGTTTGATAAAGGGTTTGATAAAGAAATACGAGATAGGGGTATCTGCACCTCTGATATAAGTATGTCTATTGTTTAACACCGATTGCCATCTGAAAAAGATTATCGAACTTGAAGGAGGCAGATATTGTTCAACACAGTCACCTATCTGACAGAATGTTTGCAGAATACTGGAAACATACTGATAGCTTTTCCCTTTTCCTGTTCAGTATTCATGTAAGAAATATTTATTAGCTGTATAGTATTAATTTAACGAAATATAAACATGCAGGATTTCTTTTTTACCTTGGCAGTAACAGTAAAATCACATCTATAACAAGAAATGCTCGCCTGTTTAAAAGTTCAGTCTAAAACGTGTCATATTGAACACAAAAGTAATTCAATTTCCAATTTAAACTTAACTGCATCAATATCAGAACCAAAATGCAACCAAATACCAATTTTCAGCAACTTAAAAAAAGATTATTAAACAAGAAAGATACATACCAAATATAAAAGCCCTAGGTCTATAGGTTCAAGATTGTAATAGGCAGTTAAAGATTTTTGCAAAAGTAGGTCAAAGGTTAAGGTCAGAAGGGCAAAAATGTTGGCATGGTCATACCAAGTACAGAAGTCCTATGCTCATCGTGTCAAATATTATAGACATTCAAAGACTTTTGCAAAAGTAGGTCAAAGGTCAAGGTCAGAAAGGCAAACATGTTGTCATGGTCATACCAAGTACGGAAGCCCTAGGCCTATTGGTTGCAATGCTATAGGCATTTAAAAAAAATTAGTAAAAGTAGGTCAAAGGTCAAAGTAATGTGGCAAAAACAATGATATTGTTGGAAAGGTCTTAACACAAGAAAGTTGCATACTAAGTATGGAAGCTTTTAGCCCAAATGTTAAAGGCATTTAAAGATTTTTGCTAAAGTAGGTTAAATGGCAAGGTCAAGGAGGGCAAAAATGTTGGAAGCCCTAGGCCTATTGGTTCCAATAATATAGGCATTTAAAGATTTTTGCAAAAGTAGGTCAAAGGTTAGGGCCAGAAGGCCAAACAATGATATTGTTGGAAAAGTCTTAACACAAGAAAGATGCATACCAAGTATGGAATCCCTAAATCTATTGGTTCAAATGTTATAGGCATTTAAAGATTTTAGTAAAGTAGGTCAAAGGTCAAGGTCATGATCAGAAGGGCAAAAATGTTGGCATGGTCATACCAAATATGGAAGCCCTAGGCCTATTGGTTCCAATAATATAATGCATTTAAAGATTTTTGCAAATGTAGGTCAAAGGTCAAGGTCAGAAAGGCATTTAAAGATTTTTGCAAAAGTAAGTCAAAGGTCAAGGTTAGAAGGTCAAAGGTCAAGATCAGAAAGGCAAAAACGTTGCATGGTCGGAAAGGTCTTGACAATATGAACCTTCTCACTAAATTTCAGCATCATAGCACAAATATTAAGCTTTATACCAACCCGTCCCAAAAACTTTAACCTGGTGATTTTTGGCCCAAAAAACCTACGTCCAAAACATGTCAAAAATTGAATAAAATTTAAAAACATTTTGAACGTTAAACTTCATAACAGTAATATCTGACCCCAAATGAACCTCCATACAAAATTTCAGCATCCTAACACAATTATTAAGTTTTGAAAATAACCTGTCCAAAAAACTTTGACCTGGTGAATTGTGGCCAAAAGGACTAAGTCCATAACATGTCAAAAATTGATAAAATTGAAAAACATTTTGAACGTTTAACTTCATAACAGTAATATCTGACCCCAAATGAACCTCCATACGAATATCAGCATCCTAACACAATTATTAAGTTTTGAAAATAGCCCGTCCAAAAAACTTTAACCTGGTGATTTGTGGCCAAAAGGACTAAGTCCAAAACATGTCAAAAATTGATAAAATTGAAAAATATGTTTAATGTTTAACTTCATTACAGCAATATTTAACCTCAAATGAACTTCCATACAAAATTTCAGCATCCTAGTACAAATATTAAGCTTTAAAACAACCCGTCCAAAATACTTTAACCTTGGCTACGTTCACACCGGGGGTTCTATGAACAGGCGAGCTAAAAATTCATAAGCAAACAGAGCAGAGCCTGATCAGATGGCTCCTATATGAGCTGTCTGATCTAAGTCTACTCTGTTTGCAAAGACAGACAATTTTGTTTGGCTTTGTCAGAAACTGTAGAATCAGATCTTTATTATTACATAAGGAAAGAGAGCACCGACTCTGATCAGATGTTTCCTATAGGAGAAATCTGGTCTGAGTCTATGTACTCTGTTTGCAAAGGCTTGAAATGGCATCTCTATCAGGTAAAGGGTTAACAAGTCATCCACTTGGGTACATCACTAATAAGGAAAATCAATTCATCAATACAGAAAAACCTCTCTAAACCGGACATTAAATTTGGTATAAATATTGGTCTTAGAGACATGTGGCAGCTTAATGCAGGGTGAAAGTCATGCAGAAAGCTCCTCTAGGAGCTTTCTGCATGACTTTCACCCTGCATTAAGCTGCCACATGTCTCTAAAAGTATGTAAATTCTTCTCTACTAGAATTCCGGTTTAGAGGGGTTTCACTGTAGTGGGGCCTTTTTATTTCAAGGTTGTTTAAAGTACAAAATATACAAAACTGATCAAATGACAGATGGAAGCTGGCATTCCCAAAATGTCTTCAGGTACTGAAACAATGAGGAAAAAAAAAGAACTATTCTGACGCAAGAGGCTAATTTCAGCTGAATAGTTTCCATATCCGGAAACATCAATTCCAACTACCATTTAACGCATTGGATAAGTATTGGGAAATAAAACATTCCTAAATATTTAGATTGCTGTAAAAAAAAAAGTGTCTGCCGAAAATACTGGCTAGCAGTTTTAAGTTTTAACAGTGTTTTGTTTTCTATCAAATATCAAAATGTCAAAAACGTTGGATCCTGATGAGATGCCAAATTACTTGACAACCATTTATTTGGATCTAAACTGCTTACAAACGGTGCCAGGACTTCATCAATAGAATGCTAAAGACTAAACCACATAATTCTCTTCTGGTTATTTTTGTTTTGTTTTGTTTTTTTGTACGAACACTGAAATTTTAATGAGCTCCTGATGCAGTACTTGTGTGAAATTGCTTGAGTTATTGAACAGTTTAGCCCTTTCAATGCGGGAAACCAGTCACTTATGTCATTTGCAAACAGTGTAGACCCAGATGAGAGGGCTCCTACAGGAGCCCTCTCATCAGGGTCTGCACTGTTTGTCATGTTACACTTTTCTTTAAAAAAAAAAGTCCCTGAATATTCATGGTAAGCTTGACCTATTTGGAAAAGTCCATTTAAAATTCAGCATTGAAAGGGTTAAGTTATAAACAGGGTCTGAGGTAAGTAAATGTAATTTGTTCCATATATGTGCTAAGAAGTGAGGAATAACTTCTAGAAATAGATGAATACTGAAAACAATCCATTCGGCCGACTCCAAGTACCACGGCAAACTTTCATGCACCAAGATTTTTGGCTTGCTTTTTATGATATAGCAAAACACTTTTTGGCAAACAGTTTAACCCTTACAGATCGGGAAACAATTGCAAGTCGCTAATGTCATTTGCAAACAGTGTAGACCTAGAGGAGCCCTCTCATCAGGGTCTGCACTGTTTGTCATGTTACTCTTTTCTTTAACCCTTTCCTCAATAGGCTATTTTAGATCCAACCTCTTTGGATGCATCTAACGAAAAGGAGCATTAACTAGAGAAAAGGAAATTTTTTAGAATTTTGTAATTTGAGCTCCTATAGGAGCAAATGCTCTATTTATCACAATGGTTTCAACAAGTGACCTTTACAGAGGCATAGAAAGGCGTATTTATGGAGGAAAGGGTTAAAAAAAAGTCCCTGAATATTCCTGGCAAGAATGAACTGTTTGAATTTTAGTTTGCCATTTGACAAATCAACATTGAAAGGGTTGATTCAAAATAAAATGCAAAGAAGTTCACATCTGATCAGGATCTGGTCCAACCTGTTTGACAGTCACACTTCTGTAATGCTTTTAAGTCTTTGAATACTAAATTTTCAAGTGGAATGATGATCTATGAGTGTCACTATACAGTCCATTCATTATGAAAGGAATCCTCTGATCTGGGTCTTCACTGTTCCCAAATGTCAGTACACTCGTTTCCCAAATTCAAGGGGTGCAAATAACCTTTTCAACATGAAAACCGCATGCACTGTCATTTCCAAATAATGTAGATCCAGATCAGAGGGCTCCTCTAAGATCAGGGTCTGCACATATTTGTCATTTAAAATCCTCTAGCAAGTTTATGCCTTTCATACTAAATGGGCTCTATAGATAAACACTGATGGGTCATTCCATTCTGATAATTCAGGGTTGAAAGGGTTAAAAAAGAATAAAAAAACTCGATCTACATGTGACAAGGACAAATGTATGGGATGACTCCTTGCATGATCAAAAAATGTGTGATTTGCAAACAATTTGAATCCATATGAAACTGTAGAATCAGACCTATATTATTTTATAAGCAACAGAATAGATATTGATAAGATTACTCTGACAGGAGCCGCTTGATCAGGGTCCACTGTTTGTAAAGGCATTTGGAGTAAAGGGTTAAGATAGACCTGTTTTATAGGTTAGCAATCATTACAAGACAATTTTACAAATTGGCTCCAGGTGCAGGCATGTGCTGTCTTCTTTCCACCAGGACTGCTGCCACTGTGTTACCTGTTGATGAAGTGATGAAAGTGCCTTTGACATTAGCATGTCTGCCATCTTCATTGACCCTTTGAATACAGGAAATGTTTTAACTGGTATTTACCTAACAGAATAGACCTAGAATTAAGATGAGGGTCCCTGAAGTAAGCCTCTGATCAGGGTCTGCACTGTTTGCTATTCAAGACCTGCTAGCAAGTTTAATGCTTTTGTACTGAACAGAGTCTACTGTTAAACAATAAAGGGCCGTTCAGCTTCGAAAATTCAACATATGAAGTAAGACACAATTCTGCAGAATTTACTGGTCTTCAAGCAACTCTTTAACTGTATGCAGATTTTGTTGTCTGCTACAAATTCTTCAACACTTTGCTCCGTAAATACCGCTTTCTACGCCTTTGCAAACAGAGTAGATCCAGATCAGATGGCTCCTGTAGGAGCCATCTGATCAGGGTCTGCTCTGTTTGCTTATGAAATAATATAGATATCAATTTACAATTTCTGCGATGGGCAAATATTCCTGTGTCCTTGTACTATAATAATATAACAAATCAATGTAATTAATATTCCTGATGTCATTATTTCTGACATGAATTATTAAATTCATGGATGAAAGGGTTAAGACTACTGTACATGTTCTTACTAATGTCAGTCAAACCTTATGTTGCTGCTACTCAGTAGAATCATCGCTGAGAGAGTACCTGGTAAGTAAGATAGGGGTTTGCAGTGAAATACAAAAATATTTAACCTTTTTCTCCATAAAGACACCTTTTGACACCTAAATTGCAAACAGAGTAGACTTACCGGTACATCACATGGCTCTTACATGTATATGAGGTCTGCTTATAGAATATTTTATATATTCATAATGTCATTATTTCTTACATTAATTTTCAACAGGGAAAGACTAGTAAAGAAGAATTGGAATAAGTATTGTAGCCCATTATCTACTGCTTTTAGCAGTTTCAAGGATAAATCAACAATTCCTCTTCACAACTTAATCTTTATAATAATACAAAATGCTGGTAAAATTACATAACAAGTAGAATGGAATGCAAAATAGCTGAGATAAACAAATGCCTGGAGTGACTACATTGACTCCTGACATTTCACAAACCTGAAACTCTGAAAATAAGAATTTCACATCATAATCAGAATGTCCTCAAGGCTATGTATGATTGGAGGCAGCACAGCTTAACCCATTCCCACTTAGTCTATTTTTAGACCTAACCTCTGAATAAATCTACCAAAAAGGAGAATTAACTAGAGAAAAGGATATTTTCAGAATTGTGTAGTTTTGAAACCACTGTGATAAATAGAGCATTTGCTCCTGTGGAGCAAATGCTCTATTTATCACAATGGTTTCACAAAGTGACTTTTACAGAAGCGTCAAAAGGCGTCAATATGCGGGAATGGGTTAAACAAGCGGATACTTCCACATTATATAGCATCTTTAAATTTGTCCCTTATTCACTATTGCAGGTGTTTATTATCCACGACAACAGAACAGCAGCAGATGGAGATCAAACATATTATACTGTGCATGTATCTTGACTTGCATGTAGTAAAACATGTTGTAACCTTTAAATTATTCCATGAATATTCGTGTAAGAAATAATGACACCATTAATATTAGTCAGATTCATTTTTGTCATGGCATATAAACAGAGGAGATTTGGGCTTAGGCAGAAACTATAGAATCAGATCTATAGTATACTACAAGCAAACAGAGCAGACCCTGATCAGATGGCTCCTAAAGGAGCCGTCTGATCTGGGTCTACTCTTTTTGCAAAGGCATAGAAAGGTGTATTTATAGAATAAATGTTTTACCCTTTACCTAAACAATATTCATGTTAGATCGAAACAATGACATCATGAGTATTTATCAGATAACTCTTTATAAATAATAAATGACATAAACACACGGGAACATTTGGCCATCGCAGAAACTGTAGAATCAGATCTACCAGTATATTATTTCATTAGCAAACAGCAGACTGTGATCAGTCTGTTCTTACAGGAGCCATCTGATCTGGATCTACTCTGTTTGCAAACATGCAAAAAGGTGTATATGGTCAACGAGAGCACTGCCTGGTGTGTTTCTGAAAGTCTGCACAAATATTACAAAAAAATCTCTGGCAACCTACCTCACTGCCATGGCATTCATAATAGCTTCAAAATTTGCCCAATTGCCAGTAATCAACAGCATGATCAGCAATCAACATGAGTTACATGCCATAGATGATCAACCTAACTCTCAGCCCCCTGGCAGAAAACTTGGGTAACACTTGCAAGCAACTTGGACCAGAATGACATGAAGAAACAAACCGTTGTCTCATTAGGATTAAAATTAGCAAAATGTTTGAAGATATTGCATTAACAGTACATTAAACCTTTACCTAATAGAGACACATTTTGATGCATTTGTAAACAGAGCAGAACAAGATCACACAGCTCTCGTAGGAGCTGTCTGAGCTGAGTGTCTGCCTTGTTCGCAGCTTGTAGAATAATACAGTTCGACCTGGAGTGACTAAAATTTCCCTTGTTCATAATGTCATTATAAAAATTCAGCTCATTAACCCTTTACTCCTTTCTATGCCTTTGCAAACAGAGTAGACCCAGATCTGATGGCTGACGGCTCCTAAAGGAGCCGTCTGATCAGGGTCAGCTCTGTTTGCTTATGAAATAACATAGATATGATTCTACAGGTTCTGCCATGCATGGCCAAACATTCCTGTGTCAATGTGCTTTTACAACAAATTAATCTTATTAATATTCATGACATCATTATTTCTTACATGAATATTCATGGTAGAAAGGGTTAACCCTTCGCTTGCTATTCACGTCAATATACCTACCTGTAAATAGTGAAGACCCAGATGAGACAGCTCCTGCAGGAGCTGTCTCATCAGGGTCTGCACTATTTACAAGTTGATTGTTCAACCAGTGCATTCCACAGCAGTGATTGCACAGCGAAATATGTATACACAGTGAAGATATTTGTAATTATACAACAGGACATGGGTAAAGAAGGAGAAATGTATTTTAAAATTCAGCAAGAGAAGGGTTAATATCCATAGTCACAGTATTTCGACTTACATTATTCATGCTATCTTACATTATTCATGCTATCTTACATTATTCATGCTATCTCACACTCATTCAGAAGTCCAAAGCTTCAACAAAAACTTGAAGTATCAGTAAGTTAAATTTGCAACACGCCAACTGCAAAAAGCATAGACCCAGATCAGATGTTTCCTACGGGATATAAAAATGAGATGGGATTCCTACTCATACTTCCTACTCCTTCATTTACCATTCCACCTACATAATTGTAGCAGCACAGTTGGAAAGGTGCTAGACCTCAATTTTAGGTTTTTATCGCTAATGTCTTCAAGACATTTAAATCACTTAAATATAGCCACTCAAATGGCTTAGACATTTTAAAAGTTGCACGAAATGATTACAGAAACACTTTTGTCCTTGTGTCATAAGTCTGCTTTAACCCTTTCCCTCATACAAACACATTCCCACACATTTGCAAACAGAGAAGACCCAGATCAGACAGTTCCTATTTGACAGATCTGTTTCCTTACTTCCTATAATAGCTACAATGTTCCGAACAGCTGGAATTTATAAATCTATGATTAATATTCAGGAGATATCTCATCTAGGTCTACTCTGTTTGTAAAGGCATAAAAATGGCAGTCTTACAGGGATGGTTTTAAAGCTACTGCATGTACAAAGTGCCACATATTATGATCACTACAATATTTAGTAAGGTGTAGTGTAACTACCACTACATAAGAACAGTACTTGTATTCTTAGACAATTGTTCAAACTAACCATTATAATTATAATAATTACCCTTTATTCAAACAATTTGGCATATTCATGTGAAGGATTAACCTTTGAATATTCAAGATGTAATTAACACTTTACTCCATGAATATTCATATAAGATATAACCAAGATATCATACATAATAATTAGCTGAAATTTTATAATGGTACATGAACATGGAATAGTTTGGTTATCCCTTTCCTTCATACAAACGTGTTTTCACACATTTGAAAACATAGAAGGCCCAGATCAGAATGATGGCTCCTATAGAAACTGTCTTATCAGGGTCTGCTCTGTTTATTAATGGAATTTGATAAATCTTTTTCTGTACTTTCTTAAATGGCTTCATTATGTTCCACTTTCTAGATTTCACTATAACCAATTTTCCATGATTCAGTAGGTATTGAAATTTGGAATAAACATGGAACAGGAAAAGGGTTCAACCAAACAGAGCAAAATGATTCTGGGTAGGCAGCTCTTACAACCTGAGTCTAATCTGTTTACAAAGGCGTTAAGAGGCATATATACAGAGTAAAGGGTTAAACTGCTGTTTTCTGCAAAATGATAACCAGTTTTTATGTGACAGGAAAGAGATGTTATCTGAATATAGGTAGACCAAGTGGGTGGGGAAGCTGTAACTTCACAGCTTCTTACAGTGTGAAATAACAAGACAAGATCAGATTCACTATAGGGTTACCCAGCAACAATCTCTATCTATAATTACATCAAGATCAAATTATTTTAGTAGCTCCTTTAATTACCTTGAAAAGAATAGGAAATTTCTTTGAAATTATACTGGAAATATGCATGGATATCATCTACAGTGGGAGTTGGTTTGACAGCACTGTCCCTAATCTCGAATATTTTAAGAAGAAAACAAAATGACTGAAATTAAACTTTTTTTTTAGCACATTTTCGTAGTAATGTTTCCATGAACTGTTTTTGTATAACAACACAATTAATGCACATTATTGCGAATTATCTCCATTTTACCCAGAGCTCCAGATAAGATGGCTAATTATTCCCATGTCCATATGCCATTAGAAAAAATAATCTATTTAATATTCATAATGTCATTATTTCTTACACAAATATTGAACAAGTAAAGGGTTACTGAAGCAAAGCAAAGCAATTGCAAGAGGCAAACTTTTTAAAAGCCAAAGCATGCAAGAGCCAAAGCAGGTACATGTAAGAAACAAAGTTCTTGCATGCAAAAGCAAACAAGAAGTAAAGATGCTATGAAGCAAAGCATGCAGAATGTTAATGTGATGCTTTTTTTTGTATGTTCACAACAGGTGAGAAACTATGACTTGTGTATTTATAAAAACAAATTTACTGCTGATCTCCCATTAACATTTGCTTGCCAACTATCTATGTAAATCTCACCAATGGAATTCATAAGCAATCTGGTGCACTTGAAAATGCACCTAAAATTATTTTGTTTGTATGCTGGGCTACCTAAGACAACAGTGTGATCTACACGATATTCTGAGAAAGTATGCGTCTCATCAGGATCAAAACTGTTTAACGCTCGGTTTTCTAGAAGAAAAATAAAACTTTTTTTTTCTTCAGACTTGCAGCACATTATACATTTTTGCAGAACCAAATGAGGCAAGCGGCTCGACATCTAGACCAAGATCGAAACTGTTTGAAACTGTTTATATAACAAAAAATATGGAAAACAATGCGAGTTTTAAGTAGACATTATATTCGGCAGATAAAAGTTACTTGGGTGTTCAGAGTTAGAAAATCATGAGCTACAAAGCATGCAAGCCATCTCACATCAAAAACCTACTGAAACAAATATTTGGCACGTTTTCTCTGCTAAAGCCATTAACCTTGTGCCATGATGATACAAGGTAAAGCAAACAAGAGTTTTAATCATGCCAAGGTTTTCATACAACTTGGCTATGACTTCCATATGCTCGGCCATTGAAACACTTGATATGGATAATTACCATTAGGTTCCTTTGCTCATACAAATGAGTTTACTCAGTGATATTTGAGAGTATTTAAAGTTAAAGAATCCATGAATGCTTAACTTGATATATATTCCAGCAAGAAATAACTTATTTCAAAATACAGGTGGTAGCTTAATGCAGATTGAAAGCAATGCAAACCTGAACCATCACTGAAGGTGATTATAATAACCCCCCCCCCCCCCAATGTGACTGTCATTGTAAGAAAATTAATCAGCTGGAAAACTACAACTAGATGTGCTTGTCCTCTTTATGACAAAGCATCATTTCAAGTTGTATTGTATTCCACTAGGCAGTTGTTGAGAAACCACGCAGAAAATAAGTCAACAGGCCAACTGACAGACCAAAATTCAAAGAGACGTAACTCTGTAAGGAAATAGATAAGCTCCTATTCATGATAAAGTATCATGTCAAGTTTCGTACAATTCCAGTCAGCAGTCACTGAGAAACGATATTGAATTAAAGTCAACAAATAGACCAACACAAAACTTTTAAACAAAGGGGCATAACTCTGTAAGGAAATCAATCAGCTAGAAAATTATAACTGGATGCATTGTCCTCTTTATGATAAAGCATCATGTCCAGTTTCAATGAATTCTAGTCAGCAGTTACTGAGAAACCGCGGGGAAAAAAGTCAACAGAGCGACCCACGGGTAACCGCCAAGCCGACTCCTATATACCCCCAAGAAAACCTTGCTTACACACTTTCTGTACTGGTTTGGTTTTTATCGGCTTTGACGTCGTTTTAACAGTATTTCAGTCATATCACAACGTCCAGCTAATTATAGGTGGAGGAAGACCCTAGAGGTTCTTCTGTGCATGGAACAAATTGCACTGTTCGTGCACAGAAGAACATCCAGGTAGAACCACCGACCTATCGCAAGCCAGCTGGAATGCTTCCTCACATGAAAAATCCAAATGCCCAGACTGGGATTCAAACCCACAGCGATGAGGGGCTAAGTGATTGTCAGTTGAAGACGACAACCACTTGGCCACAGTCTAGGACTCCTTTCTGTATTGCTTTCATTCTGCATTAAGAAACCACTTGTGTATAACTTTCAAAAGTGTAATGTCCCCAAGAGCATTTATTAGAGATAATATAGTAATGACTCTACGTATCTGGCATAATTATGAAACAGAATTTTGGGAACTGGTAAAACTGTAAAGTCTGATCTTCAAGTATTTCTCCTAAGCAAATAGTGCATGCTGACCTTGATGAGACAGTACCTACAGGACCTGTTTGATCTCGGTCTACTCTGTTTGCAAAGGCGTAAAAAAGCAGGATTATTGAGCAAAGAGTTAACAAAGCTAGCTATTAGAATACCATTAACTGTTTACGCTTATCAAAATTGGTTAATATTTCAAAGTACTGTTTATGGGGAAAATAAACACTGATTTAGATAAGGTAAGATGAAATATACAGCAGAAAAAGAACAACAGGGCAGACACATAGCACGGGCTTAACCCTTCACATGCTGAATTTTTAAATACATTTCTCCTTCTTTACCCATGCCCTGTTGTATAATTACATATATCTTCACTGTGTACAAGTATTTCGCTGTGCAATCACTGCTGTGGGGTGCACTGGTTGCACAATCAACTTGTAAATAGTGCAGACCCTGATGAGACAGCTCCTGCAGGGGCTGTCTCATCTGGGTCTTCACTATTTTCAGGTAGGTATATTGACCTGAATAGCAAGCGAAGGGTTAAGGGAGCAAGGCCACCTGCAGATCCCACTGATATACATTTGTATTATAAGCCTCCATTGTCTGAAGATAAATTAAAACAAACAAATTTTGACAACTCAATCTCATCCTCAGCAGCAGGTCAGATAGCCATATCTACCTGGCCAATCATTACCCATGGGTGGCCATAATACCAGCTGAAAATCTACCCCACCATTACATACTCCATCTGATTATCCCAGCATTAGCTTTAGATAAAAGTTGCAGCTAATCTAGATTCAAACTGTTTTACAGAATATTTCATTTAACCATCTCCCTCATGAATATTTATGCTAGAAATAATCACATCAAGAATAATAAATTAATAAGATTATTTTTTAAACAAGAGGGCCAGAATGGCCCTGACATCGCTCACCAGACAATCAGAGGAGAAGATTTTCAAAGTTTTCACATATGTTTCTATTGAAAACTTAACACCCCAGGGGCGGTGCCAATTTTGACCCCGGGGACACAATTTATATAACTTTTGTAGAGGACCAGAACATGATGCTGAAAGAATGTAGTGAAAGAATGGATATGCATAGACCACTGGAACTTGTATTAATTCTTTGGATGCTAGAGGCAGATTATCCCACCACTAATGACCTATGCAAACAGTTTGGATCCAGGTCAGGGCCCACATAATGTGGGGCCTGATCCGATATCCAAATTGTTTGTAAATGAGACTGAACTTCTGAAAAACTTAGAAAGAACGTGTGTAGTGGGATTCTCCCACCACTAATGACCTAAGCAAACAGTTTGGATCCAGATCAGGGCCAATATAATGTGGGGCCTGATCTGGTATCCAAACTGTTTGTCAATGAGTCTGAATTCTGAAAAACTTAGAAAGAAATTGTGTAGTACGGATAACTTATGAATATGCTGCAGACAACCATTTAGCAGATGACAAAATTACCCAGCATGCAAAGAGTTAAGCTGAAATTCACAACAGATATGCTCTATATTGATATCTGGTAGCTTAATGAAGGGCATAGGTATGAAAAAAAAGCTTTAAGAGTGTTCTGCATATTAAGAACTATCCACAATTTTCTCAATCTTAAATGAGAGTGTGTTATTTGTCTAAACACAATTTCTACTCAACTGATCAGGCTAAGGGTGGTTATATAAGAAGGTCTGAGCTCTGCAGGCTGATATATTAAGGAGAAACCTTTAGGCTGTCGTTTCTGAAGTGAAGAAGACTGTACACACAGGGCAGGGCCAATTTTAACCCAAGAACTATGATACTTATAAAACCCATAAAGTTATGCTAAGTAAATCTATACATCAAATATCTAAGCTCTGGGACATGTAGTTTCTGACAAGAATACTTTTAAAGTTTTTCCTATGCATAACTAGTGATCCTATGGGCTGTTTAAGTAGTCAGCTTAAAAAAACTGGCAATCCATGGGGTGAGACCAATTTTTACCCTAGGGGCATACTTTATATAACTTTTGTAGAAGCCCTGAAGTTGAAGCTATGTGCCAAATATGAAATCTGAGGACCCTCTAGTTTTAGAGGAGATGATGTTCAAAGTTTTCACTATATGTTTCTATTGAAAACTGAAAACCCCTGGGGCAGGGCCAATTTTGACCCCAGGGGTATAATTTATATAACTTTTGTAGAGGACCAACAGATGATGCTATATGCCAAAGATGAAAGATGAGAACCCTGTAGATTCAGAGGAGAAGATTTTTAAAGGTTCAAATTGTTGACGACTGACGACGCACACCGCACGACGCACGACGGACGACGGACGACGCACGCCGACGGACGACGGACATCAGGCAATCACAAAAGCTCACCCTGAGCACTTTGTGCTCTGGTGAGCTAAAAAGCATGACTTGTGCACACAGGAAAGTTTGGCCATGGCAGATACTGTAGAATTATATCGATATTATTCCATAAGCAAACAGAGCAGACTCGGCAGCCCTGATCAGAGGGCTCCTACATCATCTACTGTATTATGAATTACTTCATTCAGCTTTGATCATGATGAGATGCGGAGTCACTCAGGATTTCATCTGAATACAGTAAAACCTCTCTATAACGGCCACTATATTGTCTTAATTAGCTGGTATTTGGTGCAGGTGGCTGCTTAACCCTTTCCTCCATAAATACATGTACGCCTTTCTACGCCTCTGTAAGAGTCACCTGTTGAAACCATTGTGATAAATAGAGCATTTGCTCCTATAGGAGCAAATGCTCTATTTATCACAATGGTTTCAAACTACAAAATTCTAAAATTCTTAATGTAATTTAGTGGCCGTTATAGAGAGGTTTTACTGTACATGCTGTTTGCAATTGCAAGTCAGGTCGCCTTTAGCAAGATATAAGGGTTACGCACACAAAAAAATCTAAAACTTTAAAAGTAAAAGTCTGTTTTGCATAGGACTATTGCCAACAAATCACCTTTGACCTTATATACTCTGCTTGCAGATCTAGGCTGGATTACCTTGCAATACCATACTTTTCCTAAGAACTTTGACAAATAGTGCACACCAAAGATCATATTGCTCCTGAAAGAGTCTACACTATATGCTATCATATCTGAGTCTAAATCGGTTATCAAAGTCATACCAATTTGAATTATTCTGCCTTACAGGCCTGTAGAGAGGGGAGATTGGGTGTCCATATACAATAGAACCAGTAATAAATGGCCATTCATTTATTGAACATAGGAATCAAAAGCAGCATGTGGTTGCTTAATGAAGGGCAAAACTAATGAAGAAAGCTCCTATAGGAGCTTTCTGCATTACTTTTGACCTGCATTAAGCTACTACCTGTCTTACTGACCCATAATTAGACCTCTTGTTAATGGCTGCTTAAGACAGGTTCTACTGTACTTAGGGTTATCAGAGTATACTAATTTCTTACAGAAAGTAATCGCACATGATGAAGTAGGAGTGGTGAAGCTCAGCAACTTTGTACAGTATCTATTATGAATTTGAATAGAGACAATCAATCTAAACTCTTCTGATGCTACTGATGTACAGAAACTGACATTCAATGCAAACAATGGAGACCCAGATTACATGCTATCATGTACCATCATAGAATTCAGGCCATGTTATCTATATTTAATGAAAACCGAATCAAAAAGTTTGGATTAGTCAGAATTCATCAAGATCCAAGCTATCGGACACTTTGATCATGGTTTTTGAGATTACAATTGGAGAAACTCTGTTTTGAGTATTGTAGCAAATAACAAATTTTGCAGGCGTTTATTTAACAACCAATAGTAGACATAAGAGGTAGGGTATGCCTGGGTTGAAAAATAAGAGCACTGCATGGCTAATTTTCACGAAGTCAAAGGGCCATAATTCTGAAGCATATGGGACATTTATGACGAGAGTACGACTGGTTGTAAAACTATGCCAAAATATTACTATCACAAAATTTTCAGCAAAGTTTCTTGAAGATTGGATGAAAGATATTCCACTTAGAGAGCGGACATGATTTGGGTGCAGCTGCCCGCCACCACAGGATTTTCCATTATAATGGCCCGAACGAGTTAAATGATACAAGATGGTCAAAGACTTAAAACATCAGGCATGTTACAATATTTTTAACCCTTTACTCCATAAATACGCCTTTCTACGCCTTTACAAATAGAGTAGACTCAGATCAGATGGCTCCTATAGGATCTGTCTGAATCATCAGGGTCTGCTCTGTTTGCTAATGAAATTTGATAGTAGTTTCTTTACTTTCTAAAGTGGCTACAATGGTGTATCTTCCATATTTCATTATTCATTATAGGGTAACTTTTTTGTCTATGAATATTCAGTAGGTATTGAAATTTGGAATAACATAGAATAGGGAATGGGTTAAAGTCCATGTCAACACCTTTCACAGTCATCAATCAATGTACCTGATGTGATTCCTTACACATGCCAGCTCATTGCCCTTTGTTACCTCTTTGCATGCTAGCGGCATGTTTGTGATTATCAACGTGAAACAGCTTAAATCTAAATGAGACAATTAACCCTTTCCCTTTTGCATATATTCATCTTAGAAATAATTACTTCATGAAGGTTTTTAAATGTACACAGGAATATTTGGTATTGGTAGAAACTGTAGAATCAGATCTATTATAATTTCACAAGCAAAAAAGAGCAGGCGCTGTTCAGACAGCTCCTACAGGATGTGTCTGGTCTGGCTCTACTTTGTTTGCAAAGATGTCAAAAAGAGTATATATCAGTCAAAGGGTTAAATAGCTCTGTGTTTCATCTGGATCCAATCTGACATTCTGACTGTATTTTTGAATTGCAGCCGAAGGCAATTTTTGCAGGTAACATTCTCATAGCATGCACAGAGGTATTCTATTACATTTGTATACTCTTTGTGAATAACTTACAGTTCAAAAGCTGTTTTCTACCTTTTTCTTTATCAAAAATAAACATCATGCCAATAATACCAAATAGTTTGGATCAAAATCACACCCCGTTACTCAGTGGCTCTGTATCTACACTGTTTACAAAGACCATTATGGATTTGCCCATAGCATCCTCAATGATTAACATTTAACCCACTGAATAAATTCAGAATAATTAAAGTTGGCTCCTTAACCCTTTCCGAATATTAATTAAACAAAAATCTTGTATCAAAATTTATCATTGAAGAAAATGATTTTTATGACAAACAGTGGAGACCCAGATCAACGGGCTCCCTTGGGAGCCCTTTGATCTGGATCTACACTGTTTCCAAAGGCCTTAATTACTTGGTTCCCTGCATTTTAAGGGTTAAGGTCGGGTATCAGATTACAGTTTAACAACTTAGCCTTTGTCTCTTTCAACAAGCATATGCTAGTGATGAATTCATGATGTCCTGTATGTGAACAGTTCGAATTCAGATGAGACGTTAACTTGTGTCTCATCAGGATCTGAACTGGTTGAACATATAATGGTCATGGTTTTTGAAAAATGACACACATCAAAACCACTTTAAGAATTTTGCAGCACACAACAAATTTTACACGACTGTTATCAACATGTTCCTGGACTGGTAGATCCAGATATATTATCTTTCAACTTTTACTCTGAGAATATTCAAGTAAGAAAAATTGATATCATGAATATATTAATTAGATATTTTCTTATAATGACATACGGTAACTATGAACACAACAACTTCTGGCCATGATAGAAATGGTAGAATCATGTCTGTATTATTTCATCAGCAAACACAGCAGACCCTGATCAGATACTATACTTGGACCATCTTATCTAGGTCTATCCTGTTTGCACAGGCGTTAAAAGGCGTATCTATGGAAAAAATGGTCAAGAAGACAACAACATTTATTTGCTGATTCTAAACCTTGCCTAAGACGAATATTCATCACAAAATCTGAAAACTATCTGATCCTCTATCAACAGATTTTTTTCAAAACTGATAATCACTTGAAACCAGAAGTGTAAATGGGCGCAAACCTTGTTCTTTTTAAAAGCTTCTATGTTACAGGTATGTGACATATAATGAATTTTCTGTTAAATTCAGCATGTAAACTGAACAAAAAATAAACCACAAACTTCTCCTTGCCCCAGACTAAAATGATACTTTGTGTAAAACCTGACAAAGTAAACGTGTCATCCGCTGAATTTCAAAAGAAGATTTGTTCGCATGATATGCAATGTCAATAGCTTTAACAATTGATCTGTTGACACCTCCACATTTTCTTATGAGAACATCAAACACCCGCTATCTGTTACTGTCAAAGCACTACAAATTTAACACTTAAGCAATGAGTGCAAAACTTTAGCTACACAAACAACTTCAATTTCAAAACAGATTTTTTCCACTTTCTTTCAGAAAATATTTAACAACTTGAATCCTCAGTTGTGATATAGTTTAGTCTGTATTTAATCTGGATCCAAACTCTTTGCAAATGTCATCATCTACTTGCTTGCACATTTGAAATGCTAACCAGCTTATCTTCTCATTAAATCAGGAACACACTTAAAAGTCATAAATATTTAAAAAACAATTTGTAAACTTTTACCAACAGGAAAAGAGACCACAGATGTGTTTTATTGCATGGGAAATGAATTTTCATTTTTCTTTACCCTTGCTCCAATTAACTTAACTCAATATCCTAATTTCCCTAAGAATTCAGACAGACTAACTTAGGCAAATAGTGTAGAGTCAGATCAAACTATAGGAGCCGTCTGATCAGGGTCTGCTCTGTTTGCTAATGGAATTTGATAGTTCTGTTTCTTTACTTTCTAAAATGACTCCACCTTCCATATTTCATTATAACTACATGTATTATTTTTTGTCCATGAATATTCTGTATGTAGGTATTGAAATTTGAAATAGATCAAGAACAGGGTTACGTGTCAATCAAGATCAGGCACTAAACCAGTCATATTGAAAGAGACTCGCTAACTAAACCTTTTGCTCCATAAATACGCCTTTCTACACCTACCGGTAAATGCAAACAAAAGACCCAGATCAGACTGCTCCTAGGCCTATAGGAGCCGCCTGATCAGCGTCTGCTCCGTTTGCTTATGAAATAATATAGATATGAATCTACAGTTTCTGCAATGGCCAAAATTAATGTGCTCATGTGTCATTATACAAAATTTAATTAATATTCATGATGTCAGTATTTCTTTCATAAATGTTCATGAAATTAACGGTTTAACCTATTCCCTCATATTGACGCCTTTTGACGCCTCTTCAACAGTCACCTGTTGAAACCATTGTGATAAATAGAGCATTTGCTCCTATAGGAGCAAATGCTCTATTTATCACAATGGTTTCAAACTATAAAATTCTAAAATGTTCCTTTTCTCTAGTTAGTGCTCCTTTTCGGTAGATTTATTCAAAGTGGTTGGATCTAAAAATAGGCTATGAGGGAATGGGTTAATACAATTGATTAGTAGTTATTGGTGTTTGAAAACAGCAAAGATCTATACCAGAGTGCTCCTGAGGCAGCACTGTGCTGAGTGCCTTGTTTGCCACCTTTCAGTAAGCTATTAACTTTAGTACTGAATAGTTTATTGTTAACTCTTTCCCTCAGATGAATGCCTTTTCGACTGTGTTTGCAAACACAGTAGACCCAGATCAAATGAATCTTGTAGGAGTCATCTGATCAGAGCCTGCTCTTCTCAAATAGAAAACTATAAAGTTTCTGCCATGGACAAAAGTGTTACACAATGATGGATGATTCCACTTTGAAAATTCAGCATTGACAGGAGTACATCCAATTGTATAATAAAGTAAAAACTCTACAAAGACCACCCAAAGTAAGTAAGGGCTTTTAAGATACTATGTGGTAGCATAATGCAGGATGAATGTAATGCAGAAAGCTCATCTAGGAGCTTTCTGCATTACTTTCATCATGCATTAAGCAAACACCTGCTCTTATACTAGGACTCCAATGATTATTCATTGCGTGGTCACTATTATAGGAAGGTTTTACTGTATTTTTACACTGCTCGTTTCATCTTCAGTGCATCACTGCAATTTTCAATTAAGTGGATTGCATCTGAAATAAAACATGACATTCCTTTGATAAAGTATTCTTTGTGTGATATATATAAATAAAAAATCAAGCAACCTTTCCAAGAGCTATTGATTGGAAATCTGTTTTTTTCACTTGACGAAGGCAATGCAATTGGCTGAACAGATGTTACCCTTTTATTTCCCATTCTGCTAATGGATAGGCTGTGTCAAAAAGAAAACCGCCATGTTTTAAGTTATTTCATAATTATCACAGACCCTCTCATGTTTTGAAATTAATTTCACCTCAAAAGAAATGAAGGAGCCCACTAAATGCTTCATCCAAAAATGACCATAGCTCATTTCACAAGAGTCCCATGATGGCCCTATATCAATCACCCTAGTCAATACCAGTAGGTCATGATTGATCGATTGGGTATGTAAAAAAACTGTTTTGGTATATCGAGCATTTCTGCCCCCCCAACAGTTGTTTTTTATGGAATTATGATGGTCCTTTTAAAGGACCCGTGTATAGACACCAGAAAATTAATATTCATGATTTTTTCCAGAAATTTTTAGTTTCATACTATAATCAAATTCATCATTTTTGGTTTAGCCTTCACCTCATGAATATGTATAGAAGAATTTATTATTTCATGAATATTCATACAGACTTTTTGAAATGGTCAATGAATATTGAAAATTGTTGCCATGGCAGAAACTGTAGAATCAGACCTATAGTTTGGCATATGGGATTGCCAACAGAATTTTGGCATACATGTAGGTCCTTTACCTACAGAACATTAAATTTTAATCTATAGAATTATATCAAAATCTTACTTTTAAATATAACTTCAGCTGTATTTTATTGTAACACTGTATTGTGGTGTCATATTTTGTTTGAAATCCACCATTCCCTGAAGTTAGAACTTATCAAAGTTGGTTGTTGTTGTTGTTTTAACAAAAGGGGATGCAGCTACTGTACATACAGAAATTGTCCTTCTGACTCCTGGCTTGGGACAATTTCTACACACTCCTACATCTTTTACTATCTTTGTCTTCACACATCCTCCTCAACAAAACACAGAATAATTGATGATTTTGTCTCCTGAGGACAGGAATATATTCAGTTGAAGTTCTTTGTCCCAGTGGATGTGTGACAAGAATTAGGAAAATGTTCACCCATATCAGAATTCCAGACTTTCAGAGAATTTCATTTGGTATTTTCGCACCAAACCCAAAGTTGTGAATCCTCATTAGAAATGTTCTCTTTGAGATAATTCTAATGAGTACTAAATTTAGTCTTACAAATATGGGTTTGGTAGAGAAATGAGAAAAATATTGCTTTCAAATCTTGAGCTTGGCACTATATTTGATCCTCATCACCTTAACAGGTATTTAACCCTTTCCCTGTTCTATGTTAATATTCCAAATATCAATACCTACTGAATGTTCATGGACAAAATAGTTATAATGAAATATTATCATGGAAGGTGGAACATTGTAGTCATTTTAGAAAGTAAAGAAACATATTTATCAAATTCCATTGGCAAACAGAGCAGACCCTGATCAGACGGCTCCTATAGGAGCCATCTGATCTGGGTCTACTCTGTTTGAAAATGCATGAAAACCACTTATATGAGGGAAACGGTTAACTAGAGGTCCAGATAAAAACATTTTCAAGAGTATTACTGTGACCACTCTTTAGAATCATCTCTTCGTCACAGTATGGGTGGAGAAATGACGATTTTAGTATATGGGTGCACACCTTTATCTATAGCCCTGTTTAACCGCATTTGTTTACAGGAACATTTCAAATGATACAGATGCAGACATGCTATGACATCAGAGATGTTGTACCAGATCAGGTTACACACTGTTGGTCATGTCACAGAACAGAAATATTTAACTCTTTCCTCCATAAATACGCCTTTCTATGCCTCTGTATTATAAGGTCAAATTTTGAAACCATTGCGATAAATAGAGCATTTGCTCCTATAGGAGCAAATGCTCTATTTATCACAATGGTTTCAAGTTACAAAATTCTAAAAAAATCTTTTTCTCTAGTTAATGCTTCTTTTCGATAGATGCATCTTGGATCTAAAAATAGCCTAAGGAGGAAAGGGTTAAACATAGTTATTATAGTTGAGAAGCAGTATTAGAAAAGCAGTAGGTGCTCTAGTTCTACATTGTGCTAAATTCTAGTACACTTGTCTCCCCCATTCAAAGGGACAAGTAACTTACTTCACTACTTAAACTTACAAGTCAGCGATTCAGTAGTATCAAGAACTTATGAATACTTGATATAAGTATACAGTTGAACTTCGACGTCTCGAACTCAGATAACTCAAAACTTATGGATAACTCTGATTACTTGAAGAATAAGTTTGGTCCTTCAAAAATGTATTATCAGTACAATCATACATGTATCTAGAAATACATATGACAGCTTGATGCAGGTTGAAAGTAATGATGAAAGCTCCTACAGGAGCTTTCAGCATTACCTTACACCTGCATTAAGCTGTGAACTTGAGAAATTGTACGATTAGAATTCGGATCACCCAAACTTCTGTTACATGTACATGTATCTCAAAGTAATTTGTACGGCCCCTTGAAGTTCGAGATATTGAAGTTCAACTGTATACTGCTGGCTGTAAGTATGATTTGAATGGAATATATACTGATAGAACTTATGGTATCAATTGATTTGTTCGAAAAATGAGCACACTGTAACTTTAAGGTTTGGTTCAGTGAAAATTGTTTTGCCAGATATGCGTAACTTCTAGTGATTATCAGTCCCATGGGCAATTGTTGATCGATTTTTTCTCTCTGCTTGGTTGTCAACTTGACTTTTTAAGTAGACTGTACTTTGTCTTATCACATATACACTGACTGATTACGTGTCCCTTTTACAAAACTACACATTTATCTCAAGAAGTTGCAATCAATACATGTATGTCTCCCATAATGGCAGAACAGGTTACCGATAGTCTGATCATTAACTTTTTGAACGCGGAAACAAATGTACCGTCATTTGCAGTGTGGACCCTCTGATCAGGGTCTGCACTGCTTGTAATAATCAGACTCCAGTCTTGCAAAGTACCATAGCACCTGTATTAAGTGGTCATTTATTTATTGAACATAGCAGTCGTAAAAAGCAGGTGGTTGCTTAATGCAGGACAAAAGTAATGCAGAAAGCTCCTATAGGAGCTTTCTGCATTACTTTTGACCTGCATTAAGCTACCACCCACCTTACTGCATGACCCTTAATTAGACCTCTTTTTGATGGCAGCTAAAGACAGGTTCCACTGTATAACCTATCATACAATACTGATTTAGCTTTTATCGTTTTAACCCTTTCCCAGGTGTTCATGTTAGGAATAAGGAAATCATGAATATTTATTAGCTGAATATTTATGATGGCATAAATACATAGGATGTTTTGGCTCAGACAGAAACTGTAGAATCAGACTTAATAATATTATTACACCACAAGCAAATGGAGCAAACCCTGATCAGACGGCTCCTGTAAAAGCTGTCTAATCGTGGTCTACTCTGTTTGTAAATGCGTGAAAAGGCGTTTATATGAAGAAAAGGGTTCAACCCTTTCCTCCATAAATATGCCTTTCTACATCTTTGCAAACAGAGCAGGCCCAGATTAGACGACTCTGATCAGTGTCTGCTCTGTTTGCTTCTGACATATAGATCTGATTCTACACTTTCTGGTTAAATATTCCTGTGTTCATATGTTATTATAAACATAAGTCTAATTAGTATGCATGATGCCATTGGCATTACCTTTTACATGAATATTCATGGAGTAATCGGTTAACACTGCATGGAAGGCCGAGACAGCACTGGAACTAAATCTCTGCCAATCTGTCTCTGTGTTTGTCTCTCTCCCTCTCTTGCTTAGCTCTCACTAGCACTCTCTTGATCTATAGCTCTCATACACACTCTGTCTATCTATGTTCTTGTCTGTCACTCTTTCAATATCTGTCTTTTTCTCGATCTACCCTCTCAATCTTTACTCAATGAATGTTCATGTCAGAAATAATGGTATCATGAATACTAGAATTAAGTTCTAAATGAACATAAGATATTTTGGCCACGACAGAATCTGTAGAATCATATCTACATGTGTATCATTGTATTTATAGCAAGCAGAGCGGACCTTGCTCAAAGCTTCTACAGAAGCCACTTGATCTGGGCCTACTCTGCTTGCAAAGGCATTAAAAGGTTTACTTATGGAGAAAAAGTTTAACAGGTGTATTTATGGAGAAAAAGGTTAACATTCTAAAAACTGTGTTGCAATGTCCAAAGTCATTGATGCATGTGCATGTATCATGTCAAATAAAATGTTACTTAATGCTTCAACAATTACATTCAAAGCCTTGGCAATGTCCAGGCCATAAAACTTTATGTAATTAACTAACCCTTTACCTGATAGAGACACCTTTTCAAACAGAGTAGACCCAGACCAGATCACTCCTATTGATATGTTTCAATGAATTTGCTCGATCTATGTTTGGATCAGACTTATTCATCATTTGCAAGGATGCAAGCTAAAACTGATGTAAAGGCAAACCGGGTTTTTTTATGTACAGATAAATCTCTCTCTAGTGCCTACTTAATGAATAGACATTGATATCATTTAATTCTTTACCTGATAGAAACAAATTGTTATGCCTTTGCAAATAGAGAAGATCTTGATCAGGTGGCTCCTGTATGATGAGTCAACTGATCAGGGTCTGCTATGTTTGCTTTATAATGACATTATATAGATTTAATCCTTCGCTTGCTATTCACGTCAATATACCTACCTGTAAATAGTGGAGACCCAGATGAGACAGCTCCTGCAGGAGCTGTCTCATCAGAGTCTGCACTATTTACAAGTTGATTGTGCAACCAGTGCACTCCACAGCAGTGATTGCACAGCGAAAACTTGTACACAGTGAAGATATATGTAATTATACAACAGGGCATGGGTAAAGAAGGAGAAATGTATTTTAAAATTCAGCAAGAGAAGGGTTAATACCTGATAGTTTCTGCCATAGTGCTGATAAGTAGTCAAGACGTTCATTATTTCATACAAGGTAAAGGGTTTAAGCAAGTAGCTGATTAATGCAAGAGGAAGGTACAGTTGAACCTGTCTTAAGCGGCCATTAAAAAAGACGACTTAATCCGGAGTTCTATAACAGGTGGTAGCTTAATGCAGGACAAAAGTGATACAGAAAGCTCCTATAGGAGCTTTCTGTATCACTTTTACCCTGCATTAAGCAACCACCTGCATTTTAAGATTCCTATGTTCAATAAATAAACAACCATTTCTACTGTAAATAATGCATAAAGCTCCTACAAGATAATGATTGTTCTGTAGTGATCTACCACTTGTCTTATGTGTAGCTGTTGGAGAGAGGTTTGACTTTTTCCCTTTGCAAACAGAATAGACTCAGATCAGACTGCTTCTGTAGGAGTCATATGTGATCAGGGTCTCTACAGTTTCTTCCCATACAAAACAAATTCCGTGTGCATGTGCTATTATAAAAATTCAGCTGATAAATAATCATGATGTCATTATTTCTTACATGAATATTCAAAAGGGAAAGGGTTGACTCGAATAATTTCTAAGTTTTTAATTGCCTAAAGGTATACCCGGGAATGATTGATTCTCAGGGTAGATCTAAAGGCTGTAACTGTGGGTGGTTCCTATATCAGCTTAAAAATGGGATCTGAAATCACTATCTCCTCTGATTTTCAGCCAACCTGTAATTGCATGACGTAGTTGCAAAATTACCATCATTACACTAAATATTCGGCCCCATGAGCAGTTTGGAAAGAGTCTACAGTACTGCTACTCCATTAGTTTCAATTAGATTACTATAGCAACCCTGTGACAAATTGACTAATTAATTCAACATTATAAACCAGTGGAGTGGAGAGGTTAACCCTTTACCTCATAGGCTATTTTTAGACACAACCTCTTTGAATAAATCTACCTAAAAAGAGCATTTACTAGAAAAAAAGGAAAACGTTAGAATTGTGTAGTTTTGAAACCATTGTGGTAAATAGAGCATTTGCTCCTATGGAGCAAATGCTCTATTTATCACAATGGTTTCAGAAAGTGACTGCTACAGAGGCATCATAATAGAAAGGCATATTTATGGAGGAAATGGTTAACCCTTTACCTCATACAAATGCCTTTATACTCCTTTGCAAAGAGAGCAGGTGAGGAGCTGTCTGATCTGGGTTAACTCTGTTTGCAAAAGGCATGTAAAGGCACTTCAGCGGAGTAACTGATTAACCATGGGAGAATTTTCATAAGCTGTTTTAATTTAAATGTAGCACACCCTGATCAGACAGCTGCTGCAGGAGCCCTCTGATCTGGGTCTACTTTGCTTGCAATGGTGTGAAAAAACATTTACATGATGGGTGAATGGGCAAGTCTACATGGAGTATTCAGCATTCCAAGGGTTGAAAGGTTTGTGATGTTGAGATAACCCTTTCCCTCATAGAAACGTGTTTTCACGCATTTGCAAACAGAGTTAACCCAGATCAGACAGCTCCTCACCTGCTCTCTTTGCAAAGGAGTATAAAGGCATTTGTATGAGGTAAAGGGTTAACCCTTTCCTCCATAAATATGCCTTTCTATTATGATGCCTCTGATGATCTGCTCTGTTTGCTTAAGGACTTTGATAGATCTGTTTCTCTACTTTCTAAAATGGCTACAATGTTCTACCTTCCATATTTCATTATAATTATTTTGCCATGAATATTCAGTAGGTATTAAACTTTGAAATAAACATAGAACAGGGAAAGGGATAATCAGACAGCAGACCCCAAGCCTAATTCTTCAGGACAATGGACTGGGCATTTGATCCCTTAAGTGATCTAGTCACCTGATATGAGGACTCCGCCATAACAATCTTAGAAACTGTGACCCCTGATTTGTTCAAATGACTGGTATAACATTTATATGCAACTGATGGTGATATCCGAAAACATCCCCAAGGGTATGAAACTTGACCCTACAATGGCCAAAGTGCCCATCTTTCCGCTTAATTGCCAGATGCTATAAATTACAACTACTCTGCAATGGGACAATCCCTTTTGTTGAATGCTCTATTCTTTTACTTGGTATATAGGATATTAATGATGAACAGTGTAAACCCAGGTCAGAGGACTTATCTAGGATTTTTCTGATATTTCTCCCCATACCATGTCCTGTTGGTACTCAATAGAATCGCCAGGCCCATAGTGGTGTGATTGTAATGAACTTTATACTGTCGACAATCTTTCTCCGAATCATCCGATTACTATAGAACAACAAGAAGATAGGATTTGGCTGAGGAAAAGAGATTTAACCCTTTACTTCATTTATGTACCTTTTCACACCTTAAATACAAACACTGAGTAGGTCCAGATCAGATGGCTCCTATAGGAGCCGTATGATCTGGGTCTGCTCTGTTTGCTTATGAAACAATAAAGATCTATATGATTCTACAGTTTCTGCCATGGTAAAAGGTTCATAATGCCACTATAACACTGCAGCTAATTAATATTCAGGCCTTTTTCTGGCAATTTTGGGGGATATGCATTTCAATAATTGGATTTATTTTTATTTATTTTTTTGGGGGGGGGGGCATAAAACTCAATGATTTGGAAAGCATTTTTGTCCCATTTTGATGGATTTTACATTTTGTTTTAGCATTTTAACCAAAATTAGGAAAAGGTTACCTATTTTGCATTGGGAGTGGGCCCTTTTAATGGATCCGTTTAGAGTTAGATGCCAGAAAATGGCCTGATATTCATGATACCAATATTTGTTACTAAAATTCATGAAGTGTTCCCGTAGTAGCTGTTTGATCAGAGTCTGCTGTGTTTGATCATATGTTAAATTTAATTCTCTAATGCCATGGCAACAAATTTTCTATATTATATCACATGTATTAGCAAACATAGCAGACCATGACCAGATGGCTCCTATAGAAGCCGTCTGATCTGGATTTTACTCTACTGTGTTTGCAAAGGCATACATACATGTAGAAAGGCATATTTATGGAGTAAAAGGTTAAGGGGTTTTGCAATCAGCAGCACAGCAAACGTTACAAAGACAAAATTTCTGCATGTAAGACCTGAGAGCAGACATATCCACTCAAGATAATATAAACACAATGACTGCTTAATATCAGGAATTCTTAACCTTTTACCTGATAGAGATGCCTTTTCACGCCATTACACTTTCAAACAGCTCCTGTACGAGCCGTTTGACTGGGATCTGCTCTGTTTGCTAATGAAATAATATAATCTGATTCTAAAGTATCTGTCAGAGCCATAAATTCCTGTGTTCATATGCCATAATAGACATTCGGCTAATAAATATTCATGATGCCCTTAGTTCTAACATGAATATTCATAAAGTAAAATAATTTTCTTCTCCAAATTTTTTCATTAATGTTGAAATCTATTTCAATAGCTAGTCCAATTTGAACTTCAACAAACATGATCATCATGTCATACTGTTTGGATCCTGATCAAGCCTCAAGTCACTAGCAATCTCATCTGAATTCTAATGTTTTACACAGACTATCATGAAGTCCCTATAGTAGCAATGCAAAAAGATCAACCTTAAATCTTCAGTTTGATGATATAATAAACATCAAACACGCACCTCTTCATAATCTATAAAATACTTGAGATCGCTGGAAGCAAGTTTTTGCATTGTTATACAATGATCAGTTACATCTTTGTATGCAGCTGTTCCCTTAAGAATGTTGAGGTTAGCTTTAACCTTCAACCTGCTGAATAATTAAACTGGCTCCTCCCTTCCTGAATATTAATTAAATTTCTGAATTAAACAAAAACTTGTATCAATATTTTTTCATTGAAGAAAATTATTTTTATGACAAACAGTGCTGACCCCTGATCAAAGGGCTCCTTCAGGAGCCCTTTGACTTGGGGTTACACTGTTTGCAAATATCTTATGAACTTGACTCCTGCACTTAAGGGTTAAACTTCTATAACCTTTGTAAGATAGCACAATATTGTTGTTTACTGCCATTTTCAATACCCTTTTTTTCCCAAACACACCATCAATTTAAAGTGTCAACTAGTTTGGATCATGATAAGAAAACAACTAACTCAGCAAATTCATCTGCCATAATAATCTTACATAATCAGGCACCCCCCCTCCTTTACTCCATAAATACACCATTCTACGCCTTTGCAAACAGAGTAGATGATGTTTTAAAGTTTTACTCCATGAGCATTCATGCAATAAATAATGACATCATGAATATTAATAAAGATTGATTGTTATAATAGCACATTAGCATTGGAAGTTTTGGCCATGGCAGAAACGTTAGAATCAGATCTATATTATTCCATAAAAGTAAACAGAGCAGACCCTGCAGACTGCTCCTATAGGAGCTGTCTGATCTGGGTCTACTCTGTTTCTGCAGCAAAGGCATAGAAAGGAGTTCTTATAGATTGGAGTAAAGGGTTAGGATCCAAGATGGATTCAAGTTGTTTGCAAAATTTAATGTAAGCAGTAGCTAGATCGAGCTTAAACCATTTCCCTCATATAAACGCCTTTTCACCCCTTTGCAGAATAGACCCATATCAGACAGCTCCTGCATATATAAGCCATCTGATTTAAGTGTCTACTCTTGTTTGCTTGAACTGATCCAATGGTTTTTTTTCAGCTACAAATTCCCTTGAAAAATTTAACTTATAAATAAGAATTACATGTAGTTTAATAAGTATTCATGAAGTGATCAATTCATGCCAAAATGATTATTAGGAAAAGGTATTAACACTAAACATTTGAAACAATGTAGACACAGTGTATGAAAATAAATCTGCCACCTTTTAGATGAGTGAATGAGTTGGGTTTTATGGCATCGAAACACTATATCTAGGTTATATCCAGGCACAAAGACTGGTGCCGAAGCCTCATCATGTTTCTCTATTGCACATCTGAATCCAAATTGTATGTAAAAAATATGCCCATACACATTTTTTGACAGCATGGTAAGGGTTAAGGACAATTACGAAAGTTTTACATGAAGTCTTCAAAGTGTGCTTCCAAAAAAACTGATATCAAATGTATATATGCACGTATTCAAAAACCAGAACCGGAATTTCAATGGGAGTACTTACTGTACATAACAGAATCATGTATAAGAGCATGTATGAATTATTGATCAAGTGTTGGCTCACAAGTTTGAATGATACAACCAGCAAGTCTTAGAGTGTCGCAATAACATGCATCGATCCTTGATCATGTGTGCTGCCAATGGATAACGGGCATGCAGCAAAACAAAGATGTAGCCTAGGCGCAATTGCACATGTATACACAGCAGCTAATCGCAATGCCATGCAGAATATTGACAAAATTTCACAACAAATTTCTTCCTTCAACCCTTGCCTGCTTACTTTCAAAGTGGAATGGTTTGCAGCTATACAACTGCAGAGTCAATCAATATAAAAGAATAACATTGGCTGAACAGAATAAGGAATGACAAACTATGTAGATCTTGACCAGAAAGTTCTTCAAATTATTTAACCCTTTCCTCCATAGGCTATTTTTAGACCCAACCTCTTTGAAAGAATCTACCCAAAAGGAGCATTTACTAGAGAAAAGGAAAACTTTAGAATTTTGTAGTTAGAAACCATTGTGATAAATAGAGCATTTGCTCCTATAGGAGCAAATGCTCTATTTATCACAATGGTTTCAACAGGAGATTTTTACAGAGGCGTAGAAAGGCGTGTTTATGGAGGAAAGGGTTCATCTTGGTCTAGACTGTATGCAAATTCTAGTACATGTTACGAACATTGTTTCCTCAAATTCAAAAGGTTATATCACAAGAGCAATCATGTTTACCTTCAAGTAACAAACAAAAGCAAGTTTGCAAAATTGTTGAGGACTACACCTATTCTTCTTGCAGTTTTGGGTCAGGTTTTCAAATTGTTCAGCATAATGGTCTCACCATCGAATCTGGGTCATAACTTTTTGTACAGTGACACACTGTCATAAATATACTTGCAGTTTAAGCCAAAAGTTGAGTTCCTGTCACACTATAATACGGTAAATTCTCTCTATAGCAACCACTGAGTTAACCCTTTACTCCATGAATAATCATGTAAGAAATGATGACATCATCAGAGCTACAGATAAATGTGCGTACCCAAATACTAAAATTGCCATTTCTCCACCAAACCTTATACTGTGAGTGTGACCACTCTTCGAGACGATTCTAAAGAGTGGTCACAGTATATGGTTTGGTGGAGAAATAAAGGAGCTATTCTTGAAAATGTTTGAATCTATGTATCATATCTGGAGCTCTGTATCATGAATATTCATTAGATCAAGTATTAACACATTAAATTTTTGCTACTATAGAATCAAATCTATATTATACCATAAGCAAACAGAGCAGACCCTGATCAGATGGCTCCTATAGGAGCCGTCTGATCTGGGTCTACTCTGTAAATGCAAGTGCATGAAGAGGAGTATTTGTAACCTATTTATGGAGGAAAGGGTTAATAAAAATTGATGTCTTTCAAAGTAAGACTAAGGTGGCTGCTTAATGCGAGAGAAAAGAAATGCAGGAAGTCAGTCAGTGTAACAGCACCTGCATTTTTAGTCTGCATTACCTTTTACTCTACAGAAACACTTTTTGACGCCTTTTTTAAACAGACTAGAGTAGATCCAAATCAGATAGCTCCTATAGGAGCCATCTGATCAGTATCTGCTCTGTTTGCTTCTGACATAATATTAGAACTGATTCTACAGTTTCTGCCATGACAAGATTTCCTGTGTTCGTAATTATGCCATTACAAAATTTGGCTAATGAATATACATTACATATATATATAATTATTTCTTACATAATTATTCATGAGGTACGGGTTAAGCTATCACAAGTCTTTAACACTTTCAGTGTGGGAAATGAGTCACTGTCTTTTGCAAACAGTGTAGACTCAGATGAGAGAGCTTCCTTTAAAAACGGCCCTGAATATTCACAGTACATGTAAGTTTGACCTGTTTGAATTTGGAAAAGTCCATTTAAAGGGTTAAGACATATAAATAGGGAGATTTTACTGTATACATGTACATGTATAATTGTATATCATGAAAAAAATGCCATTCAAGCCAAATTGAAATGTTACAGCATACCAAAACATGACCTATAAGGGAAACAAAAACAATAATACAGCTACTGGGTAAGACCTCTGCACAAAACAGAACAGAATAGAATAGAATTGTACTAGTATAACATCAGATTCAGCTGTAGTATTTAGCAGGTAAATTGAATCGCTATTCCATTTGAATGAGGGAAATGAGTATGCAAAAAGAAATATAGATTTTTCAAAATACAGGACAGGTGGTAGCTAATAATGCAGACTGGGAACAATGCATAGAGCTCCCCTAGGAACTGTCTGCATTGTTTTCATTCTGCATTAAGCTGTGTATAAAATGCAAGAAGCTACTTTTAAAAAATGCTATGCATCCGGGAGCATTAATTACAGATTATTCTTAGCTATTCTAAATAGTAGTCACAACATTATAGGTTTGGTGAAGAAATTACCTGTTAGTATTTGAATACCGGTAGTTAATTTATGATAGACACATGTATCAATCTATTGCTCTGATTTTCTCAGGTTACTACAGTACACAAATGCGACTCAACCAAAACTTAGGCAGTAACAAAGAGAAAAACTTCTGGACTATGGTATTATAGATCTATGTTCTCTCATAGCTAATAAGGTTGCTAATTACAAGGTCATGTCTCCTGAAATAGATCCAACACAGACAAAGACATAGGTGTAATGACTGTAATGGTTAACCCAACCTGACAGCTGGGTGGCTGTACTATCTATTCATTAGTATACATATAATTGGTACAATGAACTCTCATCCATTTACCTGTTTCATATTTTTTCATGCAAGACATGATGATATCGTGAATATTTGTTAGCTGAAATTTTATAATGGTACATGAACATGGGATGTTTGTTACCTGGGCAGAAATTGTAGTATCACATAGATTAACCCTTAGCATGCCACATAGTTTTTATCACTCTGCCCTGTTTGAATATTAATTAGGCGAATCTTTACAAAAATATTCAGGATATGTTAAAATGATTTTCCTAGGCAAAAGCATAGCACATGGAGGCATGGATTTTCCATGGCAAACAGTGCAGACCCAGATGAGAGATCTCCTATAGGAGTTCTCTCATCTGGGTCTACACTGTTTGCAAATGTAAATATAGTTGTGACTGGCAGGCTATGGGTTAATATAATTTAATTTATCATGTAATTGCAGACTGAAAAAAATATACAGGTAGGACCAAATCCTCATTACTTTTCAAACAGTATAGACCCAACCCTGTCATCCCTTTGAAATGATGTTTGTCTAATAACAGTTTCATATTAATGTATAGTATCCTGTATCAAACCTGGCAAACAGTGCAGATCCAGATCAGACTTCATATATCTGATGTTGACGTTAGTACCCATCCACATCATTTGCAAAATGTGAGAACCAAGAAAATTATGGTTTTCAAGGAGTGACTTACAATATCACACTACCTAAGTTAACATTCTTTGTAATGCTTTTAATAAATGCACCTTGGCAAGAATGGCTGTTGCACTTTTTACTTTGTATTTATACAGAAGCCGAGAAAAGACGCATAAATTTAAACATTTTCAAGAATATCTCCTTCATTTCTCCACCAAACCCTACGTTTGAGGTGATTCTAATGCCATTAGAATGCCATCAAGAATATTGATTAGATTCATTTTTACAACGGCATATGAACACAGGAAATTTTAGTAGAATCGTATAGAACTATATTATTTACTAAGCAAACAGAGCAGACCCTGATCATACGGCTACTACAGAAGCCATCTGATCTGGATCTACTCTGTTTGAAAAGGCGTAGAATGGTGTATTTATGGGGTAAAGGGTTAAATTGATTGCGCTAACAGTTGATTTGTTTTCATTACAATAAGACTAGTTTTCCTTATACATGTACTTCATAAATAAGCCTTTTGACATCTTTACAAACATAGTAGATCCACATCAGACGGCTCCTGTAGCAGCCTTCTGGTCATGGTCTGCTCGCTTTTTCACACATTTGTTAACAGCTAGAGTAGGTCAACACAGATCAGACAGGTCATTTATAAATGAGCGTCTAATCGATCTGGGTCTGCTGTTTGCTTATGAAACAATTATACACCAATGTGTACACATACGATTATAAATATAAATTCTGCTAATAAATATTCATGATGTCATTATTTCTGACATGAAATTGATGAATATTTACTTATTCAGTAAGGTAAAGTGTGAGTTATGCTCTCACAGAATATGACACTTATCAATTCTGGAATTTAATAGTTTTTTGTCTTTTGTCTCTGTCCATGTCATTTTTTCTGGATGGAAAAATATGACATTAAGATGAAGATAATGTCAATTCAGTTTATGTCAGCATGACACTGCACTGACATTTGCATTTATAATTTATATTGAACATTGAATAGAACAAGATATAGTTGGTTAATTCGTTGTATGTACTGCATGACAGTGATTTAAGTTTATTAAACGTTGCGGCACAATGAACATTTTTTGCATAAAACGACAGCTGGCAGATGTCGGCGTCCCTATAAACAATGACAAACAATGACAAACTCGTCCTGACAATGAACAAATTTCACTCACCTGTATGAACAGAATAGATAAACCAACAACAAAACACAAGAAAATGTGGCACTGTCGCTTTTAACACCATTGCCGCAAAATTCAGTATCCAACAATTTCCCAAAACAAATAATTTCCACAACAACGCTTGCCCGGTGGGCCTTTCAGTACGTTTCCTATCATCCTCAATTGCAGAATGCCAGTCCTATCAGTTTTCATCTTTACCAAAACATTAAAATATCGGACTGGTTCGCAAACATTATTTTCGCCGGTTTCTGTCGCTTTACGATATCTGGTTCCCGGGTTTTCCAATACAGTTACATAGTGCAGAAAAAAGGGAGCCAAAGCCTTATTTTGTCAAGTATCTTACATTTTTTGTTGGTACACTGACTCTACTAGTAATTATTCGTGCGCTTAAATGATGGTAAAACCCATGAAAACAATTAGTTTGTCTATAAAATGTATACATGCAGGTACACATTATTATAAAACCAATCGTAGCATTAATGAGTGCCTAAACGGGAAGTCACGCTTATTTAGGGAACGTCTATGTAAATATATGGTGAATATATTCACAATATTCATCCCAAATTTTCCAGGCACATTATTACATCGATTTAGGGGCACTAATACAGTTTTACATATGGACATCCCAAACGTTGGTTATATATATGCGCTTACGGTGCAATTTTTTTTTGATGAATATAAATGTGTGGTTAGGCAAATAATTAAATATATATAAAATACCACTTTATTTTTTTTCAATAATTTATGTTGCGTATACATATATATTATAGATCTACTATTGATGTTTCACGTACTCACACACACACACACCATTAACCCTATCATTTATTTATCAACATATATGTGTCTTAAATTTACATGCAGGTGGTTGCTTATTAATGCAGGGAGAGAGTATATATAGATACAAAACCACTTAATTTTCGTCCTGTACGTATTAAGCTATCCCCTGCCTTTAAGATCCGAAATTATCCATATTTGTTGATCGTCCCGTTAGAGAGGCTTCAGAGTAGATGAAAATATCCATTGTACGTAATTGTGAGAGTTTAATCTCCTCCATGCTACACACTTATATTATTAATCTGTATATTTATGGGTATTTCTACGAATAATCTAAACGTTTTACCTCCAGAAGTGTTGTTTTTAGGAAAACAAAGAAAACGGTTAAATTTATTTGACCATTCACTGGCCATGTTTTATCAATGCATTGAGTGCAAATGTATGTTAAAATGTACGATTTCTGTCATAGATTAGTTCAACACGTACTGGGGTTCCTTGTTTGCATTGCTTAACCCTTTTCTTTATATTTTGTAAACAGCTATTCACGCCTTTGCAAACAGCTAGAGTACGTAGACCCAGATCAGACGGCTCCTGTAGGAGCCATCTGATCACGGCCTGCTCTGTTTACTTATAACAGAGATACATCTGTGTGTATCTGCTTATATAACCTGACTCTACAGTTTCAACCAAACATTCATATGTACAGTACGTTCTCCTAATATATAGATGTCAGCATTTTAATATATTTCTACCATCAGCATCCAGCAGGCAAAGGGTTAGAATATGCTGAAAATAAATCACATATCTAGAAAAATAGACATGTGCAATAATACTATATAGTAATAATTATATTTGAACAGTGCAAGGTGGGCTGTAATTATATGTTAAGCCACCTGTGGCTAGTCTATGTATGCTGACCTTTGCTTATCTCTGTATGTCCCGCGCTAGCCGCCTACAGCTTCAGTCTATATTAAATGTTAGAACTGTACACACGTTCTTCGACTCTTGTCTGCATCCTGCTTTAGATTTCGGATCTAACAAACATTACATGGTGTCAGAAGTGGGATGCAGACATTACATGGGCAATAAAGGAGCAGGCCATTTGATGTCCCTATATATTTTAAGACATGTCGTAACTAGACTTTTAGTAATTCTGTATGATATCTCTTGGAATTAATCTGTATAAGACACGCATAGCTGTATAACTCTATAAAGTTGACATGTAGATAAAACATATATGCATATATGTGACAAGTTCACGTATGATAAATTAGATCTATTTTTTTTAAAAAAAATTATTTTTTTTAAAAAATGAATAAATATGTTCAAGGAATCAAATTTATTGCACAAACTTTGTTTCCTTTTTAAAGCAGACCTATATGCAAGCAACCAACGATTGAAGAGGCTATATATTATATATCTCTTGGTACAAACAGATCTCGAGACATATATACATACATGTGTATATATATATCTGAAACAAATCCATAAATGGAAAAGTAGTAAAGTCAAGCAGGCAAAGCCACATGCAAGACGCAACCACCACCAAAACACCGATAGACAGCATGACACACACACACACACCCACACACCCAAACGCACACGCACACACACATACGAAATGAACACAGAAAACACCAAAAGACACACAAGAAACAGGGACAAACGTTCCACAACATGAACAAACCACAAGCACAAAGACGCAAGGCAAACAAAAGGAAGGGTGACAAAGAGAGTACCGCCTTGGCACGGTCAGCAGCAAAAACACCACTGGGGGTTTAAACCGGTTTACGGACGTCCTAACCTCACACTTCTCTCAAAGTCACCCTAGCTTTACAAATATTGTAAATAAAGGTATGATTATGATAAAAAAAAAAATCACACGCTTGTAATTTCCACAACTCCAACTTCAACCTAATTTGATATCTTTGATACATCCTTTGTTTATAACTTCGGGGATTGAAAACTTTTGCATTAAGTGGGCAACTATTTAATGTTCGAATGCGATGCAATCGCCGTGCTTAACCGATGCGAAATATTGTATTAATCTCATTTGGTCCTTTTCGTTTCATAGCGAGTGGATTTTGTTCAAAGAATAGTGAAGCAGTCTATTATCACAATCACCGGGACGCTTCTTTGTACTGTTTCCGGGAAGTTTGAAATCGGGTGTTGAGTTGTCGGGGGGAAAATCGGGTCAATTTCAATAATTAACTCAAACGATGAGTACACAAATAGTTTTCCTGATAGACACCGACGTTTCCGATTGTCCAGATGTTAAGAAACCATTGTTCTGTAACTCAATATGCCTGTCATGCTTGAGATTGTTGCATCTATTTTGTTCCGAGTCCGAAAAACGGGGCATTGTAAACAAGTCAAAGTTGACTCACACATCGGTAAAATGGGGCTATAAGTTTTTCAGTTCAAAGCAAATCAGAACAAGAATAGAATCACATAAACTTTATGACGTTAAGCTT
The DNA here is from genome assembly GCA_963576725.1 of Azorinus chamasolen. Taxonomy (NCBI): domain Eukaryota; kingdom Metazoa; phylum Mollusca; class Bivalvia; order Cardiida; family Solecurtidae; genus Azorinus; species Azorinus chamasolen. The sequence goes on along the minus strand of OY755239.1, from coordinate 55,249,901 downwards.
AAATATTTTGAAGAGTTTGAGAATGAACTTAATCGACGCTTTGAGAAGTGCTCTGAACCTGTCAAAGTGCACAGCAAACCAAGTGACTGTTTGAGTAAAACATTTACTGAGGTACTTGCAGACTTCCAGTGGGAGAAGCCAGACATCACATCACCTGTAAAGGGAAGAAAATACAAGAAACCCAGTTCCACACATTCAAATATTTTGTTTCTGTTTACCACATGCCCAAAAAATGGCATTCAGTTGAAGAAATTTACCGGAAAGCAAGTGCCTGATGAGGATGTGTTGTTGGACTCATTGTTACCTCCAAGACTGTTCCAAGAATTCTGTCATGTCAATAAACTTACGTTGAACTGGATTGACACATTTTTCTCTCTTGACACTACTGTAGTAAGTATTTTAGTGGTTCTGGTGTGTGTATCTCATCAGCAGCCTGGGTAGCTACATGTATGTTAGTAGAGGCACTAGAGCACTCACCAAAAAAGGTCCATGTAAGTGAGGGGTCCCAGGTTCAAGTCCTGCTCCAGGCTGCACTTTTCCTCCAGTTACTTTAATGGTGTCAAGAGTTTGACAGCCCATGCAGTGGGAAACACGGTCTGAGAGCTAGGACATCTCTAAAAAAGTGAAGAGGGGGGGGGGGGGGGGGGGTAGAGTGTAGAGGTTCTCATGTGTGGATTTTGTATAACAGCCCTGATACATGTAGCACAGTTGGTTGAGCGAATTACCCACGTTTCGGTAAATGACCAGTTCGGTAAATTGAATTTATATAGTAAATAGAATCGACGTTTCGGTAAAAACGTGATTATTTATATATAGTCATTATATACACAGGTATTATCATGGTTTTGTAGGTTTGGAACATTAAGTAGCTCTGTGTGATCTGGGTGCAAGCTGTGTATAGATCGGATTATTATTATTACGACTACCTTTAAACAAAGGTGCAAACATATATCACGCATAACAATTATCAAAGGCGCGTTACATCAGCGGGTGCAAACTGGTACTACCATTTAATACAATTATTTTTAATTTCGGCGGCGTTTGATCAATAATTAAAAGTATTTATTACGACTACTTTTAAAGAAGAGTGCGAACATCTAACAACAATTATCAATGACACGTGCCGTCAGCGGGTGCAAACAGGTATTGTGTGGTGGTAAAATTATCAGTTAATAAACTGATTTAACAACAATATATAGATCTAATACATAAAATTTCTAAGAACTATGACATCAATCCTGAAAAATAATGTTTTCTTAAAGGCATTTTGGAAAAATATGAGATAATTACTATATAATGACCTTTTTACCGAAACGTCGGATCGAGTTACTCTATAAATTCAATTTACCGAAACGGTCATTTACCGAAACGTCGGACACCAGGTTGAGCACCCACTTTGTAAGTGAGGGGTCCCAGGTTGGAGTCCCACTCCAGTCTGCACTTTTCTTCCTGTTACTTTAATGGTGTTAGAATAAATATTATAAGACTAAGAACTGTTTGATGGCCCATGCAGTGGGAAACCCAGTCTGAGAGCTAAGTCAGCTCTGAAAGAAGTGAAGGGGGAGGAGTTTAGTGGTTCAGGTATGTTGCTCTCGTATAGCAGCCCGAGTAGCTCAGTTGGTAGAGCACTCACCCTGTAAGTGAAGGGTCCCAGAGTAAAACCACACTAATGCGACCACCTAAAAGAGGTATACTTCTGGGTGCTAGATGCAGGTGGTAGCTTAATGCAGGACAAGTAATGCAAAAGTTCCTAGAGGAGCTTCTGCATTACTTTTGTCCTGCATTAAGCAACCACCTGTTTATAAAGACACCTATGTTTATTCATTAAGTGGTCGCATTAGAGGGGTTCTACTGTATATAACAGAGGTCCAGATAAGATGCTTAACTTAAAACATTTTCAGGTGTAAATTAAAACATATTCAGGAATAACTTCTTTATTTCTCCATTTGGTTTGGTGGAGAAATGATGATTTTAGTTCTTGGGTATGCACTGTTGCTCTGTATATAATTAATATTTATAAGAAAATAAATAAATTAATTGATAATGGGTGGAGTCTGCCATGAATACATGTATGCATCAGGGAAAGAGTTAAAACACTCAAATGGTGGTTCATAGGTAATTGTTTATTTCAGGGAAATACAGACTTATCCTCAGTTAGAATTGTTGAAGCAGCTGTTGGAAAGACAGGTGGAAAGGTGTTTCCACTGGATGCTGTGACACAGAGTGGTAGCCCCTACTTTACATATCTGTCAGACCTTCTGGAGAAAACAGTGTCAGGAGAAAAGGAAGAAGGTGCCAAAGTTGTTGGAACAGGTTACAGGGCCGGTCTTCTGCCTGTCTCATCATCACTTAGTTCCTTTGTGTCTGTTAAATCAGTCACTACAAACAAAACTTCACCGGCAACAATAGCAATTGGTATGTCACCAGAATATTAACGGTTTATTTACTCGGGAGTTACTCCATACATGTATATATGCCTTTTAACGCCTTTGCAAACAAAGAAGACACAGATCAGACAGTTCCTGTAGGAGCTGTCTGATCTGAGTGCTCTGTTTACTTATGGCATAAAATAAGATTCTACAGTTTCTGCCATGGCTAAGATTCCTATGTTCATATGACATTATAAAAATTCAGCTAATAAGTATTCATGATGTAAGTATTTCTTATATGAATATTCATGGAGTAAAGGGTTGTTATAATTTATTTTACCTTTTTTATGCCCCCATAGACGATAGTCGGGGGGCATATTGTTTTTGCCCTGTCTGTCTGTCTGTCTGTTTGTCTGTTTGTCTGTTTGTTTGTCAGCAACTTTAACATTGGTCATAACTTTTGAGCCAGTATAGATAGAGACTTGATATTTGGCATACATATGTATCTCATGAAGCCGCACATTTTGAGGGGTGACGTGTCAAGGTCAAGGTCATCCTTCAAGGTCAGAGGTCAAATATATGGGTCAAATCGCCTACTTTAACGTTGGCCATAACTTTTGGACCAGTAGAGATAGAGACTTGATATTTGGCATGCTTGTGTATCTCATGAGGATGCACATTTTGAGGGGTGACATGTCAAGGTCAGAGGTCAAGGTCAGAGGTCAAATATATGAGGGGGCATAGTGTTTCACAAACACATCTTGTTTAACCTTTATAACAATATGGTAAAAATATCAAAAAATTCTATGATGAATATTTATCTCATAATGGTGAAGTATATGAAAGAGAATGATTTGCTAGAAAAGTGACATTCTTACCTTACTTATTAAAAGCAAAAGCTTTACTTTTAATCCATATTGGCAATTTCAATCTAGACTCGTTTCATCTGAATGTCACTCAGACTCAGCCATTGAAAGATAAAGCACTAACTTATCTCAATTGCAAAAGCCCAAATTTGGATCTGGTGTAATTCTGACTTTCAGATTCATTTAAGTTTTGAGAAACTGTTATCTTTAGTGTCAAAGAGCTTGGATCCTGATGAGACACCAAGTTATTCCATCATTTCTGTCTTGCCATCATACATAGTAGTTTACTTCTCCTGACATTTTTGTACAGTGCTTGCAGATACTGACTCAGCTATAAGTATGTGACAATGGGTTAAGATCAAGTTTGACTTTTGTTTGGGTTTGCCTATTTTCATCAGCAGAGTAATTGCCCTTGGACTTTGAAAATGATGACTTTCTGTCTTGACCCCTTACTTCATAGATATGCCTGTTAACATCTTTGCTAACATGGTAGATCTTGCTGGAGCAGTCTGATGAGGGTCTGCTCTGTTTGCTTATGGAGTAATTTAGATATGGTTCTGCAGTTTCTGCCATGGCCAAGATTTCATTTGTTCATATGCCATTATAATATTTCGTCTAATTAATATTCATAATGTCATACTTTCTTACATGAATATTCTTGAAGTAAAGAATTACCGTAATTTAGATTCCTAGACATTTTGCACAGTGCTTGCAGATACCGAGCTGAATACTTGTTATGATGAACTTTGACTTTTGTTTCGATTAATTTATTTTCAACAGCTTTATTACCCAGGTATTTCATCCTAATTTGTCATATATTAGAAATCCAGACATATATTTTACAGAATTTACAATGATATTTACCATCATATTGTGATGTGTAATTTCATTTTTTTCATGTATCAAAATCATACTAAGAAGAAAATGTTTCCAGTGGGGGCAATCATTTCATTCAGCAATTTCTCCTTAACCCATTCCCGCATATTGACGCCTTTTAGCGCCTCTGTAAACGTCACTTTGTGAAACCATTGTGATAAATAGAGCATTTGCTCCTATGGAGCAAATGCTCTATTTATCACAATAGTTTCAAAACTACACTATTCTGAAAATTTCCTTTCTCTAGTAAATGCTCCTTTTTGGTAGATTTATTCAAAGAGGTTGGATCTAAAAATAGCCTATGAGGTAATGGATTAAATACAGTCAGAGTGTCAAACATTTCTGATCTTGACGAGTCGCTGAGTTACTCTGGGTCCATATTGATCCAAACTATTTGCAACCATTTATCATAAGTTTCCAGTCCTTTTTTTATGCCATTGTTGGGGCCGATATTCGGCCCCATTCCCCAAGCCAAATCATATACTTTTTTCCCCAAAATCTGGTAAAAATTCCCCACCTCATGTCGTATTTTTGAAGGCCGATGTTCCGAATTATTTCTGTCCAAACAACTGTTAAACATGCACCGAGATTCGTATACGTAACTTCTGTATATGTGAGATATTCCTATAGTAGGGAAATTGGCGAGTAGTTCCGAATGTGAGTCATCATCGCTAGACGCTTATTGATTTGATACTAGACAAGAGGGCCAAGATGGCCCTTAATCGCTCACCTGATTACCATAGATTTAAGATTTTGTCTGGGTAGCCCATGGTTAGGGTCAATATTTACCTTAGGGGCAATATATGAACAATGTTGATAGTGGATCATGAGCAGTGAATCATGAGCAGTGGTTCTGCAGAATAAGAGTTTCAAAAATTTAGTCTATTGATTTGATCAAAACAATGATTCTGACCAATGAAGATTGGGCTAAAATGTGCCCTCTAAAGTATTTTTTCAAAGATTTAACCTAGTGACCTACTTTTTATTCCCACCCAACCCATGATCACACTCAACCTTGATATCATCAAGACAAACACTCTGAGAAAGTTTGAGGAAGACTGGGCTAAAAATGTGGCCACTGGAGTGTAAACTAGATTTCTCTAAGATATGACCCAGTGACCTACTTTTTGACCTCACATAACCCACTTTCACACTTGTCCAAGATTTTATAAGGACAATCATTCTGACCAATTTTCATGAAGATTTGGCTATAAATGTAACCTCTTGAGTGTTCACAAGGTTTTCCTACTATTTGACCTAGTGACCTAGTTTTTAACCCCACATAACCCACTTTCAAACTCGTCCAAGATTTTATCAAGACAATCATTATGACTAAGTTTCATGAAGATTGGACAAAAAATGTGACCACTAGAGTGTTCACAAGGTTTTTCTACTGTTTGACCTAGTGACCTAGTTTTTAACCCCACTTGACCCACTTTCAAACTCGTCCAAGATTTTATCAAGACATTCATTCTGACCAAGTTTCATGAAGATTGGACTAAAATTGTGACTACTAGAGTGTTCACAAGGTTTTTCTACCGTTTGACCTAGTGACCTAGTTTTTAACTCCACTTGACCCACTTTCAAACTCATCCAAGATTTTATCAAGACATTCATTCTGACCAAGTTTCATGAAGATTGGACTAAAATTGTGACCACTAGAGTGTTCACAAGGTTTTTCTACTGTTTGACCTAGTGACCTAGTTTTTTACCCCACATGACCCACTTTTCAAACTCCTCCGAGATTTTATCAAGACAATCATTCTGACCAAGTTTCATGAAAATTGGGCTCAAAATGTGACCTGTAGAGGGTTCACAAGGTTTTCCTACTATTTGACCTCGTGACCTAGTTTTTAACCCAACTTGACCCACTTTCGAACTTGTCCGAGATTTTATCAAGACATTCATTCTGACCAAGATTCATGAAGATTGGACTACAATTGTGACCACTAGAGTGTTCACAAGCCAATTGTTGACGACGGACGACGCACGACGGACGCCGGACGACGGACGCCGGACATTCAAGTATCCCAAAAGCTCACCCTGAGCTTTGCTCAGGTGAGCTAAAAAGTCAAGCGTCATCGGGACATGAAACATGCTTTCTGTAAACATCGAAAATGTCTCATAATAGTTGTTGTTATGTGAAAAAATTAAAAAAGAATGACGGAAAGGGATCTTTTAAGACTGAATTTATGTTTAAACAAGCTGTCATGAATCAGTCTAGCTCTCGGGCACAAATGTCTAAGAGCCATCTGATCAGGGTCTGCACTGTTTGTAATTTTGAAATATATTGGAAAACCAACCCTTAAATAATAGTCAAAAATGGACTTTATACTAGACTTAATTGATAACATTTACCTGGAAGTGTCAATTTTGAAATTCCAGTGAGGAATGAGTTAAAATAAACCCTGGTTTTTGTCGCCTATGAAGACTGTTACAGTGTAATTTTTCCCAAAAAGGCCCAGTTATGTTGCAAATATTTCCCCCAAAAGGCCCAGTTATGTTGCAAAATTCCCCAGTCTAAAGGCCCGGCCACACTTCCCCAAAACCTTAAAAAAAGGGCTGGTTTCCCACTTGTGTGCATTTTTTTCTTAACGCATTCCCTGATATTGATGCCTCTGTAAGTATTCAGATGGGATAAATAGAGCATTTGCTCCAGAAGAGCAATGCTCTAGTTTAACAGAATGTTTTCAAAACAACACAATTCTAAAAACATTCTTTTCTCTAGTAAATGCTTCTTTTTCAGTATATTTATTCAAAGAGGTTGGATCTAAAAATAGTTTATGAGGGAATGGATTAACTGTTCCTTAATCTTTTTTCAGGTGACAAAGAAATTCAAGTAACTCTTCATTGGTCAACATTAGAGAACAATGGTGATAGGTAGGTTTACCATCAAACATTTTATTGCACATAGATTTAATCCTTACAATGCTGAATGTTCCAGAGCTCCAGATAAGATGTGTAAATTACAATATTTTCAAGTATAACTTATTTATTTCTCCACCAAACCCTATGTTGTGACCACTCTTTAGAATCATCTTTTAGAGACGATTCTAAAGAGTGGTCACAAACTCACAATATAGGGTTTGGTTGAGAAATAACGATTGTAGTATTTTGGAACGCATCATTATCTGTAGCTTTGATGTTCAAATACTATTCCAAAATTCAAACAGGTCAAGCTTATGGTGAATAATTTTATATTTAGTGGGATTTTTTTAAAGGAAAGTGTAACATGACAAATAGTGCAGACTTGATGAGAGCCATCTCATCTGGGTCTACACTGTTTGCAAAGAACATTAGTGACTCATGCCCCACACTGTAAGGGTTAAACTTAGTGTATAACACTTTTCCTGGTATTCAGTAGATCCGGTTTAAAGCAACCATTCATTGATTGAACATAGAAATTTTTAAAAAGTGGGTGGTTTGCATAATGTAGGACAAAGGCAATGCAGAACACTTCTATAGGAGCTTTCTGCATTACTTTTGATTTGCTTTAAGCTACCACCACCTTACACAGAATTAGACCTTTTGGATGTTCACCTAAGACAGGTTTTACTGTAGATGCTTTTTGACACCTTTACAAACAGAGGAGACCCAGATCAGATGGCTCCTTGAGGAATCGTCTGGTCAGGGTCTGTTCTATTTGAAAGTTGAATTATGTACATAGATCTGATTTTACAGTTTCTGCGATTGCCAACACTTCCAGTGTTAATTATGTCATGTGCACATTTTGTCGAATTCTTAGTTATGATGTCATGATTATTTCTGCCATGGCTTTGAATATTGAACACGGAAAGGTTTAACAAAAATAGCTTTAACCCTTTCCCTCATATAAACGTGTTTTCACGCATTTGCAAACAGAGTAGACCCAGATCAGACGGCTCCTAGAGGAGCCGTCTGATCAGGGTCTGCTCTGTTTGCTAATAGAATTTGATAGATCTGTTTCTTTGCTTTCTAAAATGCCTACAATGCTCCACCTTCAATATTTCTCTCTAACTATTTTGCTAATGAATATTCAGTAGGTATTGAAATCTGGGCTAAATTTAGAACAGGGAAAGGGTTAATGAAACTAATAAACCAGTTCAATGTTTAACAACCTTTCATTGGATCAGAAATGTTGGAATAGCAATGGAATGATTATGATATTTCTCTTTAGCAGGAATAAAGAGTTAGAGAATATCACAGCATTGAGGAAACAGGGAAAAGAGCCTGAGCTGTCTGTACCATTGACAACACTTCAGGCCTATGGGGTACTTCCAAAACAATCCGTAACTATGGAAACAAGTGGGGATGGCTGCTACTTCTGTGAAGAGATGCTGCATGTTGGGGGAAAAACTCAAAAGATCAAGTCTTACATGCTGCAGAATCTTCTCTGCACTCTTTCTACTAGGCAGTTTCTACTGGTTAGTTGAGTTGTGTTGAGGATTACATTTACATGTGTTTTAACCCTTTCCCAGTTCTATGTTCATTCCAAATTTCAATACCTACTGAATGTTTATGAACAAAATTAGGTGGAACATTGTAGCTATTTTGGAAAGTAAAGAAACAGATCTTTCAATTTCCACTAGCTATATAGGAGCCGTCTGATCTGGGTCTACTCTGTTTGAAAATGTGTGAACACATGTTTATATGAGGGAAAGGGTTAACCCTTTTCCTGTTCAATATTCATGTAAGAAATATGACATCATGAATATTTAATTTTAATATTGTAAACTTTTGAAGTGATTTTTTTTTGCTTTGGTTAAAATGATAGTATCATATCTTTATCATGTCAAAAGTAAACACAGCAGACCCTGATCAGGCAGCTATAGGAGCCATCTGATCTGGATCTACTTTCTTTGAAAATGCGTGAAAATGTGTTTATATGAGGGAAAGGGTTATCCTTCAGACGTCTTTGTTCCTAATATCACCAAACTTCCCAGTCTTGTCCATCATTACAAGGACCATATTCTGATTTATGGAAATAACTCTAATATGCATATTCACAGAGCGTGATCTTATTTGGTAGACACATTTTGGCATCTGATTACAATGTTTGTCGTAATTCCTTCCACAATAGGAAATAGTCATCTGTCAAAAGAGGATTTTCTCCATTGATTTTCAGAAGCCATAATAGTTAGGATCCTGATGGGACACTTAGTTAACCCTTTCCTTCATATAAACGCCTTTTCATGCATCTGCAAACAGGGGAGACCCAGATCAGATGGCTTCTATAGGAGCCATCTGATCAGGGTCTGCTCTGTTTGCTAATGGAATTTGATAGATCTGTTTCTTTAGTTTCTAAATTGGCTACAGTGATCTACTTTCCATAATTCATTATAACTATTTTATTCATGAATGTTCAGTAGGTATTGAAATTCGGAATAAATGTAGAACCGGGAAAGGGTTAATCGACATCTGGATTCAAATTTTTTGCATAAGTTTGTCATGAATTTGCCACTAGCTTGCAAACAGTTAACTCATCCTCAGTGGTAGCTTTAATTAACACTTTTTTCGGTGATGATTTATGTCAGAAATAGTATTGTATGAATATGAATTAGCTGAAAATGTATAGTTGCATTATGAACAAGGGAATTTATACCATTGCAGATACTGTAGAAAGAGGTATATATGCTATTTAACCCATTCCCTCATAGGCTATTTTTAGACCTAACCTCTTTGAATAAACCTACCGAAAAGGGGAATTAACTAGAGAAAGGGAAACTTTTTAGAATTGTTTAGTTCTGAAAGCATTGTGATAAATAGAGCATTTGCTCCATAGGAGCAAATGCTCTATTTATCACAATGGTTTCAAAAAGTGACTTTTACAGAGGCACCAAAAGACGTCAATATGAGGGAATGCATTAATAAGTAAACAGAGCAGAACCTGTTCAACAACTCTGATCCTGGTCAACTCTGTTGGCTTGTCTATTGGGCAAAGTGTTAATGTGTGATTTTTTTTGTATTTTCAGGTACTCTTATGCAAGAACTCTGGTTTGCTTGCAGTACTTGAACCTTACAATGCTCATGTGGCAACCATAAGTGTGTTGACAAAAGGGAGATCACTTAGCATGGAGAAAGCTCTTATGAATCAAGAAATGAATAGAGTTACATCCCCCAGCAAATCAAAGTCTTGCGATGACCTGGTCAATCGACTTCTATCGTCAATACGTACCACAAAAGAAACAGGTTTGCGTTTTTTAACTCAAGGTTTATATAAAAAAAAAATGAGTTTTAAGACTGCCTGATAGAGAGGAATTTTAACGCCTTCACAAAGTACACCAAGATCAGACAGCTCCTGTAGGAATTGTCTGATTCTTCAGTTTCTGTCATGGCAAAATATCTTATGTTCATATGCCATTGTAATGTACAAATTCAGTTAAATAATTTGTGCGTTTGGATTGTGTATACAGGATTGTTTGTCTATGGCTAAAGCTGTAGAATCAGATCTGTATAATTCCATAAACAATCAGACAGCAAGAGCCATCTGATCTAGGTCTACCCTGTTTGCAAAAGCACCAGAATGCCTCTCAGCAAGTACAGAGTTAAGTACAGTAAAACCTCTCTAATGTGACCACTTAATGAACAGACATGGCTGTCTTCATAAGCAGGTTATTGCTTAATGCAGGGTAAAAATTATGCAGAAAGCTCCTATAGGAGCTTTCTGCATAACTGTCGTCCTGCATTAAGCTACCACCTGCCTTTGCCACTGTGAATTATGCCCCTTTTTGCATGAGCAATCTGATCTAGGTCTGCTCTGTTTGCAAATTCACCAGAATGCCTCTCAGCATGTGCAGAGTTAAGTACCTGGTAATATATCAGTACCTCTGTAGCATAGGCGAATATATGATAAACATTTATAAGCAGTTTGGATCCAGATGAGATACCGTGTAGATTGGCATTTCATCAATACACAAGATGTTTGATACTGTTTTTATGATTTTTAACCATTTACTCCATGAATATTTATGTAGAAAAATAATGATGCCATGAATGTTTATTAATAGATTTTTTATATTAATGGCACATAACCACTGAAAGTTTTTGCCATGTCATGAGCTGTAGATTCACATCTATATAATGCTATAAGCAAAAAGAGCAGACCCTGATCAGATGGCTCCTATAGGAGCCATTTGATCTGGGTCTACTCTGTTTCCAAATGCGTAGAATGGCATTTTTATAGAATTAAGGGTTAACCCTTTACTACATGAATATTCATGTAAGAAATAATGAAATGATTATTAACTACATGAATTGTTATAATAGCACAAGGATACAGGATTTTTTGTCCATAGCAAAACATGTAAAATCATATCTATATTATTTCATAAGCAAACAGGGCATACCCTGATCAGACGGCTCTTACAGGACCCTTCTGATCTGGGTCTTAGCTGTTTGCAAAGGCGTAGAAAGGCATATTTATGGAGCAAAGGGTTAAAAGTAAAGGGAAGGGCATTAAAACAGCATATTTTGCAGACAAAAATATGTGGAAGTGAGAGAATGGAGTCTGTTAAAGCAGTTGGCTTCTTTGTACAGAAAAAAAATGCAGGATTTCTTTAGCATCCGTTTTGTCCTGCATTAAAGTGATAGTCTATATTTGCAATGCGTTTTAAAAATTCCTAAAACTTAGATAAATCATTTGTTTATATGCTGAAAAGAGGTATATCACAAAAAAAAAAAAATCAAATAAATGCTGAAACAGACAAAACTTTCCAAAGACCCTGATGTTATTTGCCAAGTATTTGAGTTGTGTTTTAGTTTCATAACTGTTTGAAATAGTAAGGGGCAATGAAAATAATTTATTTTGTATCACTGGAGTATTTTTTTATAAGTTCAAATTGACAATTTTTATAAGAACATTTGAATATAACCAAAACCATTTTTTATGATTTTATTGAAAATATGCATTTATTGTAGAAATTATCACTTTAAGCCGCCACCACCTGTCTAAGATATAATACATTGATACCACCTGTCTGAAAAAACAGCAAATAGGTATGAGTGGCCACTTTAGAGAGGTTTTACTCTACATTGTTGTTTTGTTTCACCAGACACAAAATACTGTATTGTATGCTATTGTATGCTAACTAAACTTTTACTCCATAACTACGCCTTTCTTTGCAAGCAGAGTAGACCCAGATCAGACAGCTCCTGTAGGAGCCGTCTGATCAGGGTCTTCTCTGTTTGCTTATGATATAATATAGATGTGATTCTACATTTACTGCCATGCCCAAAACTTCCTGTGTCAATGTGCTATTACGACAATTAATCTAATTAATATTCATGATGTCAATTTTTCTTACATGAATATTCATGGAATAAAAGGCGAAATGAAGATTATAATGAAATTCTCCCCATCAAATGTGATTGAAATTGTATTCGACAGATGAGAGTGAACCATCCCTGGACAGAGGCTTTGATGGGAAGTTGATGGACAGATGGTACCTTCCAGGACCTGGTTCCAACCTAAAAGGGCTGATCAACAAACTCAACCAAAGGTAGCTCCAGAAGTACAGATAAGCTGGTGCATTAACCCTTTCCCTGTCCTATGTTTATTCCAAATTTCGATACCTACTGAATATTCATGGACAAATAGTTAAAACGAAATATTGAAAGTGGAACATTGTAATCATTTTAGAAAGTAAAAAAACAGATCTATCAAATTCCATTAGCAAACAGAGCAGATCCAGATCAGATGGCACCTATAGGAAAATCATGGGGGAAACCCTGCAACTGTTGTGTTTTTGCCTGTAACCCTTTACTCTATTAATATGCCTTTCACTGTAAAAAATCTGTTTTCAAAGGGATAAAATAAGTCTGAAAAACATGTAATGTGGTATAAAGCATATAGATGTGGTATAAAGCATATACAGTAAAACTGCTCTAAACCGGAATTTTAGTAGAAAAGAATTTAGATACTGTTGGGCAGGTGGCTGCTTAATGCAGGGTGAAAGTCATGCAGAAAGATCCTCTAGCAGCCGCCTGTCTCCAAGACTGTTATTTATACTAAATTGAATGTCTGGTTTAGAGGGGGGTTACTGTACATATCTTTGACATTTCTTATCTTTGCAGGATAGGGGAACTGGATTTCTTGTCTAGTGACGAGATGTCAACACTAAAGCAGTTGCAGAAGTGCTACAAGCAAGAAAGCCGTCCACCAGGACTGAGGGAGACACCTGTCCCACCTACCTCAACAACAGGTCTGGTTTGCCAGTAGTGAACTTGTCTGTTTTACAAGAAATGGGTTGAAATCACCTTTCATAGCTATTCATTGCAAAAGTTGTGATGCATAAAAACCTTCAGAAGTCTAAAACTGTTAGACTGTTATGCCATGAATATTCATATAAGAAATAATGATATGAATATTAATATGATTAGATTTTAAAATGGCACAGGAAAACAGGGATTTTTGTCCATGGAAGAAACTATAGAATCATTTCTATATTATTTTATATACAAATAGAGCAGACTCTAAGAGTCATTTGATCTGGGTCTACTCTGTTTGGAAAGAAGTATTTATGGAGTAATGGGTTAATACACCAATATAGACATCTCCATATCTTATGGATATAATTCTAGATATTTCTATTTTCTGGACAATATTGAGTACATTAACATTTAGCCTGCTGCATATACATGTATATTAGTGATTACCCTTTGCAAACAGTTTAGAACCAGATGAGATACTGAGTAGTTTTGGTAGACATATTAACTCTTTCACCTGCAAAGTCATTGGAAAGCAACTAACGGCGTGCTGCACTGAGTGAATTTGTTATTAAGTTTTCAAACAGTTTTGATCCAGATAAGACACCAAGTAAATCTTCACGTATCATTCCAAAATATTTGACACACCACATGTGTTTTAGAGAACTTGATGTGGAAATGGCCACTCTGAAAACTTCAAACAGACGTCATTGTTTGCAGAAAAAATTATTTGGCACCAAAACAAATAACCCTATTACTCCATAGGCTAGCCTGATCAGGGTCTACTATATTTGATTGTGGAATTATATTGATCTGATTCTACAGTATCTGCCATGGCAAAAACCTTACTTGTTTATATGTTATGATTAAGCTATTCTTCTTGCATGAATAATCATGGAATAAATTGTTAAAAATTAAACATAAGATACCATCTGCAGTTTCTTCAGATCCTCCAAAACAAGAGCCTGACAAGTTTGAGTTGCCTTACAAGGGGAAGGCATCACGCGCCTCGCTGAGCCGTACCGACATGATCCTAAACAAGAGCAAGGAGGTGGTGAAGGTAAGAGGACAGTCAGAGAGGGAAGACGGCGGCACCAAGAGAGACAAACAAGACAGGCAGCGGCCAGAGATAGCTGCCCAGGTGTCAGGTATTAATCCTTTTTTACACTAAGTACAGTAAAATCTCTCTACATGGGATGTTCAGTTTTAAATAGTCTATTTAAAATATCAGTCTTGGACAGGTGGCAGCTTAATGCATGGTGAAAGTCATGAAGAAAGCTGCTCTAGGAGCTTTCTGCATGACTTTCACCCAGCATTAAGCAGCCACCTGCCTAAATGTATCTGAATTCTTCTCAACTGGAATTCCAGTTTAGAGGGGTTTTACTGTAATTTCCATTTGGCAGAATTGATGTGTTTCAGATCTCATGTACATCTCATGCACAAATCTTTTCTAACAGAAACACTTGCCAGAGTGTTGAAATGTTTTAGATTCTGATGAGGCCTTGGGTTACATCTTTGTCTATATTGTCAAAAAGCTTTGTCACACAAATTCACCTGTTGTATAAATTTCAGATTTAAAAAATGAGGAAGAATTGAAGAACTACTTGATTTTCACCTATGAAAAAATTTCGTCAAGGGAGATAACTAGTATAGAATCTACTGTACAGACCATGATTACAGTTGCCCTGCATTATCTGAAACAAACATCACAGGAGGATGCTGAGGTAAGAAGTCAAATATTTATCCCCCAAGATAAATACGGGGAACATCAATCCATTACTCCATAAATATGTCTTTCTCCTATAGGGGCTGTCTGATCAAGGTCTGCTCTGTTGCTTATGAAATGATATAGATCTGAACATACAGTTCCTGCCATGGTCAAAAACTACTGTGTTCAAAGATCATTATAAAAATAAAGCTAATTAATATTCATACATACTTTATTTCATACATGAATATTTATGGAGTAATGGGTTAATTGTTGTTAAGGACTGTGTGTCCTCTTTTACATCACTTCTTATTATACTGCAAAGTAAAATCCTCGATTTTGATTGGTCAGTTAGCCATTTATAAAAGCCGTGTATCCCTCTAAATTCTGATGTATTTATGGAGTCATGAGCAACAATGGAATTTCCGCCGTCGAGGGCCTCGCTTCCTTGCTATAACAAAATAATAATGGCCGACTAGCTTCACTTCGTCGATTCGATTCAAACAACTGCTCTCAAACGAAATAACAAGAGTTTGGGGCGGAAAAAGGTTATCCATTTAGAAACATTTTTATGCCCCCAAAGGCGGGCATATAGTAATCGCATTGTCCGTCCTTCCGTCTGTCCGTCCGCACTCACCAATGGGTAGTTGTGTGACTTTTTCTAACTAGTCGCACAAGTAAAATCATTAACCTGGCCATCTCTTGTGACCTGGCCAGTTGTGGGACATAGGGTTAGGGTTAGCTTCCAGATCATTCTTTTCCAAAGTTAGAGCCAAAAATAGTTTTTCTTGTGGGACTAGTCCCACAAGAAAAGATCAAAGGAAAAAGTCACACAACTACCCATTTGTTAGCATGTCCGTCCGTCCGTCCGTCTGTCCTTCCGTCCCAAATTCGTGTCCGGTCTGTAACTTCTTCATCTATCAATGGATTTCAATATAACTTGCCACAAATGTTCACCAGACAGAGACAATGTGTCGCGTTCAACTCCCTGGTCCATGGGTCAAAGGTCAAGGTCACAGGGTACAATTACTTTGTCACAAATTTCGTGTCCGGTCTGTAACTTCTTCATCTATCAATGGATTTCAATATAACTTGCCACAAATGTTCACCACACAAAGACGATGTGTCGCGTTCAACTCCCAGGTCCATGGGTCAAAGGTCAAGGTCACAGGGTACAATTACTTTGTCACAAATTTCGTGTCCGGTCTGTAACTTCTTTATCTATCAATGGATTTCAATATAACTTGGCACAAATGTTCACCACACAAAGACAATGTGTCGCGTTCAACTCCCAGGTTCATGGGTCAAAGGTCAAGGTCACAGGGTACAATTACTTTGTAACAAATTTTGTGTCCGGCCTGTAACTTCTTTATCTATCAATGGATTTCAATGTAACTTGGCACAAATGTTCACCACACAAAGACGATGTGTCGCTTTCAACTCCCAGGTCCATAGGTCAAAGGTCAAGGTCACAGGGTACAATTACTTTGTCACAAATTTCGTGTCCGGTCTGTAACTTCTTTATATATCAATGGATTTCAATATGATTTGGCACAAATGTTCACCAGACAAAGATGATGTGTCGCTTTCAACTCCCTGGTCCATAGGTCAAAGGTCAAGGTCACAGGGTACAATTACTTTGTCACAAATTTCGTGTCCGGTCTGTAACATCTTTATCTATCAATGGATTTCAATATAACTTGGCACAGATGTTCACCAGACAAAGACGATGTGTCGCGTTCAGCTCCCTGGTCCATAGGTCAAAGGTCAAGGTCACAGGGTACAATTACTTGTTTATCTGTGAATGGATTTCAAAGGAACCTGGCACAAATGTTCACCACACAAAGACGATGTGTCAACTCCCTGGTCCATGGGTCAAAGGTCAAGGCCACAGGGTACAATTTTTGGGGGCATTTGTCACGTGACTGTGACATCTCTTGTTGTTATAGTTGTTGTATAACAATGTAAATGAACCCGATACGTGGCGAAGGTCTTATTCTGCTCTGATGCTGCAAATGTTGTAAAAGTGTTTGTGCAAGTACCGATTAGCCCCCAAACCCCGCTTTTACAAAGACAATCCACACCCAATTCGATTCAGATTTTATTTATGCACATGCACAGTACACATACCTGTAAATTGCAGTATAGCCGCTCATTCCAACGCCCATTGTTTGAATATTATAAAACCGTTATTTTGACGTCATCCAAATGACATCGGAATTGCGCCAAAAATCCCTCAAGTAAGTTAAACCGTTCTCATGCTAAAAATAGTGCCTGCTTAACCGCTGACCTGCTGAAAGTTTTACTAACGTCTGATTCTTTCAATCCTTTGAGAAACTAATGCACTTGGAAGATCCCTTTCTATCCACAAATATAATGAACTGGTTATTATACTCGGTGAACTAGGGTCACAGAGTGATATAAGCCCTTACCTTACAGTAAGAGGCCCCTGAGGGGAAGCAAAACGACGCCTACATTAACAACGCTAATTAACTGCTACAAATATTAAACTTTGCAGTATAATAAAATCGTTATACAGATCATTGGCGGGATATCTGACTTTTTATTCCCTGCTGAGGAAAATACATGTAGCCCTCGCCTAACGGCTCGGGCAACATGCTTTTCCTCAGCAGAAAACAAAAAGTCAGATACCCCGCCAATGATCTGTATAACTAATAATATGTGCAAGGAATTGTTTCCAATGGATAACTTTGACAAATATCTTATGCCATTATAAAAATTTAGCGAATATATTCATGATGTATTTATTTTTCACATGAATATTCAACAGGCAAAGGGTTAAAACCAGGGTCAATCAGCTTATATCATTATCGGATATAAAGTTCCCATCCATCTTGTCAATGATCTAAGTTGTATGCCTGTCTTATTAACACTTTTCCTCATATAAACGCCTTTTCACTCATTTACAAACAGAGTAGACCAAGATTAGACGGCTCCTATAGCCATCTGATCAGAGTCTGCTCTGTTTGCTTATGATATAGATGTGATTTTACAGCTTTTGTTAAAGTAAAACATTCCCTTGAAAAGTTTACATTTTAAAAATTCAGCTAATGAAAATTCATGATGTCATTATTTCTTACAAGAATATTGAACAGGGAAAGGGTTAACCCTCCACAAACAAAAATTGTAGGGCTATACTGGAATAACAGATAGAGCCGGGCCTCTGATCAGGATCTGTACTGTTTGTCATTGGACATCCTCTCACAAATTATACCCTTTCATAATGAATGAACTCTTCCTTTAAACTCTTATGGATTATTATGTCTCCCCGAGTGGGCAGCGTCCGTCTGTACAATTTTAATTTGTCCACATGGTTTCTCCAAAACCTTTGGTCCGATTTTCATGAAACTTTATTAGATTGATCAGCACCATGCCTAGTTGTGCATATCTTATTCCTGTTCTGATTCGATGATTTTCTGCAGATTTGTGGGACTTCGAAAAATTTTCAGGGGGGGGGGGATTCTAGTTCCTCTTTGAATATTCATTATTAGACTTCTTTAGAGATATTTTAATTTATCATACCATATGAACAGATGTTAGTTTCATATCCATTTCTGCTGATTTTTTATTCAATTACTGTATGAATCCACTTGAATTGTCTTTGTGTTCTTGCTACTCACAATCTATTTTTTGGTATGTAGGCTCGGTGCCAGTCAGTACTGGAGGAGTGTTTACTGCTGCCAGGGACAAAACTGAGAGAGAAATACAACACAGCAGGCGATAGTGTCACACAGGAAGAGAAAATTGCAGAGTGAGTTCTGTTGAAATGGTCTTTGTAAAACAAGAATCTTTTTTTTTTTGTCTTATCGTTAGGCTGTTTACTAAAATCATCTGTCTGTTTGGTCAGGTTATGCCTCAGCCATGACTTTGATACTGTTGACTGGATTTCAGTCAATCTTCACAGAATGATAAATGTTTTTCATATTTCTCAGCCAAACTCTACCTGTTTAGCTTAGCTGGAAAAAGGTGCAAAGGTGAGCGATCGGAATTGCCATTTGTCTGCATTCATCTATGGTCAAATTTTTTTTTACACAACATCTCATCCAGAACTATTGAGAATTTCATCAAACTTCACAGATATTATTTATAGGCTGTCTTCTATTAAAGTGATATAACAGTTTTGGTCCGTTGCATAAAAAGGTCCAGAGCTAACAGTAGATTTTAAGAACAATTTCTTTAAACGACATCTTCTCCTAAAGCACTGAATGGAACATGACTATTAAAACTAAATAGTAACAATCCTAAGACACGTCACAGTCCTCTATAAATGGTAGATAAATGATAAGGGTTTGTTGTACAATTAAGTCACAAGGATTTAAAATAGATATTTAATTAGCCAAATTTCTTAACAGTATTATTTATAAGAAAATAATTGACTGTGGCAGACACTGTAGAATCAGATCTATTGTCTTTAACCCTTTCACCCATATGCAAATAGAGTTGACCCCCCTGTAGGAGCCATCTGACCAGGGTCTGCTCAGTTGGCTTATGGAACTTTTAACATCTGATTATGCAGTTTCTACAACAGTTAAAAACAAAATCACTTTTCAATATTCCATTTTATTGATTCTGTCCATGATCAAAAATCTTATATGTTCAATATTGTTATACCATTTAGGCCCTGAGAAGCTATTTATTTGCATTTCACACTCTAATTACTCGAATACAAAAGGATGGCAAACACAGTTATACCCTACCTGTTAGATTGTCTGTCTCCCGATGCCGCGTGTTTTTCACACTTCATAAGTGCACCATATTACGAGGGTACATATCAATAGAATTAATTGTTTAATAAGATGACATGTGTTAAAACAGGTGTGCATATTATTAGCGATTTTGTTTTTAAGATAATGAGCTAATAAAACATTAATTACTATTTCAAGAAGTGAGTGTTAGGTGTAGTAACTTTTTTTTTTTTAAAGCAAACTTGTTTGCAAAACCGGAAGTAGACATTGTGTTTTTAGAAGCACCATTGTTTCAAAACGGTACTATCCAACCAAAATCACAAACTGTTATAAACACGTATATGTCGGTTTGTCGATAATGTGTCACATGGCTTTTGTGTACTGCTGTATGGGATACACATGATAATCATGTGCATGTCAGCAGTGCGAAAAAAAGGAGAAGCGAAGTAACGTTGCTATGGGGCGACTAGGGGGGGAAATCTAATGAATATTTTGCTCATATATTATTTGCGGCCGGACGGCACCCACAAAATTCCGCAAATAATATGTTCCCGCAGAAAAAACAGTTATACGCTATGCCTTTTAATCCCATTGCAAACAGAGTAGATCCAGATCAGATGGCTCCTTTTGGAGCATTTTTATCAGAATCTACTCTATAGGAACCATCTGATCAGGGTTTGCTTATGAAATGATATACATGTAGATCTAAATGTACATCTTCTGCCTAGGCTAAAACTTTCCATGTTCACATGCCCTTATAAAGGAATCAGCTAATTTATATCATTGTGATACATGAATTTTCATGAAGCAAAGGGTTATTATTCTTTTCTTGCAGGTATCAGGTTCAGGTTTTACTTAGGCTAGAAGTTTTATCTACACTTGTGAACAAAGACCAAAGCATAGGAGAGGAGGACGCTAACGAGGAAGTAAGTGGTAGCACACATTTCTGTCTGTTAACCCTTTACTCCATGATTATTTATGTAAAAAATAATTACATCATGATTATTAATTAGATTTTATTTTTATTATGCCCCCAAAGCTAGGCTTTGGCGGCATATAGTGATCGCACCGTGCGTGTGTGGGTGTGTGTGTGTGTGGGTGTGTGGGTGGGTGGGTGTGTGGGTGGGTGGGTGTGTGGGTGGGTGGGTGGGTGTGTGTACATTTTGTCCGGAGTATATTTCCTTTGTCACATCAGCTACGGATACCAAATTTGGTGTGTGAGTTCATCTTGGGATGGGGGAGTGTCGCGTACCATT
The DNA here is from genome assembly GCA_963576725.1 of Azorinus chamasolen. NCBI lineage: Eukaryota > Metazoa > Mollusca > Bivalvia > Cardiida > Solecurtidae > Azorinus > Azorinus chamasolen. The sequence goes on along the minus strand of OY755239.1, from coordinate 55,228,937 downwards.
TTCATGTCACTGTGACCTTGACCTTGACCTTTGACCTTGATTTTACAAAAAGCTTGTCCGGAGCATATCTCCTTTACCTTACCAGCTACAGATTCCAAATTTGCTGTGTGAGTTCATCTTGGGATGGCGGAGTGTCGCGTACCATTTTCAGGTCACTGTGACCTTGACCATGACCTTTGACCTTGATTTTAAAAAAAGCTTATGCCTTACCAGCTACAAAAAGCTTGTCCGGAGTATATCTCCTATACCTTACCAGCTAAGGATTCCAAATTTGGTGTGTGAGTTCATCTTGGGATGGAGGAGTGTTGCGTACCATTTTCAGATCACTGTGACCTTGACCATGACCTTTGACCGATTTTACAAAAAGCTTGTCCGGAGCATATCTCCTTTACCTTACCAGCTACAGATTCCAAATTTGCTGTGTGAGTTCATCTTGGGATGGCGGAGTGTCGCGTACCATTTCCAGGTCACCTTGACCTTGACCTTTGACCTCGATTTTAAAAACGGCTTATATCTTACCAGCTACAAAAAGCTTGTCCGGAGTATATCTCCTATTCCTTACCAGCTAAGGATTCCAAATTTGGTGTGTGAGTTCATCTTGGGATGGAGGAGTGTCTCGTACCATTTTCAGATCACTGTGACCTTGACCATGACCTTTGACCGATTTTACAAAAAGCTTGTCCGGAGCATATCTCCTTTACCTTACCAGCTACAGATTCCAAATTTGGTGTGTGAGTTCATCTTGGGATGGCGGAGTGTCATGTACCATTTCCAGGTCACTATGACCTTAACCTTGACCTTGACCTTGACCGATTTTACAAAAAGCTTGTCCAGAGCATATCTCTTATACCTTACCAGATACGGATTCCAAATTTGGTGTGTGAGATCACCTTCAGATGGCGGAGTGTCGCGTACCATTTTCAGGTCACTGTGACCTTGACCTTGACCTTCGACCTCAATGTTACAAAAAAGGTTGTCCAGAGAATATCTCCTATACCTTACCAGCTACGGATTCCAAATTTAATGTGTGAGTTTATCTTGGGATGACGGTGTGTCGCGTACCATTTTCAGGTCACTGTGACCTTGACCTTTGACCTAGATTTTACACAAAGCTTGTCCGGAGCATTTTTCCTATACCTTACCAGCTACGGATTCCAAATTTGATTTGTGAGTTCATCTTGGGATGGCGGAGAGTCGTGTACCATTTTCAGATCACTGACCTTGACCTTGACCTTTGACCTCAATTTTACAGTCCGGAGCATATCTTCTATATCTTACCAGATACAAAAAGCTTGTCCAGAGCATATCTCCTATACCTTAAACGTTGACAATCAACCCAGGGTCCTTTTTAACGTTGAGAATGACTTAGGGTCCTTTTTAACTAAGTTTTGACGCTTGGCTCTTTTCTTAGCTATCATAATCCAAAGGTTCTGTTTCTAATGTTAAGAACTGACTCCTGTGTCATTTTTAACAGCATCAAAATTTCATGTTACACCTGCATTGTTTTTCCGCCAAAATGCATTTCGGTGTCAAACACTTTGGGGGCATTTGTCACCCGTGACGACTCTCTTGTTAATTATAACCTTTGTGCACAGGACGTAACAACCTGTTACTTAATGAATTCTTGTAAGAAATAGTGATGTATTGAGTAGACGAATGTTTATAATGGCATGTGAACACAGGACATTTGGCCCTTGCCATAACTGTAGAATCAGATGAGCACACAGCATTTGCAATGGCATTAAAATATGCATGTTTAAAGTAAAGTTTTATTATCAAATAAGATTAATAATTGGGATCCATATGAAACACCAAGATATGCAGCAACTCATCCAGAGCTAAATTGTATAACAGTGCTGATTTTTAGCTCGTCTGTTTCGAAGAAAAGTCTAGCTATTGTGATCACTAGATCAAACGTCGTTGTCATCATCGGCGTGCAAAAACTATAATGTAGCTTATTACTCGAAAAGTATAAGAGGTATCAACATGAAACTTGATAGGTTAGTAGATCTCGAGGAGAAGGCTCCTACATAAGAACCATAAATCTTGATTTCAAAATTTTGGAGTTAGGCTCTTTATCGTTTTTAATTTTTTTTAATTTAGCTGGACAAGCACCAAATCAGACGAGCTTTGGGGCCACTCGCGGCTCTTGTTAAACCTTTACCTCATGAATATTCAAATAAGAAATAATGAATGAATATTAATTAGCTGAAATTTTATAATGTCATTATGAACCAGAGATTTTTACCATGGTAGAATTAGATCTTTACTATTTCATAAGCAAACCAGACAGACCCTGATCAGACAGCTCCTGCAGGAACTGTCTGATGTGGATCTACTCTGTTTGCTAATTTCTTAAACAATATGCATCGCTATCAAGTTAAAAAAAGAAATAGAAGAAAAGCCTATTTTGGAAAACAAAATGTGCAGATAACAATGTTCCTGTTGCTTTTAAATTCAAAGATTCATTTGCTTAACCTAGACTTTCATGTTTCAGATTGTTGGTCTTTTGAGGACACTTTCATTTATCTGGGAGCCTGGTGCCCTGTCTCAGTTCATGAAATCTAGTCTTATCTACAAGTAAGTATAGTACCACAGTAACCGTTTGAATGCAGGGTTTTCTTAGTGGAATAATCACTCATTGATTAACCCTTTCCCTCATATAAACACATTTGCAAACAGAGTTGGTCTGCTCTGTTTGCTAGTGGAATTTGAAAGATCTGCTTCTTTACTTTCTAACATGGCCACAATATCCCACCTTCCATATTTCATTATAGCTATTTTGACCATGAATATTCAGAAGGTATTGATATTTGGAAAAAACATAGAACAGGGAATGGGTTAATGCTGATTATTGGACTGTTCAAGGAAGATTTTACACAATGTTGTGGAATTTTCAGTGTGAGGGTGTGGTTGAAGTCTAGTCCTAGATATTAGACCATTATAAACTCTTTGTTTGATTTCTTAGTTCATTCTCAAGCGTCTGAGCAATCAGAAACTTGGGAATGAACTCAGACTCATAAGTTTTATAATCTCGGACTCAGATCTGCAGCTTGTAGAGCATAATGGCCAAACAATTACTATCATATTTATCCTAAATATTCTCCCCCAAGTCTCCCCTCTCACTGGATTATAAAGGTGAATAATAAACTTAGCTCCAATTATTTAACTGAACTTGAAAGAGTATCAATTAGTGTGGGCCCTTATCAAACTACTCCTTCAGGAACAGTTTGATCTGGGTCTGCACTATTTGCCAAAGTTTGTCTGTCCAAATACTTAGGGTATTTATGATAAAAACTGTTTGCTTGATGGGTAATTGTCATCTTCTCAAGCGGGTTTTCTCAATTGTTTTTCAAAAACCATGATCAGTGTGTCAACAGTGAAACGGATTCGCTTAGTGCCTCATCTGGATCTGAATTGTTTGTAGAGGTATCACCAATTCGCTGCTAGCATGCAAAGCGTTAACTCTTTCCCTGTTCTATTTTTATTACAAGTTTCAATACCTACTGTCATAACTGAATATTTATGGACAAAATAGTTATAATGGTATATGGAAGGTGGAACCTTGTAGCCATTTTAGAAAGTAAAGAAAGAGGTCTCTCAAATTCCATAAGCAAACAGAGTAGACCTATAGGAGCCGTCTGATCTGGGTCTACTCTGTTTGCAAATGCATGAAAACGTGTTTATATGAGGGAAAAGGTAAAGCGTGCTCAACCCTTCACTCCATAAATATGCCTTTCTACGCCTTTGCAAACAGAGTAGACTGTTTGCTTATGATATTAATATAGATATGAATCTATAGTTTCTGCCATTTTCAAAAACTCCTGTAGTCATGGACCCTTATAAAAAAGTAATTTAATTGATATTCATTATGTCATTATTTCTTACATGAATATTCATTGAGTAAAGGGTTAAAATGATACTTGTTCTTTCCTTAGCTACATGCAGACCATTCCAAAGACTCTTGCCAACATCTATGATGAGCTGATGCAGCCTCTACCAGATGTTCTTGCCAACCTGCTCTCTCCAGATGGTAGTGCTGGAGACAAGTCCATCATGAACACCTCTCTACAGAGTAATGATGAAGTCGGTCCTCCATCAGCCAGAACACGGTCACATGGGTCTGTTGGACCTCCATCCAATCAGTCGCTGTCCAATGCGTCAATGGGGATGGATGCATCACTGAATAGGTCAAGGTAACTATTCCATGGGCAAACAGTAGACCCAGATCAGACAGCTCCTATAGCAGCCGTCTGCTCTGTTTGCTTACGACATAATATAGATCTAATTATGTCTCCCCCCATATTTATATGGGGGAGACATATTGTTTTCGTGAGAGTTGTCTCTCTGTCTGTCTGTCTGTCTGTCTGTCTGTCCGTCCGTCACACTTTTTGTCCGGACGATAACTTCAATATGCCTGATGCCAGTTGATTGAAACTTCATATATGGAAAAAGCATAATGAGAGGAAGTGTCATGCACAAGGTCCATAACTCTGGCTTCACTAATATAGGAGTTATTGCCCCTTGTAAAAAAAATCATACTTTTTTGTCCGGACGATAACTCCTATATGGCTCATGCCATTGGATTGAAACTTCATATATGGAAAGATCATGACGAGAGGAAGTGTCATGCACAAGGTCCATAACTCTGGCTTCACTAATATTGGAGTTATTGCCCTTTGTAAAAAATATCACAATTTTTTGTCCGGACAATAACTTCAATATGCCTGATGCCAGTTGATTGAAACTTCATATATGGAAAGAGCATAATGAGAGGAAGTGTCATGCACAAGGTACATAACTCTGGCTTCACTAATATGGGAGTTATTGCCCTTTGTAAAAAAAATCACAATTTTTTGTCCGGATGATAACTCCTATGTGACACATGCCATTGGAGTGAAACTTCATACATGGAAAGATCATGATAAGAGAAGGTGTCATGCATAAGATCCTTAACTCGAGCTTCAATAAATTTAGAGTTATTGCCCCATGTACATTTGTTTAATGCTTTCTTGTCCGGACGATAACTCCTACATGGCTCTTGCCATCGTATTGAAACTTCATGCATGGAAAGAGCATGATGAGAGAAAGTGTCATGAAAAAGGGCAATAACTCTGGCTTCAATACTTTGGGAGTTATTGCCCTTTGTTACATTTTTTGGCCGATCAATAACTCCTGTTGGACTAATGCTATTGGAATGACATTTTATTTTTGGAAAGAGCATGATGAAAGTAAGTGTCATGCACAAGGGCCATAAATCTGGTATCAGTATTTTTGGAGTTATTAGCTGTTATCATTTTCTTCTTGAAAAATGTGGTGTGGAAAGCGCATAATGAGGGGAAGTATCAATCATCAAGACCATAACATTTTTAGTGATTTCCCTTTACATATTGTTTTTATTAGAGGGGAGACATCCGTTTTTGTGACAAAAACCTCTAGTTGTACACTGTCTGTCGTGGTAAAATATTCATGTGTTCCTTTGTTATTTTAAAAATACAGCCAATTAATATGCATGATGCCATTTTTACATGAATATTCATGAAGTGCAGGGTTAATGAAGATCAAACAGTGGATTTTATGCATGAATGTAGTATATGATGATGGATAACCTCTGTTGTATATTGACACTGTTTCTGTCTGTACAGCCATAAACGCAATTTCCTTCCAGTTTCTTATTCTACAGTTTGCGCTAATTAGTAGTAGTCAGTGTATCGGTCGGTCAGTCTGCCTATCCGTCTGTCTGTCTGTCCATGGCACAACCTGGTTAAGTCAACTTATTTACATACCCCTTTAGTTTAAAGCTTTGAAACTTTACACACTTGTCTACCATCACAAGCTCCATCAGCAAGAGTACATAACTCTATCAAGTATTTTGACTGTCTGTCCGTCCGTGGCACACCCTGGTTAAGGTTTTTGTTTAAGTCCACTTATTTACATAACCCTTTGAGATAAAACTTTGAAACTTTACACACTTGCCTGCCATCACAAGCTTCATCTGTAAACAAGAGTGCATAACTCTGTCAAGCATTTTGACAGAATTATGGCCCTTTTTATGTTAAATCATTTGGTTAATGTTATCTACATAACCCCTTGGAATAAAGATTCGAAAACTTACACTTTTGTTCACCATCACAAGCCTCATCTGTAGGCAAAGTTACATAACTCTGTCAAGCATTTTGACAGAATTATGGCCCTTTTTAAATCATAAAATTTTGGTTAAGATTTTGTTTGATTTGCGATCAAGGCAGCTGAGCAGGGGTATTCCATCGCCTTTAGTGATTGTTCTAGTTTTGAAAGTTTTGTAATTATTCTTATTATCATTGGAACTATGGATCTTCAAATTACGTTTGAAACAAACAGCTGTTACCAGAGTGACTTTCAAAATTTATGAAGGAACTGATGTGTGTGTGTGTTTTTGGGTTACAGTTCTATTTGTGTTTCACTGTTCTCTTATGTGTTTCAGGCCAGGTAGAAAGTTGGTTCATCACCCGAGCCTGGCAGACTTTGGGGCCAAGAGGCAGATTGTTGTGCAGAAAGTTACCAAACCAAAGGTGAGTAAATGCTGCAGGAAAACAGACTAATCCTTCCATTGCAGTAAAAAAAAGTCATAATGTCCTTTGCAAACAGTTTAGACCCAGATGAAAGAGCTCTTAGAGGAGCCTTCTCATCAGGGTCTGCACTGTTTGTCATTTTACACTTTTCTTTAGAAAAATCCCTAAACATTCACCATAAGTTTGACCTGTTTGAATTTTGGAATAGTCCATTTGAAAATTCAGCATTGCAAGGGTTAACTAAACCTGTAGGACGAATTTTTGCAACAGTTTGCATCTGGATAAAATACTGTAAAATTCAGCATCCCATCAAGATCCAGTAAAATGTTTGATGCGTTGAAGTCTAGTGCTCAGAGTGTGTGTTTTAATCCTTTACCAGGTGAATTTTCACTTTTAAAGAAATATTTAATGTATGAATATGAATTTTTAGCTCACAGTTTTACGAAGAAAACATTTAAGCTACTTTTGTAACTCCGGCGACTGCATTGTTGTCCTATCCTTTGTTTGGAAAGGTGTGGAAAAGTATTTCTATCATGTTATTGGTTAAAGGAAATTGAAGGAGCACTTCCTGGAGTATTAGTATACACAATATTTTCTGCTGACAGTTTGGTCTGTAAGCTAAAGTTTAGAATGGTTTATGGAGTTTTGATGTTATAATATAGGAACTTGTTTAACTAGAAACCAGTAATTTATTGACAACAATCTGGAAGAACACTATAGCATATGTATAGTGTGTGTGCATTTATCGTACAATGTGCATTATTATATATGTCTGTATCGTGTGTGTATTGTAGATAGTACATTATACCATATGTTACTGATAGCCATTATTTTGTAGCCATTGCACATACATACTTCAGACTTGGCTTTTATGTGCAACTTATGGAGGCGAGCATTTTCAGGGATGATTTATTAAGTCATATATCAAGGTCAAAGGTCAATTTTATATTTGTGATAATCAAGAGCATAGTGTTTCACAAACACATCTTGTTTTAATGAATACCCTTAATTCTTACACATAGGAGGAGAAAAGCTCCAAAAGGAAGAGGCATGATTCTGGAAGACGCCGCAGAGATAAAGGTAAGCATACTATAAGTCAGTCACAAGCTCACTCAGACTATAGAAAGAGTAAGAATGTTTGACATCAACCATAACCCAATATGCCTGTTGAACTTTAAATTCTATTTGTCTGCAAAAACTACTATATTTATAGAAGTGTATTTTCAACCATTTTAAGCTCACATTGCACAAATTGCCAAGGTAAGCTATTGGGATTGCTCTGTGTCCATTGTGCAGCAACAACAACAATTTCTTCAATAAAATTTTACTCCTAAACTGTTGAGTGGAATGTAATTTCACAGGAATGAATCTTAGTAGCCAGTCCTCTATCAAAATTATATGAATTGACCTGGTCCATTTAATACAAAGGAGTAGGAGCCATCTAATCAGGATCTGCTCTGTTTGCATGTTGAATGATATAGATTGGATCCCACAGTTTTACCTATGTTTCTTGTTCATATGCAAATTTGATTATTAAGCTAATAAATTAATATTCACACATACAATAATCTTTACATGAATATTCATGGAGTAAAGGGTTAACCCTTACAGTGCGGGACATGAGTCACTAATGTCCTTAGCGAACAGTGTAGACCCAGATTAGGGGAGCCCTCGCATCAGGGTCTGTACTGTTTGTCATGTTGCAAATGTCTTTAGAAAAATCCCTGAATATTCACCATAAGCTTGGCCTGTTTGAATTTTGGAATAGTCCATTTGAAAATTTAGCGTTGTAAGGGTTAATGTTACTGTAATAATAATTGTATTTTGCCATACACAATGACAGCTGTCGAAAAGAGGTTGACATAAGAAAAGCATGTACATGTATTTCAATATTATGTTTGTACAGTATCAAAAGCCTTGTTTGACACAACAAAGCGGGGAACCAAACTAGAGCGTCGACAGTCGGTGGCAGTAATGGAGAGAACAAGGAAGACACCCAAGAAGACAGCAACATCAAAATTGCTTCTCAAAAGCCCAATCAACAGTAATTATTGAAATACTATAGCACCTCTCAACAGTGACAGTCAATAAACATGGCTGCCTTTAAAAGCAGATGACTGCTTAATCCTTTACTCCATTGAGATGCCTTTTTGCACCTTTGTAAAAGAGTAGACCCAGATCGGATGACCGTCTGATCAGAGTCTGCTATGCTTACTTATAAAATAATGTCTGTTTCTACCATGGTTAAAATGCCTTTGTTTATGATGCCTTTATAGAAAGTCAGCTCATTACTATTCATACAGCCGTTATTGGCATGAATATTCATGGAGGAAAGGGTTCATGCAGAATGAAGATTACACTGAAAAAGCTCCTAAAGGAGGTTTTGTATAACTTTCGTCTTGCAATAAGCTACCACCTGTCTTGAAAACCTGTGAGTGACTTTTGTAGAGAGGTTTTATTGTATCAATGGAGGTGAATCTTTGCTTTATTTCCAATATGTTAAACCCTTTACTCCATAAATATGTATTTCTGTGACTTTTCAAACAGAGTAGACCCAGATCAGATGGCTCCTATAGGAGCCGTCTGCATTGTTTGCTTATGATAGATATGATTCTACAGCTTCTGCCATGGCCAAAACTTTTCACTGATTTAATTGATATTCATAATGTCATTATTTCTTTCATGAATATTCATAGAGTAAAGTGTTAAAGTAATTACATGGAAGTAGAGAGAATTTGTTATACTCTAACAATATGTAAAGAAAGTGTCTTCTTCACAGGCAGGGGTAAATACATTCTTGTAGTAAAGGTATTGGTGCAGTCTGTACATTGTTTAGCCATTTACTCCTTAGAGACGCCTTTGGCACCTTTGCAAACAGAGTAGACTCAGATCAGATGACTCCTGTAGGAGGGTCTTCTTTGTTTGCTTTATATGTTATAACACGGTTTCTGTTAAAAAAAATCCTTAGTCATGATAAACTATAAAAAATCAGATAATTTATAATAAATTCATAAGCAAACAGAGCAGAGCCTGATCAGACAGCTCCTAAAAGAGCCATCTGATCTGGGTCTTCTCTGTTTGCAAGTGCTTTAAAAGGTGTTTATATGAGGAAAAGCATTAAACTCATAGAGAAAAATACTCTCATCCTCTGGGTGTTGTCTTTGTTTTCAGTCAGATCATCTCCACGACGTAAGATTGTAGCAGAGACTCCCTGTCACAAGCAGTTGTCCCAGTCTATGTTCATGCCATCAGCCTCACTGCAGGACCAGTCTATTGATGACCTTGACACTACAGATGTGGTAGAGGAGTCCCCAGAGAAGTCTTATGGTAAGTCTCAACAGTGTTTTACCTATCATTCATTATCACAATAAAGCCTATCTACAGCATCTTTTCCTCATGAATATTCATGACATTTTGAATATTTAAAATAATGACATTGTGAATATTTATTAGCAAATTTTTATATTGACATATGAACATGTGATATTTTAGCCAAGACAGAAACTGTAGACTCATAAGCAAATGGAGCAGACCCTGATCAGACAGTTCCTATATGAGCCATCTAATCTGGGTCTGCTCTGTTTTCAAAGGTGTGAAAAGGTGTCTGTACCAAGTAAATGGTTAATACAAGATGACAGTTCTGCACAAAGGAGCTTTCTGTATTATTTTAGCTCTGAATGAAGCAACCATGTACTATTAACCCCTTACCTCATAGGCTATTTTTAGATACAGCCTCTTTGAAAAAAATCTACCGAAAAGGAGCATAACTAGAGAAACGGAAAATTTTAGAATTTTGTAGTTTGAAACCGTTGTGATGAATAGAGCATTTGCTCCTAATGAGCAAATGCTCTATTTATCACAATGGTTTCACAAAGTGACTTTTACAGAGTCAAAAGTAGTCAATATGAGGGAACGGGTTAAAGATCTCCACGCAGTTTCAGTAAATGGCTGCTTTAACCCTTTACTCCATAAATATGCCTTTCTACCCCTTTGCAAACAGAGTAGACCCAGATCAGACAGCTATATTATCAACTATATTATGTATTATAGATATGATTATATAGTTTTGTGCCATGGCCAAAAATTCCTGTGTCCATGTGCTATTATAACAATTACTCTAATTAATATTCATGATGTAACTATACCCCCGCAAACTTGTTTGAGTGGGTATACCGGAATCAGCCTGTCCATCGTTCGGTTGGTCGGGGGTCCGTCCGTCGGTCCGCATTTGAACATGGGTAGTTGGTGTCACAAACTTGGCATTGCAATCAAAACTGTCGTGCGAGGGTATTCATCACCTTTAGTGATAGTTCTAGTTATTTCTTACATGAATATTCATGGAGTAAAGGGTTAAGCCATGTTATACTGATCACAACCTTACCATCCTTGGCAAACAGTTTGGATCTAGATGAGGCCAAGCTTCAATATCCATGTGTATTGAAATTCGGTCAGCAGTTTCTCAAATGTTCGTATTGGTTTGAAATAAGAGGAAATGGTTCTAGATCAGAGTTTGAGAACACTTCGATTCTTTACAGTAGGTTAACACTTTACCTCATGTAGAAGGCTTTTTCATACCTTTGTATATAGAGTAGACCCAGATCAGACAGCTCCTGCAGGAGCTGTCTGATCAGGGTCTGCTCTGTTAGCTTTATATGGAATTATAACAGATCTGACTACAGTTTCTACCTGTATCAAAAATTCCTATATGCAGTTTAAAACATTTAGCTGATCCTTATTCATGATGTCATTATTTTTTACATTTATATAAATATTTTACAGGAAAAGGTTCAGATCAAAAAGTTTCTTTGTAAGATCATTCCATTTTTAGTTCGTCTGTTTCGAAGAAAAGTGGAGCTATTGTGATCACTGGGTCATAGGCGTTGACGTCAGCGACGGAGTGCAAAAACTTTAATGTAGCTCATTATTTGAAAAGTATAAGAGGTATCAACATGAAACTTCATAGGATAGTAGATCTCATTGAAGGGAAGGCCCCTACATAAGAACTATAACTCTTGATTTCAAATTTAAATGACCATTTAATTGTTTTCAGAAAAAGTTAATTTAGCTGGACAAGCACCAGATCAGACGAGCATTGGCGCTGCACGCCACTCTTGTTTGTTATCTCCTTGTAAAACAGCCCTTTATGAATTATGAGTTTGGAGACTAGATTTTTTCATGTACATTTTTGTGATATTGATACATGTTGCCTGTGAAGCAGAGACATCTTGAAATCATTCTTTCCCAGCTTGGATTGAACCTTATGAATATCATCACTGTGAAGTATGATGTAACTAGAAAGCAATAGAAATTCATCAGAATTCTTTTATTCTGTACTGTAAATATCTGTTTTTTATATTTGAAGATCCATCAACTAAGGATACACCAACCAAAGGGAAGAGAGCCAAAGCCTTATTAAGGAGGTCTTTCTATTCTGCTGGGCCCTTGAAGAGAACCAGGAACCTCACTCAGTACTTCCAGTTGGCAGATAGAATAGCTGGGCGTCAGAGGCACCCGTCAAACTCTGCTGATAACAAACCCAAGAAATTGCTCAGCTTTGACACAGATCCCCAGTTCAAGTCCCCTGAGAAGAATTCGTCTTTTCTACTGTCTCAGCTTGTTGCTAGTCCTTCACCAGCAAAGACCACCCCAAGGAAGTTGACTAGGACTCCAAGCAAATTGTTGGCAGAGTCTCCAAGTCTGTATACACGAGCTCAGACTTCCCTCCTTGGTGCAAACTTATTTAGTCCAGACTCTAAGAGACAAGTGAGCATACCAAGACCACAGTCTTCAAGCTTCCTGAGTCCAGTGAGTAGGAGACATTCCTCGAGATTGTTTGTGGCTGAATCAGAAACAAAATCCCAAAAGGACATGCTCCACACGACACCAGTCAAAAGTCCACCTGTTGGTACAGTTTCTATGGGACTTGACTCGCCCAGCCAAAACACTAGACAGAAGATGGCAGCTACACCCACAAGGAAGTCAGTCAGAGCTGCCCTGTTCGCCAAAAGCCCAGCTGCACATAGGAATAACCAGTCACCAGGAAGAGCTGTGTCAAGCCCAACCACTTTGGTTTCAAGGTTCCTATCGCCCAGCAAGTCACAGACAGGAGAAAGAATGTGTAGAATGTCCCCAAGAAGAATACTAGAGACTCAGCTTAGCTCAGGATTCTCCCCAGCCAAAGCTGTAGGCAAAGAAACAATGGATGGTGAGTCATCATTAACTGAGAACTTGTCCAGTATTGTAAATAAAGAAAATAAAAGTGTTAGTGATATAAAGGGATTTAGACAAACTCAAAAGCCAGTGGTTTGTTCACCAGTAAACAGGAATAAACATTCACAAGACAAAGCTGCCACACAGAAAACACCGTCCCCTCATAAAAAGAAGGCTCCCAAAACACCCAGCTCATTTGATAAGTGGCATCGTCGAAAGCCCAGATCAACACAGTCTTCTCCGGCACAAGGCAAACTTCAGCAGTCTTCAGAACTCACAAACTGTACCAACTCTAGCAAATTAATGGACCAGATAAGTGTACCTGTCCAAAATGCTAAAGGTATGAGAAACTTGGCTTCATCAAGACTTAATATGTTGAATTCACCAGGAAGACAAAAAAGAAGCCTTATCTTGTCCCCCGAGAAACCTGTTGAGTCCCCTAGTAAGAGAAGACGGACTAGTAGATTAGACAGTGTGGTTGATAGTGATAGATTATCTTCATATGGGTCATTTCGTGGAAGTCAAGGCTTTCATGCCACATCCTCATTTAATTTATCGCAAACAAGCAATGCTAGCTCAATGGACTACTTTTCAGTTACAAATGATGAAGTATTTCTGTCTCAAGATAGTGAAAATAATTCCCAAAAGATAAGTAGAACTAAAAACTCTCAACCATACAAGAATGATACTATTTTTGATTCTTTTAGTGAAGTAATGTCTCCATCCAGCAAATTTCTTCCCCGAATTATCAGTGAAGAATTTAATGAAGCTGAGAGATCGGAATCTCCCACATTTGGACCTTCCAAACCTCAGCGAATGAGAACCTTGTCTGGTTGTAAGGACAATACTACCACAGACATAGAAAACACTAGTACTGCAAACAGCTCACCCAGAGTTAAGAGATCTCCAGCTTTGAGAAAGTTTTCTCCAAATGTATCTGCTAAGAGTTTAATGCATCTGATTCAGTCTCCATTATTAAAGTCACCAGTGTCAGAGAGAAAAGACAAAAAGGATAGCCCTTCTCGGGGAAGATCAAACAGAGCTAGGGATCATACCAGAAGATCTCTCAAATTACAGAACTGAAATATGACATATTCATTACTTGTTAATAGATGGTATATGAATCTGTACAGTAATATATAATTATACCCCCCTTTTGAAAAAATGGGGGTATATTGCTTTGCACATGTCGGTCGGTCAGTCTGTCGGTAGGTCGGTCGGTAGATCGATGGTTTCCGAATGATAACTAATAAATGACTTGGCATAGAATCTTCAAACTTGCTGTGGTGGCTGGTCGTGACAAGTAGATTACCCCTATTGTTTTTGAGGTCACTAGGTCAAAGGTCAAGGTCACAATGACCTAAAATGGTGAAATAGTTTCCGATCAATAACTGCTCAAGGATTTGGCTTGGGATCTTCAAACTTGCTGTGGTGGTTGGTCATGACCACTAGATGACCCCTATTGGTTTTTTAGGTCAAAGGTCAAGGTCACCATGACCGTAACTGGTTAAATGATTTCCGATCAATAACTGCTCAAGCGATTAGCTTAGAATCTTCAAACTTGCTGTGGTAGTTGGTCATGACCCCTATTGTTTTTTAGGTCACTAGGTCAAAGGTCAAGGTCACCGTGACCTTAACTGGTAAAATAGTTTCTGATCAATAACTGCTCAAGGGTTTGGCTTAGGATCTTCAAATTGGCTTAGGTGGTTGGTCATGACAACTAGATGAGCCCTATTGTTTTTGAGGTCACTAGGTCAAAGGTCAAGGTCACCATGACCTTAACTGGTGAAATGGTTTGCGATCAATAACTGCTCAAGGGTTTGGCTTAGGATCTTCAAACTTGCTGTGGGGGTTGGTCATGACCACTAGATGACCCCTATTATTGTTGAGGTCACTAGGTCAAAGGTCAAGGTCACCATGACCTTAACTGGTGAAATGGTTTCCAATCAATAACTGATCAGTGGTTTGGCTTAGGATCTTCAAATTTGCTTTGGTGGTTGGTCATGACAACTAAATGACCCCTATTGATTTTGAGGTCACTAGGTCAAAGGTCAAGGTCATCATGACCTTAACTGATGAAATGGTTTCCAATTAAGAACTGCTCAATGGTTTGGTTCGGGATCTTTAAACTTGCTGTGGTAGTTGGTCGTGACCACTAGATGACCCCTATAGTTGTTGAGGTCACTAGGTCAAAGGTCAAGGTCACCATGGTTTGGCTTAGGATCTTCAAAGTTGCTGTGGTGATTAGTCATGACAACTAGATGACCCCTATAGTTGAGGTCACTAGATCAAAGGTCAGGGGGTCTGGGGGGTATACATGTTTTACAAACATCTCTTGTTCTTTAACCCGTTACCTGTTGAATATTCATGTAAAAATTAATGACATCATGAATATCAATTAGATTTTTTTATAATGGCATATGTACACATGGCATTTTGGCACAGGCATCAAGTAAAGAATCTGATCTATATTCTACCGTAAGCAAACAGAGCAGACCCTGAACAGACGGCTTATATAGGGGCTGTCCAACCTGGGTCTACTCTGTTTGCAAATGCGTGAATGGCATTTATATGAGGGGTTAACCCTTTCCCTGTTGAATATTCATGTAAGAAATAATATTATGATAAATATTTATTTTGTAAAGGTTATCACAAATTCGCCATTTAGATTTTGAGTTCAACTCTGTGCTAAGCCTTTGACAATGTCAGCTTCAAAGTGTTAAGATCATAGTGCAGAATCAAATTACTTGTTAGTCATCTTGAACCATTTTAGTGTCAAGTGATGTTCCAAAACATGAATTGTCTTTAACACTTTACTCCATAAATATGTCTTTCTATGCCTTTGCAAACACAGGAGACCCAGACAAGATGGCTCCGGTAAGAGCTATCTGATCAGGGTCTACTCTGTTTGCTTATGAAGTAATATAGAGCAATTCTACAGTTTCTGCACTGGCAGAAAAATCCTGTGTTAATGTGCTATTTTAAATATGTATCTAATTAATATGCATGAATATTCATGTTGTTAAGTGTTCACCAATTACCTCATAGGCTATTTTTAGAACCTCTTTGAATAAATCTACCAAAAAGGAGCATTTACTAGAGAAAAGGAAAAATTTTAGCATTCTGTATTTTTGAAACCAGTGTGATAAATAGAGCATTTGCTCCATGGGAGCAAATGCTCTATTTATCACAATGGTTTCAGAAAGTGACTTATACAGAGGCGTCAAAAAGCGTCAATATGGGGAAATGGGTTAATAACCCATGGCAGAAAGGCCATGTAGGAACTATATTACATATCTGTTAGTCTCTTATTAGTTGTATTGATTGTGGTTATAAACCCTTTTAGGCCATGGATATTCATGTAAGAAATAATGGCAGCATGAATATTAATTTGATTAATTTTTATAATAGCACATCAACATTAGTGTTTGGCCATGTATGAACTGTATGAAAAAGGAAATATTTTACCAAGGCTGAATGTGTAGAATCAAGACTATAATTTCATTTGAAACAGGCACTGATCAGATGGCTCCTACAGGAGCTGTTAGATCTGGGTCTTCTCTTGTCTGCAAATCATTGAAAGGTGTATTCATGAGGTATAGGGTTAACTCTTTACTCCATGAATATTCATATCTAAAGAAATGATGACATCATGAATTGTTAATGAGATTAATTTTTAAAATAGCCTATTAACAAATGAATTTTTTGCCAAAGTAGAAAATGTGGATATCTTTATTATATCATAAGCAAACAGTTCAGATCCTGATCAGACGATCCTTTAGGAGCCTTCTGATCTGGGTCTACTCTGTTTGCAAAAGCGTAGAAAGGCATATTTATGGAGGAAAGGGTTAAACGCCATCTTAAATTTCAACTGCAAAATATTTTTTTGAATAAAAGAAGTTTAGTTCATAATAACCTTATTTAGGATTCTATATAATTTAGCAATTTTTTCCCCAGATTATATAAATGATTTGCACTTGTTAAAAATTGCAAAGAAATTTTTAATTTATTATACTTGTACATATATTAAGGTACATCTTGTTTGTGAGGGTAGTTTCTAAAATCATGTTTTGGCTTTTATAAACAGAGACAAATTCAATTCAAATTCAAAAGTTATGTGTTTATGCCCCCAGTCCATACATAAAACGATGCATAAATTAAGTGTTCACATGCTAGATAGAAACACAGACAGGTTGTCACAGTAGAAATTCAGGGCCTACAGGAAATGTTTAGATCACTAAATACTGTGGATATTAACCATTTACTCTGTGGTTCATGTAAGAATACTGATTGGCGCGATATCTATAGTGGCATATGAACAAGAATGATTTCACCCTTTTGAAATTAGATCTATATAATTCCATAAGCAAACACAAGCTGGAGCTAAAGTGCTTATCACCTTTATTGATAAACTGTGCCTCAAGAAAAGGTAACTTAACCCATTTAAATACTGAATTTTCAAAATGAAATGATTCATTACCAATTTATGATTCAGTATGAGTACATGCAGTATGAAATGGTATAATTTTAAATGACACAGTGCAAATCCTGATCAAAAGGCTCTTCCCTCTGATCTGAGTCTACACTGTTTGCAAATGACAACTAACTTGTTTCCCACATGTAAAGGGTTAAGGATTTTCCAAACAGTGTAGACCAAGTAGAATTGTTTTGTCCAGAATTAGAGATAACACAAGTATTTTGGAGATCTGGATACTTCTCTGCCTAACTCTATTGTGTTGGTAATCATTAAAATTACCTCTGAAACAATTTTGAAACCTTATTTCACTGTCTGTTACAAGTCCTTTGGACGAGACTATAAACAGAGGTCCGATGTATCAGTGCTTTACACTGGGCATTTAAAAGAACCAGAGAAACTCTGTCGATAATAAGAGTAAGGTGTTGCGCCCCGGTTTCTCTGTATCCTCTCCCCTCTCTCTGGGGTGTCCTTTTAGCCCATAATGAGCAGAAACGGACGTTAATACTCGTACAAACAATCTTTGACCGAACTTGCATTTGCAAACAGCTTTGATCCAGATGAGACACTAAGTTTGCATCTCATCAGGATCCAAGCTGTTTGACATACCATCAGTAGTTTTTCAAAAGCTTGATTGAATTGGAAGTAGTCAAAATTGCACCAGATCCAAATTGGAGCAGGCATTATATTTTCACATTGGATAACAGTTACTGGGTACCAATTAGATAGAGTTTGTCTTAGAAACAAGAGATTTTAACAGATCAGTTGCACTCTTTATATCGTACCAATGCATCTGTTCAGGGTCTACACTTTGGTGTTTCTGTATATTATTTTTGAGCTTACATACAGTATGTTATAAGCTGGTTGTCAGGTGCTGCAACATGTGGCATAGTGATTGGTCTGGATCTACCCCGAAGACATCTGAGGTGTTTTATTGATATTTATGTACATGTATTATGATAATGTTGAAATCTAGTGCTGTGAGTTTTAACCCTTTCCCCAATGAACATTAACCATTACCTCATAGGCTATTTTTAGATCCAACCTCTTTGAACAAATTTACCAGAAAGAATTTACTAGAGAAAAGGAAAATGTTAGGATTGTGTAGTTTTGAAACCACCGTGATAACTGCATTTGCTCCTATGGAGCAAATTCTCCACTTATCACAATGGTTTCAAGAGGTTTCTTTTATAGAGGTAAAATTTAAAATGGAATTGTTTCATTTAGACAAAAACTGTAAGTTCATATCTATATTATTTCATATGCAAACAGAGCAGACCCTGATCAGACGGCTCCTATAGGGGCCATCTAATCTGGGTCTACTCTGTTTTTGAAGACATGCAAAGGTGTTTATATGAAGGAAAGGGTTAATCACCTACCTTGAAATTAATATACATATAATTGTATAATAGTGTGACATACCTAGCCTATATTCACTAACATTCTGAGTCTAAATTTGAGGCTCGGATTCAGAAACTGCAGCTTTAACCCTTTTCCTGTTGAATATTCATGTTTCAAATAATGACATGCATATTTAACAGCTGCATTTTTATAATGGCATATATTCACATGAATTTGGTTTTGGTAGAAATTATTGGGTCAGATCTATTATAATTCCATAAGCAAACAGAGCAGACCCTGATCAGACAGCTCCTATAGGAGCCGTCTACTCTGTTTGCAAAGGTCTGAAAGAGTATTTCGAGGGCTTGGTGTAAAACTATTGTATATATAGTTTTACACCAAGCCCTCGATTTGTATGAAGGAAAGGGCTAAGTATTGTTTTCAGTTCACCTTTTTGTAAATTATTTGTCTAAACAGTTTCCCTTCACCCATTATTGCATTTTTTAGACAAATATGGTATGTTTTGCAAAATTTGCAGCTCTCGAGTCTGAGCCTCAAAAGACTCAAAATGTTAGTGAATATGGACTCAGGTACTGATTGGTGTGCCTGTCAGGAATTTGTGTACAGATATCTTTTAATCATTAACCTTCTGCACTCTTAGCAATTGTCACCACAAATATGTTATCTGCTTCAGTTCTGTAGTGACATTGTGATAGTGTCTGACTGTTTGGATCCTAATGAGACACTATTATACTTGTTGTCTTATCTGGATCTCAACTGTTTGTTAAGGTTATAACAAATTCACCAGCAGAATGCTTAATTTCATTGCGTAATTTCACAAAACTAAACTGCTATATCTGCCTTTAACTCTTTCCCTCATATAAACGTGTTTTCACGCATTTGCAAACAGAGTAGACCCAGATCAGACGGCTCCTAGAGGAGCCGTCTGATCAGGGTCTACTCTGTTTGCTAATAGAATGTAATAGATATGTTTCTTTACTTTCTAAAATGTCTACAATGTTCCACTTTCAAGAATTCTTTATAACTATTTTGTTAATGAATATTCAATAGGTATTGAAAAATTGGCCTAAATATAGAACAGGGAAAGGGTTAACCATTACAACAATGGACCCTTCCAGATTTAACATTGGATTGTCTCATGTCGTTTTTGGAGGCGTAATTATCCCATAAACTGTATAATGTGGCAAACGGTGCAGACCCTGATCAGGAGCTCTCTGATCTGGGTCTACACTGTTTGCAAATGCTATTTAACTCTGCTCCAGCATTGTAAAGATTCAGATTGACAGGCTATCAGATGCAGAATAAATTATCTAATGTCAACACAGATTTTTGTGTTGTTACTTCTCTCCCCTGCAACATTGTATGAAACGAGTGCTGTTTGTGTGTAACCCATTTAATGCTGAATATTTAACCCTTTCCCTAATGAATATTGATGTGGGAATTGGTGAATTTTATGAATATTCATTAAATTAACTTTTCAAGGGAATTTTCGAATTTTGCAAAAACGATCATATATGAGGGAAAGGTTTAAAGAGAAATGGTCTATGGATGTTTAATGATAAGAGTCCATTTAGCATGAAATGCTTAACCCTTTCCCTCATATAAACGTGTTTTCACGCACCTGCAAACAGAGGAGACCCAGATCAGACGGCTCCTATAGGAGCCGTCTGATCAGGGTCTGCTCTGTTTGCTAATGGAATTTGGTAGATCTGTTTCTTTATTTTCTAAGATGACTACAATGGTCCACCTTCCATATTTCATTATAGCTATTTTGTCCATGAATGTTCAGTAGGTATTGAAATTTGTAATAAACATAGAACAGGGAAAGGGTTAATTTAGCTGATTTTGAATGACAGTGACTATGACAATGGCATATGTACACAGCCTGTTTGGGTATTGGTAGAACCTATAGAAGCTGTCTGATCTGGGTCTACTCTGTTTGCAAATATGTGAAAAGGCGTTTATATGAGGGAAAGAGTTAACCATTTACCTGATAGAAACACCTGTTCATGATTTTTGCCAACAGTAGATCTAGATCAGATGGCTACATGATCATGGTCTACACTGTTTGTTTATGGAAATGTATAGAATTGATTCTACAGCTCCAGTCATTGACAACAATTTCCGTATTCATTTGCAATTACAAATATTCATATTTTAATTATTCCTTGCGTAACATCCATGAGTTTAGGGATTAATTTATATATGATTATACAGTGTCTGTCATGGCCAAAACGCCATGTGTCCATGTGCTATTATAGCAATTAACTAATTAATATTCATGATGTGATTATTTGCTACATGAGTACTCTAGGGTTAAGTGTTGTGTCAAACAGTTTGGGTGCTGATGCCTCCCATTTGGACCCCAACACAGCGTCGCCAATTGCAGCAAGGCCTATGAGTCGCTTTCAAACAATATCGATTAAGAATGTTTTATTTCTTATAATACAGTAAAACCTCTCTATTACGGCCACTAAATCACATCAAGTATTTTGCGTTAAAGGCAGGTGGTTGCTTAAAGCAAGGTGAAAGTAAAACAGAACGCTCCTATAGGAGCATTCTGTTTTACTTTCACCTTGCTTTAAGCAGCCACCTGCCCTAGATACCAACTAATTAACACAATTGAGTGGCCGTTATAGAGATGTTTTACTGTACTCGGTTTTCTAGTCCGAATAAGGTAGTACATTTACCGGAAAAACAACACGCGATCAGTGCTGTCAAAACTTCAATTTCACTAACATTTACTGAACCTTGTATCTCTCCTTATCTTCTTAACCCTTTCCCTCATATAAACACCCGTTCATGCATTTGCAAACAGAGTAGACCCATATCATACGGATCCTGTAGTAGCCGTCTGGCCAGGGTCTGCTCTGCTTATGGAATTATTAAAGATCCAATCCTATAGTTTCTACCAATACCATAAATTCCGTGTACATATGGCATTATAAAAATCAACACATAAAATATCCCTGATGACATCATTTCTTACATGAATATTCAACAGGGAAAGGGTAATTCGGGTCAAATATGGCACATGACCGTGAAATGAAGTCATTAAAAACTAATTAAATTGTTTTTCACCCTTTACTCCATATAGACGCCTTTTGGCAACTTTGCAAACAAAGTAGACCCAGATCAAAATGCTTATATAGAAGCTTTCTGACCTGAATCTGCCCTGTTTGCTTATGAAATAACAGTTATATTTCTACAGATGTGTTATCATAAAACTCCGCTTGTTCATGGTGCTATTATAAAAGAATCCGCTAATTAATATTTACACAGTCATTCGATATTAAATATTCAAGGAGTGAAGGGTTAATATGTTAACCACAGCTTTTATCAGTCACGTTTTGGAATCATAGACCACCATGTAGATCTGCACTTGCGATAATCTTTTGTGCATGTGAAAACAAACACTAACTAGTTGTGTATTGTTGATTATTGCTATGCCCTGTACAAGGTAAACACACACTATGATATCTACCAGTTTTCAAATTTATCTACCATGCCACAATTAACACTCGCTGTCACTGCTAAGACAATGGGAACTAATTTTTCAGCCTGGGTTGGCAAGAGCTATTTTGAAACTGACACCGGTCACGTTACCTTTGACCTTTGGCCTGTACGATCCTAAATCTACTACCGTTAATATATCACTCGCGCGCTCAAGGCAATTGTCGTCTGCTGCAATTCTCACTCAGTTTCACTTCTTTCTTCCTTTCTTTTTTAGATAAACATAGCAAGGTGAACAGGGTGTTAAATAGGCTGGATCCTAAAAAGAAACCGAGTTACTCGATCGAGTCTCACTTGAAACCAAACTTAATCTTTTCCCTGTTGAATATTCATGAAAGAAATAATAACACCTTGGATATTTATTAGCTGATTATTTTTTTTACAATGGTGCAATTATGTAAACAGAAATTTTTGGTATTGGTAGAAATTGTAGAGTGGGATCTATAACAATTTAAAAAAAAACAAAGCAGACCCTGATCAGATGGCTCCCATAGAAGCCTTCTGATCTGGGTCTACTCTCTTTGTAAAGGCATGAAAAACCGTTTGTATGAAGGAAGGGGTTAAAACGTAAAGGTCATTCTGACTTGACCTATAGCACACGATTAGTCCATACACTATTAACCTGATAGACAATATCGAATAACCCAAGCCCTTTTTGTCGTAACGTGAGACCTTTGGTGAAAATAAATATTAGAAAAGGCAACTATGGACAAATTATCGAAGCAAATAGTTTGGATCCAGATGAGACGCCGAGTAACTCGACGTTTCATCAGAATCCAAACTGTTGGACATACTGACCAATCAATCTTTGAAATCAAGTGGAAGAACGTCTGGTTCCAAATCTGACTCAGAAGACATTTTCTACGGTCTGATATTGCTCAACATGCCAGAGGTAGAATTACTCTAATGCGACCACTTAAAGAATACTTATCGGTGTTTTTAAAAGCAGGTGGTTGCTTAATGCAGGATAAAAGTAATGCAGAAAGCTTCTTTTGGGGCTCCGTCTTGCATTAAGCTACCATCTGACTTTAAGAACCAGAATTAAGCCCCTTTTTGGAGGTGGCTTTAGAGAGACAACTATATATATATCAAAATGTACCGAGTTAAACCATTCAATACTAACTTTCGTCTGCAGCTAGTGTCGCCTGTTTCAATTCTAAAAGTGTCTTTTTTTATATTATCGTCAAACATTGTATGAGTGACAAACAGTGTAGATCCTGATGAGATGGCGAGCTATATTTTTCAAGGTCATGACTGCTGTCAGTAGTGTTAAACGGATTAAGAACTATTTCTAACGTGTCGTATATAATTTTCAATCGGTACTAAAGTGCAACATATTCAAGGTCACAGCACTCGACGATCTTTGTAAAACTTGTTATTAAAGTGTTTGTGGAAACGAAATGTACTGGGCAGAATGTGGCATAAAGGAAACATTTCTTAACCCTTCGCTTGCTATTCACGTCAATATACCTGCCTGTAAATAGTGAAGACCCAGATGAGACAGCTCCTGCAGGAGCTGTCTCATCAGGGTCTGCACTATTTACATGTTGATTGTGCAACAAGTGCACTCCACAGCAGTGATTGCACAGCGAAATACGTGTACACAGTGAAGATGTATGTTATTATACAACAGGGCATGGGTAAAGAAGGAGATATGTATTTTAAAATTCAGCAAGCGAAGAGTTAAATTTCAAACAGGTATACATAACACTGACTTTTCATGCCAATGGCGTATTCGCTATATTACCCATGCACACAATTTGGATCCAGATGAGACACGACAAGTAACTCGATGTCTCATCAGGATCCAAACAGTTTGTCACTTTGTATCTTTAAAGCCATTTTCCAACAGTTTTATTTATTCTGATAAATATTAACGGTATATAAATACTGTTAAATTCTTAGAAAACCGCCGACTTTTTAAGAGAAGGAATATTTCGTCGATTGTGTGGAAATCAACGGACACATTCGGTCAATCTTCGATTTCGGAACAACACTGAGAGTATATCCGTCCATCTGATATTTGCCTGGTCTATAACTTATCTTAAAAAAATGTTTTGCGTACAAAAACCATAACTCTAGCACCACCATTTTTTGTTATTAATCTTCTGTCATTGTCCGGGCCATAACTTTATGTTGGAATGCTTTCAATACGGGTTTTCAAATATCTTAATCATGAGTAGATGGTATGTCACATACAAGAACCACAACTCTACATGGAATTGCATGCACTAGGGTTCCACATACTGAACGCGGACACCAAGTCTTAACCCTCTGAATGCTGATTCAAAGTGGATTTGGTTTTTTTTATCCCATTCCCCCATAGGCTATGTTTAGACCCAACCTCTTTGAATAAATCTGCCGAAAAGGGGCATTTACCAGAGAAAATGATTTTTTTAGAATTGTGTAGTTTTGAAACCATTGTGATAAATAGAGCATTTGCTCTTGTGTAGCCAATGTTGTATTTATCACAGTGGTTTCAAAAAGCTGACTTTTTTAGAAGCTTCAAAAGGTATCAATATAAGGGAATGTGTTAATAGAAGCATAACACGATCAAATACTCTATTGATCACAATGCTTTCAAAAAGTGACTTTTACATCTAGGCGTCAATGTTAGGGATTGTGTTAAGGACTGAGTCCATTCAGTATGAAATGGATGAATTTTCTAGACACTTTTGACTGGAAAACAGTGTAGATCATGCACAGAGCGCCACACTAACTAGTACTGTTTGCAAATGACAGTAAACTCGTTTCCCGTATTTAACAGGTTCCCCCGCCGAATAACTCGACGTCTCGTTATGCGGTGTCTCATCTGCTCTCAAATCGTTTTAAAAAAATCACAGACCCCCCTATTGCGACAAAAGCTGAAAATGGTGATTCAGTAAACATATGTGTAAACGTTTGGATCCAGATGGGATGCCGAGGAACTCGACATATTATCAGCATCCAGACTGTTTGATACACTGGTCATGTTTTGAAATACAGTAAAACCTCTATAAACCGGACGTTAAATTTAGTATATAGGAGACAGGTGACAGCTTAATGCAGGGTGAAATGCATGCAGAAAGTTGCTCTAGGATCTTTCTGCATGACTTTCACCCCGCATTAAGCAGCCACCTGCCTAAAAGTATTTTGATTCTTTTCTGATAGAATTCCGGTTTAGGGTGGTTTAACTGTATTCAGCAATGAAATTGAAGCAGATTACATTTAGCCTTTGGCAGACGACAATACGTGGCGTTGGAAAAATTAACGAAAAAGATAGGAATACCGCTTTAAATACAGAGTTACGTACAGAAAATAACCCACACATTTGTTAAGTTTATACCGGTATTATAGCATATATAGAGTTAAGCCGGGTGTTTTCGTTTCAAAATAGAGAGAATGAAAGTAGATTACCGATAGCTGTTTATGGTGTTAGCGCCTTGAACACGGTAAGCTAATTCTCGTTAAGCCTATAAATAGTTTGGATCCAGATGAGAAGCCGAGCAACTCGGCGTCTCATCTGGATCCAAGCTATTTGACACCATCATTCCGTTTCCTATGAAAACAAATGGAATAATAACATCCTGAAAATTGTAACAGACGACATTTTTTTTGCAGACGACAGTTATTTAGAGTTTTAAGGGTTAGCAGTTGTCGTGCGTTTATTGAGATCCTCGCCTCCCAGTGTATTGTCTGAATGTAAAGTTTGTAAAAGGAATTTACTACCTAGGGGAAGATTTTTTAATTGTACTTGGACAGAAAATTGATCACTAAAGTAAATTTCGAAAACAAAAATTGGTGACAAATTAGGTGACACCATGTCTTCACGGTTGAAGGAGTGAGATCGTAATCGGTGTTTAACAGGATTAGCACACAATCTGTGATCGAATTGTTGAAGTAGCCGGTGCCAAGTGGATTTGTAGGAACTTGGAGGATTAGTAATTTGTTTAAAAATAATTTGTCTCCTGCGTTATGAACTTTTCTGTGTCTATGTAGATAAGGACACAGAATAGGAAATACGTTTTTAGACTTCGTATATTCCTTTAGACGAATTGAAATAAGACCATATTCTGGATTGTTGGTTTATCGTGAAACAAAATAATTAATACACATACAAATTTGTTTCTATGGTTGTTTGTTACTGTCACCTTTCTCGTGCGAAGATTCTGTTTTGTGCAACATATACCGGATAGAGTTGTCTGACTGACTGATCCGCGCTGTGCCAAGGAGCCGGGGTTGGTGTTTTTACCGAGGATCGAACACTTAACCGCCAAGATTACGCCCCTGGAGACCCCCGAACACCTAAAGCCGTACGCTAAACTCACCGATGAAGAGTTCGCGTCCCTGTTGAAGGTGAGTGATCGTGTTATGCGTCTATGAACTCATTCCCTCATTCTGACGCATTTTGACGCCTTTGAAAAAGTCACATTTTGAAACCATTTTGATAAATACTGCATTTACACCATATGGGTAAATACTCTATTTACCACAATAGTTTAAAAACTACATAATTCTAAAACTTTCCTTTTCTCTAGTAAATGCTCCTTTTTGGTAGATTTATTCAAAGTGGTTGAGTCTAAAAACAGACTATGAGGGAATGGGTTAATCATGTCAGTAACTAATATCCCTTGGTATGGTGAATATTCATGTAAGACATAACGACATCATGAATATTTAGAATGGCCTGTGGACATATGGCGTTTTCAAGAATATCTCATTTTAAAGAATATCTGCATATTACAGTAAAACCTCTCCATAACGACCACTAAGTTACATAAAGTATTTTGTGTAAGAGGCAGGTAGCTGCTTAAAGCAAGGTGAGCGTTAAATAGAACGTTCCTATAGGAGCGTTCTGTTTTACTTTTACAATGCTTTAAACAGCCACCTGCTCTAAATACCAACTAATTAATACATTTTAGTGGCCGTTATAGATATGTTTTACTGTACAGCAGAGCCTGTGTTAAGTTGCCAACGAAAACAGGTCTAACTATTGGTTTGTAAGGCAGGTAGAAGCTTGATGCAGATCAAGAGTAATGCAAAAAGCTTCTATAGCAGCTTTATGCATTATTATTGTCCTTCATTAAGCAAAAACCTGATTTTTTGAGACTCCTGTGTTCAGTAACTGAATGGCTGCTTAGGACAGGTTCTGCGGTAAGCCAGAATACACAGAGTACATTTTTACGTGAAGCGGCTGGTATATAACAAGGCAGACTCATTCATTTTCAGGCCTACCGGAGGGCGTACGAAGCTCGCGACGCTGTGGGTAACCATGCCAACATTGCCCAAGCGATGAGCTCCCAGTACGCCACTTCCAATGTGGGCTCTCCGGATCCCTCCCTCTTCAGCCAGAGCCCCCACTCCAGTATACAGCCCCGTCACAAGAACAGGGCCACATACGTGCAGAGATGGAAGGTCCTTAGGGAGAGAAACAAAAACTTGCCAAAGCTAGACTTCAACGCCAAAGCGAATGGTATTCCCAAAGTAAGTACCCTGTATATCTTAAATATTCTGGCAAAGTTCACCCTTTCATTGTTAGATATTCATGTAAGACGAAACCACATCATTAATATTCATTAGCTGTGTTTTTATAATGGCATATACACATAGGGTGTTTTTGTATTACAGTATTCCTCTCTATGTCGACCACTTTAACTACATCAATTATTTTGTGTTAGAGGCAGGTGACTGCTTAAAGCAATGTGAAAGTAAAACAGAACGGTCCTATAGTAGCGTTCTGTTTTACTTTCACCTTGCTTTAAACAGCCGCCTGCCCTAGATACCAACCAATTAACACAACTTAGTGGCCGCTATACACATGGTTTACTGTAATAGATAACTGCAGACATGTCTCTTATAAATCACCGTTTTCGTAAACAAACAGTAGACCTTAATCGGAGGGTCCTGTAGGAGAGGTATGATCTGGGTCTATACTCTGTTTGCAGATGGGTAAATAACGTTTATATAAGAGAAAAAGGTTAAGCAAGCGGTTTAGACCCGGATCAAACTGATTCCTGAAGTAGCTGTCTGATCAGGTTTTACACTATTTACTACTCCTTTAAGTACAAACTTTGTCACAGTGACATACAGTAGGACCTGTCTTAAGAGACCATTGAAAACAGGTCTAATAATGGGTCTGTAAGGCAGGTGGTAGCATAATGCAGGTCAAAAGTAATGCAGAAAGCTATGGGAGCTTTCTGCATTACTTTTGTCCTGCATTAAGCAACCGTGACTTATATGTCCAATAAATGAATGAAACCTTAAGACAGGTTCTATGGATCCTGGCGTCTGATCTGGATCCAAACATTTGTACAGCAATGTTATCAAGAGTTCGGCGCTATAGTATGCATCGAGTTTACCCTTTACTCCATAGATATACGGCTTTCAGCAGAGTAGACCCAGATCAGAGGCTCCCATAGGAGCTGTCTGATCAAGGAATACTCTGCTTTCTTATGGAATAACGTATACCTGATTCTACATTATCTGCCATGGCTAAACAAATCCCATGTTCTTTGTCGTTTTAAAAACTGAGCAAATTAATATTGCTGGTGTCATTTTTTTTCTTTCATGAATATTAATGAAGTAAAGAGTTAAGTAAACATGTTTGTGTCAGAAAACCCATGAAAGTGAATCACATATATATTGTTCCTGTCTTTATTGAGTTTAGTCAATAGACATAAATGTTCATGTTTGGCGTTTATTACTCAATAACACTATCAATCTTGTTTGCTTTTAAACACTTTAAGTAACGCTGATTTGAATAAAGTTATATATTCTCGCTGGCATTATTTGTTAGCACTAACCCGCTGTGAAAAAATAATGTCTGCTCAAATTTGAATCTGGTGCCATTTTGACTATTTTGATCAAGCTTTTGTGAAACTATTGACTAATTGTCAAACAGCCTGGATCCTGATGAGATGCCGAGTTACTCGGCGTCTCATCTGGAACCAAGCTGTTTGCAAATGCGAGTCATGTCGCGAATGGCGTGATAAGGGTTAACTACATTTGTACAGCTGCAATCAAAATTAGCATATTGAATTCGGAAACTTTCTTTTACTGTAAAGCAATGTTGATTCAACAAACTATCCCCATATCCGACCAGTTGAATGCGGGGACGAGTAACTAACTGTTAGCTGTCATTTCCGAATAGCATTGACCCAGACCGGAGAGCCCCTGGACAGCCCTCTGACCAGATTCTTCACTGTTTATCATATTAAATCATTCAATGAATTTATCCATTTCAAATTTAACTCTATCAATGAACACTCATTGACAGTTCAACTCTATTCAGTATTGAAATGATTAACATACGTAATAACCGTTGTCTACGTCATTGTAGTCCTTATTCTGCTAATCACAATATGACCCACAACTGTAAAGAGTTTGGATCCAGATGAGACGCATAGTAACATAGTAACCAGTATCATCTGAATCCAACTTTATTTATTATTATTTGGGAAAGAGCTAAAAGGTAAATCGTAAAATATCTAATAGCAGCAGATTAGAGTTTTAACAGATGGCAGATTCTAACCCTTTCCCTGTCCGGTATTCATGTACGAAATAATGACATCATGAATATTTATTAGCTGATTTTTTTTATAATGTAAACTTTCCAAGGAAATGTTTTGCTTTGACAAAAACTGTAAAATCAGATCTTGTCAAAAGCAAACAGAGCAGACCCTGATCAGACGGTTCCAAAAAGGGACCGTCTGATCTGAGTCTACTCTGTTTGCAAATGCGTGAAAAGACGTTTATATATGAAGGAAATGGTTGACATCAGGACCAGCTGCCATTCTCCTGCTAAGCGCGACCTGATTGGTACATGTACACAGAGTGGATCCAGATGAGATGCCGTGTGACTCGGCGTCTGATCAGGATACAATGTGTTTGCAACCCAGTCAATATTTTCCAAGAAAGAAAAAAAAGGTTGAAGGAATCGGAAGGATGTAACCGGAGTGTAACCCTTTCATTCATATAAACGACTTTTCACGTCCTTGTAAACAAAGTAGACCCAGATCCTGTAGGAGTCGTCTGATCAGGGTCTGCTCTGTATGGTTATCAATTAACAAGTCACTAATTCTACCAGTATAAAAAAGCATGTGTTCATAATTATGCCATAATAAAAAAATCAGCTAATAAATATTTATGATGTACTTTTTCTCACATGAATATTGAACAGGTATATATACAAAACTACAACACACGTGTATGTGTGATCTGAGTGTCTCATTTCATGTAGTGTACAGTTTCTATGCTGCTGTGTCATACAAAGTTCTTCTCTAGCACTCTAAAAGCCAAATGCATTTTAACCCTTCGCTTGCTGAATTTTGAAATACATTTCACCTTCTTTACCCATGCCCTGTTGTATAATTACATATATCGTCACTGTGTACAAACATTTCGCTGTGCAATCACTACTGTGGGGTGCACTGGTTGCACAATCAATTTGTAAATAGTGAAGACCCTGATGAGACAGCTCCTGCAGGAGCTATTTACAGGTAGGTATTTTGACGTGTATAGCAAGCGAAGGGTTAATTGTTAACCTTTTATTCCATAGAATAATGTCTTTTAACGCCTTTGCAAACAGAGTATATCCAGATCAGACGGTTCATGTAGGGCTCATACTTAAAGTAAAATCTCCAGAAGTTGATTTCTCTTCTATTTATCCTAATTAAAATACAGATAGGATGTCATTTGAAGAGTTTACATCCTGATGAGATTCCGATTCTGTTTCTATGGGTTATAACAAATGCGCTTAAGCGTTCAAAGTTAACCGTTTCAGTGCGGCAAAGCAGCCACCAATGTCATTTGTAAACAGTGAAAACCCAGAGGAGAGGGCTCCTATATATGTCATATTATAAATTTCGTTAAAAATCTCTGAATATTCGTGGTAAGCTTGACCTGTTTGAAATTTTGAACAGTCCATTGAAAAGTCAGGCCTGAAAAGATTAAATATGATATTGACCATAAAAGAAATGTCAATTCTTCGTTCATCCGTCTCGACAGATTGTCTACTGATGTTTAACCCTCTACTCGACATCATGGATATCTAAATTAAGTAATAATGAATATATGAATAGTAATTATAGATTTATAATAGCACTCCGGACAAGGGTTTCGTTTATCATGGCAGAAACTGTAGAATTAGATTTATACTATTTCATAAGCAGACAGAGCAAACCCTGATTATACGGACCCACTTGATCTGGGTCTATCCTTTTTGCAAATGTGATATGCTATATATGGAGTATATTAATGGAGTAAAGGGTTAAGAATATCACTTCTATCCTTTCATTTCTAACAAAATGAAATGCTTGTCAAGTACTTCGTATCATGATGAAATATTCACGTAAAAATGACAACACCATGAATATTAATGAAACACGTGAAATGCTGGTCATGGCAGACACTGTATAATCATATATATATAATATTCATAAGGCAAACAGAGCAGACCCTGATCAGACTACTCTACAGGAGTGGTCTGATCTGGTTCTAGATTGTTAGCACTTTAAGGTCATGTATATGGAGTATAAGTACAGTTAAATGTCTGTAATTCGATCTTCATTACAACCAAAGTATTGTTATAAGGGACACATGATCACATAAATTATTCTATTTATAGATTCGAAAGTTTGGTATGATTGTGGTGAATTCGTAATGATTAGATTCTGATGAGATACCAAAATGACCGGCGTCTCATCAGGATCAAAACTGTTGAACACTTTGGCAGAGTTTCTTTGGACAACGAAGGAAATAATTCTCTTCAAGAATTTGTAACAGACGACATATTTTTCAGACGACAATTACTTAGCAAGTAAATAGTTAAATATCACACGTAGGAGCGCGTAACGGTTAGCTATTCCTAAACTCGTTCAAAGCATTGTTCATTCATTACATGTATTAACAATGTCAATGAGTTTACCCTATACCTGAAAGATATACCTTATGATACATTTGCAAACAGAGTAGATCCAGATCACACGGCTTCTAAAGGAGCCGTCTTATCAGGGTCTGCTCTGTTTGGTTCTGGAGTAATATGGATTTGATTCTACAGTTTCTACTCTATGGCTAACATTTTCTGTATTCATATACCATTTAACCATTTACTCCATGAATATGTAAGACATAATGACATCATGAATATTAATTAAATTATTTGTTATAATAGCACATGGGTTTATCGGCCATGGCTGAAACTGTTGAACCAAATCTATATTATATCATAAGCCACACTTATATGATCCATCTGATCTGGGTCTATTCTTTTTACAAAGGTGCGAAAAGGTGTTTATATGAGGTAAAGGGATACACTGATCGACATATTGTATGATCAAACATGATTGGCGGTGTAAGCTGTAGCCAGTAGCGTTTAACCTTTTACTCCGTGAATATTCAGAATATTAAGTACAGTAACACCCCAATACTTCGAACACTAAAACAAATATACTTATCAGTCTGCAAGGCAGGTGACAGTTTAATGCATGGTGAAAGTCATGCAGAAAGTTTCTGTAGGAGCTATCTGCGTGACTTTCACCTTGCATTTAGCAGCCACTTGTCTTAAAAAGTTATCAGTACTACCGAATTTTTACTCTAGCTGAATTTTTATAATGGCATCATGAATAAGGGAAGTTTTGACAATGACCGAAGCTGCAGAATCAGATCTATATTATTTCATAAGCAAACATAGCAGACCTTAGTCAGACGGCTCATACAAGAATCTGAACTGGGTCTACTCTGTTTGCAGAGGCGTTTATATGGAGTAAAGGGTTAGCTCTTTCAACATTATGGATCTATTTATGGTCCAGCTTTGGATCAAGATCCGGACACCGAGTAACCCCATGTCTCATCTGGATCCATGCTATTTGACACACTGATTATGTTTCTGAAAAGAAACGGACGAAAATGTTCTTTTTAGAATTGAAAATGTTCTTTTTTAGAATTAAAGCAGACGACAAACTTTGCAGCGTTGAACAAAAAACATCATTTTCTCGTGATGCGGCTCAATCACACGTGCATACTGATTTTAGTGTCAGATAATAGTTTGAGGTATTCTCGCCACACTGCTCCGGAAAGAGACTCACTTCAGTCTTCAATATTTTCTATATTATTGTAGAAATTCCAGGCCGCCTCATCCTTCAGTCGGTCGTACACCTACGACTCAATGAAGCTACCCTCCATTTCCACGTGCAGCGTTGTGACGGGTGTGTCGGGAAAGTCCGTACACTCCGACGGTTACCGACGGAAAGACACGAAAGCTTCAGTGCAGGTATGCGTAGTCGAGTACAGTAGAACCTTGCTACATCGACCACCAACATATTCTTAGTAGCTTAATGCAGTATGAAAAATATCTCCATTAGTTGCAGGAGCCCTTAACCCTTACAGTGCGTGACACGAGTCACTAGTGTCCTTTGCAATTAGTGTAGACCCAGATGAGAGGGCTCCTAGAGGAGCCCTCTCATCAGTGTATGCACTGTTTGTCATGTTACTCTTTTGTTTTGGGAAATCCCTAAATATATTCACCATAAGCGTGACCTGTTTGAATTATGGAATAGTCCATTTCAAAATTTCAGCGTTGTAAGGGTTAACCTGCCGTAAAATAATGTCAGCTTATACTCTGAGAAAATTTTAATTTTCTTACGAGAAACTATTCGCCGAGTATTTAACAACTTGGATCCTGATTAGACGCCAAGTTACTCGGCGTTTGATCTTGATCCGAACTGTTCGCCAAGTAAGTCATGAAGCGGTTAGCATGCAATGGATTAAGATTAACCGGTTCCCTCATATAAACGCACTTTCGCCCATTTGCAAGCAGAGTACACCCAGATCAGACGGCTCCTATAGGAGCTATCTGATCATGGTCTGCTCTGTTTGCTAATAGAATTTGAAAGATCTGTTTCTTTACTTTCTAAAATGGCTACAACTGTCCATCTTCCATATTTCGTTATAACTATTTTGTCCATGAATATTCTATAGGTATCGAAATTTGGAGTAAACATAGAACAGGGAAAGGTGTAAGCGGTGACAACCATATTTATTCATTAAATGTTCACTTTATTGAGGTTCGATTGTGTTTACTGCTAACATCTTGAAATAGCCAACATACATGTATTACCATATGTACTAATTACTTCGAGATAATAGATAATCGAGTTAGCCGATATCCAAGCTGAACAATTTCTCAAACGCACAGCTTAATGCAGGTCTAAAGTAATGCTGAAACCTTCTACATGTAATGAACAATGCTTTGAACTTTTTAGGAACAATTAACGATACACACTCTTGGGTGATATTGTCGTTTGCAAAATATGTCGTCTGTTGCAAATTCTTGAAGAGGATTCTTTCACATTCGACCTGCATTAAGCTGCCACATGTGCTTCTAGTATGCGTAGTGGTTCGTACATTTTAGAACTATTCTGTATTAAATTTTTTGGAATGACCGAACATTTGTTTCGAGTTATCTCGAAGTTCGAGTCATCCGAGTTCGAAATATCGAAGTTCACCTGTACATATAATAAGAAGCACGCACATCATTAATTTCTGCCTTTGAATGCTGATTTTGTAAAGTCTAATGGTCCACCTATATTTAACTATTTTGCTGCCAATGTCTCATCTGTGATTACATATGCAAACCGTTTGGATCCAGATGGGAAGCCATATATATATACAGTGGAACCCCGATATCTCGAACTATACGGGACCATACAATACTTCGAGATAACGGGAGTTTGGGTCAGCCTATTTCTAGCTTTGAAACTTTCTCGATACGACAGCTTAATGCAGGTCGCAAGTAATGCTGACCTGCGTCAAGTTTTCACATATCTTTATAGATATGTGCAGTAGTGAATTTTAGAACATTTCTATATTACAAATTTTGGAAGGGGTCGAATTTTGAACTTGAGTTATATCTAGGTTCGAGTTATCCGAGTTCGAGATATCGAGATTCCATTGTAGTTGCAACAATGACTCGTGGATTGTTTTGTAGTGCATAGTCTCGCTAATGCGACCATATAATTTATTAACATAAGAATCTGCTAAAGCAGGTAGTTACTTAATGCAGGGCAAACGTAATGCAGAAAGCTCCTAAAGCTTGGACATCTCGGATTGGTAAAGACATTTGAATATGTAGGACCCACACAATGATGTGCGTGAAGTTGGCAGGCAGTTACATCACACAGTGTCTAATTAGTATCTTTTCTTAGCCTGTTATCTGATGAATAATCATACATATGAATGTCCACTATAAAACGGAGAATAGTTTAATTCTTGTACATGTATTAACTTTTTCGCTACCAATGTCACATCTGTGATTAGCTATGCAAACAGTTTGCATCCAGATGAGACGCCGAGTAACTCGGCGTCTCACCAGGGTCCAAACTGTTTGTCACTGTGACTGCTTCTTGAAACAAAAATAATTAAAAATGGAACATTGTAGCAGACGATAAAGTTTGCAGACGACAAACTTTGGCAGCGAAAGAGTTAAAATATGAATGAGAAGAACTTATTGCGATGGCAAAATTAATAGTATAAAATTTGTAACGCACAAAGAAACAAAACAAATCTTGATTAGTCGGCTCCTACTGGAACCGTATGATCTGAGTCCGCTCTTTTTGAAAAGACGTCAAAATGCATCTCTGTCAGGTAAAGGGTTAAACAGTGATTTGATAGAATGATTTATTATTTATAACATGAATTTGAATATTATATCATAATGTTAATGTACTCCGTACTTTTTGTGCAGGTGCTCGTGCGTTTCGAGCGTTGGAAGTACAGCAGTCCAGTCTTATTGCGGGTACATTTAAATATATAGCTCCAGTAATTGATGCAACCTTAAAACTCGGCCAGGACTATATAAACCCTTATCCCGCCACCTGACTCGCAGTTGGAAACAGCTTGGATCCTGATGAGACGCCGAGTAACTCGGCATCTCATCAGGACCCAAACTGTTTGACGCTCAGTCAACAGTTAACTCAAAAGTTGGACCGATATGAAAGTAATCAAAATATACAGACTCCAAATTTAAGCAGACATTATTTTTTCACACCGGGATAAGAGTTAAAACTGAAAAATATCTTTTTACAGCAATTTTGATATCGTAATCTTTAATTGTATAATAAGCTAGAACTGAATTAGCAAGTGCATGTTGAATATTTTGAAATTGTAGCAACTTTTTTTAATTAACACAGAAATTCATTCTTTCAACCTGAGATGACGTTATACCTGTCTTAAGCGACCATTGAAGGCAATCAAATAGAGGATCTTTGAGGCAGAGTGTAGCTTAATACAGGACAGAAGTAATGCACAAAGTTCACAAAGCGAACTTTTTTCATTACTGGTGTCCAGCTTTAAGCTATCATCCGGTTAATACTCATTATTAAATCAGTAAACGATCTCTTAATACTGTACTCTATATATATCGAATTTTAACACATGTGCAAACATAGTAGATCCAGATCAGACGGCTCCTGCAGGAGTCGTCTGATTTGGGTCTACTCTGTTTGCAATGGAATATATGGGGTAAAGGGTTAAACAGGTTTGACGTGTGTATTCTATCTGAATACTAGTAGTTCTAGGTGGGAACCAAACAAATATGTCTGAGAATAGTCTCGAGTCTGTCTGAAAATATGCTGGTCGAGTCTGACTGATAAAAAAAATAGCATTGCCAAAATATACCACTGTATCATTGTACAACGTTTTGCACATGGCGCTTATTTTGAATGGAATAAAACTACATGTAATATATTAATATACCCTGCTGAGTTTTCTGGTGCTGCTTTTGATAACGGGAATAGTGGAAATTCACAGCTTAGTTATAGATCCTACACCCGGTGAATTGTGTTTGATTTTCCTAAATAGTGTTCACGAAGTTTCATATTGCCATAGTGATATGTAGCTTTTATTTTTCATATATAACCAGATATTGCAATGACATTAGCGAAAGTTCAATCAGATCAAATACGCCAAATTCTAAAATTACATATTGTTACTACATGTTTACATATTACAAAAATCGTTGTCGCCTTGATTTAACACATATCCATATTTCACTGCAACACATGATGGTTGTCGAGACCCTTGGGAGAGATTGTACGACCGAAAATATCGCAAGTTTAACCCATTCCCTCATATTGACGACTTTTGACGACTCTGTAAAAGTCACTTTGTGAAACCATTGTGATAAATAGCTCATTTGCTCCTATAGGAGCAAATGCTCTATATATCACAATGGTTTCAAACTACAAAATTCTAAAATTTTCCATTTTTCAAGTTAATGCTCCTTTTCGGTAAATTTATACAAATAGGTTGTATCTAAAATAGCCTATGAGGTAATGGGTTAAACAAACGACGATCGCAACTTCCATTTTCGATCGTCGTATGTTAGCACTTACGATCATTTCTGTCGTACGAAGTTAGTCTTAACCCTTTCCCTGTTCTATATTTAGCCCAAATTTCAATACCTACTGAATATTCATGGACAAAAAGTTAAAATGAAATATGGAAAGTGGAACATTGTAACCATTTTTAGAAAGTAAAGAAACAGATCTTTCATATTCCACTAGCAAACAGAGTAGACCCTGATCAGACGGCCGTTTGATCTGGGTCTACTCTATTTGCAAATGCGTGAAAACACGTTTTTATGAGGGAAAGGGTTAACCCATTTTGAAAACTCATATTGACGCCGCTGTAAAACTCTTTTTTTGAAACCAGTATGATAGATACACCATTTGTTCCATATGATACCTGCATCATATGGAGCAAATGCTCTATTTATCACAATAGTTTCAACACTACACAATTCTAAAAAACACATTTTCTCTAGTAAATGCTCCTTTTCGGTAGATTTATTCAAAGAGGTTGGGTCTAAAAAAATAGCCTATGAGGTATTGGGTTAATTGCTGCAGACCAGAATGTGCAATAATTTCAGCTATCTGGGTAGTTATGAATTAGTACTTGCAGTAATTTTGATCTTACGATCTTTAGAAAGACGCTCCCTGCTGCTCCGATTCTTCTAGCCTTTGAGAAACTATTGACCGAGTGTCAAACAGTTTGGATGCTGATGACTCGATGAGGTACTCGTCGTCTCATCTGGATCCAAACCGTTTGCAAATTAAAGTCAGCTAGCGCTTAGCAGGATAAGGGTTAATTATAGATAGGGTTGGAGTCACTTAACTTCCACTACAGTTCGCTTAAAATGTATCTTGTGTGTGCATACTCTCACATATTTACGCCAAATGTACATGCTTTATTAGCCAGTGCCTGTATGAACTATTATTTGGTTTCAAAAAGTTACTTTTACAGAGGCGTCAAAAGGCGTCAATATGAGGGAATGAGTTAAGACATGCTGTACTGTATATACATGTAGTCAGATTCCATAGCTTATTCAATACTAAAATCGCTTGTAATGTTAACAGTTTGAATGCAGAATGATCAATAGTCAACTGAACTTCTATACCCCGAACTCCAATGGACCATATCTTCGATATAACAGAGGTTTGAGTCATCCGATTTCTAATCTGAACAATTTCTCAAGCTCACAGCTTAATGCATGTCTAAAGTAATGCTGAAAATTCGTGTAGGAGCTTTTAACATTACTTTCGATCTGCATTAAGTTGTTACAGCTTTATATTCGAGTTATCCCGAAGTTCGAGTTATCCGAGTTCGAGATATCGAAATACAACAGTACTGTTAACGATTGAGTCCGTTCAGTATGAAATATATATTTATGTA
The DNA here is from genome assembly GCA_963576725.1 of Azorinus chamasolen. Taxonomy (NCBI): domain Eukaryota; kingdom Metazoa; phylum Mollusca; class Bivalvia; order Cardiida; family Solecurtidae; genus Azorinus; species Azorinus chamasolen. The sequence goes on along the minus strand of OY755239.1, from coordinate 55,190,120 downwards.
TATACTCTGATCGGAGAATCCTCTAGGAGGCCATTCATTTGGGTCTACCTTGAATGCAGATGATAGCTAATTAGTTTCCGTTTTCCAGCGTTCAAAGGTTTAAAACGAATTTCGAGATGACTTTTTTCAGTTGTGTCATGACTACATACAGTAAAATCCCTCTAAACCGGACGTTAAATTTAGTATACATATCGGTCTTAGAGACAGGTGACAGCTTAATGAAGGGTAAACGTCATGCAGAAAGATCATATAGGAGCTTAGAACTGCATGACATTCACCCTGTATAAGCAGCCACCTGCCTAAAAGTATCTGAATTATTCTCTACTAGAATTCCGGTTTAGAGGGGTTTTACTGTACCGGTTGTTCGATGTCATTGTGTCGACAGCAAAAATCGTTTTCGTTTTCAGAGCGCGTTTTGTCATACATGTGCACGATCGAATACTCTAATTTACATTTAGCAGTGATACCTGGTTATTGTTGAAAGCGTTAATTGATCTTCAAAAACTTTCTTTTGTTAGATATATTATTTTAACTGGGTTTTGTCGGCATTTTCTATTGGGGTTTGCTTACCTAAAGTGGTCGTTATGAAAGGCGATCGATATTTTTATAACCCCCGTGATCGGTTTTGAAACCTTTGAGTGCGGAACACGCATGGCTGTCATTTGCAAACAGTGTAGAACCAGATCAGAGTGTTCCTATAGGAGCACTCTGATCAGGGTCTGCGCTGTTTGTAATTCAACAAGCTTAAGCCTTTCATACCGAGTTGACACCATAGTAACTCACCGATGGGTTACTCCTCACAGAAAATTCAGGGTTGAAAATATCTACAACTAGAAAAACGTCATTAGGGCAAGACACATTTAAAATCAAACTTACTTTATTGGGATTGACAATATCTGTCAATAGGCTCAATATGAACTCATACGGTTGTCCCCACTTTGTTCTTTTCGCTAATCCATGGTGTGTCTTCTGACAACGAAGGGCCATAATTCTGCCAAAATGAACACAGCTTAACTTTCTATCCTAATACACATTCACATCAGTGAAAGTTAAAAGTAAATTCAATTAATTGTGGATAACGAGATCGACACACAGGATTTTGAATTAGAAGTATAATGTAAAACAAATGTAGGTACATGTAAAAGACCGAATGGCGTTTTATACGGATGAAAAATAAAGGGACATAATTCTGTCAAATAATATTGCAATAAAAATTCATTTCTTTATGTGTATCTTCACATCATAGTTGGTGCGTATCTGGGTCTACTGTTTGCAAAACCAACAGGGTCAAGCCTATCAGGCAAAGGATTAATCGACTAGAATAACGTTTAAATCATTTACTTCATGAATATTCACGCAAGAAATTATGTATGCATAGATATTAATCCTTTCCCTCATATAAACATGTTTTCACGCATTTGCAAACAGAGTAGACCCAGATCAGATGGCTCCTAGAGGAGCCGTCTGACCAGGGTCTGCTCTGTTTGCTCATAGAATTTGATAGATCTGTTTCTTTGATTTCTAAAATGTCTACAATGTTCCAACTTCCATATTTCTTTATAGCTATTTTGCCCATGAATATTCAGTAGGTATTGAAATTTGTAATAAACAAAGAACAGAGAAAGGGTTAATCAGCTTTTATGATGGCCTTATGGACAAGAAACTGTTTGGCATGGCTTTAAAATCTATATGAATTCATAAGTAGGCCTAAACAAGAGTTTGATCTTGGTCTACACTGTTTGCAAAGGGCGTTATAATGCGTATCTTTACATTAAAGAGTTAATCTACTGTAAGGCATTTTCTTGTTGAAACGCTTCATATGATTTGTTTGAACCCTTTACTCCATACACCGAACAAAAAAACCCCAATATACATGGCATTCTAGCAACAAGCCAACCATCTTTTGTCGTTTAGACTACTTTTTAATATTAGACAGTTTCTTAAATTGCGTCCATAATGCAGATATAAAACATGGATATATTACTGAATGGTAGACCATTCACTAATAAATGTATCGATAGATCTGACAAAAATCGATAGAGGACCTGGCATCTTTAAACTGAATAACAGCAATCTTTTAGAAACAGGATTTCAAATCCAAATAAAAAAGAGCATAAATGATATTGCAGACATAAATAAAGAAGCGAACCCTAACATACTTTGGGAACTTATAAAGGCACAATCAGAAACGAAACAATAAAGTATACAAGTGCAAAAAAGAAAAAAAGAAACAAAACAAGAAAACAAAATAAAATATGAAATATTAAATGCTGAAAAGGCTATTACGAATACAAATAACAGTATCGAGCTAGAGGAACAAAACGTCAAATTAAAAGTTAAAATTAGATCTAGACAATATATAGAACATCAATTAAATGGAATTATTATTCGGGCGAAAGCCACAGAGGTAGAATTTAATGCTAGTTTAGAGAAAAAAAATGAACAGAATCAAAGATTATTAGGCCTACACGCTTAACGGTAAATCGAAAAATAATCACAAACCACCCAGAAATAAGAGCAACCCAGAAACAGTTTTACTCTACAAACAAAAAGGAACAGATATATCATCAATAGACTTTTTCAAAGAAAACATGAAACTATTAAGCGACCAGGATAAGAAAATATGCGAAGGTACTTTAACCGAATACGAATGCGCAAACGCCCTAAAACAAATGAAAACCCTAAAAAGCCCAGGGTCAGGCGGTAGGCCTATATCGGTAGAATTTTATATAAAATATTTTGGAGAGACATAAAACAATCATTCATTCAAGGATAAAAATATAACTGAACTACAAAATTAAGGCCTCATAACACTCCTTCCAAAGACAGATAAAGATCTGTCCCTTTTAGCAAACTGGATACCTATCTGTCTTTTAAACATCGACTATAAAATAGCAACAAAATCCATAGCCAATAGAATGAAGAAAGTTCTGGAAAACCTAATTGATAATTCTCAAACAGGTTTTTTTTTTTTTATATAAAAGGAAGATATATAGGTGAAAATATAAGAATAGTTAGTGACATTTTAGATAATACAAATGAACTCGACATTTCTGGTATTATATGTTCTTTGCAGACTTTGAGAAAGCTTAAAAATTGATAGCCTTGGCCATAAATTTATGAAATGCCTGAGGCATTTCAACATTGGAAATGAGCTCATCAAATGGATTGAAATGTTTTATTCTGACTCAAAGAATGTAATTTTAAATTGCACGTCAAATATTTTTTTAGAATAGAGAGAAGATTTAGACAAGGGTGCCCCCTCTCACCATATTTATTTATTTTATGTATTGAACTTTTATCGAATGAAATAGAAAAAAAGAAGAAAATATTAAAGGCCGAGTAATTGCATGTTAAGAAATAAAAAGAACTAATTGTTTGCGGACGATGCAACATTTAATACTGATGGATCAAAAAGGTCTTTTGAAAACGTTATATCGAGGGCTTGGTGCAAAACTATTCTAACTCCTTCACTAAAGTGAAGGAGTTAGAATAGTTTTGCACCAAGCCCTCGATATACACGCTAGATAATTACAGCTAGGTTAAATTCTACAAAATGCTACTCGTTACGAATAGGTTCAATAAGATGTACAAATACCGACTACATGTACTTTCAACGCAGAAAATTTACCTGGATGCCTGAAAAAACATTTAAGCACTTGGCATTAAACTGATGGAAACACTCTGATCTGGATCTACTCTGTTTGCAAAGGTCTAAAAAGGCAGGAATATTGTCTAGGATTAAAGAAATGGTTAGGGTGCCAAGTGGTTCCGATCCTGATCTGGAGCCAGACTGCTCACAGAGCTAGGTCACCACACACTTGCTCATAACGTACTAAGAGTCGTTATATAGGTACAGTAGAACCTTCTTAACCCATTCCCTCATATGGCCGGCTTTTGACGACTCTGTAAAAGTCACTTTGTGAAACCATTGTGATAAATAGAGCATTTGCTCCTATAGGAGCAAATGCTCTATTTATTACAATGGTTTCAAACTACAAAATTCTAAAATGTTCCTTTTCTCCAAGTTAAGGCTCCTTTTCGGTAGATTTATTCAAAGAGGTTGTATCTAAAAATAGCCCATGAGGTAATGGGTTAAACGGTCATTCATTTATTTACCATAGGGTTTGAAAAGCAGGTGGTTGCTTAATGCAGGGTAAAAGTAACACAGAAAGCTCCTGTAGGAGCTTTCTGTATTACTTTTGACCTGCATTAAGCTACCACCTGGCTAACGAAGTACAGACCCATACTTAGACTTCTATTTGATGGTCGTTTAAGACAGGTGCTGCTGTACTTGCTTACATTGCCACAATGCGGTTACAAACGAGGACACGGGTCGAATATTAACACGCAACTTCATTCGTTTTCAATTTTGTTTTTCAGGGGTTTAAATCTCTTTTGGTGTTAATATTACAAGGTCATTGTAAATCTTCTAAATCCAAATCAGGACTGTTCTGTATATTACAGGAGTGGGGCATTTAATTTCAAATACACCGAAATGTCAGCATAATGTTTACGAGGGATTAACTGATAATCCCCTTAATCTTAATCTTCAAAAGCGACGTTAGCTTCTGAATCCAATTTCTGCAATAATTATAAAGTGTCAGCTACAAGGCATGTACTTTGATTGTCATTAAGTTGGAATATCGAGCAATTTGTTTTCACATTAACTAGTGGTCGATCCAACTTCATCAGTGCAGGTGGTGCATGTATTTATATTTGACTGTCATCTACTCGATACAGTTAATCACACTTCTAAACTGACGTCCAAATTAGTATCAATCCCGTATGTAAGACAGATGACAGCTTAATGCAGGATGGAAGTCATGCAGAAAGCTCCTAAGGAAGCTTTCTGAATGATTTTCATCCTGCATTAAGTATCAATCAGCCCGAAAAGATAAACATTCTTCTTTACTAAAATTCCGTTTTAGAGGAGTTTTACTGTATTTCCTCGATTTAGCGCAATAATTCTGTAACTCTCTATAAATATATACAGGGGTTATATTCTTAATGCGTTGAACTCGCAAAATGCGGCCATGTTATCCAAATTAGCTCTAATCCACCACTTACATAAAGGTATTAATTGGCTTGATTATTCAATGACATGTACTCGTAAATCCTCTCTGAGATCGCTGACACACTGCCACCAAAAGATATAAAATTTCCACCAAAGACGTGTATATAGGGAGTGTGACTTATAATATTTTTTACCAGAAGTCGAAAAGTTTATTGTTTATTTAGTTCAGTTTCAATTTGTTTTGGATTGAACTTTCTTTCAGCTGTTTTCCATTGTACTCCGGATATTTTCGTGATCACATATTTCCGAATTGTGACTTTGGTGGATTTTTTTGATCTCATTAAATTGTGTTGACAAGTATTACTGTGTGGATCAATTAAAGTAAATGGCTAGCTAGTGACACTGGAGTTTAGTTAAAGTTTGGAAAGTATTACCACAACCACCATGCCAGCAAGATTATCTTATACGGGGAAGCCAAACAGAAGCAGGCCCTCCGAGTTTGACAATGCCTGTTATAGTATTATGAGTGTCATATCGGTAGGTAAATGATATGCCGTAGTACCATGTTTGGTGTCAAATTGGTTACCATACTCAGTTATCGGCAACATGCACGCTGTTATTTGATCATATTTAATTAACACTGTCCCTCATATATTCCATTGTTCGCATCTTTGTAAATAGAGTAGATCTCGATCAGACGGTTCATATAGGAGCCGTCTTGTCAGAGTATCCCCACTTTGCTTATGAAATTACAATAGATCTGACTCTACAGTTTCTTCCAATACCGACAAATAATGTGTACATATTCCATTATACACATGTATATTCAACAGGGAAAGGGTTAATTAATATGATACTATACTTTACTCAAGCATCAACAGCTAGCATACTGGTATAGTAGAAACTAGTGAAAATACTATGTCGGTTGTCCATGCGATGCTATATAGAATCATGCTTTGTGTCATATCTATTACTAGACTCAGGAATCGGTAGCTAATGCACTGGTCTAGCATAAAGGATAACGCACTGGTCTAGCATAAAGAGTCATATCGATAAGTGAATACACTATAGTAGAAGCAGACATGGTGTCGTATCATATACTTCTGGTGTACTCAGGAATCGGTTGCCAACATAGCATAATGTGTCATATCAGTAAGTCAATGTAATGTTGTATACCCCCCTTTTATGCCATACTGGTTACTTTACTGAAATATCGATACCCAGCATATTGTTATAGCATGAAGTTTCATATTGGTAGGCAATGCAGTCTTGATGAACTCTGCTGGATGCCATATTGGTTACCATACTCAAGTACTTGTAGCCAGCATGCTGGTCATGGAAGTGTCACACCACTAGATAAGGCAATATTTTAAAACTATAATGGATGTCATATTACTAGGTAATGCAATGTTGTAGAACTATGCTGGATGTATGTCACATTGTAGGTAATGCAATGCTGTAGAAATATGATGGAAGTATGTCACATTGTTAGGTAATGCGATGTTGTAGAATTATGCTGGATGTCACATTTTAGGTAATGCAATGCTGTAGAAATTTGCTGGATGTCACATTGGTGGGTAATGCAATGTTGTAGAACTATGCTGGATGTCACATTGGTAGGTAATACAATGATGTAGAACTATGTTGGATGTCATATTTGTAACTACCAGTATACTCTTGAAAGTCTTAGTAGCCAGCATGCTGGTCATGGAATGTCATATCACTAAATAACGCAGTGTTGTAAAACTAAAAGCATGTAAAATGGATGCCATATCACTAGATAAGTGAATGTTGTAAAACTATACTGGATGCCACATTACTAGGTAATGCAATGTTGTAGAACTATGCTGGATGTCACATTGGTAGGTAATTCAATGTTGTAGAACTATATGCTGGATGTCAGTTTGGTTATTATTCTCAAGTATAAGATTCTACTTAGCCAGCATACTGATATAGCATGTAGTGTCATATCACTTAGTAATGCAATGTTGTAGAACTATGTTGGATGTCATATTGGTAGGGAAATACAATGTTGTAGAACTAGGGTGGATGTCATTTTGGTTATTATACTCAAGTATTGATAGTCATCATACTGGTATAGCAAAAGGTGCCATATCCACAGGGAAACGAGTATATAAGACATTCGCAAACAGTATAGACCCAGATCAATCTATGGGCTGTTGAGGGAGCCCTTTGTTTAGGGTATGCACTGTTTGTCAAAAAAAACTGTTTATGTCAGTGATAAATTTTATACGAGTCTTGTTTAATCAAAATGCAGAAAAGGATAAGCCAGTTTTCATCAATCAACAGAGTAAGGGTTAAACTATTTCCTACAGCTTCTTGGCAGAGCAAAACGTGTTTTGGTTTATTGTTAAGGTATTACATATATATGATTTACCAAACCGATCAGATTTTGCAGTTAGGATGTGGTGGTGGTTCTTCCTTTGACACACATAGTATAGTAGTCACACACCGGAGAAGGAACTGTCTACTAGCAAAACATAAATAAAATACGCATTGAAAATAAATAGATATGATTGTATGCAATTGATCGAATCGTAGTGAAAATGGCCTCAGACAAAATTGAGCAGTCAATATATTTTTTTCACAGTGGGATATGGCTTAAGATAAGTCATATTTATGACAGTTATTCCAAGCAAAGTGCATAGATGAATTTAAATGATGTTTTGTTTTATATCGCTGTAAATCCCACTATTTACCCATTAAAATGATGTACCTTTTCAAAACAAACAAACACCAAAAGCTGTTAACCACTCTCCATGAATATTTTGCTGTAGTTTTTTTTAAATCTTGTAAACATTTTCGTTTCAGGAACATTCACTCACAAGCGACTCATACACAGATTTGACAGTCAGCAAAGAACACCTAGGTTTGAGTGCGAATCTCTCAAAGTCCTTACAGAGCCTAGACGACAAGCACAGTCCTGATCAGACAGGCAGCTCCAAGCACAGATACGAGAGAATCTCATACCAGAAACATCTGTCTAACAGGCGTAGAAGCAATAAGGGGGTAGAAAAAGAACCAGTTATGTTAAGCAAAGAAAAGACAGTTTTGGGACCAAAGAGTGACCGGACCCATAACGCTAAAGATCAGAACGGACACAAAGATCACATTGAGAGACAGTTTGTATATGTAAAGAATCACAGAAAAGAGCGCCAAAATTTCCCTCACATTCTAAGCACACTTAAAAAGGAAACCGAAACACATGGAAAAAGGGAAGGAAAAAGTGAGTTTCATTTGTTAGAACAATCAGGCATTTATCAAATAGATCTTAGTAGTGTTAGGAACGAAATTCCACCTGCAAGTCATTTGCCTCACCCGCCGGTAGGCAGCGCGAATACTGAACGTAGCTACAAACACCGGCGACAGCCGAGGTCATCCAAATACGGCAGTGCCGGGGTGCGCGCACATAAACCGGAAATTGAGAAAAAATGGCGGGACGACTGTGACTGTCTTCGTTGTGAAATAATGAGGCGACAATACGCGGAGGGTGATATTGAATCTTACAAAAACTGGGGGAACTATCCATGTATGAAATTGTCGAAGTCAAGAATGTCCGATGCTTATTACGATAGTGATTAATCGTTTAAACAGATTTTCATTTCTGACCCATCCCTTGCAATTAGGTCTAGATCCAGAACTCAACGAATATGGGGGAATTGTTTCATGTCTTACAGCAAGTACCCAGGAAACTATTGTATATTTGGTCTTGAATTACAACTTCAGATTGTATATATTATATTATATCTATATTCATTATTATTTTCACAAAGTCACTCTGAGCAATAATGTCGTCGTCTGCTGCAATTCAAAATATACATGTTTTTTCCATTTCTTTTTTAAAAATCAGTATCGGAATGTCAAACAGTTTGTATCCTGTTGAGATACCGAAGTAACTCGGCGTCCCACCTGGATCTAAATTGTTTGCAACGGTAATCACAAATTCGCTATCCTTTAGGAGCAGTTTGATCTGGGTCTACATTGTTTTCAAAGGTTTTAAAACCTTAACGTGTCTTAAAGGGATAAACAAAATACGTTGAATCCAATTTTTAAGTGATCATTTGCTTAACATCTATATACCCATAATATTCAGTAAAAATGTGCGTGGAACTAGTTTGTCATGCGCATAAATACAAAAAGCTTAATATTATAGTACTAACATTTCTCTTTTGACTTTGGATTTCAAATGCCAGTAAAGCTAAATGAAGGATGACATACAAATTTACATTTCTTACTTGTTTGCAACATTTTCTGACGTTTGACATCTCTTTTAAACTGATTTGAGAAACTTTCAGGAAACCAAAGATCGTGGTGTCATGCAAATCATTCCGCATATCAATTGAGCTCATTGGAAAGCGATACAATAAGAGACTGGCAACTACTTATTACTACACTTTTTTTTATTCTTAACACCCTCAAATAACGTTTTAACCCTTTCAGTGCTGCTGGACACATTTTCAATTGCTACAATTTTCTTCAAGTTTTATCAATAGAAAGATAAACAGAATGTCAAACAGTTTTGATCCTGATGAGACGCCGAGTTACTCGGCATCTCATCTGGCTCCAAACTGTTTGCATATGATAACCCAGACCCATCTTCATGGCAGTGTAGGACTTAACTTATGCCACATTTGTATTTCAACTAATCTACTTTTTCCCTATCACCACCTAAATTTGTGCCATTTGATTCTTTTCAAATTACATATTTTTTCACAAATGTCATATTTCTTTAATCACAAATTTCATTTATTATATTTTTCAGTATCGTACAGTTACTACAGTTATCCCAGTTACAATGGCTACTACACTACTCGGTGTTATCCTAACGACACGAAACCCATTGTAGACTCCAGTAGTCCACAGGAAACCCTTACTCTAACACCTGATGACGTCACAATCAAATCCCCGCCCACAACTGGAGCGTGTTCACCTAAAAGCACATTAGCTCTCTCTCCCGCACAACCTGTTAACATAACTTTATATGATACCGACTTGATTGCCTGTGATTAACCCTTTACTCCATGAATATTAATGTCAGAAATAATGACATCATTAATATTAATTAACTGAATTTTTATAATAGCACTACAAAGGACATTTTCATGTTGATAGCATCTTATAGAATTAGACCTATGTTATATCGTAAGCAAACAGAGCAGACCATTATCAGAAGGCTGAGCCGTCCGATTAGGATCTACTCTGTTTGAAAAGGCGTATTTATGGAGGAAAGAGTAAAGGGACGTGAGTATACCTTTAGGATTCTGCGCAAGTGTGCTCTTCGTAATGTGACACCAATTTTTTTTGAAGTTTGGTTGGCATGTCATCTTGGCCCAAACATTTTGTCCCAAACTCCAACCAGAGTGCTAAAGGTTGAAGCCAATGCGGCCTTGTCCCATTTATTTAGTCTAATGACAGTCTTGTACGTGATGAAGGCTTGAAACAAGATTTGATGGAATAGAAAAATTATCATTTAGTTTAATTGGATTTATTTTTTAAATTCTCTTAATCAAATTTCGGATATTTCGAATACTTTACTTGGCTGTGAATACAGTAGTTTTAAAATGATAGTCTCTGCTTGCAAAGGCGTTTTAAAATGCCTAAAATTACATAAATCATTTGTTTAAATATGCTGAAAAAGTATGTCGCAAGAAAACCGATCGAATAAACGCTGCTGGAAAAAAGCATGCGTTGTATCAAAGACCCGACGTAACTCACCGTTGTATTAGTTGGCTAAATGTATTCGGGTTGCGTTTGAGTGTCGTAGTGAAATTGGCCTCAGACAAAAATTGAGCAGTCATGTCGATGAGGAAAAAAATTACATAAACACCATGTTTTATGATTTTATAGAGACTATCACTTTAAAACTGCAGTCTTGTTAAGTTAAGTGTTCAATGGTTTAAGAGAGTTTCTGATGTATATGCATCGTCTAGACATCTTACAGATACAGTAAAACCTTTAAGCGACAACTTTATGGGTCTTTGAAAACAGGCAGTTGCATAATTTTCGTCCTGCATTAAGCTACGTCCTGCCTTTAACACCCCGAATTAGATCTCGTTTTGGAGGTCACCTTGGAAGGGTTTTACTGTTCACCTTATTATCCCTTCGCTTGCTATTCACGTCAATATACCTACCTGTAAATAGTGAAGACCCAGATGAGACAGCTCCTGCAGGAGCTGTCTCATCAGGGTCTGCACTATTTACAAGTTGATTGTGCAACCAGTGCACTCCACAGCAGTGATTGCACAGCGAAATACGTGTACACAGTGAAGATATATGTAATTATACCGCAGGGCATGGGTAAAGAAGGAGAAATTTATGTATTTTAAAATTCAGCAAGCGAAGGGTTAACCCTTTCCCTGGTGAACATTTTGCGTGAATTTGTCACCCCATAAATATTCATCAATTTAATTTTTGTTAATTTTCAAGGGAAATTTTGGCTTCGACAACAACTGTAGGATCAGATCAATATAATTGCATAAGCAAACAGAGCAGACCCTGACCGGACGGCTCCTGTAAGAGCCGTCTGATATTGGTCTTCTCTGTTTGCAAATGCGTGAAAAAAGCCTTTATACGAGGGAAAGGGTTAAAATAATAAGGTAACTTAACCGAACCTTTAGCACGCTACAGAGAAAATCGTGACAGCCTTTCGAAAGTTTGGATTTAGATCTTTAGATCTTAAATTTAAATCTACGAATTACTTATTTTTGAGAATTAACCTATTCCCACATATTGACGCCTTCTGACTCCTCAGTAAAAGTTACTTTTTGAAACGATTGTGATAAATAGAACATTTGCTCCTATTGAGCAAATGCTTTGTTTATCACAATGGTTTCAAACCCACACAGTTCTAAAAGTTTCCTTTTTTCTAGTAAATGCTTCTTTTCAGTATATTTATTCACAAGATTGGATATAAAAATAGCCTATAAAGAAACGAGTTAAAGAAGCCTTTATGGGGATTATAATGCCTTAGCGTGCGGAAGGTTAAAATAGCATTTTAACAATTTGAAATTCATGCAGATAAAACCATATGCAACATATTCCTACCTATGCATGTGTTAGTTATTTTGATATTTATTTATTTATTTATTAGTATATGTTTCTCGTTTCTGTCACGTAATGTAATTACATTTGTTTCTCAGTTCCTCCTTAACAAGCGTTTTCCTATCTAATGAAAACCCCAACTTTAGTTTTTATCTGATCATATCTCGGTCACCCGTAGGGACTTTGATCTTACATTTTAATGCATTATTGACACTTATCAAAGATATTCGTTAACCTTTTACTCTATAGATACACATTTTAATGACTTTGAAAAGAGTTGACCCAGATCAATGTCTGATCAGGGTCTGCTCGGATTCATTTTTTTTATGAAATAACATAGGGTTGATTCTGTTTATACCAGGGCCAAATGTTTCTTCTTCATATGCCATTATTAATACTAAGCCAATTTATATTTACACATACATTCATGGAGTACGCCTACAGATTCATAATTAGAGACAAAGGGCATTTCGATTAGCCTTTTCAAAACTGTCATTTTCAGACAAGTATGACTAGATCTGGAATTTTATATTTTCGCCAGAATCTTAATTGTTTGTTTGAATTATTTTGTTTGATTGAAACATCAACCTTATATATGCCTCATTCATTTTCGAAAAAAAAAGTACAGTAAAACCTCTCTAAATAGCTTAATTCCAGTTAATTAACTTTTCCAGTGACTAATAATTTTCGTCTACAAACAATGTCGTCCACTGTTAATTTCAGAGTGGACTTTCCATTAGTTTCTTCTTTAAGACGTATGTGGTGTGTGTAATGGTTTGGGTCCTAATGAGATGCTGGCGTTTCACCTAGGGCCAAACAATCACAGATCCAATGGCAGCATGTCCTTTGAGTACCTTTCAGACAACTTTGTCGGTGAAAGGGTTAAGACAGGTGCTAGCTTAGTGCACCTGGTGATTTTCTGTATAACTTCCATTCTGCATTAAATATCCACTGCTTTTAACTAATTCCCTTATATTGACACTTTTGTAAAAGTCACTTTTTAAAACCATCGTGATAAATAGGGTATTTGCTCCATAGGAGCAATTGCTCTATTTTTCACATTTTTTTTTTCAAAACTACACAATTCTAATGTTTTCAGTAGATTAATTTCAAAGAGTTTGTGTCTAACACTAGCCTATTAGGTAATTGGTTTAAGATCGCTGTGTTTTAATATTCATTTAATAGTCATTATAGAGAGGTTTCACTGTATAGTAGAATGAGGTGTTTACCTGGTCCACATTCTAACACGATTTGTTCCCCTGCATTAACCCTTTACTCCATAAATACACCTTTCTAACGTCTATAAGCAGAGTAGACCCTGATAAGACGACTCCTGTAGGAGTTGTCTGATCAAGGTTTGCTCCGTGTATGATATAATATAGATATACAGTAAAACCCCGCTAATGCGACCACCTAAAAGAGGTACAATTCTGGGTGCTAGATGCAGGTGGTAGCTTAATGCTGAACAAAAGTAATGCAGAAAGCTCCTAGAGGAGCTTTCTGCATCACTTTTGTCCTGCATTAAGCAACCACCTGCTTATAAAGGACAGCTATTCGTATTCTTTAAGTGGTCGCATTAGAGTGGTTCTACTGTAATTATACAGTTTCTATCACGGACAAAAATTCCAATGTCCATGTGCTATTATAACAATAAATATAATTAATATTCATGATACCATTATTTCTCACATGGATATACACGGAGTACATGGTTAACAAAGAAGAAGTGTAACAGCGATATATAACAGTGATACAATTTGCAATAAATCATTGCACGTGTAGCCTTCAAATTGCGCTATCCTCGTTTCTTTTTATTAAAACTGGTCAGTTTTCATCCTTATAGGAAATACTATTTTTGGTGTGAATATTCAGTATCATTTATTAACCCTTATCCCGCGACATGACTCGCATTTGCAAACAGCCTGAATCCAGATAAGATGCTGAGTAGCATGGCCTCTCGTCAGGATCCAAGACGTTTGACACTCGTTCAGTAGCTTCTCAAATACAGTAAAACCCCTCTAATGCGACCATCAAACACGGGTATAATTCTGGGTGGCAGAGGCAGGTGGTAGCTTAATATAGGAGCTTTCTGCATAAATTTTGTCCTGCATTAAGCAACCCCCTGCTTATAAAGGCAGAAATGATTATTCAAGAAGTTGTCGCATTAGAGGGGTTCTACTGTAGCTAGATTGAATAGAAGGTAGTCAAACTTACTTTTTCACAGCGGGATAAGAGCTAGAAAAAAAGTATTAAGTAGATTTATATCGTTAGTCTTTTTTTTAAGAGATATTTTTACATATTGTGTGATTAGTGTAACAGTCAAATGTTGTAAACCTAATTAATACTTAAAATCTTAAAACATTTCAAGAATAACTTCTTTATTTCTCCACCAAACCCTATGTTGTGACAACTCATGGGAATCGCCTCGAAGAGACGATTCTTTGAGAGGATTCTAAAGAGTGGTCACACCATAGGGTTTGGTGAAGAAATGACGATTTTAGTACAGTACATGTATTTGAGCACGCACCCTTATCTGTAGCTCTGAATATCTGCTCAGATTTCAATCTTGTGCCATTCTATTTCCGATTAGCTGAAGCTTTTAAGAAAGTAGTTACCAAGCGTCAAACAAATTGGATACCGATGAAATGCCGAGTTACTCGGTGTCTCATCTGGATCAAATCTGTTTTTAAATGCGAGTCAGGTCATGTTAAGTAGGATACGGGTTATTACAGACATGTTAGATTTGAAGCAATTACTCGATTCCAGTAATTTATGAGGCATTAGATCACAATTTGTCGTTGAGATGTTGGTTATAATGTCCCTCAGCCTAAAAAACCTTGTGATCTGACTTCCTCTACATCTGATCGAATATACGATAAATCACTGGACTGAAATCATTTCATACTTATAATGCTATGTTGGTTATAAAGTATGAAGTAGCTAGACTTTCGTTTAGTGTTTGTATTTTGATTTAACCCTTAACTCCATAAATATTCATGTAAGAAATGATGGCATCATGAATTTGATTTAAACCTTTACTTCATTAATATTCAAGTAAGAAATGATGACATCATAAATATTAATTAGATAATCTGTTATAATAGCACATGGACACAGGAAAGTTTTGGACATGGTAAAAAGTGTAGAATCATATCTTTATTATATCATTCGCAAACAGAGCAGGCCCTGATCAGACGGCTCCTACAGGAGCCGTCTGATCTGGGTCTACTCTGTTTGCAAAGGCGTACTTATGGAAGAAAGGGTTAAGATGACGCTTTTCATACATTTAGCTATTTTTAATGCTTCACTTTTATTACAATGAGTCTTTCCCACAAGGATGCCGCTGTTCCTTCAATGAGTAAATTTGTAATGGTATCTAATATGTAGTTCCCTACATTCAAGACTTTGACTTGAACAACACAGAATCAGATGTTTTCTTCAATTTTATTCTCCTGGAATCCCAGGTTTCAAAATTGACTGACATACCTTAGACTTGTTTGAAACAATTCTGAACAATTAACTATTATTCTATGCCTTTTATACCTCTCTAAAGCGACCACATAAGAAAGCAGCATTCTGGGACATTCATCCTACACTAAGAAACCACCTGTTTCAATAACACCAATTTATATTAAGTGGTCGATATAGAGGGGCTCTATTGTATTCAAATGCCAAAGATAAATACACGTTTGGTATATTCACAATGACATAATTTAGCAAAACGAGGGCTGTAGATAAGAGGAGTATTCAGGAAATCTAGGTAAAATATTTTCTATATGTTGAAGAATATCTCGGAGATGTGATTCTAACAAGTACCAAAGAGAAAGAAAATACTTAGAGGGATTTGCTCTTCCCCTGTCAATGTTGCCATTCTGCACTACGACAAACAGTGCAGTCCCAGATCAGATTGCTCCTTATCAAGATGACATTAGATCAGGGATTTCACTGTTTGGCCCAATCTCTAGTTCTATGTCTGTGGTGTATTCCTTTGACATTTGCATTTTGTTTATTTTAATTCTGCATTTTACAGAAATAATTTAACAAAACTGGGTTGCAGACGACAATCAAAAATATGGCATCAAAAGAATTAATACTCCCATGTCTACAACCCAGAAAACAAAATATCTGCCAGTTCTCTCACATCATTCACTCTGATCAAATCACTAATTTTTTATCTGCCAGCTCTCTCACATCATTCCCTCTAATCAATTCACTAAGTCTGTATCTCTTTCCAGTGTTATGGACAAATTTGTGATATCTATTGAAACAGTTTGGATCCAAATGACACAAAATAACTTGACATCACAACAGTATCCAAACTATATCTGATACTGCCTTCTGAAAGAAACGAAAGAAAGAATTAACAGTATTCACTCTATTTAAGATGCAGATGAATGTCAAACATAAAATACCCTGACTGGATGCAGTGCCAATGATATGGCGACTGGTCTGGTTTGCATAGCCAAGAAGACTCATATTCCATTTGTTTGTTTCTTGTGTATATTGTTAGGCAAGCAAGTGCTTCATTATTTTTTCTAAAATTATAATAGAAATATGCAAAACTTGTTTGTTTTTATTGTCTGAAAAATCGGAAATAATTCCTTGAATCAACATTCACTCAACGAAACAAGAATGTTCCTCTTTATAAAGATTACAGGGGCTATATCCAGGTTTCCCAATGGTCATTTCTATCTTTGACCATCACTTTCACAAACTAAGAAAATGTTTGCACTATAGCTAGAAACTTTGGGCCAAACTTTGAGTACTGTAAGGCTGTCCAAGTTGCCAGAAAGCAATGGTCAAGTCGGTGAATACCTTTCTAAATGGTCAGATCCAGATGAGACGAAGAGTATGTGTAATCCAAACTGTTTGACAAACCACTTACGTTTCAGAGAAGAAATTGACGGAAAGTTCACTCTGAAACTTAAAGCAGATGACATAATTATTTGGTGCTAACAGAGTTAACCCTTTCCTTCATATAAATGTGTTTTCACGCACTTGCAAACAGAGTAGACCCAGATCAGACGGCTGCTATATGAGCCATCTGATCAGGGTCTACTCTGTTTGCTATTAGAGTTTGAAAAGACCTGCTTCTTTACTTTCTAAAATAGCTCCAATGTTCCACCTTCCATATTTCATTGTAACTATTTTGTCCATAAATATTCAGTAGGTATTAAATTTGGAATAAACACAGAACAGGGAGAGGGTTGATAAGGGATTTACTGCTTATATAATGACCTTTTTACTGCTTGCATAATGCCACAACTGGCCTATGAAATAATAAACTCTAACCTAATTCCCCGGAGTATTTGGTCAAACTTAGGCAAATAGTGCAGACTCAGATCAAACAGTTCCTGAAGGAGTTTAATCTGGGATACACAATTTGCTACTATGCCAGTCTAATCTAAACCTTTCCTTCATATGAATACCTTTTCACGCATTTACAAACAGAGTAGACCCAGATCATATGGCTCTTGTAGGATGGCTACAATGTTTGATGCTAAATGTGGACGCATGGATGGACCACCCACTCACCTGACCATCAACCAGGGTGATTCCAGTATACCTCTCAAACTTTGTGAGGTTTTAATAACTTTCAAACTGAAGGAAGAGTTTGACGGAAAAGTATCTATGTTACATGCCCAAATGACAAAAACTACTCAAAGTTCAAGGGGAAGATAATTCTGCAATGTCTGGTGCTAAACACATAAAAATTGTGTTTTGCATATTTACTATTATGGTTATTATGTATGGTAAGTATCAATTCAATAATTTTCAAATTGAAGGAGGAATTTGTGACATCAACTTTCATGTCAAAATGACAAACATACTCAAAACACTCAAGGGGAGATAGTGCCCAATGATAAACACATGCAAATTGTATCTTGCATATCTTCTATTTGTGGTTATTAAGTATGCCAAATATAAATTCAATAACTTTCAATTGAAAGAAAAGTTTGCAACACCAACTATCTGTGTTCAAGTGCAGATGTACCGCCCAAGCCACTGACTGCCCAACCACCCGATTGTCTGCCAGACTGACCGCAGACAGGGTGATTCCAGTCTAGCCCCTCAGTCTTTGTTTGCAGAGGTACAGTAATGATATCATGACTATTTATTAGCTGCAGTTTATAATGGTACATGAATAAGAGAAGTTTTGGCGTTGGCAGAAACAGTAAATTCTGATAAATATTATTCCATAAGCAAACAGAAGACCATGAACAGAAGGCTCCAACAGAAGCCATCTGATCTGGGTCTACTCCATTTGCAAAGGGGTGAAAAGGCGTTTTTATCAGATAGAGGCTTTACTCATTTTCTGTAGTGAAATTCATCCAGATAGAATTCTACATATTTGAAGACCATGGACCAGTCTAACAAATGATGCCATGACTGAGATGTAGTTTTTTAACCATCGAATAATGGATATTAGTTTTTATGGTTTCTTAACCCTTTCCTCCATAAATATGCCTTTCTACGCCTCTGTAATAACCACTTCTTGGACCCATTGTGATAAATAGAGCATTTGCTCTATAGGAGTAAATGCTCCATTTATCACAATGGTTTCAAACTACAAAATTCTAAACTTTTACTTTTCTCTAGTAAATGCTCCTGTTGGGTAGATTCATTAAAAGAGGTTGGGTCTAAAAATAGCCTATGGAGGAAAGAGTTAAATGTATATTTGTGTATTAAACATGCTCTCTCGATTTATATTTCTTTCTGATTTTATTTTTGTCCATGTAAAACGCCATTGAATGCATTATTTGCAAAAATAGGCGTTTAACCAAGTGATTAAGTTTTATGTACACTGTAGTTGTGATCTTCATATAGAATGACTTATTTTAATTTCTGTCATACAAGTTATTCTAACAAACTGTTGCATGCTGGAATGTGCAATAATTTCGACTCTGCGAGTAGCAGTAACTGTCGTAAATTAGGACTTACAATAATATTGTTTGTAGAAACTTTCATGAGATGGGCCCAATATTAAAAAAAATGTCCTTGTATTTCACTGCTGGAACTGGCTCCTGGCCTCTGACACCCTGTCTGCCAGCTGATTCACCTGACTTTGTCGCTGTCTGTTTCTCAGCTGCAGTTCCTTCACCTGACGCTTCAGTCGCGTCAGCTGGGCTGCACTTCTTTTCTAAAACAAGCAAAATTTAATTAATTACCTCATATCAACACCTTTTCATGTCTTTGCATATAGAGTAGACCAAGATCAGACAGCTCTTGGTGGGGTTGTCTAATCAGGGTCTGCTCTGTTTGCTCCTGAAATACTATAGATATAATTCCACAGTTTCTGCCTTGGTAAAATATTATATTGTTAATAATGCTATCCAGCTTACTGATGCAACAACTATTACTGACTCTGGATACAGAATGTAACAGAAAATATCTCTGGACAGAATACATGGAAATTTCCTGTACTAATTTGATTGTAACTGCCAGCATTTCATTGTATGTGGCAGGCATGATTTCAATATATAGACATGCAGCAAGGTTCCCTAATATGAAATGTGAGTGTTTGATCGAACATGTGTGAAAAGTTAAAGGGGAACTACTCAAAGCATAGTCACGCACTTGCTAAAATAGGTGAAACAAAATCTTAAGTTTCTTAATTATAATATATAATAGATAAATAAAGAACTACTAATTATAGTTTAAATATTTAAGCACTTCTCCTTTTTCAAAATAACAAAATATATGAGTCACATCAAAATAAAATGCATGTTTTCCTTTTGCTTTGCAAACAATGATCACTTGGGCAAAGTCTCTTCATAACAGGTGTAGTGTCTGATCTGGATCTATGCTTTATATCATTCTTTAGCGTCTGCAATATTCCGTTATGTCCTCTGACAAACATTCTGGACCCTGATCAGACTGGTATGATACCCTCTGTCTGGGTCTGCTTTGTTTACAAATCTAAAAGACACATTTTGTTATGTTGCTGTTTGTATACCGAAGGAAGGAGTACCTCTTGAACACGTAAGACCTGTTCAAGCCTTCTCTGTTTAGGCTCTTCCTCTGCAATCTGAAATAGAGAGGAATTTATTAACCCTTTCCTTCATATAAACACATTTTCACACTTTTGCAAACAGAGTAGACCCAGATCAGACGGCTCCTTAAGGAGCTATCTGATCAGGGTCTGCTCTGTTTGCTTATGATATTAACTGTTTCTATCAATACCAAATATTCCTGTGTACCTATGCCATTATAAAAATTCAGCATATAAATATTCATAAAACCATTATTTCTTACAAGAATATGTAACAGGGAAAAGGGTTATCTCATTGCATACTAAATAATTTGCAAATATTTCAGTTGCTTCAATTATGAAAATTATTTCTACATTTCTCTTCCAACATGCTGCCAGAATGTCAAACAGTTATGATCCTGATGAGTTACTCTGTCTTTTATCTGGATTCAACTTGTTTGCATTCGTAATAACAATTTCCCACTAGTGTGCAAATTGTTAACCCTTTCCTTCATGAATATTCATGTAAGATATAATAATGTCATGAATATTAAGATTATTTTCTTATAATAGCATATGGACACAGGATCTTTTGGTCATGGCAGAAACTGTAGAATCATATCTACATTATAGCATAAGCAAACAGAGCAGACCCTGATCAGACAGCTCCTATAGGAGCCATCTGATCTGGGTCTACTCTGTTTGCAAATGTACGAAAACACATTTATATGATAGAAAGGGTTAAGTGTTAAAGGCATGAATCTAAATTCTCCGTAAGACATATTGCTATGAAATAATAAGTTTACCTGTTTCTTGATAAATGCAGTGTCATCCTGTGTATCATTCAGCTTAGCCTGTATACACTCTAGCTCTGTCTTAATATCCTGTTCCATTGTTCCAGACAACAATTTTTCCTTCTCAGACATATCCTTGTCAATAACTGATTCTAGAATGACATAAATAGATGGCTTGGTACATAACTACCGTAATACTTTCTTCAACACTTTGCATACTAAGTTACATGGTTGTCTGTAAAAAAATTCTTTCCTTCATTTCTCCACAATAACACAGTCAAGAATATCACATAGTTTTGATCCTGGTGAGATGTTGAGTTAGTCAGAGTCTCATCTGGATGAAACTGTTTGCATAGGTCATCAATAAGTCTGGGCTAACATGCAAAGAGTTAGATATCAGTTTGTAAAATCTAATGATTAATCTATTTTATATGCCAGTGCAGTAAAACCCTCTAAACCGGACATACAATTTAGTATAAATGTCGGATTTGGAGAGAGATGGCAGCTTAATGCAGAGTATAAGTCTAGCGTAAAGCTCCACTAGGAGCTTTCAGCATGACTTTAATCCTGCATTAACCCATTCCCCCATATTGATGACTCTGTTAAAGTCACTTTGTGAAACCATTGTGATAAATAGAGCATTTGCTCCTATAGGAGCAAATGCTCTATTTATCACAATGGTTTCAAACAACGAAATTCTTAACTTTTCCTTTTCTCTAGTTAATGCTCCTTTTCGGTAGATTTATTAAAAGAGGCTGTATCTAAAAATAGCCTATGAGGGAAAGGGTTAAGCAGCCACCTGCCTAAAAGTATCTACAATTCCGGTTTAGAGGGGTTCTACTGTAGTTCCCAAACCAAACAGAACATGTTTGGGAAACACAAACAAGTTGGGGGAGGCATATAGCCTTTATTTTGTCCATCTTTGTGCCTGTCAGTACATATGTGCACCCACAAATACTTTGCTTCAAACTTTCCCAGATGAACAATCTTGATGTGAAAATGGATCGTAAAGGGGAGAAATGCGCCGCTGCAAACATTTCTCATTGTTCAGATATTAGTCATTTAAATCAGATTATGAATATTTATCTAATAAATAATGACATCACAGATATTAATTAATTTAACCCTTTACCTAATGAATATTCATGTAAGAAATAATGACATCATGAATATTTATCAGCTGAATTTTTATACTTGTATTGGTAGAAACTGTAGTCAGATTTCATAATTAACAGAGCTGACTCTGATCAGATGGCTCCTATAGGAGCCGTCTGATCTGTATCTACTGTTTACAAAGGTCTGAAAAGGCGTTTATATGAAGTAATGGGTTAACCCTTTACTCCATAAATACCCTTTTCTATGCATTTGCAAACATAGTAGACCCAGATCAGACAGCTCCTTATATGAGCCGTCTGATCAGGGTCTACTCTATGTCTGTTTGCTTATGATATTATAACAAATTAGTCTAATTAATATTCATGATGTCATAATTTCTTGCATGAATATTCATAGAGGAAAGGGTTAACTGATTTTTTTTTATAAAAAATACAAAATTTTGAGGTTTTAACCATGGCAGGCACTGTACAATGAGATCTATGTTATTCCATAAGCAAACAGAGTAGTATCTGATCAGACGGCTCTTACAGGGCTACTCCGTTTGCAAAGACGTATCTATGGAGTAAAGGGTGAACTTATGCAAATATTAACAGCACAAAAAAACAACTTTAGTGAGCAAGCTCACATAACCCAAGGCGCCACATTGTCAGAGAAAAAAGAGTGGTTCCCCATGACAGATTCCACTGAAAAATATTCATGATAATTCTTAAAGCAAATTGAGATAAATTGGTCAAGAAATGAAAATGCTAGATGAGCAACAATGCGTTATGATACATGGATGGACTGTTGGGTGGACAGACTAACTATATACTCCGTGCAACTTTGTTGTGTGGGGTATAATAAAAGTTGTACTAAATGGGCTTAAGACCTACCCTGTTCCTTCAGATTCTTGATACTCTCCTTTATCTTCTCTATCTGATGATACACTTCTGAATTGTTCCTTTCATACATAATAACCTTTTCTTTAAAGTTTTCACTCTTTGCTTTATGCTTTTCCAATTTCCTGAATGAAAACAAGATTTGAAGCACATAAACTAGTCTACAACTAATGGCATTGTGAAGTTAACCATTTATTGCAATTATCTATGAGTCCAACACCAGTTTTTGATTGTTTACAAACATGTGTATTTTTTTAACACAGGAGGTTTAGGCAATGACAGAAACAGAATTATCAGGTTTATATCATTTCACAATCAAACAGAACAGACCCTGATCAGACAGCTTCTACAGGGTCTGAGTCTACTGTTTACAAAGGCGTTAAAAGTGTATCCATAGATTAAAGTGTCAACCAATTATGCCCATGTCCCTAAATAGGGACTTTGGTAGAAAGAGTCGACCGATCCATCAGCACTGTTTGCTCAACAAATTATTTTTTCTATGGTCACATTGGCAAATGTTTCTTGCAGAAACACTCCTTCAAATGAAAACTTGATCGACTCCTAGTACACATTAAGGATTTACTTCAAAGATACCCAGTTTATCAGCTTTGCAAACACAGTAGACCTACATCAGATGGGCCATGGCTCCTGTAGAAGTCTGTGCAGAGTCTGTTGTGTTTACTTAAGAAACAATATAGATGTTATTCTACAGTATCTGTCCTGGGTCCATGCTTATAAAGCTTTTTAGTTGGGTCTGAGTTTGTTCTCAAGCTTTTGATTGGTCAGATTTGAGCCATAAGCTCAAATCTGACCAATCAAAAGCTTGAGAACAAACTCAGACCCAACTAAAAAGTTTTATAAGCATGGAACCTGATCAAAATAATTATGCTGTCATTAGTTCTTATATGAATATCCACCAGGTGAAAGGTAACTCGGTGATGATGTTTGCGGGAAGTTTGGATCCAGATGATACCAAGAGCTACGTGCTGAGTAAGAACGCAGTCAGTTTGATATATACATTATTAGTTATACAGTTCTTTCCCAGGGTACATGACGATTTATTCCCGGCTGAGGAAAATCATGTTGCCCGAGCCGTTAGGCGAGGGTTACAGGATTTTACCAGCCGGGAATAAATCGTCATGTACCCTGGGAAATAACTGTATAACGAATTTATTATACTGCAAAGTTTTACGGTTCGGATAATTTATATAAATCCATTTTGGCATATTTAATCACTACACACGATAATTCCCCTAATAGCGCCCCAATACATTATTTCTACCCGAATGTATCCGAAGTGGTGTGCGTATTGTATTTCATCAGCGTTCGTGTTATAATAGATGGATGGAAGATATAATAACTCCTCTAAAAACTGTTTTATTGGTCATTTCAAACCAAAAGTGTTTTTTAATTCATTTCTGCATTTTTTTCTTTACGTATCAATAGTTATCTATTATGAATTTTGCTACTGTTTAGCCGAGTCGAGAAGTCGGTCATTTGGTTTCTGATCATTATATGTGGGCATCACCATGGGGAATTTCCATGTACCCTGTCAGCTCACAGGGTACATGGGCTCATGTACACGGCTAGTTAACCAATCAGAAGTGAGGATTTTACTTTGCAGTATAATAAAACAATATTGACCCTATCAGTGTGGGAAACAAGCCACTAATGTCCTTTGTGACCAATGTAGAGCCAGATGAGAGGGCTCCAACAGAAGCCCTCTTATCAGGGTCTGCACTGTTTGTCAAGTTACATTTTTCAGCAAGCTTTACCTGTTTGGATTTTGGTATAGCCCATTTGAAATTTCAGCATTGAAAGGATAAATATATGACGCACTGATTGATAAACCAATGGAGATGACAACTTTTGAAAAGAAACAACAATTAAAAAATGCAGTAACAACACATTTGCACCTAACGCATAATATTCCATTGACATGTAGTCTTTTTTTGCTTTCCATTGTGCAATAGATACAGTATAACCTGTACAGTGAGATGAGATGGGACTGTATAAGATGGTATAAAGTGATTCCTATTTAATACAGTAGAACCCCTCTAAACCGGAATTCTAGAAGAGGGGAAGTTTGATTATACTTTTAGACAGGTAGGTGGTTCCTTAATGAAGTTGTGCAGCTTCTGAATGATTTTCACCCTGCATTAAGCTGTCACCTGTCTACAAGACCGATATTTATACTATATTGAATGTCCAGTTGAGAGGGGGTTTACTGTACTTGTTGTTGGGAATAAAATTAGATCTACACCAATAATGTGTATTTACGTACCTTAATGTGTCTTTAATGTTGTCCTCCTTGTGCTGAATGGCTATTTGTTTGTCATTAAATTTTACAAGCAGAACTTTCAAATCTGAAAACATGATTTATATTGAATATACAAATGTGTAAACTTATTGGGAGCTTGATTACAAAGCTGAAAAAATGGAGTACTGCTACTGCAAATAGAGCAGCAGTGTTATGCTACAAGTACTAAAAAATGCGTAATGGCACTGCAAACAGTCTCTATCCAAAATAGATACAATATTCAAGACACTCAAATGACTTAAAATTAGAGTTGGCCTCCAGGTAAAAAAAGCTCAAAATCAGATGTAGAATACAAGTAGATATTAACATATCATGTTCAGTCATTTTACAATATAGGTAAATCTCAACATATCGCCGTTCAGTCATTTTACAATACAGGTAAAACTAAACATATCATGTCAGTCATTTTACAATAAAATTATGTAAATCTACATGTAAACATATCATGCTCAGTCAATTTACAATACAGACATATCTAGACATACAGCTGTCCAGCCATTTTACAATACAGGCAAAACTAAACATATCATGTCAGTCATTTTACAATATATGTAAATCTACATGTAAACATATCATGCTCAGTCAATTTACAATACAGACATATCTAGACATACAGCTGTCCAGTCATTTTACAATACAGGCAAATCTAGACATACATCTGTCCAGTCAGTTTACAATACAGACAGATCCAGACATACATCTGTCCAGTCATTTTACAATACAGGCAAATCTAGACATACAGCTGTCTAGTCATTTTACAATACAGACACATCTAGACATGCAGCTGTCCAGTCATTTTACAATACAGACACATCTAGACATACATCTGTCCAGTCATTTTACAATATAGACACATCTAGACATACAGCTGTCTAGTCATTTTACAATACAGGCAAATCTAGACACACAGCTGTCCAGTCATTTTACAATAAAGACACATCTAGACATACAGCTGTCTAGTCACTTCACAATACAGACACATCTAGACATACTGCTGTCTAATGATTTTACAATACAGGCAAATCTAGATATACAGTTGTCCAGTCATTTTACAATACAGACACATCTAGACATACATCTGTCCAGTCATTTTACAATACAGACAGATCCAGACATACAGCTGTCCAGTCATTTTACAATACAGGCAAAACTAAACATATCATGTCAGCCATTTTACAATATATGTAAATCTACATGTAAACATATCATGCTCAGTCATTTTACAATAAAGACACATCTAGACATACAGCTGTCTAGTCACTTCACAATACTGACACATCTAGACATACAGCTGTCTAATGATTTTACAATACAGACCCATCTAGACATACAGCTGTCTAGTCATTTTACAATACAGACACATCTAGACATACAGCTGTCCAGCCATTTTACAATACAGGCAAATCTAGACATACAGCTGTCTAGTCATTTTACAATACAGACACCTCTAGACATACAGCTGTCCAGTCATTTTACAATACAGGCAAATCTAGACATACAGCTGTCCAGTCATTTTACAATACTGACACATCTAGACATACAGCTGTCTAGTCACTTCACAATACAGACACATCTAGACATACAGCTGTCTAGTCACTTCACAATACAGACACATCTAGACATACAGCTGTCTAATGATTTTACAATACAGACCCATCTAGACATACAGCTGTCTAGTCATTTTACAATACAGACCCATCTAGACATACAGCTGTCCAGTCACTTTAGATAATGGGGCATCCAGTCAATTTACCATACAGACACATCTAGATATACTGATATAACACAGACAAATCTAGATATACCACTGTCAAGAAGCCTGGTGGTCTTTTTGCTATCTTTGATTGCCTCTTCACACTGAAATATCCTGTTTATGACGGACTTGACTTCCTGTTCTAGCTCCTCTTTCTTCAGCTCTCCTGAGGCAGAAACACAAAGCATTTGCTACAGCTAACTAAAGAACAAGGGTCCATATTGAAACAGATTGTATGACTGAAATTATTGCAAGTTCTAATGCATGAACATTGCAACTTTTGGTTACAACTGCTGCTTGTAAGGACTTGTTAAAATTGTTGAAAAACTACATTCTATTAGGTTTGGAGTGGTGACTGTCTTAAAATATGGCTTACAATAACTGTGGTTGTACTTTTGTAAGACAGGTTACTTGTTTATTTAATTAAGAGCACTACTCAGCAAAACAATGTGATCTTCAAAAGTTAGGTAATAGTATCTCAGCATCTAGCATGGCATATCTTGTTTTTAAATCTTTTCACAGATAGTTATGTGCATATGAAACCTCAGCACTCTGAGCAGTTGTTGTCTGCTCAAATTTCTAAATGTTTTTGTTTCATTTTTTCCCAACTACAATTACTTGGCATCTCATCTGGATCCCAACTGTTTGCAAAGTTATCACAAATTCACCAGTAGAGCGTCGAAGGTTAAGAAGAACTATCTTGTAAATAAGTTGAAAAATTGTCATAAGAAGATTTTGTTTGGCAAAATAATTGTAATATGGTACAGTAGAACCCCTTTAAAGCGGACGTTATCTTTAGTATAAATATCGATTTTGGAGACAGGTGGCAGCTTAATGCAAGGTGAAAGTCATGCACTCCTCTAGGAGCTTTCTGCATGACTTTCACCCTGTATTAAGCAGCTACCTGCCTTAAAGTATCTAAATTCTTCTCTACTAGAATTCTGGTTTAGGGTGGTTTACTGTACATATACATGTATATATTTCTAAATATCTGAGAAAAGTGTATAAACAAACTCACCTTTTCTAATTTGTTTCTGAAAAGTTATAAATGAACAAATTCACTGGTGCCCTTTTTTCAGTTGAACTGTAGACAATGGAAAGATCGGCCTATAATATGAAAGTTATACAAAAGCTAAAACTGACTAAATTCATGTCTTTACTCATAAGTCTTATATACAGATATTGTATATTTTTGAAACATTTCTTTTTTTTTTTATCTCAATGTACTCTCAATGTACTCCTTGTACAAATTTTGTTTAAGGAATCATATTTGCTTTTTATTTACTAATGGCGAATTTTTTATTTTTTTTTGATAACCTTATACAGACTTAAAAGATGCTAAGTAACCCATCTTCCAATGGTTACCCACATGATTACCCACCATCCCATGAGAAGTGATCAAAACCGACACGCTGGATGTGTATTTGGAAAAAGAATGGCAGAAAATTCTTAACCTCTTTACCGCTATTTGTGACCTGACTTGCATAAATTTTGCAAACAGTTTTGATTTAGATGAAACACTGAGTAATTTGAAATCTCATCAGTATTCAAGCTGTCTGACACTTGGTCAATTGTTTCTCAAAAGCTTGATCAAATCTGAAGAAGTTAGTATTGCATTACATCTAAATTTGGACAAGAGTTATTGTTTTATTACAGCGAGGTAAGGATTAAAAAATGAAGCAGATGATAGCTGCTTAGAATATTTAGAGATTATCCAAAAAATCGCCTTAAACAATTCTGTTTCATTTGGAGAGGTTAAAAAAGTAGGTATACATCATTAGTATTAATAAGATTAATTTCTTATAATAGCACATAGACACATGTTTGGCCATGACAGAAACTGTAGAATCATATCTATATTATATCATAAGCAAACAGAACAGACCCTGATTGAGAGCTCCTATAGGAGCCTTCTAGTCTGGGTCTACTCTGTTTGCAATGGCGTAGAAAGGCATATTAATGAAGTAAAGGTTTAATGTTTTCAGTGTAGATTCTAGTTGAATATACATGACTAGCATGTTTGTGATCATCTCAAAAATGGGTTAAAAAGGGTTGATTTACTCTGAGTTCCTCCAGGACTGTCTGCTGCTTATGAAGCTCATCCGTCTGAGCTTTCTGCATGGAGAACACTTCTGTGAACACATTTGGTAGGGCTGACATACTTCTATCTACCATCTGGGCTTGAAAATCTCCTACCATGTCTGTCTCTGGTTTTAGGAAAGATCAGTAAAGAAATGTGTACAAAAGTTTCAACTAATGATAAACAGTATAAGAAATGGAGCAAAGGATACAAATTTACTCTGGATTTCAGTGAAAAATATTTAGCTATATTTATCACATAGCTTAACCCTTTACTTCATGAATATCCAAGCAAAACATAAT
Source organism: Azorinus chamasolen (assembly GCA_963576725.1). Classification (NCBI taxonomy): domain Eukaryota; kingdom Metazoa; phylum Mollusca; class Bivalvia; order Cardiida; family Solecurtidae; genus Azorinus; species Azorinus chamasolen. The sequence continues at coordinate 55,160,826 of OY755239.1, read as the reverse complement.
GATTTCATGAATATTAATTAGCTGAATTTTTATAATGGCACTATGGGCAAGGGAATTTTATACCATGACAGAAACTGTAGAATAAATTCTACACCATAATTCCATAAGTAAATAGAGCAGACCCTGATCAGGCAGTTACTAATACATGTATGGCCATCAGACAGTTACTATAAGGGCCATCTCATCTGGGTCTACTCTGTTTGCAAAAGTGTAAAAAGGTATATTTATGGAGTAAAGGGTTGTAGATTGAGTTTTAAAATAATGATACATGTAGTTACATATTTCTGAACATGGTTTTCAATTTTCTCACTTTTTCTGCATAATCCATATTTACATATGTTTTGCTCAAAAGAAACTCAAAATAGGTTTGGAAGGCCAAAAGAGGCAGTTTCCCCAATCAATGGCTGTATAGCGGTATGTTGTGGCTTTCGTCCTGCAAAACTGTCAGGTTACATTGAAATAGGCCACCAATAGATTTAGCATTGGAAAGGTATCAGCATGCACACCTTTGTATGAACATGGTCAATGCTGGGTGGTTGCCGAAACAGTTGACAGTTTATCAAATGGCAGACAGCTAGGTTGCCCATATTAAAAGATCACTTGATTCTTTTTATGCCCCCAACGGCGGGCATATAGTAATCACATCATCCGTCCTTCTGTCTTTCTGTCCTTCCATCCGTCCGTCCCAAATTCATGTCCCTTCTATAACTTCTTAATCTGTGAATGGATTTCAAAATAACCTGGCACAAATTTTCACCACACAAAGACGATGTGTCACATTCAACTCACAGTCCATGGGTCAAAGGTCAAGGTCACAGGCTACAATTACTTTGTAACAAATTTCGTGTCCGGTCTGTAACTTCTTTATCTATGAATGGATTTCAATTTAACTTGGCACAAATGTTCACCCCACATAGACCGTAGACGATGTGTCGCATTCAACTCCCAGGTCCATGGGTCAAAGGTCAAGGTCACAGAGTAAAATAACTTTGTCACAAATTTCCTGTCCGGTCTGTAAATTCTTTATATATCAATGGATTTCAATATGATTTGCCACAAATGTTCACCAGACAAAGATGATGTGTCGCTTTCAACTCCCTGGTCCATGGGTCAATGGTCAAGGTCACAGGGTACAATTACTTTGTCACAAATTTCGTGTCCGGTCTGTAATTTCTCTATCTATCAATGTATTTCAATATAACTTGGCACAGACAAAGACGATGTGTCGCGTTAAATTCCCTGGTCCATATGTCAAAGGTCAAGGTCACAGGGTACACTTACTTGTTTATCTATGAATGGATTTCAAAGTAACCTGGCACAAATATTCACCACACAAAGATGATGTGTCAACTCCCTGGTCCATGGGTCAAAGGTCAAGGTCACAGGGTACAATTTTTGGGGGCATTTGTCACGTGACTGTGACAGCTCTTGTTTAAACATGAATAGATAGGAATTTGAACTGCAATATCACCAATAATGATATGTGTTCATTAAGGCAAACTTGAGACAAAGCAGTGGAAACAAGCTAGTTCTCTATCCTAAAAAAGTTTAACTTGTCTCCTTCAGCTCTCAAGGTCATATTAGCTATCTTCTAGGATGCACATAAAATAGTACCCGTACTCATTGTGATTTCTTGTGAAAAGATCAAACTATCACTGCAAAGGAGGGGGGCATAACAACTAAAACCATATATAATAACCATTCAATAAAGAAGAATAGGCTTTTCAAAATATATGTTGTAGCTTAATGCAGACTGCAAGGAGTACAGGAGGCTCCCCTAGGAGTTTTCTTCATTGCTTTCATTCTGCATTAAGCAACCACCTGTGTACAAAATGTAAGAAGCTCATTTTTATAATGAAATGCCCTGAGGATATTTATTACAGACAATACGGTAAATCTAGCTTTGCTTTGATATTGCTTTTTATGCAGTACCTGAGACAAAGGTCTGATTTTGAAAATGAGCCATGAGCAGCTCCTTTCCCTCATGAATATTTATGTAAGAATTCATAACTCCACAAATACTGATTAGAATAAATTTTAATCTGGCATATATGCAAATTGGCCGATGCAGAAACTTATTTCATAGAGCAAACAGAACAGACCCTGATCAGATGGTTCCTACAGGATCCATCTGATCTGGGTATAATCTGTTTGCAAAGATGTGAAAGTGCCTTTATATTGGGGAAAGGTTTGTGATGAGACACAGGCTTAATTTTACAATGTATATTTGTGCTCAACTTAAATGTGTTTTCCAAACCCAAAGTGTATACTAAAGTAAAAATGAGAGTCAAGCCAAGATATTGGAGAAGGTTCTTGTGTCTCAAGCCTTATTATGTGTGGGTTAGTTAACAGATAGACTTTCTTTGAAGCTTTGATTAGCCTCCATCATAAAATTTACTTACTTGACTGTGTGGATGAAAGGCATGGGATGGTCTCCTGTGTTACTCGATTCAAACTCATACATACTGTAGACTGACTTAAGAGTCTCTGAGGCCTGGGAGGACTGAAAAGTCAATTTTTTTAAAACAACTGGATATAAAACTATAGAATTTGTTATATTATGTTTTTCCTAGTGTGTACTCTAAATCGGTTTGAGACGATATCATCTCAAATTACCTGTTGTACCTGTTGTAGTTCAGGGACTTTCCTAAGCCCTATATGGCTTATCCTCCCCCTCATTTACTATTTATCTAGTCGCCGGTTCTCGGTCTGTGTAATGTTGTAAAAAGTTAATACACATTAGTTGTGTCATATCGTTGACTGCTCCAGTGCTTATCAAGCTTTGACTTAAATGAGTCCACAGTCTTGGCATTGACAATATCAGTTGGTAAAGCGTTCCATGGAGTTACCACACGGTGGGAAAATGAATGCAATCTTATGGATTTACGCGCTCTAGGCTTCTCAAGTTTAAATTCATGGCCTCTAAATTTGTTTGCTGACATTTTAAAGAGAACAGATCTGTCTATGTTATCACACTTTTTAATTATCTTGAAAACTTGTATTAAGTCATATCGCCGTCTCCTGTAATCTAATGTTGTGAGATTCAATTCATGTAACCTTTGTTCGTAGCTCAATCCCTTCAACTCTGGTATCATTCGTGTTGCTCTACGTTGTGCGTTTTCTAGAATCTGTTTGTTTTTCTTGGTAGTCGGATAGTAGACTAGATTACCGTAGTCCATATGCAATCTAATAAGAGACTTATACAATGTAAGAAACAGGCTTTTGTCCATGAAGCTAAATTTTCTTTTGATTAAACCAGTTAACTTGTTCACTTTGTTGACAGTTTTGTTAATATGCTCATCAAAACATAAATTACTGCGAAATTCAACTCCCAAGTCTTTCTCGCTTACATCACTTTTCAGTTTATGACGATTCCCATCCTTATCAGTGATCTTATATTCATGAGTATGTCTGTTATTTCCATATGTGACGACTTTACACTTTTGTACATTAAAATTCAGTAACCAGTCCTTACTCCAATGACATAATTCGTCAATATCATTCTGCAATTCCTCCTGATCTAAATTAGACTGAATACTCTTGTAAACTTTACAGTCATCTGCAAACATTTTACATACATTTCCAACAACATCTGGCAGATCATTTATAAAGATGATAAAAAGCACTGGTCCCAGTATAGAACCTTGAGGAATTCCAGATGTTACGTCTTTCCAGTCTGATATATTACCATTAACCACTACTCTTTGTCTTCTATTACTGAGAAAGTTCTTCAGCCAACTTAAAAGTGATCCTTGTACTGCATAACCTTCTAACTTCTGAATAAGTCTCTTATGGGGTACGCTATCAAAAGCTTTACTAAAATCAAGGTATACAGTGTCTACTTGCTCATCTTTATCAATGTATTCAGTCCAATCCTCTAAAACTGTTAAAAGTTGCAAAATGGTACTTCGGTTTTTTCTAAAGCCAAACTGACAATCATTCAATAAATTATGCTTCTCCATATAGCTCACAATGGTTTCCCTAATATTCTTCTCAAGTAGTTTACATATAACTGAGGTGAGTGACACAGGTCTATAGTTCCCTGGTTCGGATTTGTCTCCTTTCTTGAAAATACAAGTTATGTTTGCATCTTTCCATGCCTTGGGTACTTCTCCCGTCTGTACTGATTTAGTAAATATGTGACTTAAGGGTTCATAGATCACTTCTGCACATTGGTTTAGGAAAAAGGGATGGCAATTGTCAGGACCACAAGATTTTGAAGTATTTAGTGTCTTCAACTGTTTCAAAATTACCTTTGGATCAATTAACACTTTGTCTATAGATGTAAATGCTATTATCAACTTTCTTGTCAAATACTGGCAGATTACTCCCAGATTCCTGTGTAAATACTGATGCAAAAAAGTTATTCAAAGTATTGGCTTTGTCTCTGTCATCAGTTTTTAAAGTACCATCACAACCTTTCAAATCCCCTATACTACTTGTACTTTTTGTTTGTTCCTTAATATAAGTCCAGAATGATTTTGGAGAATTCTTCACACTATCGGCTACTCCTTTTTCAAATTTTACCTTTGAGAAACGTATGGCTTTGGTGGCCATTACCAGAGCACGAAGATTAAATAGAGCCACACTACTTACAATCCAAGAAAAACAAAAACAAAAACCCACCATCCCAATGATACTCACCAACAACCCAAGGAATCCAGAAATAAAACGAATCATAGACCGAAACCTACACCTACTACAAACCAGCCCCACGTGCAGCTTCATTCACACAACCAGAATCATTACAGTCTTCAAAAAACCACAGAACCTACGAAACATATTAGTTAAAACCAACATCCAGACGACAAATAACACTAGAGGAAGCCACCCATGTGGAAAAAACTGTGCAATCTGCCCATACATGAATAGCAAACGGTCCGTGAAAATCGCAGCCACAAATAAAGTCTCCATTAGCATACTAATGAGAAATATTTTCCTTCTGGGCTTATGTTACTATGTTTATGTACACCCGACATTCAATAAAAATTGTTTTATGTCTCATCTGACTGTGATAAATGTGACTGGGTATCCTAGATGACCAGTTTTGCCTGCCCCAAGTTTTGAAGGATGCCCTATGGAATAGGTCTAAAATGAAGAAGGAAAAACGTCCTGAATCATTCTAAACTTTAATATTTGCATAGATCGGTAATTTGTAAAGATGATCCACTGTTGTATCTAAAATACAAGATTTGACTAAATTAAAGAGAAGGGGAAACCTTTTCATCCCGAAAGTTTCCATCGTCTGCAATATGGCTTCTTCTCATGCCGTTAAAGTGGTCTCCCTTGAACAATAGTAAAGGGAGACTACTACAGCGAGAGGCGTCAAGGAGGCAGACAATAGTAGTCAATGTTAAACTGGAAATAATACACTGTGACGCAGAATCTGCCATTATTTCAGTCAAAGTCCTATAGAGTATAACACATATTATCATAGGTCTTTGTTTCAGTGTTTAAATACAAAGTGACTACGGTTATGTATCTGTATATTAGCTACTTTTATTAACATTTGCTTTATATAGTCTACATTTTTTCTTGGTCTGAGTTAACTTCGTGTACATGTATATCTAATTATAGTTGTATAGGTCTACATTTGTTCGAGGGATTAATTAAATTGCTCGCACAGAAAACAGGTTTGATAAGTGTTTTAAAAATTTCAGACATTATATTAAGCTAATTGTATTTTAATATTATTCTAAATGACCATAAGCACCCACACTTACACTTTTAATTTAAGGAAAAATCACCGAAGAGTCTGATTTTATGAAATATGGCCGAACAATACATACAGTGTAGAGGATGTCCCTACAATGAACGCATCAATACCACATGCAAAACATATTACTCTTCTATTAATCGCATTGGTAATTTCTGTAAATGAAATTGCAATATTATAATAAAAACAATGCCGTCGACTTTCATTGGTAAGCGTGACGGTATATTTCCCCAAGAATGAAAGATAAGATCATGGACTATAGCTATTTTATTTACAAAACCTTGCATGCCACAAAAGTAAGTATTCGACATGTAAACAGGCCTTTTGAAATTATACAAGTTTGCATTGAAATGGTAATTGCAAGACAAAATAGGTTTTAACCGTTTCATCAAAATTGTTCGATCGTACATAGACCTTTTTGAAAACTTCCATAATTTTATAAACGTGTCTTAAAAGCTAACGTAGCGACAGTGGCGAATTTATCTAATTTGATAGATTGATAACTTTTGAAGTTTAGTTCACATTTTTTCGTGTGAATGCACATGCCATTAAGAAGTTAAATATACATGTACATGAATGGGTAAACATGTACTTTTAATGACTTGTTCTAAGACAAAGAATGTGCAGCAAAACTATCGTTACAAGTCTTATCTGCGATTCGTTCAGTTGACATAACATACTATTGAACGTTATAGAGGGTAACCATTTAAGTTAACTTCGCACCACATACATTATCGTATGTTAACACATGACGATCGCAAAATGTCGTATGTCAGAACCTACGATGACCTTTCTTTAGACGGACACCCGCTCATAGAAAATGAATGGGTATACGTCCTCTAATACCACATAATGTTCGAAAGTTCCTGTTACAAAAAAATGGACAGTTTAATAAAGTGAAAACTCGTAAACGTTGTTGATATATAACGCTTAACTTTATTTTGAAAAACAATCATTTATAATACTAAACATTCACATGAAAATGAAATTAATAAGTATATTTGCAATATGAAAACATAACACTGTTCGTGCATTTCGTTGTCGCTTAAGATAAAAAATGCCCACAAGCGACACCACTAAAATAAATGTTCGTAATGCAAAAACATACTGAAAACTACTTTAAAAGTACAAGGCAAATTTGATATCACAGAGGTACAGATAAGATGCGTAAATAAAACATTTTCAACAAGAACTTCTTTACTTCTATACTAAACCCTATCCTACGATCACTCTTTAGGACGATTCTAAAGAGTAGTTACATGGGGAAATAACGATTTTAGTAATTTGATCACGCACCTTTAACTGTTGCTCTGTATCAAAACGAAGGAAACTGTGCAACATTTGCCTTCTACGTAACTGTGGAACAATGATTTCTCATTCAAACAAACATAAATTCATATATAACAATCCTAGATAAAGACTTAAATGGAAGTACAATACACCGAAACCCGTTTGTAAATTGAAAGAAACCTTTTGCATTATAACCACTTACTCCATGAACTTTCATGTAAAGAATAATAACATAATAACAACAGAACTCCTGATAAGATGCGTAAATAAAGTATTTTCAATAATAACTTCTTTATCTCTCCACCAAAGCCTATGTTGTTACCACTCTTTAGAATCGTCTCTTCGAGAGGATTGTAAAGAGTGGTCGCAAGACAGGATTTGGTGAAGAAATGACCATTTTAGTATTTTACTACGCACCTTTATACCGTATGTAGCTCTGTAACACTATGCATATTAATTAGATGAATTTTATAATGCATGTAAACACGCATGTTTGGTCATGACAGAAACTGTAGAATAAGATCTATATTATTCTCGATGGAATAGAGGTTCATTTATTGCAAACTAAAAAAGTGTCTGTTGGTTTTAATTTTAAAATATAAATTTACACATAAATACATGTACTAGCTACGGTTTTCAAGAATCTTTATGTCACAAGTTTTAACGCTTGCCTCACAAATGATAATACAGCAGTGATGATAGGCACAGTAGAACCTGTCATAAGCGACTATCAAAAAGAAGTCTTATTATGGGCTGTAGGGCAAGTGGTAGCTGAATGCCGGTCAAAATTAATGCTGAAAGCATATACAGGAGCTTTCTGTATTACTTTTGCCCTACATAAAGAACTATTTTTAAAGATTTATACGTTCAATCAATTCAACGTTGTTTAAGACAGGTTTTGATTACGTTTTGATATTAATTCGTTGTTTTATAGTGGTATTAACACATCCCCTCATATGCTATTTTCAGACAAAACCCCTTTTAATACATCGACCGAAAAGAAGCATTTACTAGATAAAAGAAAATATTAAGAATTACATAATTTTGAAACCATTGTGATTAATAGAGCATATGAGCAAATGCTCTCTTTATCAAAATGGTTTCAAAACGTGACTTTTTCAGAGGTGTCAAAAGGTGTCAATATGAAGGAATGGGTAGCATAGGCAAGGTCGTGATAATTGTTGCACACAGATAAGACGTCAAATCATCAGGATACAACTTGTTTGGTGTCTTGGTTACAGTTTTGAAAAGAAAATGCCATTTGTTTCTACTGAAAAGGAACATTTACTAGACAAAAGAAAGCATTTAGAATGGCGTAGTTTTGAAAAACATTGAGAGAAATAGGGAATTTGCTCCAATGGAGCAAATACTCTATTTCTCACAATGGTTTCAAAAAGTAACTTTTTGCAGAGGTGTCAAAAGACGTCAATATGATGGAATGGCTATCATAGGCAAAGTCGTGATAGTTGTTGCACACATATGAGACGTCAAATGCTCAGGATGCAACTTGTTTGGTATCTTGGTATAGTTTTGAAAAGAAAATGCCATTTGTTTCTACTGAAAAGGAGCATTTACTAGACAAACGGAAACATTTAGAATGGTGTAGTTTTAAAAACATTGTGAGAAATATAGCATTTGTTCCCATGGAGCAAATGCTTTTTTTGTCACAATTGTTTCAAAAAAGTGACCTTTTACAGAGACGTCAAATGTGGCAATGTGAGAGAAGTGGTATCATAGGCAAATTCGTGGTAACTGTCTCAGATGAGACGTCAAATACTCAGGATACAATTTGTTTGGTATCTTGGTTATAGTGTTGAAAAGAAATCGAAGAAAATGCCACTTTTTCTCTTTTACTGCCAACTTTAATCACAGTTACAGATTGGATCGTGATGACCCAGTGATAAGACACCGAATTTATCAGTGTCTTATCTGGGTCCAAACTGTATACATCGGTAATGGCAGAATTTCCATTGCCAGCGAAAGAGGTAAATTCGAATCAAACAATAATTTTAGCTGACGAATTTTTAAGGCGGTGAACGGGTTATGATTAAGCATTCTTTCATGAATATTCATGTCAGAAACAATGAGACCATGCTTACTAATGAAATTATTTTATAATGGCACTTTTTTGACCATGATAGACGCTGTAGAATATTTGATCTACAGTAAAACCTCTCTATAACGGCCTGCTTAAAGCAAGGTGAAAGTAAAACAGAACACTCCTACAGGACGTAACAGGAGCGTTCTGTTTTACTTTCACCTTGCTTTAAGCACCCATATGCCTTTAACACAAAATACCGTACTTGATGTAATTTATTGGCCGTTATATGGACGTTTTACTTATATTATTTCTTGAGCAAACCGAGAAGAAACTGATCAGACTACTCCTATAGAAACCGTCTGATATGTGTCAACTCTGTTTGCAAAGGAGACAAAAGTCGTCTTAATGAGAAAAAGAGCTAAAGTGATAGTATAGCCTTAGTTTACCTATCGTAAGAAATGGTTGCAACGAAAACACCATTCATGCCCCCCCACACACACACACTGAAAAGTCGTTTTTAGACGACTGTTGGAATCCGATTGGGGTACTTTTGTGTTCACCATAAAGAATTACTGAAGATTATTAACCATTTCTCTGCTTCAAAACAGTAGTGTCTGCTTAAATTATGATCTGGACAAATCGGCTAATTCTTGGGCGATCAAACTTTTGAGAAACTATTTCCCGAGAGTCTTACAGCTTGACTCCTGATAAGATGCCGAGTAAAGTAAAGCTAGATAAGGGTGAAGTGAAAATATCTAGTTTATTATTATAAAATATTAAATTCAGGTCAAACGTCGCTGGAGGACAGGACTCGCCCGATAAGACATAAATAGTTAACCCTTTCCCTGTTCAGTATTCATGTAAGATATAATGATATTATGAATAAATGTTAGCTATTTTTTTACAATAATTATCATACGCACATGGCATGTTTCGGTTCAGACAGAAATTATAGAATCGAATCTATAGTAAACCATAAGCGAACAGAGCAGACCCTGATCAGACGGCTCCTCTAAGTCTGGGTCTACTCTGTTTGCAAAGATGTGAAAATGCGTTTAGAAATGAAGGAAAGGGTTAATTGATATGAGTAAACCTATATATCAAACAATACTAATTTTCACCGTAGATTAGTGTTTTGAGATATGTTAACCCCCCCCCCCCCCCACACACACACACACACTTCCCTCTGATACTAGTCGCATTTGCAAAACTGCTTGGATCCAGATGAGATGCCGAGCAACTCGGCGTCCTATCAGGATCACAGCGATTTGTCACTAGGTCAACTGTTCCTCAAAAGTCTGTGCAATGATACTTGGTCAATTGTTTCTCAAAAGCTTGATCGAATCGGAAGTAGTCAAAATTGCACCAGGTCAACATTTAAGCAGATATTTTTATAGCGTTAGAAAGGTTATAACTTCCACATTGAAGTCTGTGAGTCAGCACTAGAAGCCGTCCATTTGTCTCCTCCTATCATACTGTAGATACTGGAAGGTTGGGGCCGCCATGGGGTTTTGTGGTACAATAACCGGTCCGAGATCCTCCTTGTACAGCTTTGTAGGTGGCGGTGACGCGGCCTCCTCTTCTACCACTGGCAGAGTGTTGAACTCTCCACCCACCTGCAATTATAGAGAAAGTGGTACTTCAGATCCGCATGTTTTGCTTGGAAACGGTGATACGTGCAACAATTTGATCCAAATAGAGATGCGAGTCACCAGTATTCAAACTGTTGATTTATAGGATTTTCTATATTTTTGTTTTTCATAACAAATGGACACAGTTGGGCGTAGCAATTTTGTTTTTGCAGCCTACAGATATGTACATCTAGCATGAGTTATTTGCGATATAGTGGAACTCCGATTTCTCGATCATACACATTACTTCGAGATAACGTGAGTTCGAGTCAGCCTATTTCTAACATGGAACTTTTCTCGAAGTGACAGCTTAACCCATTTGCTCCCAGTGGATTCTTCCTTGCTTATATATTGGATTAGTCTATCTTTTATCTAAGGGATGTCTGGTCTAAATTTTAATTTTGTTTTATTTTGAATTTCCTATCAGCAAACAGTGTAGAATCTGATCAGACGCCGTATGATGCGGCGTCTGATCAGAGTCTACACTGTTTCCCTACGTCCCATATATGGGATCGTGGGAGCAAATGGGTTAATGCAGGTCGAAAGTAATGCTGAAATTTCCAGTAGGTGTATTCATCTGCATGGAAGCTTTCTGAGAGTGATATATCGGCCAATCACATTTGAGGTCTATGGGAGTTTTGCATTGAATGATATATTGAGGTATGATAATATATACTTAACACATGACTGTCGGGGTGATAGAGGAAATTGTCAACCTCGAGAATTAATACATTGTATATTTACCTCGACGCGCAGTCGACGGGTAAATATGCCAGTTCAAATTCACCCCGACAGCCATGTGTTGACTGTTTTACTATACCGAAAAACTCTGTTCGTAAAGACGTCCTGTGTCCGAGGTTATAACTCTTTATAGTCTGAGTCTGAGTTCATTATCTAGTATCTGTTCAAGCAAGCTCAAACTCTGAACAATCTACAAGTTCTTGAGAATGATCTCCGACTCCAGTTTAACCCTTCGCTTGCTATTCACGTCAATGTATCTACCTGTAAATAGTGAAAACCCAGATGAGACAGCACCTGCAGGAGCTGTCTCAATAGGGTCTGCACTATTTACAAGTTGATTGTGCAACCAGTGCACTCCACAGCAGTGATTGCACAGCGAAATACTTGTACGCAGCGAAGATATATGTAATTATACAACAGGGAATGGGTAAAGAAGGAGACATGTATTTTAAAATTCAGCAAGAGAAAGGTAAATAAACTCGATGCCAAATGCGTGAATTAATTGAAAAAAGCTTACCTTCAGCATATCTTTGTAGTCATACTCCCGGATGTCGGGGATCATGAGGATACCAGCGGTGATTGAGAGGGTTATGGAGAATACCGTCAGACCCATGGACCAGCCGGGAAAGTGATGTGCCGGTACGTTGACTATCCATACCACCATTCCGGCGATCGAGAACGCCGCTGGAAGATGGGAACGCGAGTTAAGCACTAAACACGTGTTAACACTGTAAACACTACTTTTTAAATTATATATACATTGTCAAATCATTGTCCCCTCAACCTTTACCATATAAGAACGCGTTATTGTGCCTTTGCAAACAGAGTAGACCAGATCAGACAACTTACTGTCAGGTCAGTCATATTTGCTTATGGAATAATATTCATATAGGTCCGAGTTTACAGTTTCAAACAACCCAAAATGCCTTAAACCTTTACTCAATATATACGATTTCTGCGCCTTAGGAGCCGTCTGATCAGGGTCTGCTCTGTTTGCCTATAGAACAACATAGATCTGATTCTACAGCGTCTGCTTTGGCAAACATTACATATGTTAATATGCAATTTTAAAAATGTATCTAATTAATATTCATTATGTTATCATTTCTTTAATGAATATTCATGTGGTAAAGGGTTAATAAATATCCATCTAAATAATAGTAATGACGCCATTATTTCTTCCACGAGTAGTAGGCATGGGCTAAATGGTTAGATAATCAAAGTAGTATTGCCTTCGTTTAATTCTTTGCTCCATAAATACGCCTTTCTACGCCTTTGTTCCTATAGGAGCCGTCTGATCAGGGTCTGCTCTGTTTGATTATTAAATAATCAGTGCCCAAATATAAATAATAATCTAATATTCACAATGTCATTATTTATTACATGAATATTCATGGAGTAAAGGGCTGAAAAAAACTTGATCAGGGTGTCAAACAGTTTGAATTATGATGAGATGCTTGGTTCATGTGGATTGAAATCGTTTGTACAGATTGTCAACAATTCTCTCAATGTAATGGAGTTACTATACATCAGCTTCCCTCTAAAGCGACCACTCCATGAATAAACATAATAGTTTTTAAAGACAGGTGCTGATTAATCGCAAAGTCTCAAACTGTGATTTAACTTGGGGTCTTAATGGGATCAAAGTCGTTTGCCACACGCCTAATACACGTAGGAAAGGGTTAAGTTCATTCGATATTTACCTGCAGCGAAGCACGTCGCTAGTATCGCAATTGCCATTCCTCGCGTCCTTGACTTTTGGTGACCCACATAGAATAACACACATACCGTGGAAGCAAATAGGATTATAAGGGCGATGGATTCCATGGCTTGCGTGGCCTTGACCTTAGCTAAAATGGGTATAGATACAGTAAAGAAAAAAACCCTCTAATGCAACCACCAAAACACGTGTCTAATTTTAAGTTGTACAGGCAGGTGGTACCTTAACCTTTCGGTGCCAAATTTCTAAATGTCGTTTGCACACCAATTTTAAATCAATCGGTGAAATAAAGAAATGAGATAAATAAATGCAAATTTCAAAGGAATAAAGCACGTATATAGAAATAGGGTTTGAGACAAAAAGTGAAATCCCGTATCAGACACCGCCTTGAAAAGGCGGTGTCTGATACGGGACTGCACTATTTGTCGTGGTGCATGTTTGCGACATTGGCGGTGAAAGGGTTTTAATGCAGGACGAAAGTTATGAGAAAGTTATGTAGAAAGATATGAGATGTATGCATTACGTTCGTTCTACAGTACATTATGTAGTCACCATTCTGTTTTTATTGTGTCTGATTTTATGTATATAACGGTTCATACAAAACAGATGCTTAACCCATTACCTCATAGGCTATTTTTAGATACATTATCTTTGAATAAATCGACAGAAAAGGAGCATTAACTAGAGGAAAGGAAATTTTTTAGAATTTTGTAGTCTTAAACCATTGTGATAAATAGAGCATTTGCTCCTATAGGAGCAAATGCTCTATTTATCACAATGGTTTCACAAAGTGACTTTTACAGAGTCGTCAAAAGTCGTCAATATTAGGGAATGGGTTAAAATGTGATGAAAACTATGAACCCCTCTAAATCGACCACTCTGTGAATAAACAAATATACTTTTAAAAACAGGTGGCTGTTCAATGTAGGACGAAATGAAATGGTATTAAATTCATTATATTATAGGAGGTATGATCTATTCCCAGGTCTGACCAATCGGATACTTGAGAATGAACTCCGACTCAAAAGTTTTATAATATAAGACCCAATACTTGAGAATGAAACCTAGGGGCATTGTTTGTTTTATAATGGCTAATCATAACATATCTTAATCATTTACTCTATGAAAATTCATTGAAGAAATAATGACCCTAATTTATATAATAACCATTTTAACAAGATAATTTTACCATGGTAGAAATTATAGAAATAGATCTATGTAATTCCTTAAGCTGTCAGCAGACCTTGATCAGACAGCTTCTACAGGAACCGTCTAATCTGGGTCTACATAGCGTGTCTATGGAGTAGAGGGTGTAGTACATACTGTCTTTATAAGCACCCGGGAAAGCGGAGTCCGAGCAAGGAGCTTTGTAGTAACCGGAGCAGTTTGTCATCCTCCATAGACCGATGCCAAAGTTCATCTTTTCCCGAGCAGTGAATCTAAAATATAAAGGATGTATAGCTAGAGACTTAATACATTAATGTATGTGTGTGTTTTTAACCCCTTTTTCTGATGAATATTCACGCAAAATAATGACATCGTGAATATTGATTAGCTGAATCATTGTAAAACAAGAAATATCTTTTAAAAAGATATTCAGCGGCTCTCAAATATTGACACAATGTACAAAACAATCTCTGCAATATTTATTTCAATGTTTGGAGATTCTACCAGTACAGAGAACTAGATCTATGAAGGATTGCTTGTTATTATGCTAGCAGAGAAGCATGCAATGAAAATGACTTGGAGTAGAAGAAATATTTATTGAAATATTTCAAGTTGCTTTTATAGGAAATCACCTTTAAAATGTACGATGTCAAAGTAATGTTTTAAAACTATCTCAAGTTAGTTCTTTAGTATAAAGCATTTATTATAAAATGTTATAAATTATTATAAATATAACGCATTTATTAAAAAATATTTAGCATTTATTATGAAATGTGCATGAAAGCGCTTATATTTGTATCGATATGAAGATAAGAAATTGAATACATTCGTGAAGTAAATACAGATTTGTATTTACTTCGTGATACACTTTAAAGCATAAAGTTTTTGTTTGTGCAGAGTCTGTAATTCTTTAAAGAACGGTATTTATTTAGCCTAGATCAACACCTTAATCGACTTGTGTGCATCATCATTAATGACATCATTAACTGGATTTACATGTAGTTTTAAAACAATATAACCTACTCTATGAGCCCAGGCCCCATGTGATAGAGCCGTAGCAGTAGCCTTCAGTAAGTAGCTTTATATCAAAGAGAGCCAACAACCAGAGCCTCGGTGCTTTGGTCGGGGACAGTAATTAATACTATTAATACCACTACTCTAATATACTAAACAACCCTTCTTCTTTATTTCCTATAGCACTGCCTGTGAATTATGGTGGTTTCGGCAAACTACCTGTTCCTCAAAGTGGACTTTATGATCAAATGTTATATTAATTGATAGCAAAATGATAGTAAAAGTTTGAAAGTTTAATAGAGGTTTCGACAAACTGGTAATATTGCTCAGCAACCATTACCATGAGGTGATAAATATCAGTACATCAGTACTTTGATTTTATGGGAATTTCCAGGTCTTAAAATCTATTTTAAGAACAGAACAGTCGACAGTCTTCGGTCCCATGCTAAATATCTGCGTAAATAATGATTTTCTGAACTATATGGTCTTTTGACTGAACTCTAAGAAGTTTATAGAACATGTATGTGTAACAAGGTGCCTTACATGTGTTGTGATTATGTTAATTATTGCATTGAATTCAATTTGCGAGGCCGAAGCAGCTAATTATCATAAAACATGGTGTTTGAAATAACTGCAATATCGTAATAATTACCCCAGGAAATTCGACACGTTAGCAGACTGTATATCAGAATTTTACATAGTTTGGCAATGTGTAGAGGCATATAAAAAGGTTGTATGCCAGTCAAGGTATTTCACTAATGAAAACACAGTTTACTATAAATACTCCTAGGTCATATGCAAATTACAATGTAACATAGTTTCTCATTGGTGGAAAACTAGAACAAAAGTGAAAATAGACAGCTAGCCGCTGAAAAAACCCCCAAAACAAATCATTATTTGGCTATGAGAGAAAACTAAAAAATCAGAGCAATACAATATCATGGTCAAACAGAGCAGACCCTACATGAGCCATCTGGGTCCATGCTTATAAAACTTCTAGTTGAGTCTGGGTACGTTCTCAAGCTTTTGATTGGTCAGATTTGAGCCTCTGGCTCAAATCTGACCAATCAAAAGCTTGAGAACTCAAAGCTGACCAATCAAAAGCTTGAGAACGAAACTCAGACTCAACTTAAAGCTTTATAAGCATGGACCCTGGTCTGGATCTGCTCTTGAAAAGGCGCTAAAAGACGTTGTATGAGGTAAAGTGTAAAAGAGATCAACAACAAACCATTATTTATCGGTTATGATGTCGTTTCCTGGTATATTTCTATATCTGGCTCCCTCGCAGACCTTATTGAACTGGATCCAAGGTTATACAACTTCTGAGTCTGTGTCTGAGATCATTCTCAAGCATTTGATTGATCAAATTCTGAGCTTGCTCAGAATCTGACCAATCAGATACTTGAGAATGATCTCAGACTCAAGCAATAAGTTTTATAACAGCGGGGTCATATGTCAGGATAATGTAACCAGGAATGGGCCAGTGCATCAACGCTTTACACTGGATTCAATACAGAACCAGGGAACAGAAAGAGGGTCATTCTGTGAGAATTGTAACAAGTTTTCGTCTTCAATTGTATTCGTACCACCTTAAGATTTCAGTGAAAGAAATTATAGAAATGATCTTTACTAATTAAAGCTAACTATAACCATTTATACCATGATTATTCATGTAAGAAATAATAATGACATAATGCATACCAGTTAGATTATTTTTTTATAATGGCATATGGACACGAGAATGGTTAGCCATAGTAGACACCTTAGAATCATATTTATATTATGAGTAAACAGAACAGACCCTGATCATACGGCTCCTACAGGAACCGTCTGATCTGTGTCTACTCTGTTTGCAAAGGTTTAGAAA